>CM060249.1:66870003-67470003 GCA_030684275.1 Acipenser oxyrinchus oxyrinchus | reverse complement strand
ATTACTATGCATAATTACAATGTACTTAATCTTTTTGCACGATATATGTAAGTAAACAATTGTATCAGAAAAGGGTTAGGGTTATGTCATGCAAAAAGATGTGCATATTAAGTACATTGTAACAATGCATAATAACACTGTAAGTAACTACTATGTAAATACATAGTACAGTAATCCCTCACGTATCTGCCCGTCACATGTCCTCCCTAACTGTTTATCTGCCATGATCAACCTCTTCAGCAACATTTGTTTATTATTGAACAGAGAAGATTAGTTCAGATATTTTAGAACATACCAAAGTTTCCATACACTGTGTTGTATGTGCTCCGTGCGCTCCCATTGCTGGTAGTGTCTCATGAGCTGATCAGTGTGTTGATATGTAAATAATCCTGTTCACCTGAGGGGCGTATCAACTTCAACCTCCATCTCGATCTCCTGCCTGTCACTCAGCAGCGAATGCACGCACCCACACGGCAAACGGCTACTCTGTCACAAGCATTAATACCCTGTATCTTTCTAAACAAGGGATTTAGGGGAGCTCCCTAATAAAAGCTGAATCTCAAAACAATAATTCATTTATCCGCCTTTTTACATTTCCGCCCTTACTCTGGTCCCACCGCAGTTGGCTATGCGACGGATTACTTTAATCAGATTTACTTAATGTAAAATGTTACCTATTAAAGATACTAATTAAATTAAATTGGGAAATACATTTGGAAAATATACACCATTTTATCAATAGAAATGTCTGAGATACAAGATTTTCAGACTGTGCCTCCCAATTTTATTGGGCAAGCTGTTTCTATTAAACAGAGCCTGATTTACTACTTGGAATTGCATTTACATGAAGTTCCATGGAGGACTAATTTTCATTTCTTTTGTTTGTAATCTGTCCAGAACTATCATCTCCCTTGCTTACAGATTCTTTGAGTGCTCAATCTAGGTTTCACTTTCACAGATTAATTACAAGAAAATCAAACCAAGACACTGTTACATACTCTGGAAGTGGTTGGAAAGCAAGCTGAAGGTGTCTAATGATAAAAGGCTGCACTGATTATTGGTGTTGGAGGATAACACCTAACGCATGATGTTATCTATCAAATCTTCAGCAAAATAAGATGCATATGTGAAAAACAACTGAACAGCTAACTATGAACACAGGGCAAAAACAGTTTCACAGGACTCGACGTCTCTGGCCCGTAGCATGATAAATATCAGTGTGGTTGGAAAGCCCCAGTGAGATGTAGTCAAAAGAGAAGGTTTATTTAAGGATTTTTAATTTTCACTAAAACCACATCAGATGTTTCACTGAAGACAACTGACACTGTTGTGGAGGGCACTTTTATGGTATTAATGGCTCAGAAGGTTTATTTGAAACAAGCAGGTTTGAACCTGAGTAAATATTAAAGCTGGTTGTAGCAACAAGCCGAAACATACAATTCAGAAATCGGTCCGATAGTATAAATATGAAAAAGCAATGAGAACCACAGAATAGGTGGTCTGTTTAATTTTTTTTTTTCAATAATATGAATTTTTGTATTTAAATTTGTTGTTGAATTATAATGCAAGTATCGGCTGAAAGGTCCGAGATAACTGGGTTAGCCTTTGGATATGAAGTTTTTGCTTCAAGTACACCAACTTGACAGGTCATTAACCATTACCAGACCCCATGTTCAAATTATCATTGTTTGTCCCTGGAGGTAACATACAATTGTACTCCATAACTAAAAAAACAATCCTTAGGGGTCCCCAAGTGGCTTACCTGATAAAGGAAAGTTGTGTACAGGGTGAATCATACAGTCAGGGGAGTGCAGGTTCGAGAAGGTACCTGCAGGGCTCCTGTGTGTACAAAGGCAATTGCCTTATAAGTGTGATCAGAGGATGTCCACTGACCTTCAGTTCTCCTGAGCAGTTAATAGGAGTTTGTACTTAATCTTCATTGTGCACCAAGAATTACCCCGTGATTGAGCTGGAGGGCTAATTACCTCCTGAGATGTAGACAATGTTTAAGAATTTAACAAAACAGAGTTAAAAATACCTCAAGGGACCTGTCGAAAGCTAATGGCCGTATCAGGGGACAGTCTGCAACGGCAATGTGAATCCCAGGCCATTACCTGTCACAAGCAGTACATTAATAAAAGCAAGAGTAAAAACACAAGTGGAGTTGTTTTGTTTTACCAGACACCTGCTAATCCCAAAGAGGCTTGGGGGACTAAAAGGCAAACCTTGGTAACGCTAGATCTTTATAAAATATGCTATAAACATGCACTTTCTAGCAGTTGGAATGCCATTTATCAAGTCCTAGCACTTTTTTAATGAAAATACTGAGATTGTATTTTGCAAACAAAAGCAGCAGCCAAGGATCCCTGCTGTTTTACTAAAAGTAGGAAAACAAAATATTACGTTTCACTGCCTCAATGTCTCCAATGATTGTTTTCAACAAAGCGCGTTTACAAATATTTGACCTGTGTTCCGTGTTGAGCACGGTAAAGAATTAACAAACTGTGCAGCAAACAACGAGATTGCTTGTTTTAGTTTCCAATATTCTGTCAGGCTTCTGCAATCTACAGTTTTTTTTTTAATGTCATTTTAATTTTATGTTATTGTTATTTATTGTATCAATGTAGACTGACCACTGTGGCCTACCTGTAAACTAGATTAAGCATCTCAACATAAGTCACATTTTAATTAAAGAAAAAAAATAAAAATAAGATGTTTTAGATAGGCGGGATTGGAGTCCAGAATGTGGGGGGCAAAACAAATTTACAGTTTGTGAAACATGTGAACTGCTTTTTTGATGATTGCTACATTTTTCAGTTTTTTTTTTTTTTCCAGTTTGAAAAACCTTTCATACAAAATGTTTCCTCTGCACCTACTGCCACCTGCGAGTATAGAGAGGCATCTGTCCATTGGTCTGTATATCAGAGTTCTCAACAGAAAAAGGCCATAACAGAAACGACTACCACCATGCAATAGATCCTCTTCAACATAGTCAAAGTGAAAGCAAAGTCTTGAGAACTAAACAGCAAAATTATAAGAGAGATGAAAAAAACAAAAAAAAAGAGTATGCGAAAAAAGGTCAGAATTTCTTATTGTGGTATATGATATACTGTTGATATAGCTGTTCTGGGGTGTTTCTGTGTTGTTATGTGTTGTGTTAGTTAGTTAGTTAGTTGTGTATTTTAAATAATTCTTCATTTGCTTTTATATTTCTGCTATGTCTTTTCATCTGCCATTTCTCTTCATATCCTTATTTTTCTTTTTCTATTTTTCCTTCTTATAGAAACATTTTTATAATTTTAATTTGGTATTTTTATATTTTGTTTAATTTCCGTAAGTTGCTTTCGATAAAAACATCTGTTAAATAATTAAATACTGATACTACGACTACTACTACTACGACTAATAATAATTATAATAATAATATACATATAACAGGATTGAAGCAGATGTAAATTGTGTAAAGTTAACTAAAGAGTTAAAAAGTGTTGATGTAACAATGCTATGTTCCATATAAAGAAGAAAGAATGCGAATGTACACAATGCTTATTGGTTTTTAATATTGCCTATAAGTAGCGAGATTGCCAGAGCTCTTGTTAGTTTGTACAATAGTGTGAAGACTGGTGTTCCTGTCCTGATTGTATATGGCAAATACATGATTGTTTCTTAGTTTATCTGACCTACAGTCCCTGTCTATTTAAAATAAGCAGCTTACGACAGTGTCCTAATACAGATCATTCTTTTCACTTGTTGAATCCACTGTACGCATGCAGACACAACACTTATTATTAACCCTTTGAGCAATAATTCATAAGGCAGTTGATTTTACGAGTCAATAAATGTCTCCTGTACACTCTTACACTCTATAAACAGTTCCAGTAGGCCACAAACTGAAGATCCTGAGGCTAACATTGGAAACATTACTTTATGAAGCGGAAAGTCATTATAGCTCTTTTTTCTTATTACTGATTTTTGTTTCATTAAAGAAATGGTGCTCATGAAAACTGAGGGACAATAACATGTGTCTAGTAATATCTAAAGCACTACAGTATAAGCAATGATTCTCAAAGTAAATAAGTTCTCTGTGTGTACATGAAAAAATAAAACTGCAGACATTTTCTAGTAAAAGTGCTGCTTCTTTTGTCCATGAATCATCTAAAATTTTAAATTTAGAGCAAATAAGGGAACTTTTTTTTCCCCAGCATTGACTTTTAGGAAGTATGTTGGAAGTAGTGTAATTTAAAACACTATGGGACAAGCTAAAGAACAACTCCCAGTAAGTAGTATTTATTTGTGTATTATTAAAAGTATTCATATCTTAAGAGAATCATCACACCTCTCCTTTTCACCCTACTGTGTGTTGTATCACAAATATGTTATAGGTTGCCAACATCATCGTCCGTCTTCAGATGTCCCGGTGGTCCTTCCTCATTTTTCTCCAGCTCACCGCCAAGGCCCACCAACACAATGTAAACCACATGTTTAAGAATTAACCACAAATCTTCTGCAACATATTTTAAATACATTTTAGAATTCAAAGTATATAAATCACACTTGAGATTTCTGTGTAAAGTACAGTAGAACCTCAGAGTTACAAACTCCTTGGGAATGGAGGTTGTTCGTAAGTCTGAAATGCCCGTAACTCTGAAAATTAGGTTTCAATGGTTTTAATAAATGTGTACCCCTGCTATCTACACCCTCAATCTGAAGAATAATACAAGGATACAGCACAGTAATGCAATACTCATATTGTTAGTCTTTAAAACAGTACTATACATGGAAAAAGGCTACATTTTAGTCACCATTGAAATCGCAACTGTAGAAAAAACACAGATTTAAACGTCTAGGAAAACCTAGGTTAACGTTGTGCTTATTTTGAAACAAAAGGCATTCATGCAGCTGCTCAGTCATTCAGCCTCCTTTGGCTTGAAAAAAAAAAACTGTGCTTTTGTTTCAAAGTAAAATGTTCTGAGTAAAATTGCCCGTATTTGCTTAGAAACCTTTTTTTTGTTTTTAACTGCCCAGTCCTCCACTGGAAAGCAATTTGTATATTTGTATATTTATATATTTGTATAGTTTACTGTATTAATATATTTTTTTCAAACATTTTAGGCAACATTCAGAGACAATAGGCAGTTGTGTTGATAATAATGAAGCACACAGGGCTAAAAACAGGAAAATATGTGACAGTTGGGAATGGGGGGGGTCAAAGGTCATAAACCTCTTTCCCATCGGCATCACACATAATTTGCTCTGTCGAGTATGGGTTTGTAATTAATCCTTACTGCAAGTGGAAACAATTACTTTCAATTCTGAGCACAACAATCATGGTACTCTACAGGATCTGAGCATGTCAACGCTGGATGTGTAAATGAGGGGTCAGCAACGCCAGCACTTCCAGACTAGTTCTTTGTTCCAACCATGTTCTTGATTACAACATTGAACCAGTTAAACCCCTGACCAAGCCTATAAGCACTTAATCAATTAATCATAGCATTCTTATAAAACCTGAAATTGAATGGCACTCCAAGACTGTAGTTCCCCCCTGGTGTTAATGAAGCTGAATGGGGGTCACTAAGGACATTCACAAAAACTGAACATTTGAAATTACTCTACCTCTGAACTTCTTGTGAACACACCTATAAGTGAAAAATAATGTCCAAATACTTAACAATATCTACCAATAGTAAAATATTATAAATAAAACATTTCACTCACCCCAAGGCAGACTCACCTACAATCTCACATCTTTCCCCAAGGCAGATTCTCACACTGACACATACATCTTCCCCCAAGGCAGATTCTCACTCTGACAATAATACATATTCTACATATGCTTCTGTGAACTTCATTCTTGCAAACATGTACTGTATATCTATATTTTTTAGTCATGCAGTAAATAATAGCAAAACAGTGTGACATTGTGAAAATGTAGGATGGAATTTTAATGTAATAATGTTGATGTAAATCGGTCATTTTCTCTTGAGTATTTTTTTTTTTAAGGAACACCTCTTACAAAGAATCCTTGTGGACCGGGCCATGCCCCCAGAGGACGGAAAGGTTCATAACCTGGAAAGAGAATCCTTGTCTCCAGGAGCCGCCCTCAGAGAGATGAGACCAGTCTTCCAAGGCCAGGCACTGGAGTGCGCCCACAGGGGTATCTGCAAGATAGTTTGTTAGTATTTGGTTTTAGTATTTAAGGATTGTAGATGACTACAGCTCTTACTGGACTAAGAGCTGTAGTGCCTTACTGGACTGAGCGGAGTGCCTTTACCGGATGCACCATTCGGGAGCCCTTATGTCACATTTTAAAGATGTAACAATGGTTAAATGATTATTGTTTTATTGATGTTTTTCATCTTAAATTTATCATCACTTAAACCCACTGAAGCCAGCTCTCTGTCATTTCCACTGCAGGTGATAAAATATCAATTAACAATGCTTCTTTGACAGCATGCCAGATTAATTTATTTTATTAATGCCACAGGCAATTAGTGTCGCTCGGTTAAAGGAAAAATGGTATGGATTCTCTCTCTAGTGGCCCAATAGTTTTTTTTTCTTGTCTGCTTTGAAGCCTTTGAAGTGGGCTAGACAGGCTCTATGGCTGTGTTTGCAGCTGTTCCATGTTACAAGTTCTGTGGGACACGCTGTCGATGTCTCTTTGCAAATTTGATATTCTTGCTGGAAATACATTGATGGCTAAATATGAAGGGCTGCAAATCCAAATGTATTCAGACTGGTTTCTCTAAGCCCTACATGTGTACAACGTGTGAAAGAAAGTGCTTTTATGGCACTTTGACTGATCGCTGCCCTTCCTGGTGGAGGAATAAATAAATACATGTCAATATTTGTTTAAGATAATGCTTTATGTGAGAGATATTGTGTTTTTTCTGAGGTTGCAGGGATCATCAATAAATTCAAACACTTACAGTTTCACAAGTTTTAGCCTGTTTAAAACCACTGTCTGAATTAGGCAGCTATTCTGCTTTTATTATGACCTAGTAGCTTTGGGAAGCTTGGTAACGTCATTGCAATCCAAAGCAGTATCAGTATGCTATAGCCTTATGAATGTATTCTAAATGACACAATTAAAGTACAGCACTGCAACAGTCAGTTGAACAAAATGGCAGAATAAAATGATCATAAATCCATCATACAGATCTAGTTTGAGTTATCATTCTTCATGCAATCATCTCATATTTTTACAAAAAATAAAAACACAAAGAATTCGTTTTCTTCATCTAGTATGCCAGATATCATGTCCAGACCTGCTGTCAAAGTAATTCATAGCACTCTTACACTCAATTATGCTTGCTATTCAGGGCCAATTAGATCTGATTTCAAAGCTTTGCTTTTGCTAGAAAGGAAAATGTTATGATTTACTTAGACAATTTTGAAAGGCTTTAAAATGATATTCTTCTTAATTTGCAACATTATATTTCTCCAACAGACCAAAAACAATACGGTATTCTAATTTTGATGATTCATCCCCGTGATTAATATGAATAGCTATTTATGATAACGTACATTTAAATAAGTAAAGGGTAGAATAAATCTATAAATGGCATGTGCATGTGCGTTCTTTTTTTGGAGGAAACTGAAGTTACAATTTCCATGAATCAGACAAGTGTATATTTAAATTAAAGAAGGGGATAGAAACTTTCAAACTGCCACATTAGGATCCTGGCAACAGCAGAAGGGAAGAAAAAATCTAGCCTTTATCCGCAACAACAATAAAGTAGCAAGTATACTTCTATATACTTCTAAATACGTAAACATTTGGGCAAGATCCTTTCATCAATAAATTACAAGTCAGAAAGATAAATGTTTTCCTCCCTTCTGTTGTTAGAACATAAGAACATAAGAAAGTTTACAAACGAGAGGAGACCATTCAGCCCATCTTGCTCATTTGGTTGTTAGTAGCTTATTGATCCCAGAATCTCATCAAGCAGCTTCTTGAAACATCCCAGGGTGTCAGCTTCAACAACATTACTGGGGAGTTGGTTCCAGATCCTCACAATTCTCTGTGTAAAAAAGTGCCTCCTATTTTCTGTTCTGAATGCCCCTTTATCTAATCTCCATTTGTGACCCCTGGTCCTTGTTTCTTTTCAGGTCAAAAGTCCCCTGGGTCGACATTGTCTATACCTTTTAGGATTTTGAATGTTTGAATCAGATCACCGCGTAGTCTTCTTTGTTCAAGACTGAATAGATTCAATTCTTTTAGCCTGTCTGCATACAACATGCCTTTTAAACCCGGGATAATTCTGTTTGCTCTTCTTTGCACTCTTTTTAGAGCAGCAATATCCTTTTTGTAACGAGGGGACCAGAACTGAACACAATATTTTAGGTGAGGTCTTACTAATGCATTGTAAAGTTTTAACATTACTTCCCTTGATTTAAATTCAACACTTCTCACAATATATCCGAGCATCTTGTTGGCCTTTTTTATAGCTTCCATGCTCTTAATGCAGGTTTCAGACCCTTCTTTTATTTTAATAAAAGTAAGACTCATTCATGGAAATTGTAACTTTAGTTCCATCACAAAAAGTAAAATATCCCCACGTCGCATCTCTCCTGCCATTTTGTGGCAACCTAAATTTCAGGAATTGTTAGATTTGATGCTGCAAAAGAGAAACTGGAAACTGGAAAGCCACACAATTCTTGCAGCTTCTCAGAATCCACATTAGATTGAATCTATCCCTATGTAAAAAGGTGTTTGTGTGATACAATTAGAACAACATAGCCCTTAGTACAGTTCCATGACATGAATCATTATTATACCAAAGTTAATCTAACTGTGTTACAATGTCTTTAGTTAGTCTGACAAAACATCATTTGGTGGTCATTTATATATCAACATTGAGTCATTCCAAATGTCAAGAGGACCTGTGGGTGTGACGTCAATGAATTACGTCAATTTTATTATTATTTTTTTTTTATGAAAAACCCTTGAAACACGCTTTTAAATGATACTAATGTTTTGGTCTCAAATGGAAAAAAAAATATTAAAAGACCATTAAAATGGCAATTGTTACCACTTTCAGAACACTTTCTTGCCATGTGAGGGCATGAGTTACCTAATCATCGTCTCAATCACACAAGGTTTATATGTGTCATCAGCCACAGATGGAGGAAACAACTCCCCAGTATTTTGTTCTCTTCAGCCAGAATGACCCATTTAAAAACCGGATGAGAACCATTATGTTTTCTTTTTTAGATTTAGTTAAACACATTAAGGAAATTGCGTACCCTAACAGTCCATTTTGTAGAATACATTTCCTTGGTATTGATATAACATGGTGTTAATTAAAGACTGGTGCCAAAGTGAAGAAATTAAAGCATTTCATTAGTAGCTTTATAAGGTGGTGTGGCACCATATGGTTTGTTTTGGTTTGATAAACCCGTCTAGCAGCTTGGTCTTTAAATTAACCACTGTCTAGCGAGTATTGTTTTAAGTTTAAGTTTATTGGTTTAAGATTATTTTTTTCTTTGCTATAAATCCAGGAGATTTTAAATCATGGGCTTGCTGTCCATCATAATTCACCAGGCTTGCTAACTGATTTTCTTTTTCACTAGAGGTGTGAAACTGAATTAGTAAATAAAAAATACAAAATCACTGTTGCACAAGTTGTAATCCCCTAGTCATCATTTCTAAAATCTCACTTCAGAAAATCAGCTTTTAAGAGCCTTTCTGAAACAGCCATTCCCTTGTAAAAGTTTACCATGGTATTTTTTTTTACTGTATTTTTGCACTTTTATCATGTTTTCCAATGGTTGTACTGTGCATTTATCATAGTTTACCCTGGTTTGCCATGTTTATTAAATATGCTGTACCGTACCTCATTTCACTTTACAATGCTTCCCTATGCTTCCACTGTGCTTTATTACACTTTGCTGTGTTTTTACTATGGGGAACTTTTATAAGGGCTGTGGATGAAAAATATATTTGTTTAACCTGGTGAGACTAACACATTAGCATGCTATCTCATTCTCTCACGTATTCCTAAGCTTATCTCACACATTATGAGTGACTACAGGCATACAGTGCACAAGCTTGGAAACTCCATGTCTGCTCTTTCCAATGATGCTGCAGATGTGTAATCAAAATGCTTGAACATTTTCACTTGTTCTACATTCATGTGAAAATAATAGAAACTTAAAATATGTTTATCTATGGTTTGTTAGCTTCAATTTAATTAATTAATTTATTTAAAAACTTAAAATATGTGGAATCTGAGTTCTTTATCTATGGTTTGTTAGCTTCAATTGAATTAATTAATTTATTTTTAACATGTATTTAATTTATTGTTTTGGTTATGGTTTATTTTATTATTTGATTTTTCTTTTATTTATTTTGAAATCTGATTGCTTATTTGTAGCACTTGTGCTGTAAACGTAATATGCCAAATAATTTGACTTTGTACTGTAAAGTGCTTTAAATGGATGATCATTATGACAAGGTGATATATAAAATAAACATATTGTTGTAATGATAAAACGGTTTTCTTTTTAGTTTGGTTTATATCAAAACAGTTTATTCTTGAGTATTTTTCTTGTTCTGTCCGCTGACTGTGTGCCTTAAACCAGGGGTTATCAACTCCGGTCCTCAGGGATCTCCAAGTATCCAGGTTTCAGCTCTAACCAGCAACTAATTGTTTATATTAAAATCACTGGTTTGCATTGCATATAGAACTCTCACGTGTTCTAGATTTTAGAATGAATTAGGACATTTCAGTGTTTCATATGCAATATTAAGCAGTGTACATTTTTAAATAAACTATTAAGTGCTGGTTGGATTAAAAACCTGGACCGTTGGGTGTTCCCGGACCCCAAGGACCAGAGATATAGCACACCATCTGGAGAGTCTCAGTCCTTGACCTGGAAATCACACTTTGGGGCTGGAAGTCTCACTTTTTGGGATAGTCAACCCTTGGCATCTCTGCGTATGTATGATGTCTTATCATAGTAGATTCTTTAATTTAAAGTCAAAGATAGCTGTATGTATCATGTTCTGCATAATTGCTGTTTACAAATTAATTCACCTATTGCAGGGCCCTGTGTTGCTGGGTGGGCACCAGGGAAGGGTTGAATTAGGCACTGCAATGTAAATATAACTGTTCTTGAGTCTGGCAATGGCTAATAGAGCGTGTTTGTAAGCTAATAGATTGGCTACTGTATTGGACTGCATGTGCCTCCTAAAGTGTTTTGTATTAACAAACCCCTGGCCTGTCATAACTAATAATATACAGTAATTTTTTCTCTATCACTATTAAAAGGTGTTTTCATTTTAATAAAATAGTGGAACTGTGATTTAAACATTGCTATTTTGTTTTTTTAAGTAAGTCAATACAATTTCTAATTCTAAACCAAATGCAATGTACTTAATACAAAATATATAACAAGGAATTTATGTTCAGTGTTGGCAAAAACACCCAATGATTATTCTATCCACCCAGTAATCCACAGCCAAATATTCACCAGAAACATTTTATCTGAAACAAAAACACATTGGAAATGTGAAAAAAACGCCAAGTTATGAAAAGTGCCCAGCCATTTAAAAACACATCAAAAACACAAGCCAAGTTTCAAGAAACCATTGGGGCAACCTTGCCCAGCACAAAGCAAATAGGCACAACTGTAAAACCGATGGGGGCCGAGGTTGCCCCAATTGTTTCTTCAAACTTGTAACAAGCTACGTTAGAAGAAACAACTGGGGAAACCTTGGCCAGCACCAAGCAAATAGGCACAACTGTAAAAAGTGGTGGGGGTCAAGGTTGCCCCAATTGTTTCTACTAATTTGGCTTGTGTTTTTCATGCATTCTATAAGATGCAATAAGAGAGTGTCAATTTGCTGGCTGTTCCAACGCTTCACTAAAATAGCAGTTTTCACTGTTTTAAACCACATCCTGTGCCGTCTCCATTTCTTCCTGCTACAGTCCAGATACACCACCGCTACAATATATAGCAGATTGTTAAGTGGCTGGAATGTGAAGTGAATGCACTGATTGTTAGATTACTATTTCTAGTAATCGGATAACGGTGTTAAATGACAATGAGTATCGGGTGCATTTAATAGATCTAATGAGTCCTGCTTTCAATACGCACTGATGACAACATGTCGAAACCCGTCTGCATACTTGTTTTTACCTTGTTTTAATAAATACATATTTAATATTAAAATATAAATATTTGAGAGACACGTTTGGGATTTAGTCTTATTTAGTGGGAGTTGGTGTCTTCTTTTCGGCGGTAGCAACATCTAAGAAGTTTTCCCTCTCTCTCTTTAATATATATATATATATATATATATATATATATATATATATATATATATATATATATATATATATATATATATATATATTAGGGCTGTCACTCGATTAAAAATTTTGATCGGTTAATTTTTGGGCATTAGTTGATTAATCGGTATATTCATCCCTGCACATTTTTAATAAAGGTAACGATCTTATAGTGGCTGTCCTGCATAGTAATACATAAAAAATCAGTAGAATCTAAAATAACAGAAGCCCAATGGGAATTTGGTCGTTTTAAAAGCGTTTTTATTTCAGTAAATGTAACACATTTTCACAGAACAACGTCAATCCATGAAAGAGTTTAACAGCAAAATATAAAGCACAAGAAGTGAGAATGGATTTTTTTTGTCTTTGGTGCAAAAATACCGTATATAACACTTATGGCTCCTTATGAACAACCTTTATTTTATTTATTTTTACATTATATTTAGAGCTTCTGGGTTTTCAGCATTAAAAAACAAAACACTTTTCAGGAACATGAAACAGGTTACAACAACTCTCCTACCCATGTTCCACAATATAAACTAGTAAAAATCGGTGTACATAAACAACTTGAACAGTAATGTAATATTAACAATACTAACATCAATAAAACAAAACGTTATATACAGCTTGTGACACTAGTAAAAGACATTTACTCGTCTGAAACCATGCCAGGCCAAATGAAGGAATTGTGAAAAATAAATGCGCCGTTTCTACATCCAACTTAAACATGAAAACTCAATTTTCACCAACACAGTTTTAAAATGAATAAAGTCTGCTTTGATTGTAGTAAATTCAGACGTATTTTTCCAAACTGGCAGCAGACATTGAGGACCGTTCTGGACGTTGTAGAAAATTTAACAAGTGTGTGTTTAACAACAACAAACCAGATACGAACTGACGCGGGAAACCTCGTCGCGCGCATTGTTTCTCAGCAGGGGATGTTGGGATATGGAGTTCAAAATGCCGAGCCATGAGTTGATAAAAATGCCTGGTCTGATCGAGTATAAACAATAGCTCAGATAGAGTCGTTTTTAAAGTAGCAGCATAGACAGAATAACTCAAAATACAATAATAAGGTAATGTGACAGAGAAAGAATGAATCTTTGTTATAAATCTCCCTCCTGACCTGTGAGGGTGCTGTGTAAAGGGAACAGTGTACCCCGGACTGGTTGGTTTGGTAATTCATTCCAGGGAAAGGTGGAAGTCGGCCATCTAGAAAGGGGGCGGAGCCACGTACACCAAATCATCGCCCCAGACGGGAGGTGATGTGGCAATCCCGGATTGGAGGAAAAGCGATTGCACTCGCTAACCAAGGGGGCGTGGCAAAAGGTACAAAAAGGGAGGTGGCACAACAAACTGTTACTTTGTTATGGTTGCGAGAGACCTGCTGAAGGACTGTAAAGTAACCGTGAGTGTTTCGTGTTTGTTTTGTCATTCTAATTGTACTCATTTATTCTTGTTAGACGGCAAACACTAGCCGGGAGCTGTCGCTAAATGCCAGCACAAACCCAGACAGCACTCCACTACTGTTCACTAATAAACTGTATTTCACCACTTGCACGTTAGCACTCACTCTGGACTTGTGATTGTGTTTGTGTTCTTTGTGTGTTTATACTGTGTTTATTATTTCGGGACTGAACCCCGAGGTTTCACTGTGCAGTACACATTGCTGTGTAATGCCAGGGATTATTATTATTTAAAACAAATAAAGGATTGTTTGGACCGTGAACTTTGTTGTCTGTCATCTGTTTAAGTATTGCATCACATCTACACCTGTGCACTGCAAACCACTTTTCCACAGGTACACAGTAATGGATTTCAATTATTGTAAATAAAATGTAAGAATAATATCAATAAATAACTAAGTATTAATTAATAAATAAATAAGTATTAATTACATTATAATGATTGACTGCATATACACAGCATAACTTTCAGTCATGTTTTGTGACTTATAAATAGGGCACTGATTTTCAGTTTTAGACGATAAAAAACAATAAAACTCCAGATATATAAAAAAAAACATGAAATCGGTGTATAGTCAATAAACACTGGAAAAGCGCTGGAAATGGTTACTCAATTTACATTGACTTCACCACTTTCCCTTTAAAAAAAAAAACTACTACAAAAAACAATAATACCAGTGCAGATGGGCAATGTCCCTCCTTCCTGACTCGTATCTATCATTAATTCATTCTGAATACTTTAAACCCACCCCAACTACTGAGTGGCAGAAAATTCCTAGTGAGATTACAATTAGAAATGGGGTCTTGTTCACAGGATTTAAAGCTGTATTACAGTTAAGATACAGAGGATTTAAAACAGAATTGTGGCGAAATGTACAAAAATGCCTACACACAAAAACCCCAGAAGAATGTGCCCGTGATCATAGGGATTTCGTTGTGGAAGACAGCAAAGGAAAGAAGATACAACTTAAATGCGCATGTACTGCCGCGTTACTATACACATTTTGTCCAAAAAAATAAATAAATGCCCAAGCATTTGGGAAAGTAACTGAAAACAATAATTTCATACAGTATATAAAAAGCGAAAGCCCCCAAAAATAATGATTTACATAAAACTTGAAAATAGAAATTAATAAAAACATAGGTGGTGTGGAGTCCGCATTCCAGAATATTGGTGGAGTCCAGGCAGCATAGGCTCATGTAACCCCATGCCTACGGACATTGTAAGCCTATGTGCAAGAAAGTGACTGCGTGTATTTATGATTTTTATATCCTGTCCCTTCAGAGAGTGTTGTTGAAAAAGCATTTCAAAATATTTAGGTCAGAAAGTATAAGCCTTAAAGCTATAAAGTAATCTTTGCCAGACATCTCCAGAATGATGTCATGTTTGCTTTAACTACTGATATTAAAGCATGCCTTATAGCTCATGGTATATTTTTACAACCCTATCACAATGTAAATCATTTGAGAATAAAATGTTCCTGACCTTTTTTTTTTAGAATTGTATTGACTTGTATAAAACTTCATTTTTAGACATAAAAAAGAAATGGTCCAAATGGTAAACGTAGGCCCTTCTACTTTAATACTTACTTTCAAAGCAATACTTTTGTAAACCTCCTGAGATCTAATGATTTGAACAGTGGCTCGTGTAGATGTTTTTATTATCCCAGCTTGGACAGGTAGGCTTCAAACTACTAAGCAGAAGCCATTGCAAGCAGTTGGTGAAGTCTGCTTCAATTTGGTGATAGTTGCCAGGATTTTCCTGTCTATCAAATGATCATATTTGCAGGTGTATTCATAGTTTCCTGTCTGAAACTTACCTTTACATTCTATTTGATCTTACCTACAAAAAACAGTACATTTTTAATCGCCCCCTAAAAGAGTATTACCTCCTGTCAGAGAAGCACAGAGATATAATAAGTCCTGATGACTTAAGTCAAGTTGGTATTTGGTACACACCTAAATTCTTTTAACCAGAATTTGGCATGGAGATCATCACTGGAACGTGCTCTTGAAGTAAAACAAATGTATCTGCTTCAAGTGTTCATGAAACTAAATTAGTCTGTTTGGAGTAATCACTCAGCAGTGTTAAATAGGTGCTGTTTGTATTAGAAAACACATTGTGAAAGTTGGAATGTGCTGAACAGCTATAGGTGCTGAGTGCCAAGCTTAGGTCAGTAATAAATCACCCACTCTGCTGTTGACAGAAAGGAAACACTTGAAAACTGAATGTTATAGTGTGAGCTTTAAATACTGTATGAGTACCCTTTCGATTTCTTTTTACAATAATGGAGTGTTAAAATATAAAATACACTCAAGCACTTTCATGACCATGCACTTTCATGACCAATAAAAAAGGAGATTGTGTGATAAACTCTGTTTAAAACAGGTAGTTGATTGAATCCATTTACTGCACTATACTGTATTATTAAAACATTGCTCTTAATAATTGAGTAAGAGCCTAAAATAAGGGCAGGTCAATTGTTGGTAACCCACCTTTAAATAAATATTGAAACTAGTGTCCTGTTATTTTCAACTCAATTAATAAGTATTGCTTGCTAATTTATACCAGCCTGAACGTCACTGGTGTAGATCTGTCTGTCTTCTTGCTTTCAGTGGTGCAACAGTGGTGCACAAATGTATTTAGCACATCTACTGGCTGAATGTTGGCATTGAAAGGACTTTAGCTTCAGATAATGTGTTTATTTTGTTAAGATGTTTGCTCTTAATTTGTATTTTCAGAACTAGTTGTGAAATGCGGGACGACTCAAATTTTATTACGAATGTAATAACTGTTTGTTACTTTTGACCTACTGAAAGACTTGTTTAAAACTCATGCTGCTTTCATACTCTGTCTACAAAGTATTTTTATTTTTTACAAGCACAGCATTCAGTCAAAGGCTTGTTTTTACTGCACCATTTCTGAAGCTTCGACATGGCAGGGATCCTTCTTATTCCAGGGACATCTCAATATGAAGAACATGTTCCATTTTTTTATGCACTAGGCATACCAAGTGTGTAGTTGTACAGAAAATAAGACTTTTAACGGAAGCATTCTGATAAAAATCATGGGTTATTTTTTACTTAACCTGCTATGTATCCTCATGTATCCTCTCTGGAACAGATCCACCAAGTAATATTATCTATTTAATTATACATCATGAGACAACACCAGTGTACCACTATTAACAATAAATTGGTTTTCCAAATCAGGAATGGAATGAACTGGAAGCCTTCCAATTCACTGGCCTCTCTTTTTCTCTCTCTCTCCCTCACCTTTGTTCTGGTTTTCTTAGCTGGGGGGTGGGTGTTTGATGAATAATGCCACAGATCGTAAGACACAGATGTCCGTTGCAAATCTTTTAAAACAGCTGGTTTGAATAAAAAGGCAAGAAAACACACTTATCCCAAGGTGTGGTGCTCACACTACAGACTAGAAGCTGTTCATTTCAAATTAGATACTTCAGAATTCAAAAAAAGATTTTCGCTACTACTTAGAGAACTGTCCTCAGGACCTGTGACAGTGATGACCTTTTGGCATGCATGCTTGAGTATGTTTACATAAGGTATCATGACAACATTCTTGTTTTTCGTTATCTTTGCTTCATTTTTCTTGGTCACATTTTAGTAGTCTTTAAGTGTAGGATATTGGATTTTTTTTTTGGAGTGCTCAAATGTTGTCTTTTTTTAAATTGTGTAATCAATAAATGGGTGCAATATTTATTTGCTGTAATAAAGATTGAACTGGATGGAGGAAATATTAATGTTGTGTGTGTGTTTACTGTTTGTCTGAACAGATAGAGTACTGAAGAGAGCAGTGCATAAAGAACTAGTGGTATATAGACATTTACACTTTCCACAAAATTGTTCTAAATTACTTGCTTTTCCAATTTAGTGGCTTTTAGAGGAAAGACATTACAATTGTTTTTAATTATGGTGGACCCGCAAATAAATGCTTTTTTTAACATTAGCATTGTGTGACTCTCTTTATACTGTAGAATGATCTCATGTGTTATATATTCAGGTCTCAGGAACATGACCCTTGGTAATAAACACCTCAGTGGTAAAAGTCATTACCCTACAGCAGAGGAGAGGGACTTCGCTTTTTTAATACAGGGAGTTCATCATGTTTCCACACCCTGGAAATAACACTAGCTCTGGCAAACAGGTGGACAGACGTGTCTGGCAAACACAACGTGTTTAATGATAAACTTTAAAGAATGGCAATTGTAAAGCCTGGTGGATAACGGGTCCCAGCAGTTACTTGGGCACATGTCGTTCAGCCTTTTAATAGCCTGCTTTTCCTCACAGTGTGTGACATTCTGCTGAAATGTCTGATTTATTAATGGTACTTCATTAATCGGGAACAAGTGTGGAGAACTTAAGCTCCGGTATTGCACTCAGTTAGAAAAGGCCATTTCCTGTACTATTTTAACCCACTGTCATGTTACAGTGTCAGTGATACTGCACCGTCAAGCCTTGCAGCTCTGTAACTCGGTAAGTTAAACGCAGTGTGTATCGGTACCATACTTTAAAAATAAAACAAAAAGGTTAATTTATGAGCTCCTACATGCATCTCAGTTGTTTCTTGCTCATTATGTAACATTTGTTTGTTTTTCATTTCCAAAAAAAAAATAAAAAAAAACAATGGTACATGCTTCTTCAATATGGCCTTAAACTTTGCTGCAGTTTCACCATTGGCACAGATGATATTAATGTAGTCTGAGGGAGATGCCTACAGTGTCATACATTACTGTATTACCTCTATTACCTCGTTTTCTGCTCTGTAGATTTTGGAGCATGTTTCCATCGCTATCAATATAAATAAGTATGTGTACCAGGACACTGGACATTTATGCCAGGCAATTGGGAGATTGTGTTTGACATGTATCATTGGGAAGGGGTAGCAGTGGTTGGCATGTTATGGGTTAATGTTTGCTTCTGGCTTAAGCACTTGATCAGACAGTGATTTTGATAGTTCTGGACTCCTAGGGCCTGATTTTCACGATATTGCCAAGTAGTGGCACTAGCTCAAAGGTCTTTTGGGCACGATTTTTGGAGCTCAAAGTCGGCGCAAACTTTTTTTGCACTGGAATGCGTTTTTGGAGTCTTTTAGGGCTAGCGCTAGTGCCAGTGTTAGGCATAACTTTTCAGGTGAACATTTCGTTGTGAAAACGTGATTTTATTAGTATTTATTTCTTAGCAGACGCCCTTATCCAGGGCGACTTACAATTGTTACAAGATATCACATTATTTTTACATACAATTATATTATTTTTTACACACAATTACCCATTTATACAGTTGGGTTTTTACTGGAGCAATCTAGGTGAAGTACCTTGCTCAAGGGTACAGCAGCAGTGTCCCCCACCTGGGATTGAACCCACGACCCTCTAGTCAAGAGTCCCGAGCCCTAACCACTACTCCACACTGCCGCCCTGATGCGGTGCAAAGCCCGCACTGGGTGCTGTATTTGCATTTTGAAAGCAACATCTCAAGCAGTTTATGTAATAGAATGATACATTTTAGAACAGTTATGTTAATTTAGCTGTGGAAGTTGCAGCAGTTTTTCAAGGCTAATGGGCTGACGGAAGACGAAAAGAAAAAGTCATTTTTTCTCACCGTGGTGAAAACCGACAGAGTTCTCATGTACTTGTGCTCGCCTCACCTTATAAACCAAGTGAAAAGACTTTCAAGGAGTTAATGGAGGCGCTGAGAGGATATTATGTGCCAAGAACAAACTTCATTGCTGAGAGAGGCAATTTTAATGGAAGAAACCAGCTAGAAGGCGAGACTATAAGTGAATATATGGCAAGCTTAAAGAAATTGTCAGGAAATTGCAAATTTAGGCAGTTTCTAGAAGATGCTTTAAGAGACGTTTCATCTGTGGATTGAAAAATGGAGAGATCAGAGACTGCCTGTTGAATGCAACTCACACAAAGGACATAACACTGTCACTAGCTTTTGAAATGGGGCTGTCATTTGAAGTGACAAAGAAGAATGCGCAGTCATTTGTTCCAAAATCATTCAGAGCAAATGTTGTAGAAAAGAAGATGCTGAAACCAGTGTCGATTCGTCAGTGTTACTGATGTTCTGGAAGTAACCATGGGGCAGAGGAGTGTTGCTATAAATATCTACAGTGTTGTGCCTGTGGGAAGCGTGGACACATCGCCTGAGTCTGCCGAGGACAACAGAAAGAGAAAATCAAAGCCGCTGAATCAACAATTACTTTATTTTATTTTTTCCACTGGTTGGAAATATCTGCCATATTTACCTACTGACCAGCCTTGTACATACCCCCCCCTAGCCTGCGTATAATTTATTTATTCTGCTAATATAAATTGTGTCATCATTTTCCATGACTTTTCCAGGATGTGAGGGAACCCTGACAGGTCTCCCAAATAAGCAAAAAAACAAACACAAAACAATCACTAAATTTTTCTTTTTATAAAGAATTTGTTTAACAATCCACGACTCCCCTTATGCCATGGACTCAACCACAAATATGATGTGTGATATTATTCGAAAGCCTATCAGAAATGTAATTTAAAAAAAAAAAAATCTTGCTACTGCACGCCACTTGGTTAGCATTAGTTGCAGTGGTAAAGTTAAAAACAATTTTCCGATAACAAAAAAGAAAAAGTTCTTTAGCCTCTTTCTGTACTGCAAAAGCAAAGCAGCCCCATACAATTGGTGAGAAGCTGATGTTATTACCTGTCTCAGTATGGACATTGTTGCAGATAATGCTTGGTAAGGAGGACTGCACAAAATGTGCCCCACTGTTGTATAAAGTGTAAAGCAAAGACTAATTAAAGACATGTCAGGTGATAGAGGTTTGCAGCTGAATGAAGAGCTTTGCTCTCTAAATTGATTCTGAACAACGATATGCACTTTTATAAGTACTGTAACTTTACTGTCTTAATACTCCATACAGTGAATATGTTGTATTTGTGTTGTTGAACTTTGACTTAAAATTTAAGGCAGTAGTTTTCCAACAGTAAAAGAGTTTGTGTAACCATAGAGACCCATTGTAAAATGTGATTTGAATTTGACCTTCATTTATTAAGTGTTTTTGTACATTCTTAAGTTGCACCCCCTCATCAGTTTCACTTCCAAAGTGGTTAATATGATTGTTTCAAAATACAGCAGTTTTTTATGTAGCTGCCTAATTAAATAGTGAGACTGTTGTTGAAGTTGATGCTCGTAGGCCTATCACTGTTCACTGTTCAGTACAGTACTTGGTGGTCATGGGTGTACAGAGGAAATGTTTCACACAAAACGCTTTTGAAATTTGAAAAATACAACTGAAAAATGTAGTGGTCACCATAAAAACATGTTTCAGTAGCTGTGAATTTGTTTTAGAGGATAACTACTACGGAACCCTTCAACTGCAAGACGGTGCCTGTGAAGGCTCTGCTCACCCAGGACTGTCAGCTTTTAAAGCATATATAAGTGGTGAATTGATTAAAATGGCATCTACAAATAAATAAAAAGATTTAGAAAAGGTACGCAAACTTGAAAGAGAAATTAAGGAATTAGAGACAGCATATGGAAGTAATCCTTCTGCAGAAAAACTTCATAAAATGACAAAAGCTAAATCTGAGATGAATCCAATTTATAATACAAAGCAGAATACGGACCCTGTCACTGGTTCTTGCGAGGATGTATGCAGCTGGGACGCGTAACAGGAAACGCGTTGCTAGATAACCAATTGAGCAGGTAGGCTCGCCCGGCACTGAGCTGATCCGGATTAGCTGGGGAGTGTGTCCGGGGAGGCTGCATGCAGCTCAAAAATCGTCTGCGCCTCAGCTTGAGGCGACTGCACCGCAATGCTACACAGAAGGGCGCTTTGTTTACATCGAGGAGGAGAGTGTCCGCTCGGCAGGATAACTACGGAACCCTTCACCTGCAAGACGGAGCCTGTGAAGGCTCTGCCCAGCCAGGACTGTCATAAAGACCCGGAGTTGCTGGGAGGCCGGTACTTTGGGAGCAACAGCAGTAGGTTCGTTTAGGGGATGTTGATCCCAACCAGTATAGAGAGGGTTTCGTAGTGTAGTAGGTTCCTGTAGTGAGACGTCTGTTTTAATGAGGCTAACAAACCTATCGGTTCTGCTGTGGATAGCGGTGTTATATGATTTTGGCCTCGAGACAAATGACAAATAGTGGCCAGTTTGTGGATGCAATAATTCCAAAGGGCATGACCCCTCCAAGTAGTCCAGTAATTTAATACCAAAATAGTACCTAGTGTACCACGGTTTATTGAAAGCAAATCATTTTTCCACAACAAGGAGATATATTTATAAACACACATAGTAAATCATAACATCCACACTCTGGTGTTTTCTGAATATTACGGTTTCTATTTATGTGTTAAAATATCTGACGTTTTTGCTTCATTGACAAACATTCTACAAACAAGAAAGTTAAAAGCAAACAAACATGGTAATTAAAGTCATGTAAAATTGTTGACATATACTGTGACTAAAGTTCTTATAAAGTACAATTAGTGGTTATTTCATGAGGGGAAATGATTCTTGGCTTGAGTTCTGAAATCAGAAATATTGAGCACTTCTTTAATTATATATAAGCTTGTGGTACTGTGTTTAAACCCTGCTCTATCCTACAAAGCCACACACATCAAAGAAGAACTTTAGTACAATATTTGCTGTAATTAGGATATGGAAGCTATGAGTGTCACTTTGTGTAAAATGCACCTGCTGAAAGGTCTCCTCTCACTATCCAACATGAAAGCACACCTTGACTCTGAACTAGTATAGCATGGCATTTCTAAATTGCTTTTGCCTTTATTCATTGCTGCTTTCTTCTTTTATCCTTTATTCTTTAAGAGGCTGCAGTAATGTAGCCCTTTGAGCTCATGATTAAATACAGATACCCTTGAACAGGCATGTTATTTAATGTTAACAATAAATTAATCTATTAATCAAATTTTCCACACATATTTTCTCTTTTAACTTTTATTTTATTTTCAGCAAGTTCAGTGCTCTTGAAAGAAGCTGGATTGACAGTACTAGAGATTTAACTTATTTTCTTTGTTTAACCAAAATTCATCAGCAAAGCCAGCTTACAAAAGCACAATACGTTTAGGGGCAACCCTACTAAAACAGTTCAACCTCCATGATATCAAATCTGTGATTGGAGTGCCTTTGGCCTTTAAGCAACCTTACTTTTTGCTCCCTATCAAAAACAGAACCACAAATCAAAGTTGTTTTTTAAAAAAATATATATATATTAGGTTTTCAAAAGGTCATGTTGCCATTTAAATTTAACTCTGACTGGGTTTTAAATAAACTCCAGAACATTGAAATGATGATGGAAAAATACATATTGTAGTAAAAGCAGATAATCCATTGTACATTGAACAGAATCATTGGCCGGTTTCCTTTGGACCCTGCCAGCTTAGAGTTCCCTAGATGTATATTTTTGTGTAAAAATGTAACATTATTGTGGGACACTATAGCTAAACTAGAAGTAGGAAGTCCATAAAAAGAACACGTTCGGACATAGGAATGTTGCCAGTCAAAGAAAATTGTTTATTTATGACACACGTACAGTACTATGCATGTACAATATAAACGTACTATACAGTGGTGTGTACTATGCCTATAAAATGAGCTTTTATTGTGAGCATTTTGTAAATGAATAGCTGAACACAATTCTAATTTATTTTGATATCTCTTCGTCCTTTCTCAGTGATGGTAAGAGTGCCCTTAATTTCCTCCTTTAAAATAGCTGAAGGTCAGCGGCACAAGGCCAGTCTGTCTATAGGGGTGAGACTTCCAGCTGTGTTTGAGGACTCAGAACAGTAGGCAGCTCAGATCACACACACCGAGGGTACAACACTATCAGGCTCTGTGAAATCTGAAGGACAACACTCGCTTCAAGTGTAAAGTGTTCCTAGTTTAGAATTATAATTATATACCTGGCAGTGTTCAGTTCCATCAATCTTGAATTGCGCATACCTGGTTTGCTTGTTTGACTCTGCAGCTGAAAGGTCCTGATACTTGTCTGCTTGTTCTTTATGTGGTCTGCTTATAAGGATTTAGTATTCTGTGGACCTGCCTCAAAAACCACTTGTCTGGCAACTACCCAGCATCACCTGAAGTTTCAGCCTGTTTTCCAGACAGTTCTCTCTTGTATGCAATATTTGCTTGATAAGCAATTAACTTTTTTTTTTTACCAAAAAATACCTGGGTTATTATAGGTTATTTTTTACAGAACATTGAACATGAAAATACTGATTAATACCAAGAAAATCCACAACTTTGGAAGAAGTTAGGTAAAAAATGAATTTGTTTTAGTGCAACATGATGCTGTCTGTTTAACACAAGGTACTGATACACTTTAACTTCACTAGCTTTACACAGCCAGCCACAGAAAACAGAAACAGACGAGATGTTTTTCTATACATCCATCCCCCAATATTTACCCCAAAAACTGGGAAATATTTTTTTCTGCTGGTTTACACAGTTTGTTTTTTCTTTTTAATAAGCAAAAAATGTTTTAAAAATAAATAAAAGGCCTTGTTGATAAGGAAAAAGCTGCTTTTAAAAAGTAGCAAATATTACAAAATTTAACCACAAAGACAACTAGTGGTTATGGAAAGTGTAAGCAGTGTTAGAATTAAATAAGTATACATACCTGCAGTTAAACAATATTACCCTTTTAACTCCTTAACTATCAACAATTAAAACTGGCTGTATTTTTGCCCATCATGACTATGACCTAGACAACAAAAAAAGAACTACACATGGATTTCACTCCATGTTCCTGTTTGAACACAGAAGGATATAAAAGAGAATCTTGTCACAGTGGACAGTGAAGAGTGCACAAATGACAAACAATCTTTTTGTTTTATCAAAAAGAAAGCGTCAAAGACACAATGCAGTGGTTGTTGTCATTTTTCAGAATCTCTTACTGCTGGAATGACATTTTAATGAAAGCAATGGCCCCTTCGATTAAAGAACTAAAGTTAGCTGCTACCCAAAGGGCAAGTAATTAGACATTCCTTTGTGAATAATATATTAATGATGGTCTCTTTGGTATTATTAGATAAGATAAATCGTATGCTTTAACAACACATGTCAGTGAGTAAGGCAGCCAGATGTCTAGCATTGTTAAGAAATGTTTTTGATCCTACAATGCATTCGGCTTGGTCGGCCTCACCAGCCCACACACTGAAAGCATTTACTGATCAAATTATCTCCATTTCAATGTGAAACAAAATTATTAAACACACATCCTTGTAATGTTCTGTGAATTCACATCTGCACTTAAGTGGCACAACTGAACTTGGTTCCAATGAAAATCTTTTTTTTAGAAACGGAAAAGGGAAGCCTTTTGACAGTTCTTTAATTTAAAGATTTGTTCCTTTGATTTTGCTCTCTTAATCACTTCATACTGGTCACACAGGTCTGCAGTTAGTGTGTATATGTGATGTACGGATGTTCATTTTGAAAGCAGTTATTAAACTTGTGGAAACAGTTAACCATTCTGACAAGTTCTAAACACTTGCTCCTTAGGCATTTCTGAGCGCTACAAGACAGAAACGAATGCAATGCAATGAGTTCATCTGAATGGGCCATTAAAAGGACAATGTATAGAGACTTAATTGACCATTGATCTATGTTATAAACGTGGGTAAAGTCTTGGAAATTAGTAGAATTCCGTCATGCTGCATATACTGGTGTAGCTTCAAGAAAAAGAGAAATATTACTATGCTATTTCTCATTCAACTCCTTTAATGTGTTTTTTTTTTCTTCTAAGAGGAACACTTTATAACACCATATCATTGGCTGCAGCTAACATCGTGCTGGGAAGGGAACCTGCTCAGTACACTGATACAGTCACTAGTTGAAACATTTGCCATAGTTACTTTAGAATCTATGATTGAGTGTTTTTGAAGCTATGGATGAACGGCTGTTTTGTATACCTGTCTTGCCTAACTTGCAAATGATTGTGTGATGAGGCTGTGGGCCAAAAATATTCAATGCAGTCTTACTGAGTGCTAGCAACATCTAGCAGACCTTGAGGCAAAATCTGTAATGTATCCTAAGTAATGTGGCAGCAATATTTAATAAGCCATTGAGTCATTTGATCTTTCCTTTGTGAAACAGGATATGCTCTGCTTAAGAAGTCACTACATGTATGGATTTTCTGAAAAAAATGTAACTTTCCATGAATTAACTATGCATAAACCACCATGTAATAAACGCTATATTTTTTACAAAAAAAAGAAAAAAGATAACATTCCCACTCATGGATCATTTTAATTAGCAGTTTTCAGACTATAAATAGCCTGGCTAAACAGCGGTCAGGAGTTCAGTTCGAAGCGACAAACCGGCAAGAAGGAGAGCGGGTCGGAAGATGGGAAGAGGGAATGGGCTCGACCCAGGTTCGGCTGCCGGAGCCGGGCTGAGGAAGGAAGCTGAAGTGTCTCGTCTCCCTGAGAAAACCGCAGCTCCTCTCGCAGCAAAAAAAGTAAATGCATTAGTAAAGATAACCACGTAATCGGCCAAATATTGATTTAGTTATAAAGCGAATGCAGAATAAGATGTCCGTGCTATAAAGTGCCAGCACAGCTTTTCTTCAGTTCAAATACTGTATCAAAAGGGAAAGACAGAAACGGAAGTTAGACTGAGAAGTTGTTTACAGTTTGAACATCGGTACTGTATTTACTGTAGAAATATTGCATGAATCACTAGGGAATTGGGGGACATGCTGCAGGAGCGTTATATCCGAGGCGCGTTATAACCGAGTGTCTTATAGCGAGGGAGCACTGTACTGATCCATACTAAAACTTAATTGAATTTTAATGCTGTATGCACATGTTCCAGGGATAAAATATCTTTCAAAATAATCTAGTAATAAATACATTTATAAATCTTAATTAAATTCAACACATTTAACAAAATACATCAATATTAAACAATATAGTGTTATATTTAATTATTTAGTATCTTACATGTAAATAAACATTATCAAAATAATGCATCTATCATATAAAATCGATAAAATGCATTTCTGTCCCTATATTTTGCTTTACATATTACATATACATTTTTATCATATATGGTACTTTTATGTGAAAAATATATGGACATAAATAATATATTATAATTTGAGCTGTGATGCCCTTGGTTTTAATCGATATGTAATTGATACAATTACTGCATCCATCTCATTCGTTTTGTTTATTACTGATGCTATTATAATTATTATAATAATATTATTTTAAAGTTTGTTTTATTAACTATAAGGCCTTACATGGTCTGGGACCTTGTAGCAGGGCGGTAGAGCCATGCACGTGAAAAATGGGCAGGGCAAAGACCTGCTGTTTAAATATATTGTTTATTTATTTATGGAACGGGGTACCCCTCCGCCCCTGTGCAATTTATTATTTTGTATTTGTTTTGTTGTAGTTGTTGTTATTATTATTTATTATTTTGTATTTGTTTTGTTGTAGTTGTTGTTATTATTATTGTGATTATTGTTGTATTATTATTATCGTTGTGGTTTGTATTAATGACGACGTGTTATTGTTTATTTATGGTTTATTGTTTTATATGACGGTGAAGCGCATTGTTATTGTTTTGTTTTTATTTTAAATGTGTTCTGGCAGAGGCAAGGTTGGGTGCTCATCCTCTGCCAGGAATAATTAAAAACCTCCTGCAGAAGGTGGCCATCTCCCGAATTAATTAAGTGATTCATTTGTTGCTAAATCGGGAGATGGTCACCTGCATATAAACCGGCAGCGCTCTTGGTTCGGGGTGGGTGTTCCAGAGGAGGAATGGGAGCGAGAGAGCAGTGTAAAAGTGAAATTAAAAATATCCAGGATCAGTGAAGGCATTTGCCCAGCCTGACCTGTATTGGCTGGGTTTTTTTGTGTTTGTGATTTGTTTTTGTTAAACCTTTTGTTTTTGCTCTGTGAGCAAATGTTTTTGTTTAAATATTTTATTTTGTTTTATTACTCAAATAAATGGCGCACAGCGCGTCTTTTTGCCCTGCAGTAATGCATTTGTTTTTTCTGTTCCTGCTTCTGGCCTGACGTCACCACTCGTCATCCTGTTACAGACCTTCTTATCTTCAAGATCAGCTGACCCTATATGTCCCTTGTCGTTCCCTGAGATCGGAAAATGCAAATCTTCTGACAGTCCCTAAATTCATTTGAACTCTGCTGGAGCCAGGGCTTTAGTTATAATGCCACTTGTCTTTGGAACTTGCTCCTGATTCATATCAGGAATGCTAGCACAATTGAATCTTTTAAATTCTGTTTGAAAACGTATTTGTTTGGGTCTGTTTATTTGTAGATAGATTTATATATTAGCGTGCACTGGGGAAGGCAGCAGCAGGGCTGG
This sequence comes from Acipenser oxyrinchus oxyrinchus, assembly GCA_030684275.1. Lineage (NCBI taxonomy): Eukaryota > Metazoa > Chordata > Actinopteri > Acipenseriformes > Acipenseridae > Acipenser > Acipenser oxyrinchus. The sequence goes on along the minus strand of CM060249.1, from coordinate 67,441,863 downwards.
TAGGTGACTTAAACACACACAGGGTCATAAGCCCTATATACGCTCCTTGCAAAGGAGCCTGCTCTTTCGTACAGCGGTATCGTCGCTATGCTTTAGTGCAAGAGGTCCCAGGTTCGCGCCCACCCTCCGCCTGTGTGTGGATTGCCTTGCCCTGTGTGATGCACCTGCCTGCATTATTATCGCTAACCGAGATCGCTACATTGGTGTCGGAGTGGTCACAGGTACCCTGGCACGCACTCGGGGTCGCTGGTGCGCGGTGAACCGTGGATTGCCCTGCTGACCTAATCCCTCCCTACCCTGGCGGCGCCTGGCCAATTGTGCACCGCCCGCTAGGAACCCCCGGTCACGGTCGCCAATGACATAGCCTGAATTCGAACCTGCAATCTCCACGCGTAGCTGTTCAATTGTTTGAACCAACTGCTAAATCACAATGGAGTCAGTTTTTTTACTCACCTTAATGCATTTCAAATGATACTGTATATTTTCTTATCAGTTTCCTTTAATATATATATATATATATATATATATATATATATATATATATATATATATATATATATATATATATATATATATATGTGTGTGTGTGTATTATATATATATATATATATATATATATATATATATATATATATATATATATATATATATTGTGTTCAGTTCTGGTCACCTACTTACAAAAAGGATATTGCTGCTTTAAAAAGTGCAAAGAAGAGCGACCAGAATTATTCCGTGTTTAAAAGGCATGTCGTATGCAGACAGGCTCAAAGAATTGAATCTGCTCAGTCTTGAACAAGGAAGACTACGCGCTGATCTGATTCAATCATTCAAAATTCTAGAAGGTATTAACAATGTCGACCCAGGGGACTTTTTCAACCTGAAAAAAGAAACAAGGACCAGGGGTCACAAATGGAGATTAGATAAAGGGGCATTCAGAATAGAAAATAGGAGGCACTTTTTTGCACAGAGAATTGTGAGGGTCTGGCACCAACTCCCCAATAATGTTGTTGAAGCTGACACCCTGGGATCCTTCAAGAAGCTGCTTGATGAGATTCTTGGATCAATAACCTACTAACAACCAAACGAGCAAGATGGGCCGAATGGCCTCCTCTCATTTGTAAACGTTCTTATGTTCTTATGTTCTTATGTGGATACTTACAACATGGAGTTGTAAAAGAGTTTGAAAAAGACTATATAACTTTAGTGTTTATTTTTAAAAGATGGCCTGGTATGGTGCACATTTCCACAGAACAAAAGACTTGAGTTAGGTGATACTTGTGTAGTTGCTAGTTTAGCGTGTTGTGAATAAACCATGCCAGCTCGATCATAAATCCTCCAGACTTTAAAAAAAAACGGAAACAACGGTCAACCCAAGTTCCTCCCATGCCACTGCCTGGCCTCGAGCAACAAACGGGAGTTTACCCACTTTTTTATTTACCACCACAACACTGATTTTAATGTCATTTAAGCCATGTTAAAAATAAATACACACACATGTTAATTATTATACATGATAATATTATTTTTTTGGTGACACAGTATTTGTCAGGTTGAGATGAATTGATAAGCTTTCAGGTCCTGGTAATGTATAGACTGTCAGCATTAATATACTAAAAACATTTTTCTTCACTAATATGTAAATATATACATATGTTGTTTTTTCTTTTAAGTCCCTGCAATATGAGTCGAATTTCACCAGTGAGAAGAATATTCTGTATAAAACACGTGATGCTACTTTCGGTATGATTCTTTTGTTACATTGCAAATCACTGCCTCACATCACAGCTGTGAGAAAGAGACACTTATATTGCAAAGCAGGATTTTTTTTTTTTCTGCACACACTTCCCTGCTACCAGTCTGGAAGCAAACGGCGCAGCACACAAACAAACTAGATGCTGTTAAAAGCCTGGTGTATTAATACAAAAATAAGTTTTAAAAAAGTAAAACAATTAACAGCCCTAATTATAATATATTAAAATATATGAACCGCTACTTCAATATATATTTCCATATATAACAAATACCAGTATATATATGGGTCTTCCATATGGGTTAGGTTATGATACTGTTTCAAAATTGAACATTTAACATAAACAGCAATATGATTTTGATTTGCCTGATACCATTTTTTTTTAAAGTAACATTATAAGGAAATAATTTCTACAAATGTACTCAGGCATTCAAGCAGCCCTGGTTACCATAACAACACAATGACATACTGTGAATGATATGTTTGATACCCCACAATCCCTCTGTAAAACAGAGTTTGCCAAGCCTCTTTGTCTTTTTCAAGAGTTAATATCTCACTGACCTTTAAGTAAGAGTATTTGTTTTTCTGTGTGGTTATAAATCAAAATCTGAAGTATGTTTTAATTTAACAGCTTCAGATAGCTCAACTTCTAATGTCCTGTGAGATTATTTGTTCAATATTCTTTTTCTGTGTGAAAGACAACCATTATTTTAATATGTTGCTCTGTCTTTTCCCATGGGTTTCACTTTGATATTATTATTATTATTATTATTATTATTATTATTATTATTATTATTATTATTATTATTATTATTATTATTATTATTATTAATTTCTTAGCAGGTGCCCTTATCCAGGGCGACTTACAGTCATAAACAAAAATACATTTCAAGAATCACAGTACAAGTATGTGGCAATGTGCCCCGCCCCTGTGTGTATTTGTGTGTTATATGTTGGTGTATTGTAGTTGGTACACGGGATATAATGTGGGTAATGAGCATGAGTGTTTAAAATGTATAAATGTATTTAGGCACGGGGATTGCACTTCACTTCACATGCATTTAAAGTATTTAATATGTGAGCACAGGGTTGCACATAATTAGTTCCCGTGCTGGGATTCAAGTGAATAATTAATTAGTAATTGAATCCCGACACAACAGTATATATAGGTGCACGTTTTACTCACTCAGGGTGGTGTGTTCGGTAAGTGGAGAACGGGTGGTTAGGGGATTTAAAATCTAAAAATAACAATTGCTATTGTGCGCTGGAAGCACCAGCACGGTACTTGTTTGTCTGTTCGTCCACTTTGTTTGTCTGTCTATTTACTTTGGTCAATGTGCCGTTTTGTTTGTTCAGTCTGTGTTTTCTGTTTTGTACAACCTTTTTATTTGAAATAAACCAGCGCAAGCAAGCGCCTTCATCATTTCACCGTCCTGTGTGTGTTTCCTTTCCTGGGTCTGATGTCATCACTCAGCCAGCCTTGTCACAAAGTATTAATACAATTAAGAGCAAGATAAAATACAATGACTTCGGTTCTAGCAAGTACAAATATATGACAAAACACGAGTCAATAACGGAGCAGATAAGTGTTAGTGATAGTTACATCAAGATATAGTTAAATAGAAAATACTACAGATTAAATAACACTTGTGACAGATTACAGTACTCTAAAGTACAGGATTAAATGCAGTAAAATCAGGAGCAGATAAGAACAAGTAAAGCGCATTAAGGAAGAGTGATAAAGTGTCCAGAGGGAAAAGGAGTTCTACAGGTGCTGTCTGAAGAGGTGAGTCTTGAGGAGGCGCCGGAAGGTGGTCAGTGACTGGGCAGTCCTGACATCTGTAGGAAGGTCATTCCACCACTGCGGGGTGAGGGTGGAGAAGGAGCGGGCTCTGGAGGCAGGGGAGCGTAGAGGAGGTACAGCCAGTCTTCTAGTGCAGGAGGAGCAGAGAGGTCGAGTGGGGGTGTAGGGAGAGATGAGGGTCTGGAGGTAGCTGGGTGCAGTCTGGTCAAGGCATTTGTAGGCGAGTATAAGAGTCTTGAACTGGATGTGAGCGGTGATCGGGAGCCAGTGGAGTGAGCGGAGCAGTGGAGTTACGTGAGAGAAGCGAGGCAGAGAGAACACCAGGTGAGCAGCGGAGTTCTGGATGAGCTGGAGCGGACGGGTGGCGGATGCAGGGAGGCCAGCCAGGAGGGAGTTACAGTAGTCTAGGCGGGAGAGTACCAGGGCCTGGACCAGGAGCTGGGTGGCGTAGTTGGTGAGGAAGGTTCAGATTCTTCGTATGTTGCTCATGAAGAATCGGCAAGTGCGTGCCAGAGTGGAGATGTGCTGGGAATAAGAGAGGCAGGAGTCCAGGGTGACTCTGAAGTTCTTAGCTGAGGAAGAGGGAGAGAGTGTGGTAGATTCTAGAGGAATGGAGATAGAGAGATCAGAGGAGGAGGAGGGAAAGAAAAGGAGGTCAGATTTAGAGAGGTTGAGTTTGAGGTGATGCCAGTGCATCGAGGAGGAGATAGCAGACAGACAGGTAGAGATACGGGAGGGGATGGTGGAGTCAGAGGGCGGAAGGAGAGGAAAATCTGAGCATCATCAGCATAGAAATGGTATGAGAAACCATAGGATGCGATGGGGGGCCCAGGGAACGGGTGTAGAGAGAGAACAGGAGAGGACCCTCTCCGATCACAATGCATTCAAGCTTTCTCACTCGTGCTGACGTCATATTCCTGTGACAGACAGGAATATGACAGACAGTACAAGTCACCATAACACATGGGAGATCATTCATATACAGTATATATATAAAACTAAATTCACCTTTACCATAATGTGTGTGTATTTCCTGTAAGTAAAAAATAAACAAGGTTGTCTCGTTACCTTTTCTCTGTTGTGCACCTACATTGGTGGTCTTTTCTTTTTTTAAGCCAAGGTACATTTCAGTTCAGTTGTAACCGTAAATGTGAACTTTTTTTTATTGTATTTTCAGTCAGCATGACACACCGTCAAACAGGAAACACTAACAACCCGGCTTACGACAGTCCCTAAACACATAACTGCTATTTTCATTGAACTCTCATGAGGTATGACACAGGCCCGGTTTTTGGGGTGGAACTGCTTAACAGTTGTGTTTCGATTGGTCCTTGTCTGTCACAGGAATATGACGTCAGCACGAGTGGGAAAGCTTGGATGCATTGTGATCGGAGAGGGTGAGGGCGAGAGCGAGAGAGATCCTCTTTCCAGAACCTTTCAATTAAAATATAATGTGGTATTCACTGTTTTACATATAGACTACTCGTTCTCAGGGTTCTGGGCTGCTTTGCTTTTAGAATATCCCAAATTCTAGGCAGATTTTGTTTTAAGATAAAGTCCCAAATTCTTGGCCGATTTTGTTTTAAGATAACGTCCCAAATTCTGGGCCGATTTGGTTTTAAGATAACGTCCCAAATTCTGGGCCGATTTGGTTTTAAGACAACGTCCCAAATTCTGGGCCGATTTGCTTTTCCGAATTTTGGGATATTCTGCTCAGCTGACAGAAAATCCAGAGTTTCATGCATGCTCAGTTTACCATAAAAAAGTACACGAAAACTGGATTGTGAATTCTTTTAAGAGTAACCCTTAGTACATGAGTCAAAGTTAATGTATTTTTTACTCTCCCCAGAAAACATTTTTTATGAAGAAACAAAAGTAAAATGTAAATGTTTTTAAAAAAAAAAAAAACATATTTCTTTATTACAATGAAGAAACTACACTGCACTGAAACAGATACATGAAAATGCCTTAAAGCAGTCGTTTTCTTTTATTAAAGGCTAATATTAAAACTCCTCTTTGAGAAGGAACATGATATTCCAAAAAAAAGTGACATCTCTTTTGCTTATATAATGTCCATCAATATACAGTCATGTGTAGGGGTTTATCAGACCTTCTGGGTTTAAGAGACAATTGCCCTTCAACAACTTCAAATGAATCTTATTGTATTGTATTAGTAAACAGTTTCCTTATCTATTTCTGATAGTCTACTGTAGGCTAGATAGATAGATAGATACTGTTTAAACAGTTGGACTATGCATATATAATGGAAAAAAAATACATTGTACAATAGTAATGATTACATCTGGTGAGAGATTACAGACATTCTTGTGCAAAGCACAAGTAATGTGTAAAAAATGTGCCCCTCAACCATTAACTGTAAAGTCCTTCCCACTTGGAAACATTAACACTGGCCATAAAAGGGTTAACTTCAAGAGTGATAGAATGACACAAGTTAATTGTATCAACCTGTGTGACCTACTTAACGCCTAGATTGATACTTTGTTGTAGTTGATACTTCTAACAATCCATAGGCAATCCTGATATTGATAGAGTGCCACAGGTTAAGTGTATCAACCTGTGTCATCTAATAACTGTCTAGATCAGGGGTCTCCAATCCCTGTCCTGGAGGGCCGGTGTCCCTCCTGGTTTTTGTTCCAACTGTACCCTAAATTACTTAATTGAACCAATTAAGCTTCTACTAAGCACTTAATTGGTCCAATTAAGTAATTTAGGGTACAGCTGGAAGAAAAAGCAGGAAGGACACCGGCCCTCCACGATCAGGATTGGAGACCCCTTTTAGCAGGTTCATTGCTCCATATTACCAGATTTATATTGCACCTGTTGGAGAACATGGAAAATGAAGAATTAAAGCAATATAAGATGCAAGCATTTACAGTTTTTTACAGAAAGGGAGGGTTTGCTGCTTTCTTCTGCTAGTGACCGTGAACAAACTGATCAAAGTGATAGGGAAAGTGGATACACCTCGCGTTTTTTAGACATAGACAGCAATCACGGCAGAGCAACCCAAGATCACAGGAAAAACAAAGCATCCAACCAAAGAAGACCAGGAGGGGCAGGAGGGGGAAGAGAAGAACCAATGGTATTAAGGAGTTCTCAACGACAGAGAACCGGGCGGTCAAAAATGTATCGGATACAGCTTTAACCTCCTCACATGTATCTGTTTTAAATACAGGGCTCTCATTTGTCCCAACAAGTAATGTCACTGTTTTGGGTCTGAAGGTGGACTGCTTAAAACTTACACGACAGTTACATCTAAAAAAAATATTTCAAACTTTCAAAAGCTAATTCTGCTTTCGATGTGGCAAATGAAAACACTAACTCCATTTAAAAATAAATCGTATTTTCTCCCAAATATGAATTTGAATGCAACTATAGTTATGTTTTCTAACTTGAACTGAGATATTGATACTCTAATTAAGAAAAACTCTCGACCTGTTCATTTTAATTTAACAAAAGAAGAACAGTTGGCCTTAAGACAATTGAATTTGAACAATGAGATTACTATTAAACCTGCTGATAAAGGAGGGGCAATTGTTGTAAACAGAGAAATACAGAACTCAAGTACTATCTCAAATAAAGGACACAAAGGTTTATATTTTGTTGAAAACGGATCCCACAAAGTGGTGAATATCCTAGATTGGACTTTGGAAAGAGGGTGGATCAATAAAAGTGAATATGATTTCCTAAAAGCAGACCACCCGATTCATCCGGCCTTTTACTGCCTCCCCAAAATTCATAGGAATTAACAGATCCTCCAGGGAGACCGATTGTATCAGGGAATGGTTCAGTAATTCAACCCCTCTGCCAATATATAGACTCTTTCCTTAAACCTTTTGTTTGTAAACTTCCTTCTTACCTATCTGATACACGAGATGTTTTAAACTGTATTAATAACCTTAAAGTTGATCCCGTATGTATTCTTGCCTCGCTTGATGTAACCAGTCTGTACACTAATATCCCACATACAGGTGGCATTGAAGCTGTTAAGTATTACTTGGGTTCTAGACCAATTGACGCCAATCAACCCACTGAATTAGTAATAGATCTATTGGAATTATGTTTAAACTCACATTATTTTGTTTTCGAGGGCCAATATTTTTTTACAGATTAAAGGTGCAGCAATGGGGGCGTCTTTTGTCCCCCAATTATTCGAACCTGTATGTGGAATATTGGGAAGAGAGATACATCCAAAGTGAGAATAATACTTTTTTACCTTACATTCAGTTATGGCTACGTGACATATTATTAATCAGGTCCGGAACTAAAGCACAACTTGAGTAATTTGTCAATTATATCAACTCTGTGAACATCAACTTAAAATTCAAATGTGAATCAGACTTACAACAAATACACTTTCTAGACTTAGAAATTTATAAAGATGAAACTAGCACACTACAAACTACTGTGTTTACGAAATTAACTGATTGTAACTTTATTGCTTGCTAAAAGTCAACACCCACGCCGCCTGATTAAAAACATACCAAAGAAACAGACAGAGATAATTGTAATCCAGTTTTTAGAAATGTTTTTATTTTATTTTCAGGTCTGGCGACCAAACAATAGTTCCCCAGCAGTACACACCAATGTGTACAGCCCGGGGTATATAATAAGAACAGACAGTCCCAAATAATAAACAATAACCGTCCCCCGTGTTGTGGGTGATACAGGTTTATTTGTGACAAAGGTGCAGTGTTGTCCGGTTTTGTGCTGGCCCCTGGCGACAGCTCCAGAACTGTGTTAACTGTCTGGTAACGTACAAGACAAGACGAGACAATTACAAACAATCAAAAACACAACACTCACGATTGCACTTTAAATACACGGTGTACCATCCTTCTGGCTCTTACTCACTAAAAACCAATGCGAAGGAACAGATTACAATTCTCCGTCCCCCTTATATGCTGTCACGCATGACCCCTTGGTAAACGAGTGCAGCTGCCTTTACAATCTGCGGCTGCTACATCATTTTCCTTCCGGGTCAATACGTTCTTGCAACGGAGTCTCGCCTTCTTCCAGACTGACCGACTTCCCGACCCGGGGAAAGAACTGTCAGGCCAGCCCGTCCAAAGAACTCTGTCCTCGTTGCTTAGCGCCCTCACAGGTCGGGAGGGAGATTTAATAATAAATAAACAAATAATAATAATAATAATTTACAACCAAGATTCATTGTATTTCTGTCACATATCCCACTGCTCAGAGTGGAGCTGAAGGAACACTCGGCTGAATCTATCTTTCCCATTATTCCCAATATACGTCAAAAACTACCAAGCCTGTTTATAATGTCAAGCTGTTTAGAATGTCAGGCACCTGTGGACTATTAGAAGTAAGTACTGCAACAAAGTATCAATCTAGACAGTTATTAGGTGACACAGGTTGATACATTTAACATGTGGCATTCTATCAATATCAGGAATGCCTATGGGTTGTTAGAAGTATCAACTACAACAAAGTATCAATCTAGGCATTAAGTAGGTCACACAGGTTGATACAATTAACTTGTGTCATTCTATCACTCTTGCAGTTAACCCTTTTATGGCCAGTGTAAATGTTTCCAAGTGAGAAGGACTATACAGTGAAAGACTGAGGGGCACATTTTTACACGTTACTTGTACTTTGCACAACAATGTCTGTAATCTCTCACTAGATGTAATCATTACTATTGTACAATGCATTCATTTTTTCCATTGTATTTGCATAGTCCAACTGTTTAAACTTTATGTATAGCCTATACAGTTTAAACTATAAGGAATAGATAAGGACTATTTGATCAATACAATACAATAATACTCATGTTAAGTTGCTGAATTGAACTGATCTCCTAAAACCCAAAAGTGAAAGAGCTGATATAGGCCTTTATTGTATTTTCTTTTTTTTTTGTTGCATGTGATAAGTGAATAAAATGTGTTGAGTTCTGCCTTCTATTCATGTTGAGGTCTGATAAACCCCTACGCATGATTATATATTGAGGTTAATATTAAGGAAAACACCTGCATTTTCAGTTCAATGTCGTTTCTTTATCGTAATAAATAAACAATCTTTTTTTTTTTAAACATTTAAATTTGATTTCTGTGTCTTCTTTCAAAAAGTCAAAAAATACATTAACTTTGACTCATGTACTAAGCGTTACTCTTAAATTAATTCACAATCCAGTTCTGGTGTACATTTCTATGGTAAATTGAGCATGACCTAGAAACTGGGCTGTCATCTGTAACAGCAGTACATCCCAAAAACTGGGTTGAATCCGAAACAGCAGAGCGGCCCTGAATTTGGGATGTTATCTGAAAAACAAATCGGCCCTGAATTTGGGACGTAGCCTGAGAATGAGCAGTCTATATGTAAAACTGTGATTACATTAGAGATAAACTAATGAATCCTGTAACATAGATGTATATATATATATATATATATATATATATATATATATATATATATATATATATATATATATATATATATATATGCAATTAAAATAAATCACGCAAATAATTATAGATATGCTATTTGAAAGAAAAAAGTACATCACCACAGAAAGCCAATTCTTACATTTGTGCAAACATGATAATTTATATAAAGTAATAGTCACCCATAGTTTTTATATTAGTACAGCAAAATATCACATTATATTTGAATTGATTCTGGACGTGTTGATGTCATATTCCTCTGACAGACAAGGGCCAATCAAAACGCGAAACTGTTATGCGGTTCCATCCAAAAAACCGGGCCTGTGTCAAACCTCCCTTATTTAGTCGTTGAGACAGGAAGTGATGTTGGTGACCTGCGACAATTAAGCTTTTTAACAAGAAATGCATTCATTAACGACCTCATCAACTCAATTTCAAAGCATTAACGGATTGATTTAATTAACACATTTCTTTGAAAATCACTTGCTACTAAAGCTCTCGTTACCATACCACGATACAATAACACTGTTTTTTGAAAATCCTGCCCCAGGGCTCTTAAAGGGGACTTACACTGTTACAGTGTTCCTTCCAGTGAATTGATTCACTGTTTTTAAAGCTATTACTGGTGAACTTGCAGGTTAGTACATGATTACATCCAGTGAGACCGAAGCAGGCTTGAGATCACAGGAGCCTGTCTCATTGGTGGTCCCTGCACAGTAATTATGTCAGCCAAACATTTTGCTGTCAAGACCCCACATCTTGGAATGCTTTATCTGCTGCTCATGACACTATTCCATTTCAGCCTTGGGCTAAATATAAACAGTGTATTTTTAGTTAGCTGTCTACTGAATGCAGTTGTCATTGGAACTAATATTTTGGGGTTTTTTTTCTTAATAATTATTAGTGAGAGTTTTTATTATGTTCTTACGGTTGAATAAATAACTCAATTAACCAATGAAAATGTGTTTTGCTTAATGTGTGCCTTGCTTGTTATAAATCATATCAGTGGCTACCGTTTTTTTTTTTTTTCAAATACTAAGAAACAATTATGGACTGTATTTTTTTTTCTTTTTACAGTAACCAAATACTACAGATCTGCTGTGCTTAATCTCAACCTCAAAACGTATTTACAGGTGTATTGGCAGGTTCAATTGAATAGGTTTTAAACTGAGATTGGTCAAACATGAAACACTTCAGAAATTGCCTGACTTCGACAGTCAGGATCTGCATGTAGATGAATTGCCACTATATGTTCTGGGTTTGACATGTGTTAAAGTAACATTTCTGCTATGTTTGGTAGCATTTTTTTTTTAATTTCTTGTTTTCTCCAAAATGAAGTCAAAATACAGGATGGAAATTCTAAATAGGGGAAACATATTTTTCTGGCCTAAAATGTTGAAAATTAATATAGCAAGTGAAAAATTTGGCAGGTACGTTCTTGTAAATTGGTTGATTTGGCATGTAGTGCCCTATATTCAGTCAATTGCAGAAGGTACAAGAATCATCAAAGTGATGCTGTGAAACCCTCTGTTAGCTGAGCTATTGAAACATGTGTAAGTGGATGCATGCCCAACTCTTTTTGTTTACTCACTTCAAAGCATAATGGTGACCAATCTCACTAAGGACAGAAAAAGCGCTGTCCCACATCAGCTTTAATGATCCTTCTACTTACACAATAAAGCCCTTGTAAAAGATCTTCAGATGGACTGATGAGAAAACTAATGCTTGTGGCTTCATCTTATTACTTGTTTGACCAATGACCTCCAGAGACAAAATAATAACACTGTCTTTTCTATATAACATAAAAAAACACTGCAGGGGAGTCAGCCACATGCGCTGGGGGTCAAAGAGGTTAATAAGTAAGGGATGAAACCAGTGGAACATCTTCAGTGATCTAATAGTTTTTGGATCCCAGGCTTAAAGGATATAATAAAGAACAGACTTGTGAAGTATGGTTCCAAAGAGGCCTGAGATCTTTAAGAATTAAGAATGTTCTTTTAGGGAGCCTGCTGAGACAAAATAACTCAGCAGGTCACTTGGGAATTTTAATTATTTTCTAGTTGAACCTTCTCTTTCTGGGAAGAACATCACAGCCACATGCCTGAATTGGAATGATGCTCCCAATAAATTAAAACATTTCTAATTAGGATAATGCCTAATGTTAAGTTCTGGATCTCTTATTATTAGGGCTGTGCCGATACTCTGAAAATCTGAGTAATTCTCTTTTACATGTTTTTTGTCTGCAGGTATTAAACGAAATTGAAACAAGCCTTTTAAAAAATGTGTTAATAAAAAAGCTGCCTTTTTCTTGTTTACTCTCATCTACACGATTAAGTACCAATCAATGGCAATTAACTTTTGCAATGCATGATTTAAAAGCTGCTTCCTCTAACTGGGGCGTTGACATTTTTACTGCCAGGTGGTGATGTAAATTGACACAAAACATTGGGCGGGTTTCAGTGAAGCTTAGAAAGTCGATATTCTCTCTCCACAGTCATATAGAACGTCTAATGAGTAGTTTTCTCTTCGTTGGGATGTAGAGACAGCTTAACATTAACATTTAAAGGGAGGTAGAGATTTGGAATTATTATTTATTTCTTAGTAGACGCCCTTATCCAGGGCGACTTACAATTGTTATAAGTTATCACATTATGTTTACATACAACTACCCATTTATACAGGTTTTTAGTGGAGCAATCTAGGTAAAGTACCTTTGCTCAAGGGTATAGCAGCAGTGCTCCCCACCTGGGATTGAACCCACGACCCTCTGGTTGAGAGTCCAGAGCCCTAACCACTACTCCACACATGCTACGATCGAAACTACCATAAAGTACTATTCGCACGGGACTAAAAATTACCAGATTTTCGGTTGGCGCGGGAATTTTTACTGACCGGTGAAATTTAGTCCCGTGCAAATCGTCCATTTCGTTTTGCCACAGATAATATTTCCAGCGGTCCTCCGCTTGTTTTACAGGGCATCGCGACCTCCTGTAAAATTTAAAACTCAGTCGTTATGTGTTTTTTTTTTTACTCCCGTGCGAATCGACCATTTCAGTGTTATGTTACAATTAATATCAGTATTTCCAGGTTATTTGCCTCAATGCTTTTTGTAGAAAAAGAGAGTGAAAATACAAGTTATAAAAATGGATGCTTTTTGCGATGCATCTCAAAGTATGTTTGGATGTGAACAAACATTTATTCGATGTGGACAAGATACTGATATTCAAAAAAGAATAACATTTAAAGATGATCGTCTCGGTCTCAACTTGTGCTGCAAAGAGCTTTGATCTTCACTAAGTTTTGCAATTTTAATTTGTAATTTATTTTATTTAGTAGTCACCAATTAGTTTTTTGTTATTTTCTCCCCAATTTAGTAGTATCCAATTTTTTTTTTTTTTTAGCTGAGCTCACCGCTACCACCCCTGAGCTGACTCGGGAGGAGCGAAGATGAACACACGCTGTTCTCCGAAGTGTGTGCCCTTAGCTGCCCGCTTTGCCATGCAGCCACCCAGAGCTACAGCGTCGGAGGACAACGCAGCCCTGGGCAGCTTACAGGCAAGCCCGCAGGCGCCCGGCCAGACCACAAGGGTCACTGGTGCGCGGTGAGCCGAGGACACCCTGGCCGACCTAACCCTCCCTGTGCGCCGCCCCCTGGGAGCTCCCGTTTACGGTCGGCTGTGGAATTGCGTGGACTCGAACTCGCTACATCCAGACTATAGAGCGGATCCTGTACGCCACGTGGAGCTCATTTTACTGGATGCGCCACTCGGGAGCCGGTTCATTTCTTTTCATGCCAGATAATTTTCTCAGAGGTCCTCAGATTTCTTTACAGGACATCAGGCCCTTCTGTAAAAGTTCAAACTCAGGCATCCTGTGTCTTTTAAGCCTCGTGCAAATCAAACATGTCAATGTTATGTTAGAATTGATATAAGTATTTCCAGAGTATTCGCCTCAAAGCAATAGCAAACTTTATAATAAACAAGAATAGAACATACAATGTGTACGTTCTGTCATGAGATTCTACTGTTCAGTAAAATGCTACGATTGGGCATAACCAAACTGGGGAAGGGCAAAAATACAAATACAAAAGATTCTTAAAAAACAGATACTTTGAACAAAACATTTCAGGGTATATATGGAAATACATATGACTCAAGGTGACCAAACAGTTATTTGACATGGTCAAGGTGCCGGTAGCCTTTAGAAAAGAAGGTACAGTGAAACGAAAAGGCGCTTGATACACTTTGTTCTTCCTCATTGTTTACAAATTGTGCACAAAAACGCCCTCTCTGGCCACAACATCGCATTTCATTTTGAATTTACCAATGAAAACTAGTCCACGTCTTAATACACAGTTCCAACAACATTCGCCATGAGAGTGTATTGCTTTGTTCACTCAGTCTGTAAAAACAGCGGTCTCAATTAAGTGCAAGAGTTTTAAACGCAGCTGCCAGAGGGAAGCGGTATGTTACTTGCTCAGTCCAATTTAACCCCAATAACTCTTGGCAATGAGCGCTGTCCACTGCGTGATGAAAGTCTCGAGTGAAAGTGATGTTTCGTCCTGAGGTCAAGAAACAAAGTCAGTATCCTCAATGAGGAAACCGCGTAACTGATATAAGATATTTTATTTTTTTTATGTCAAGATACCTCGGTGTCTTTATAATTTTTTTTATATGTAATTTGTGTCCTATGCTATACAGCTCTGGGTATTTTGATACTCCAAGAATGAACTTTTCTTCCACCATTGTTTCCTGAAAAAAGACAAAATACAAGGAAAGCTGTTCCTCATTGGTCAGTTCCCTAGCTGCCGCGCGACAAAATTGCAAAAATAGACACCAAGCCTATTTTTTTTCAACGCTTCAGTGTCGCCTCATAGCATCATGAATGGTTCGTATCGAAACTACACTTGTGGTTGCGGTGTGTCGTACTACTCATTCGCATGTTGCAACGCGTCTGGTGTGAAATACACTGTATTTGTAATTTATATTTACAAAGAACATACAGATTAAGCTGTTTTGAGGTTATTAAGAGACGTATGTTGTAAAATTCCTAATAATGTACTTTTGATAGTCATGGGGAAGCACTGATGTAGTTCTGTGCCTTTTATCTTTTTTTATATAGAGTTTTATTGGCTCTACGTTGTTTGTTATGAAGTTGTGTAATAAACAGTACTTAACACAAGACTTGCAACTGGATTACAGGCGATAAGGAAGTGTACTTCTGTCTCAGTAAGATGGTGATTCTTCAATGTGTCCCTTGAATTTGATGCATTTTGACCCATGGAAAGATGTAAAGTGCACCAAACTGGCACTGGCTTACCCTCTCCAGGTGTTCCATGCTTGGAACACACATTTTCAAAATCTAGTGATGTTATGATGGCATCAAAATTGTACTAAAATAATGTTGCATTCTGGGTATTGTAAACATAGCCAATGACAAGTAGATTGCTTTAATCTGTTGTAATTTACACGATTAGGTAAGTAAAATTTAAACACTTCTGTAATATCTAAAGTTGGTGTACAATCTCTTTTTTTAAGCATTGCTTTAATTCATGGTAAGGTTCTTAAAGCAATGCATTACGTGACATCCATATTTTAGCATTGTTCCTCCATAATTTAATATAAATTGTCACACTAAACAGGTCTCATGTAAATCATAGTCGCGTGTTTTTTCAGGAGTTAGAGTGCTGCTTCATAGCATGCTTCCTGTATTTTTAAAATTGTCAATAGAATTAAAAAAGATACGTATTGTAGCGATCTTGGTTCCCACAGGCAGGCGCATCACACAAGGGCGAGGCAATCCACACACAGGCGGAGGGCGGGCGCTAAACCGGGACCTCTCGCACTGAAGCATGGCGCCCATACCGCTGTACAAAAAAGCCAGCTCCTTTGCAAGGAGCGTATATCGGGCTTTTGTCTTTGTGTGTGATTACGTCACCTACCAGCCCTGCTGCTGCCTTACCCCGTGCACGCTACAGTATTTGTATTTCAATTTTTGTATGTAGGCCTTATGTAACTTAAAAAATGTCACTTTACAACCTACTTGACAGTGATGGCTTAAGGTGAAAAGCATTAAGTGACATTTCTAAAAGGAAGTAGAACTCTTTTAAATGTTTTGTCCTCAGAATCTCTGAACAAACATTGCCTGTGGCAAACTGCTTAAGGTTATATATCTCTACTCTGTAAACACTGTTTTATGACATTGACTTATTATGGACCCTTGTGTATATAGTCTTCACTGTTCTTATGTGGCCTGACCTGACCTTGTATTTCAAATTAAAGAATGCAAATAGAAGTGGAAAGACATTTTTTGTTGTTTTTGTTTTTATTACTATTGTTATAATCTGAAATACAGGAAAAACAGCTTTCTGTAGCTTTTTATTTATGACCTCACATTTATGGATGCTCTGTCCTATCTGTGACATTATTAAATACATTAAACGTACTTGTGGAAATATGAACCACCAACAGTGCTGGCCGATCTCCAGTAGAGGGAATTAGGAAATGGTATACACTTTACTGGCTCACAGCTAGAACACTGTACGTCTGTCAGCAGAGCACTCACATCACAATGCCACATTCTGGCATTAAATATGAGTAATTAAATATGAAAAAAAAAGTATTTTAAAGTAAGACATGCATTTCAAAATAGCTAGTATTACCTTCTAAATGAAATATGTGAAGTCTCAACAAAACAGAGATATTTGTTGATGTTTATAGTAAAAAAAACAAAAAAAAACAACATGAGACAGGGGATAACATGGGATATGCTGCTTCCTGTTTAGGATATTTAGTCATGTTACCTTATGGATTTTTTCTGTGGGTCAAAATTACATGTGGGTCAAAACTCTTTACTGTAATCTGATTACATTTTTCAGTAACTTGTAACTGTAGTGGTTCCTTTTTCAGGCAGGTAACAAAATGTGGTGACGGATAAGATTTTATGGGAAAAAATAACATAGTTAAATTTAGTTTCATTTTTAAAAGCAGGACTATGGCTAATGCAGGGCTTTAAATTGGTAATTAAAAGAGCAAGGTCAAAATGGCCTTCAGTTCAATAAATGTTTAGAGGACACCAATGTCACTAAACTTAAGTCAAGGCCAACCTGTAGGATGTCATTTTGCTGAGATTCATATATAAAGCTAATTGGCCACAGAAAGAAACACTACAGTTTAACTTAGTAATAACTATGTATTTATTCAGAAAATGCTGGGGTTTTTTGTTTTGGTTTTTTTTGTCAACCAGTAGCCTAGATTTGTTTCTTAGCAGATTCAAGCATGTGTGCTGAAGCCAGGCATTGGCTAATCCGTGGGACCATTATTGTTCAATTTTAATAGCATATATTCTACTCAGTTTAACATAAACTAAACTCAGAAATCTCGTTCCTGTGTGTAACATACAAAATGCTGAGTTACTGTGTTTCATCTATCTTTATAATAAGATGGACAAATGATGATAATAAACACTGTAAAACAATGTTGAATAGTATTTCCTACCATTTTGGTTTTGGTGTGGTAAAAATAAGGAAATTAAAATAATGGGATAACGGTAAACTGAAACATATTCAAGTTAGTTACAGCAAACCTTTTTTTTTAAACCAGAAAGAAAATTACTTATCATAAACATTTCTAAACTACGGACCTGAAAAAAATGATCAAGTTGTGCACATGTTTTTGCAGATTTGCAAGTCTTTCTACTTTCTTTCTGGACTCTTTTCTGAGATGGCATTATTCGCACGGTGAAATCCATGTGCTTGAAAGAGTAGTGTTTGTTGTTGTTTTTTTTTCCCCACTGATGCGTCTTAACCACACAAATCACGTAATCATGTTATTGTTTGGATCCAAACACTTCCTAATACAGGCATCTCTAGTTATTGTACTGTAGCTGAAAGGCACTCCGGCCATAATGGCCGTGACTAGACATACATTTTGAGGGGCATTGTGGCAATTGAGAAGGGCACCCACAGCAGTTGCTGCATGGCCGGAGTTAATTTCTAGCTCTGCTAATGCATAACATGGAAATCATAAAGTGCTTCAACAGTGTGCAAGTAAAACTTTGCATGTCACATGAATGTGTTTTTCATATCATCTTGTTAGAAAATGACGTCAGAGGGAACAAGCGGGTAATTCCTAACTATAACAGTAACTTGTAACTGTAACAGATTACTTTTTAAAAGTAACTTCCCCCAACACTAGTAAAAAACATCTTAAACATAGTTAATGCAAAAAAAATGTTGAAAACCAAAACTTGGTCCGTTCTTTTTTCAAACTTGGTCTGTTCTATTGCCAAACCTCCTTCGGCTTTGTTATAAACAAAGTGTTACATCTGATAAGGCTTATTTTGGAGAGAAAAAAATACTAATCTCAAATAAAATTTGCAGTTGTGAAGATTTGGTGACATCTTTTTGTAGAATTAGGTAGATTTTGACAACTGGTTTTAAATCTAGCAGCTTGTACCGTTGATTAAGTATATATGGAGGCAGAGACCCTATTATAATTGTATTATTAATATTTGTATAATTAATTATTACCTTAATCTGGTTTTCAAAGGTTTGTAGGATATTATTCCTGATAAGTTACAGTTTAACCTTTAACTTGGCAATATGTTATAGTAAGTGATGTTAATTCAAATGTATGAACTATCAAATAGTTTTCCACTGATTCCCTTAAACAGCATTATTCATCGTGAACAGGCACATTATTTTAATATGACCCTGGTGTTAATATTTCAGATACCATAGCTAAGTGTTGAGAAGAGAGACATGAACCACTACATTCCCAAATAGGTTATTTATTTATTCAGGTAATGTTTGGGGTAGGATAGCTCTATGAAGGTTGCCCCAGTACTGTCAGTCCTCCACCTTTTATAAGCACTGAAATCATAGGTTAGTTACTTGTTTTTACTGCTCTGCTGCCTTTCGCCCCCTTTGCAAATTGCTGGATTTTTTTCTTCCCATTGCTGAGGATGATACCGCTGTCAAGTTAAAAAACATATTTTCAATGTTTTCTTTCAATTAAAAGTGTAACACGTTTGCATTTCCTATTTCTTACCATTTCAGTAGGTTAACCTTGCACTTTTTTAAACTGGATTTTTGGTTTGCATTGTAGACATGGTTCAGTGATTGCACAGTTCTAGATAAAAGTGGGTTGTTCAGTTGACTGGACAGTATGTAACTTTGGTGTTCGGAACTCTGAGGTTCTACTGTATATGCAAGGGAGGGGGCGGGTTTTGAAGTACTTATGTACTTTTACATACTCCTGGTTGATTGCTTCAGATTGTGAACAGTTTCTTTTCATTTCTTTTTTTTTCCTAATGCTTTCTTGGCTAAGTATCATTGCAGACCTTGCAGCATTCACACTTAAAATTGTGCCATAAAAGTTTTGGTACCGCTCAGTGAGATTAAAGAGAATAATCTGACTCCAAAGGGCTGCTAGGGTTTTGTTTCTTTGTACTAAAACAGGTCCATGCAGTTAGTAATAGAGTTTTAAAAAATGTAATATATAACACAGGATTGTGCCCCTCTAACAAGTTAAATAATAAATACTACCACAGGACTGTCATACCCACCACACCAATGAAGTCATCAGCCTAATGTTTATCTACTTGATTAAAGACGTGTATAATAAAGAGACAAGGTTCTAATATTCATTCATAATGTGTGGCAGCTTGTGTCTTTGTCCTCTGTAAAGCAATCACTTGTTGTGGCATGTGGCTGTATGGAGAGATGTGGTTCTATACCTTGACGACTGACGTCTCACTTTCAGCAGCTTATATAGGCTTGAGAAATAGAACCACTGTTCATGAGCAGAGTGGTTTGTGGTGACAACTGCTGAGAATTTCCCCAGCCTAAAATGCTGTTGAACTTGATGTCATACTTTGATATCATATTTTGATGTCATATTTTTTTAGTTGCTTACACAATATATGTGCCTTTTCATTTGGGGGTGTTGCATACAGCATGTGGAATACAGTACATTGAGACATTATTAATTGTACACATTTACCCCCTGGCTTATAGATATATGTGCAATAAATTGTGCATATTGACGTGCATAACCCACGTAAGCATCACCTGTTCATACAGTAGGCATTTTGGTCTATTCCATTAACAATTTTGACCATATTTAGAGGTTACCAAAAGATTAATATACAAGTGCAACCAAAATAAATTAGATACAGACTCTGTTGGTTTGGAATAGTGTGTGTTTAAAGTTCTTGAGTATCCCATCAATTGGGGCAAAGAGACTAGACTTACTCACTCGGTAGGTTAATTAGAAAAACACGCAAAGTATACAGTGTGGACATTATTAAATCAATTACAATGCTTTCTTTATAGGCGGATTTAAGAACACCTTCTTTCCTCTACTTCCATTGCATTTCCTGTTTAACAGACCCCCTCACACCTAAAGTTGGTCTACGAGACACAGCAGGTATTTTACATTCTGTTACACCCTCCCAGAGATTAGCAGCCTCTGTGAGCGAGGACAACGTCCAATGAAATGCTCCCCAGTACTCGGTGCGCCATTGTCTGCAAGCAACAGGTGCGTACATTGAGCACAGAACAGGCTCTGTTTGGAGTTGTCAGCTACCCAACATGCCCTTTTTTCTTAACACCTAAACGCCACATGAAGTCAGAGTCTTCCAACACAACACTGTGCTATCAGTCTTTCCTGGCATTGTAGGCCTCATTCGGAGAAGGCCCTTTCATACTGTTCAAATACCTTAAGCACACACGCTGCTGAGTTAATAGAACATCACACATGTCTATGCTAGGCAAGCCCGAGTATAACCCCTTTGAAAAAGTCTGCAGTCACCCCTGCTTCAACTGCAGTACTTGAAAACCAAGCCCTGAAGAACATACTGTGTTTTGACATAAAAATAAGCAACTTCAAAAAGAAATAACTGAAGGGCCAGGGCAAGATTTTTTATTTATTTTTTTGTCCAAACAGTTGACATTATTATCCACCTGAATTACAGAAAGCATACAATGCAAGTGCATTTCTGTAATGTTTTTATTTAGTTAATATGCAAGCTCTAAAAGAAAGCATTACTCTTTTTTTTCTATTAAAAAAAAAAAGATTTTAGATTTTGTTAAGAAATGGTAATAGTTCGTGAAAAGTCATATATTGAACACTCCCACAGTGAATAAAATCTCTGTATAATGGTACAATAAATTCAATAAAGGGTAGAGAATTTTGGGACACATCTTAAAGTAAAACCACATGAAATCTTTTCATAGAGTTAGGTGCTCATGCAACAGCTGTCAAGTAACATAATGTCTTCCTGTTATTTGAGACACTGAGGTTGATTTCATTAATCTAGGACTGAATCTAATTCTGTAAGTACTCAGGTAATTAAAATGGGCCCCTGATTCTCTTTAGTGTATTGCTAAAATTGTATACTTTAGATATATGTAAATGAACAGGAAGACTTCAATATATCTTAAATTGAATTTCAGATATTTGACAGTTATTTAAAGATATCTCAAACATGTTGAAATACAGTAGAGAGTCAATTATCCAAACTAATTGGGACCGATACTAGTTTGCATAATCGATTTGTGTGGATAATCAAACAGGTATTAATAACAATTACTGTACCTAATAATGTAAAGAATAAAGTTAACATACACAAGTACCTACTGATGATGTATAGCTAGTAACCTATTCTATCATATTAAGCATACAAAATTACAAAGCTTTACAAATCATTAAATTAATGCTATTCAGTAAGGTAATGAAATACTGTAATTAAATGTACCATATACCAAACTTTGTAAATCATCAAAGAATGCAATTCAGTACAACTTTGACACATTACAGAACATTAGGAATCATTAAACTTCAGTAAAATGTTTCTATACTTTGATACTTGCTGTTAAGGCATTGTAATAATGTGCAATTGAAAAGAATACAATAAAAGTTCTAGCTGCTCAATAACAGACAGGATCTCCAGCCCTTACTGACGAAATAGAAGAAAAATCAAGAACGAGGTGACTTTTAATTTGCTTAACTGCAACAATTTAAAGCACACAATGCTCTATCTAAGATTTTGATAGTCCGAATAATCCTGTAACTTTCATTTGCCTCAGTCTGCTGGTACTTTTTTTGGCAGCTAAATCTCATAGGCGTTTTAGCAGCAGAAGCTGTGTGCGTAATACACCACACGTAATTAATCTTGTGATTACAGGTGCATTCGGTTGATTAGACAGTAGGGTTGATCAAAGATCGGATAATTGACTCTACTGTATCTTAAAACGATTTCAAGATATCTGAAAATGCATTTTTATATATCTCTAAATGTATTTTAGATATTTTAAAATTATTTAGAGATATCTTAAAATATTTAGATATCTGGAAATCATTTAGAGATATCTTAAAATATTTTGAGATATCTATGAAATTAATTTGCCATATTTTTTAGCTGTACATGCAGTGAAAACTCAAATTTAGCTTAAATAAACTCTTCAAAAAATAAATGTGGAAAAAGGGGTGCTATACAAAGAAAATCTCACTGTACTGGTTTTCATTTTTTACTCTCATAGCAGAAAATAGGAAGTTGGGCCAGTGTTTGGAAAGCATGAAGCATTTTCGAGTGACGTACCTGCATCTGTATCCCAATTATGACTCGTCTGTAGCAGCACTTTGCTGATTGTGTTTTTTATGTTAAATCCACACATTACTTGCCATTTTCGAAGCCGTCACGCAGGGGTTCATGTGATGTCAGAGGGAGCAGACGCCAGTTAGGAAAGCTCCTGTAACCCACAATTCATAATCCGGGCATTTACAGCATAAAACTTTCAAACCCAACAAAAAGTTAATCCAAAAAGGATGAAATATTTTGCTCCTTATCCAGTGACAACAGAGGAGGAAAGGGAAAACATGGCCGACATCTTGACAGAAAGCTGGAACAGGCTTCTTTACAGGCATATGACACAGGTGGTGGCTGAAGATGTCACTGCCTAATTAGTGTAGAAACTGTACAAAATAAAATTTCTGACCTGTGTTTAAGAATGGTAATGGCAGAGGACCGCATATCAAGTATTGAAGACAAAATGGAGCTTTAGAAAATACGGTCACAATGACAGAGAAATAGCATTAAAAGCTATGGGACAAGTTGCAGGACTTAGAAAATCGCAGTCAACATCAAAATGTAAGGATTATCGGTGTACCTGAGAGAGCAGAGGAGGGAAATAAAAACACATCGACCTTCACAGTGAGAATGTTAAAAGACATTGTCGACATGCAGGGGGAACCTGATATGGAAATAGAGAGAGCACATCACTCACTAACATCAAGACCACAAGCAGGACAAAGACCACAACCTCTGACTGCAAGATTTCTGAGATTTCCAGATAAAGAAAATATAATGCGGATGTCCAGGGAGAAGGTGAACTTGCAGTAGCAAGGACACAAAAATCATGATCTTTCAGGATCTATCGTGGGAGCTTGCAGAAAAAAGCAACAGTTTGATGAAGCACAGAGACTTTGCCGAGAAAGGAAATTTAAATATGCTACTCTCTACCCAGCAATTCTAAAGATCACAACAGAAAAAGAGGAAGCCAAAGAACATGTAAAGAACGGGGCAATTCTGGGACAGGCTGGAGATGGCACTGCATCTGCATGTCGCAGAAACACGTGAATGCACAAGGCTCAAACAGCCGTGGTTGGGATCCTCCTATCATAATACATATCAGTCAAAGAAACGTGGGGTATCAAATACTTTTCGCTGAATGTGGTGGACCCAGGGTTCTTATCTAATGTAGGGAAACTTATTTTGGAATTGGGAGACTTGCCTGTAGTTATAGGGGGATATTTTAACCAGACCCAGGACTTGTTTCTGGATAATTCAACACCAGGGAATACTAAGAATCACAGTAACTGTAAAGCTCTGGCAGAACTAAGTAGAGAGCTCGGCCTGATAGATATATGGTGATTAATACATCCCACGGGAAGGGATTATACATTTTATGCCTCAGTGCAAAAAGTGTTATCTAGAATTGACTATTTTTTTATTTCCAAAACACTAGTTATGAGTGTCAGTAAATGCGATATAGGAGTTATTGCAATATCAGAAATGGCGATTAAATACTAGTGTAGTACAGGACTCGGCTCAAACTGCCATACTTCAGAAGGAAATTGAATTATTTTTATAATATTAACAAAGGGTTAACACAATACAACTCAGTGGTATGGGAAACTTTTAAAGCATATATAAAAGTGGTGAATTGATTAAAATGGCATCTACAAATAAATAAAAAGATTTAGAAAAGGTACGCAAACTTGAAAGAAAAATTAAGGAATTAGAGACAGCATATGGAAGTAATCCTTCTGCAGAAAAACTTCATAAAATGACAAAAGCTAAATCTGAGATGAATCCAATTTATAATACAAAGCAGAATATGGACCCTGTCACTGGTTCTTGCGAGGATGTGTGCAGCTGGGGCGTAACAGGAAGCGTTGCTAGATAACCAATTGAGCAGGTAGGCTCGCCCGGAACCGAGCTGATCCTGGTTAGCTAGTTGGTGTGTCCGGGGAGGCTGCATGCAGCTCAAAAATCGTCTGTGCCTCCACCTGAGGCGACTGCACTGCAATCCTGCACAGATGGGCACTTTGTTTACATCGAGGTGGAAAGTGTCCGCTCGGCAGGATAACTACGGAACCCTTCACCTGCAAGACGGAGCCTGTGAAGGCTCTGCCCAGCCAGGACTGTCGTAAAGACCCGGAGTTGCTGGGAGGCCGGGACTTTGGGAGCAACAGCAGTAGGTTCGTTTAGGGGATGTTGATCCTAACCAGTATAGAGGGTTTCGTAGTGTAGTAGGTTCCTGGAGCGGGATGTCTCTTTTAGTGAGACTAGCGCTCGCCTTGTGTGGCAAACTTTTATTTTTAGCTTTGTTTTGTTTCTTTTCTTTATTAAATCTGACACTAGGGTTACCATTGCTGCTACCATAGTGGCAGCACCTGTGTTAATTAAATCTGCGCTTGTGGCGTGCCAACACCAAATGCTCTGTCTCTGACTCATTATTATTCAGTGACGACCCATGCACGGAACACTTCCCCGTTACATTACTATACAGATTAAATTAAACCCATTACGAATTAGGTGAAAAAGCAAGCAAACTACAAGCATGCCAACTTAAAAATATAGAAATGAACTCCAATATTCCAGCAATTAGAGATGAGACTGGACAGGTACATATAGACACCAAGTCTACTGATAGCAATACTACCATAAATTATGTCAACCAGGATCAAAAGCAGGAACTCTAGATTATAATAACTTATTTTCCCTGATTAAATTACCAAAACTTAATGTAGAATGAATAGTGCAATAACACCAACACCAAAGCCCGGAAAAGACATCATGGAATGTTGAAGCTACAGGCCGATTTCTCTACTGAATGTAGATTATAAAATTTTAACCAAGGTTATCGCTATAATACTAAATAAAATTATATATATGTTGGCTAAACCCGGCCAAGTAGGCTTTGTCACAGGGAGAAATGCTTCAGACAATCTGCGAAGGTTAGCACATTTGATATGGGAGGTCAGGGGCCAAGATGACCCAGTAGCAGTGATGTCCTTGGACGCAGAAAAAGGCGTTCACTGGGTTGAATGGGGGTATCTCCATCACACTCTGGACACCATTGGATTTGGCCCTCTCTTTCACTTTTTGATAAGGTGCTTTACGGTAAGCCATCTGCAGTAGTTTTAAGAAATGGACTGTTCTCCCCGCGCTTATTTATACTGGCCTTAGAGCCTTTAGCAGAAGCCACAGGATCTTGCAAAACCATAAAGGGCATTTCTGTGGGGCCCAGGAACACAAAATAATGCTCTGTGCGGATGATGTATTGGTGCTCGTCTCTGACCCCCAGAGGTCAGTTCCATCGTTGCTTAGCTTAGTGGAATCATTTTCTGTGATATTTGGATGCAAGATAAATTGGTCTGTCAGAAGTCCTACCATTATCAAAATGTTGCCCCTCTTCACTGTTTGGTAAATGGAAATTCATATACTTGAAAGATAAACAAAAATACTTGTGAATTCTTATAAACCCTAGGCTGGAAAACATGGTGCACTCCAATTTAGAGATTACTATACATACAATTACAACCAATTTGCAAAATTGGAGAAGGCTAAATCTATCAATCTGGGGGAAAATCAATGTAATAAAAATGGCATGTGCACCACACGTTAACTGCTTACATGATCCCTTCAGCAATTTAACCTCTTTTTTCCCCAAACTGAATAAATGCTTTTTGCAATTTATTTGAGGGGGGTGGGGGGTGGGGGGTGACAAACCACGGCTGGCCACCTCTTTTGCAGTTTGATTCGCACAGATTTACGCACATTTCTTTTGAAAAAGGCAGATCCTATAAACATGCCATAAAACGAAGGTGTTGTCCCACCAAGCTTCTTGTATATATTCCTTTTTAATAGAAAATATAACCCCCAATCTGACTGGAGTCAAAATAGTGTGGGACCTGAGTAGACTGGGAAAATCTCATTGCTGCTTGTTTTAGACTACCAAAAAGTTAAAAACAAACAAACAAAAAAAAAACTCTACCATTATTGATTGGATCTTCTTCAAACACCCATACTTGCCAACATTTGGAAACTGTTCTGTTACGACACCAGAAGGGGGTGGGGGGCTTTTGGTATGACTGGATATGTCAATAAACTGAGATCTGGTCAGTTCTGGTGCACAAGGGTCAGCAGCCTCGAAAGAAAGAAAGAAAAAAACAGTACATGGTAAATATCGGGATTTTCTTCCTATGCATCGGGATGTGGGACATTTGCTAGGAAATCGGCACTGGCCATATAGGGACTGTTGGCATGTATGCACACCTTAGGGTAAACATGCACTAAATTCCATTCAACCATTTTGATAACAATCATGTTACCACCAGAGGGTTGTCAGGCAGCCATTTTGTATAGGCAGTAAAAATCAAGATGTTCTTGCAAATTCTCCTTCAGTGGCTTTTACACGTTTCAGATTGATGCAAATCATCACAGAGATACAACAGCATACAAAATTAAAAATCCACCTGCAACTTATCAAAGCCAGTTTCTGGAAGAACAGAGAGGCAGAGCAGTGAGAAAGAATCATTTATATGAAGGTATGTTGGTATATTTATATGAAGGTGTGTGTATGTGTAAACATCCAATCACAATGGCTGGCCTATGACCATCTTTGTTTTTTTTGGTTGTTTTTTTTAGCTATTCGGTTGTCGAATATGTATTAGCAGTTTTTAATAGTGATACAGATAAATATTGTGCTCAGAAAATAAATCAATAAACAAACAGTTATTTTTATATCTGTACTATTTATCATTAAGCATAGGCAACCTTCCAGGGTCATAAAGGCATCAAAGAACACCAGTATGTTTACTTTTTCTTTGTAACTTGAGGTCAGTTTGTTCTGCTTTTGAAGTTCAGGATAAGCCCACTGCTGAACTTCCACCCTATCTTTCCAAGTATAAGGGGTGGCCAAGATGGATGGTGCCCTGTTTAAGTGTGCTGTTTAACTTGCACTCTATCAAGTCAATGTTTTACTTTTTTTGCAGGTATGCTTCATGAACTTTATAACCAGTGTGTCTTTGTTATTTGCTCCATTGGCAATAGGGTGTTGCTTGCTGTTCCCAAAGAGGTCACAGCTGTCTCACCTCCAAGTATTCCACAATTAGACTGTTTTCCTCCAAGCCTCCTTCCTGTCAGCAGCAATGAAATACAATGTACAGCTCATCCTATCTTGTATGGTATTTTTGGAAAATAAGACTGACAACCAGCTTTACACCACAAATGAGACATTATGGGAAAGGTTATCTATGTATTTGCTCCAGTACAGTTACAGTGTTACATTTTAAGGTCCCCTACACACCTAAGTTATCTCTTGATAGTTGTGTGCAAAAATAAATAGTTCAGACATTACACAGTGGTTTCCAAATTGATTAATAAATACAATCTTGTAAAAGTGCTTCAATGTAGGATAAACTAGAATAATGTATCAATTTGTTGCATTGGGCATTCAACTATGGCCAAAAGTTTTGCATCACCTAGAATTTTAGGATTGAGATATATAGATATCTATATCTATATCTATATCTATATCTATATATATATATATATATATATATATATATATATTGAACGATTTCACCACTCACGGGTTCGTGCCCCCAGGCGACGGCAGCAGCAGCGGACCCTCGGGAGGCGACGGCAGCAGCAGCGGACCCTCGGGAGGCGACGGGAGCAGCAGCGGACCCTCGGGAGGCGAACTCGGGAGGGGAGCCCCTGACCATAGAGGCGGCAGCGGGAGCTCCACTACTCCCTCGTACCCTGTACCCTGTGTGGAGCAAAGGCAGCCCCAGGCGTCGCGGGCGGCTGGCAACCCAGGCGATGCGGAGCGGCTGGCAGCCCAGGCGATGCGGGCGGTTGGCAGCCCCAGGCGATGCGGAGCCTGGCAGCCCAGGCGATGCGGACGCCTGGCAACCCCGGGCGATGCGAAGCCACAGGCAGCCCCGGGCGATGCGAAGCCACAGGCAGCCCCGGGCGATGCGAAGCCACAGGCAGCCCCAGGCGATGCGGAGCCACAGGCAGCCCCAGGCGATGCGGAGCCACAGGCAGCCCCAGGCGATGCGGAGCCACAGGCAGCCCCAGGCGATGCGGAGCCACAGGCAGCCCCAGGCGATGCGGAGCCACAGGCAGCCCCAGGCGATGCGGAGCCACAGGCAGCCCCAGGCGATGCAGAGCCACAGGCAGCCCCAGGCGATGCAGAGCCACAGGCAGCCCCAGGCGATGCAGAGCCACAGGCAGCCCCAGGCGAAGCGAGGCAGGCATCCTTGGCGAGCGAGGCAGGCATCCTTGAGCGAGCGAGGCAGGCATCCTTGAGCGGGCGAGGCAGGCATCCTTGAGCGGCGAGGCAGGCATCCTTGGGCAAAGCGAGGCAGGGAGTCAGGACAAGCTGGGGTGCGGGTTTTGGCCCTCTTCTCGGCCACTGCGGCCGGGTGGTTCTTCCCATGCTTTCCTCAGCAGCCTATGGAAGGGCTGCTGAGGACCGCCAGCATCTAGTCCTAGTTTCTCTGGTGAAGGGGAGGCAGCTCCTGCTCCTCTCCTCGTGACGGTGGGGAAGTGATACCAGCAGGCATTCATCCTCTGCTGGTTGGGGAAGTGTTACCAGCAGGCATTCATCCTCTGCTGGTGGGGAAGTGATACCAGCAGGCATTCCTCCTCTGCTGGTGGGGTTGGCGGAGGCAGAGGCAGCTCCTGCTGCTCTGCTCCTGCCAGTGAAGGTGGCGGAGGCAGAGGCAGCTCCTGCTGCTCTGCTCCTGCCGATGGAGGTGGCGGAGGCAGAGGCAGCTCCTGCTGCTCTGCTCCTGCCAGTGGAGGTGGGAGCGGCGTGTAGTCTCCTGGCGGCGGAGGTGGGAGCAGTGTGTAGTCTACCCTTGTTTCAGGGGACTGGTGCGGCCCTCCCTCTCTTGCAGGGGACTGGTTTGGCTCCGCCTCGGAAGGGGAGACCAGCAGGCATTCACCCTCTGCTGGTGGACAGGGACCCAGCAGGCATTCACCCTCTGCTGGTGGACAGGGACCCAGCAGGCATTCACCCTCTGCTGGTGGACAGGGACCCAGCAGGCATTCACCCTCTGCTGGGGGACAGGGACCCAGCAGGCATTCACCCTCTGCTGGGGGACAGGGACCCAGCAGACATTCACCCTCTGCTGGTGGAGGAGGCAGAGGCAGCTCCTGCTGCTCTGCTCCTGGCGGTGGAAGTGGCGGAGGCGGGACCAGCAGGAATTCACCCTCTGCTGGTGGAGGTGGGAGCTGCAAGCAGTCCTCCCATGGCAATGGAGGTGGAACCAGCAGGAATTCACCCTCTGCTGGTGGAGACTGGGGCTGTGGATGCTCTATCTTCCCCTTTTGGGCCGTGGGCCACCGACTCCTCCCTCTTGGGCTGTGGACACACCGACTCCTCCCTTTTGGGCTGTGGATGCACCGACTCCTCCCTCTTGGGCTGTGGACGCACCGACTCCTCCCTCTTGGGCTGTGGACGCACCGACTCCTCCCTCTTGGGCTGTGGACGCACCGACTCCTCCCTCTTGGGCGGTGGATGCACCGACTCCTCCCATTCAGGTGTAGGACGTTCGGGCTCCTCCCACTCAGGCGTAGGACGTTCAGGCTCCTCCCACTCAGGCGTAGGACGTTCAGGCTCCTCCCACTCAGGCGTAGGACGTTCAGGCTCCTCCCTCTTGGGTGCTGGAGATGGCCGGGTCTGGTCCACTGCCCAGAACCACTCTGCAGCATCCCCCACTCGACCCTGGTTCCACGCCTCTTCAAACTGGGGATCCCCGTAGGGCAGTCCTCCCTGGCGTGCCCAAACTTCGAGACAGGCGCCGCACATGGGAGCCCCCTCCTTCCTCCACTGCTCCTGTTCAGCTGCCCAGTCCGGGGTCCAAACTTAGCTGGCACCGGGACCACCACCTCTTGTTCAGCTGCTGTGGTTGCTGTTGTTGCCGCTGTTGTTGGGGCGGTGGGAGCAGCAGTCTACCTCCCCTGCTGGTGGTGGAGACTGAGGCAACACCTGCTCCTCCCTCTCCTGGACAGGGCAGCGGGCCACGTAGTGCTTACCTCCGCAGATGGGGCATAGCTGGGGTAGCTGTCCGAGGGGGTACCAGGGGCAGTTGGTGCTGGAATGCCCAGGCTTAGCGCAGCAGTAACACCCGGGCTGCTGTTCCTCCGGCTGGTGTTGTGACTGCTGCCTTCTCATCCTCCTCTTTCTTCCCATCCTTCTTCCTCCTCACTCCTTTTCTCCACACAATGAGAAAAAAAAAAACGAAAAAAACTGCAGTACCCTACTTCTGCCTGAGTCCAGGAGGCGCCGGTGATCCCTCTTCTGGACACCACGTGTGACAGGATGACTGGGCGGTGACGTCACGGCAGAAGTAGGAACAAAAACAACAGAGAGGTGGAGTTTGGTGGAGCTGAGCGAATGCTTTCGCTCAGCATTTAATAAATAAACAGACAGAAAATAAACGGTTGTAACAGAAACACACAAAACACAGGACACGGCACTTACGCCAAAAATAAATAGATAAACAAAAACGGACTATACAGTAAACAGACGAACAGACAAACACGGTGAGTAAGAAAACACTTATTATTCTTCTTATATTTTAGTTATCCTCCTCTACACACCCGTTCTCCACTCACCGAACACACAACCCCGAGTGAGTGAAAACATGCAGCATTTATGCAGTTGTACCGAGACTCGATTGCTAGTCAATCATTCAATTGGAATCTCGGTACAACTGCACGTGAATTAATTAAAGTGCAATTCCCCGTGCTCACATATTATTACTTTTTACTTGCACGTGATGTGATGTGCCATCCTCGTGCCTAAATACAAATATACAATTTAAACACACGTGAAACACAGACCCGCTTATATCCCGTGTACCAATGCCTATACACCAACACTTACACACAACACGTAACATATAACATACACAGGGGGGCACTTTGCCACAAGGATGCATTTCATAGAGGTAAACTGGAGCCCACTTTGCTGATTCAAATATGGAATACAGCCAAACACTTTTTAATCTATGAGGTAATCACACCCTTCTATGTCTTTGTAGTTTTACAGATTTATAAACTGTGCTAGACAAATAAAATCAAGCAGAATAATATGATTCTGCATGAAGATGTAAAGCAGAGGTCTTCATTATTCCACTGGTATGTTCCAAAGTTCAGTATAATTTTATTGTTGAAGGTCCTTGCCTCGTAGCAAAATTGTACACATCCAATTTTATTTTTTAATTGAACGTTTTCCAAAACTGATATGCAGTCTACCATGCTGTTTTCGATGCACATCATCTGTTTATTGAAATTTGGAAGCCAAAAAAAAAGAAAGGTTAGGCTCATCACCTTTCATGGCATATTAAAAAGCAATAATTCAACATGAAAGTACTTGTTTTTTCTAAGGCTTATTGTATGTACGTATGAAATGTCAGACTCCATCAATTAAACGTTATCATACAGTTTATAGACAGTAAATCAAATTTTATTGTTTTCATTTGGGTATGTAATCCAGCCTATGACCTCATTGCTGGTACTTAAGTGCAATAACCTTCCTGAAATCTCTGAACGCTTGAGAAGTACAGAAACTTACTTAACTTACTTAAGGGAAAACAAATAAAAAGAATGTATAATAAATCCAACATGACTTTATTATAGACATATTTTGCCATTTAAATTCATTTATAAATAAATGTTATGGGAAGGAGCCTTTTTTTCAGTTTTACTTGTATAAAATTACAATAAAATTTCCTGGGCACAGGAATGAAAATGTACTGAGGGTAAGATAAGAGGCTAACCTGGGAGTCGGAACAATGCCTTCTGGCTACCAGTGAAGAACTACTGCCAAGCTACCTAAAAGATTTATTTTTGGATTTGTTCATTCATTCAGGAATTTGGGGAATTAGCACAGTACTGAGCTGTTTCAAAGATCATCATATACAGCACCAAAAGTAGAATAAAGAGGTAGGACTTTGTACATCTACAATTAGCAATCATGTTTCACAATGGTTTCTTATGTTCAGTCAGACAGAAATCCCTCCGTGGGAGGGACACATTTCAGATAATACATTAATGAAATCCTACTTCTGCATTAATCTTCACAAAATCTCACATTCGCCTAGATTAAAGAATTTGATAATATCACTGCATGTACTGTATCAGTAAAAATTATTTCTTAGTATTCTCAATAGCGCTCTTATAGTAAGAATTTTATATTTCTGTTTTTATGTTGCCTTGTCTTCAATTTGAAATGTTTGAGTGAGGACATGGTTCTAGCAAACACTTTACATTTTGAGCACATAACTTTTTATTAAAATCAAGCATGACCCAGTTTACTCGACTCGATCCAGTTTACTAAAACTATGTGGAAGCTAATTACTGAACAACTAACACAGTACTTTCCCTGTTATCACTAGACTAAGCTTCTGAGTTGCCATTGTATTATACTTTACCATGTATGATCTTTGTACCCTTGGCACAGGAAGCCAGCCACTCCCACGGTGTGCATCAATCTGGATTTGCAGCTCAGAGGAGAGGCCTGGGTCCCAGAGCTCTCCAATTCAACATGACCTCTTCGAACCTTTACGTTATGTGTCTGCTGGAGGAGAACAGCTGATTCAGAGATAAGCTTTCCAGTTTGAAAAAAATGCATGGTAAGAGAGCAAAGCAGCATTAATTCAATACAATGCTCTATGCAGGAATAAAGTTGTATTTTCAAAGCTCATTACTCCAAAGGGGGGGAGTTATAAAATGAGAAATAAACAACATAACTTATTTAAACTGTTTTTAATTAAATACTTGCTGCTTTTTTATTTTTATTTTTTATAGTTTTGTAACTTAAACAGGTGCTTGACAATTCAGTAATTTACTCTGGAGTAAAAAGCTCTGAAAATCAGCCCCCTTTGGTCAAAGTGTAACTAGAACAAGACAACAGTGGATTTTATTTTTTGTTTACCCCCACATCATTATTTGTAAATTGAACCATTTTTCCAAAACTTTTTCTTACATGGCAAAAGTTCATTGTATTATTATGCAGTAACATGGCTGTATTTAAAAAAAAGAGGTAATTATGTCTTAATTAGCTGAAGGGCAGAATTATGCAATTAACTAAGGGGCCCTGTTCATATTCTTGGTCTTATCGTAAAGCCTTTCAGTTCAGTATCACACCCACATACAGTACACAGGGTTGTTAATGGAAGCAATATGCCCAGGTTATCTGTAGGCAGGAAATATACCAGTGGCCTTGTAAGGTAACTGGCAGTATTATCTGTCCTCTTTAAATTATATCCAAAGGGAAAAGGTAGCGATCAAATAGGAAAGCCACAGTTCTAAAAGCAATAAGCTAAAAGTGCTGTTGACTGTGTGGTGAGTCACTTAATGAGCTTTCAATGTGTGTGTCAGTCGAACAGGAATATTTATTTAGACATTAGTGCCATCTATTACATTTAG
This sequence comes from Acipenser oxyrinchus oxyrinchus, assembly GCA_030684275.1. Classification (NCBI taxonomy): domain Eukaryota; kingdom Metazoa; phylum Chordata; class Actinopteri; order Acipenseriformes; family Acipenseridae; genus Acipenser; species Acipenser oxyrinchus. The sequence continues at coordinate 67,407,866 of CM060249.1, read as the reverse complement.
GACAAACCAATTGGAGTATGTTAGTTTTCAATAAAACCCATTATAACATTTAAATTAAATAAAAATACCTACACAGGTAAAAAATATATGTTCAAGCAAATTGTAGCTATAAATTGTAATTCCATTTTGAATTATGTACAGTTTTTAAAGAAACACATATTATTGCAATTTTTGCAAACGTGTATTTTAATTTTAAAACAGGCATCTGGTACTATGCTAGGTTAAAGAAGGTACTCAGGTTGCTTGCTGTGCCTTCCTGGAAGTCTGTTACTATTTTACTTGCTTGGTTGCGTCACCCCAGCAGTGTCTTCTGGGTTAAAGCATGTTACTGGCTGAAAGCATGTCTGTCAGTAGGGGATGCAGCTGATTCATTATTGACAGGACAGAAATGAAATGGAGGGATGGGGACAATTTGACCCTCCAGGGGAAATAACAGGAAGTGCAAGACAGTCTAAAAGCATGGCTTTCAAACAGGGATTAATTTAACCTAGTGTAGTACCAGAGATCATGTTTTAAGATGAAATTACATTGTTCCATCTCTCTATTTGGTGGTCATAATAAATAGATTCCACAGTACTGTATATAGTTTCCAAATATACCAAGTGTCATGTCAGGTGTATTTAAATCTTTCCACAGTATCAATATATTAGGCAATTGTCCTACAGGAACATATAATGGGACAAATTAGATTTGTCATGGTGATCACATGTTGATAAGCACTAATTCCTTCTCTGCCTAGAAACGGAGGATTTACTGGGACCTCAGCATTCAACAGGTTTAAAAGCAGCTGTCACAGTGCTGGCATAACAAGTCATGACATCAGTTCCTTTATTGAAGAACCATACAGCAGAGGTCTCCATGGTGAATTGTTAAACAGTAAACTGGAAACATTTTGTGGCATTAGAGGGCCAAGAAAGTCAATGCTTTGAACAAAAGTAATCCAGCTGTGAAGAAATTAAATTGGTTCATTTTGGTCTAGTCGTTTTAATAGGATTTGAGTAAATTTAAACCATTTTATAGGACTGTACTGTAGTCTGCAACACGAGTTTCTGAATTTCTGTGTGGTCACAGAAGCCCTGTAATTATAATAATTACCTTGTCAACTGAAAGCAGTAATTGACACAAAGCTTGGGCAATCACAGCGGGTTCCCCACATACCTCTAGAATGCTCCCTACTGTAGAAAATGTTCTAAATACACCCCACAGGCCGTCAAATGTTATTTTATGGATTGGACACTAAATATTTTCTCAAGCATTTGAGGCCCTGATACTATCTCCTGGCTCCAGTCCACAGTTTTACTCCACTCCAGTGTTGTCTGATGCATACATGCCATATTGATTCAACTAATCAGCTGCTTTCATTTTAATTCCAAATCCTGGTTGGTGCTCTAGCCTTTCACCTAAGGAGACTCGAGGTTCAAATCCTGCTTAGATCACATGTAAAATGAGTGCTGCTCAATTATTCCAGTAACGTTTCCTAAAGGCTCCAAATCTATTTTGGATTCCTATGGAAGTCATGTGAATTTTCAGCCATCATTTTAGTGTTACCCTTAGATGTATGGTTGGCGAATTTTTGTTCTGAACATTATCTGACAAGACAGCACTTGCACTTTGTGTATATTAGTTATCTTTAATTAAATGATGACGTGTTGAGATTAATACAGACCTAAAATAAAACAAGCCAGTGGGCCAGGTCCGTGTGGTGACACTTGCACAAGGAATCTTGTGTTTGACCCAGTTTTGTATAAAATGAGTAAAATGTTAGTGTTATGCACTGCTGTTTCAAATTCTGACTCCAGTCAGTAGTAGGAGGTTAAAAGTGTACAAACACAACTGGCTCTATTTGAGTGCATAATAACAAAAGCTTAAAAGCAACTACTATTTAAAATGAGTATCAAACTCATGGCACCTTTTGAAAAATCTGACCCCAGCACTGGGGCAGGGTCTCTGAAAATAAGTGCACCTGCTCAAAAGTGACCCTCAATTAATAGGGATATTAACAAGGTCGTTAAAAGTGCTTAGTAAAAAAGCACTGCAAAACACTGTTATTGGAATCTAACAAACAGAACTGGAAGACACTGAGAAAAAAAATGTAGTATTACATATTCCACCATGTGTATTTTGTACAGTAAACCCTCTGTTATCCAAACTAATTGGGACCAGTTGTTTTGATATTCAGATTGTTTGGATAATACATTTACAAGTGTAAAACTGTTTATTTTACTTTTCCAATCAAGAAACCTCCTGAAAAGATACAGTGTAAGATACAGTGTACAGTGTGATTAAAAAACCTGAGATTAGAAGAAGGAATTACCAAGATGATTGTGTCTTCAGTTTTTAGTCCAGGGGAAAGAGAACAAACACTTGCATTAAGTTGTCATGGAGGCTGTACAGCACCTTGGGCCTAGGAAGTGTGAGTTTTAATAAATGAGCTGTCTACCTATACAGTACAAAGGATAGCTCACCTCAATAGTTTTTTTTTTTTCCATTAATGTCCCTGAGATTATATCTTTAACAGTTGTGACAGTTTTGAAATTACAGTATGTGTCTTTAAAAGTAAGCAAAATGATTTTGGTCTTAAAGAGTAAGTAGCGGGGTTCAGAAAAATATAGAGCTACAACTGTTTAAATAACGTGCCTGTCATTTTTCTTTTCATTGTTAACAACCTGACAACTTTTTACACTTTAAATCTGTTTCAAAGCTCTTTTCAAAATGTCTGCTCTAGTGCAAGGATTATTGCCAACATTGTCAAACAGGTAACACAGCAATAACGATCCATGATGTGGTACAGTGTCGTAGGGAATTAGTAGATCGGGGGAAAAGTGGATCGCGCAAGTGCAGTAAGGCAAAAGGAAGGCGCGGCAGTAGCTTGATTAAAGGGGAGGTTAACTACATGGATCAACATTTTCTATCTGGTCATTTTATTTGCCAGATTGTATGGTAATGTGGTCACACACCTCTTTCTTTTTTATGTATTTATTTTCGGTCTGTAAAATATGTGCGATGCAAAGTGTTCAGTTATAGTGTAATTTACGTCTCTCTTTATACTAGGCCTAGTGTTAACCGCTTGTCAGTTTTTTCTGCCTGTAAAAATGTCGTTGTTAATCAGATGTAGTTGATGTGTGAGCGCAAAGATTTATTTACTGTATATTAAAAGGTTTTACACGTCAAAATGTTGTCAATCTTTTATCGAAATTAAAATGTTTTAGTAATATATTCGAATGACACTTTTCTAAACTTCTAAACCAGGGCTTGAATTTCATTTTTGTGTGCTGGAATTTCCCCTATGCTACAGCCAATGGGGATTCAAAATTTTAGGGGAATGGCAAAAGGCACTTTTGCATACAAGAAACTATATATACAGTACTGTGCAAAAGTTTTAGGCAGGTGTGAAAAAATGCTGTAAAGTAAGAATGTTTTCAAAAATAGACATGTTTATATTTATCAATTAACAAAATGCAAAGTGAGTGAACAGAAGAAAAATCTACATCAAATCAATATTTGGTGTGACCACCCTTTGCCTTCAAAACAGCATCAATTCTTCTAGGTACACTTGCACACAGTTTTTGAAGGAACTCGGCAGGTAGGTTGGCCCAAACATCTTGGAGAACTAACCACAGTTCTTCTGTGGATTTAGGCAGCCTCAGTTGCTTCTCTCTCTTCATGTAATCCCAGACAGACTCGATGATGTTGAGATCAGGGCTCTGTGGGGGCCATACCATCACTTCAGGACTCCTTGTTCTTCTTTACGCTGAAGATAGTTCTTAATGACTTTAAGCTGTATGTTTGGGGTCGTTGTCATGCTGCAGAATAAATTTGGGGCCAATCAGATGCCTCCCTGATGGTATTGCATGATGGATAAGTATCTGCCTGTACTTCTCAGCATTGAGGAGACCATTAATTCTGACCAAATCCCCAACTCCATTTGCAGAAATGCAGCCCCAAACTTGCAAGGAACCTCCACCATGCTTCACTGTTGCCTGCAGACACTCATTCGCTCTCCAGCCCTTGGCGAACAAACTGCCTTCTGCTACAGCCAAATATTTCACATTTTGACTCATCAGTCCAGAGCACCTGCTGCCATTTTCTGCACCCCAGTTCCTGTGTTTTCGTGCATAGTTGAGTCGCTTGGCCTTGTTTCCACGTCGGAGGTATGGCTTTTTGGCGCAAGTCTTCCATGAAGGCCACTTCTGACCAGACTTCTCCAGACAGTAGATGGGTGTACCAGGGTCCCACTGTTTTCTGCTAATTCTGAGCTGATGGCACTGCTGGACATCTTCCGATTGCGAAGGAAGTAAGCATGATGTGTCTTTCATCTGCTGCAGTAAGTTTCCTTGGCCGACCACTGCATCTACGGTCCTCAACGTTGCCCGTTTCTTTGTGTTTCTTCAAAGAGCTTGGACAGCACATCTGGAAACCCCTGTCTGCCTTGAAATTTCTGCCTGGGAGAGACCTTGCTGATGCAGTATAACTACCTTGTGTCTTGTTGCTGTGCTCAGTCTTGCCATGGTGTATGACTTTTGACAGTAAACTGTCTTCAGCAACCTCACCTTGTTAGCTGAGTTTGGCTGTTCCTCACCCAGTTTTATTCCTCCTACACAGCGGTTTCTGTTTCAGTTAATGATTGTGTTTCAACCTACATATTGAATTGATGATCATTAGCACCTGTTTGGTATAATTGTTTAATCATACACCTGACTATATGCCTACAAAATCCCTGACTTTGTGCAAGTGTACCTAGAAGAATTGATGCTGTTTTGAAGGCAAAGGGTGGTCACACCAAATATGGATTTGATTTAGATTTTTCTTCTGTTCACTCACTTTGCATTTAGTTAATTGATAAATATAATCTATTAACATGTCTATTTTTGAAAGCATTCTTACTTTACAGCATTTTTTCACACCTGCTTAAAACTTTTGCACAGTACTGTATTTTACTGCATCATCATTCACACTGGTGTTGCTTTAAAATAAGCTGCTTTCAGGATCAACTGCGATCAACTGCGTTATCCTCCATTTTACATTTAACGCCTGCACAAGACACACACCAAAATAAAATAATAACAAAATATATTGTGTTTCTTACCTCTGATGCGATGCAAAACGAAAAAATGTAATTTCAACACTCATAAATGAACGCATACTCAGTGCATTACAACAGTGCTTCAGCAGGGGGCAGGAGGATGTGGGTAGTTCCTCCAATTAAAACCTGTGCTCAGATCTCAGATATATATATAGCTCTGCCTCCCTTGCCTCCTCTAAGGAGCCTCCACTGGTACACTGTCGACTTTTGTCACCCTTGGGAAATGCGTTGTTGACAAAAAACCCATTCATTACTTCCTGGTCTTAAATGTGCACATAGCTGCACGGTAAGTGAAAATAAATGATTAACTTGTACTTACAACTACTGTAGGTTGCATAAATACACAAAAAATATATAAATATATAAAATTGTATATTTGTTGTTATTCATATAAGAAGATAGGGGCCCAGAATAGTATGTTTGCCTCGGGTTAATCTGGCCCTGATCATAACAACAGGCAAAAACAAGAGGTATTTGCTGTTGGTGCGCCACTGCTTACATCATTAAAATAGACCCAACTAACTGCTAACATAATAAAAAGTTGAGGGCCCTCTTGAGATGAAAAAAAACAAAAAAAACATCACAATTTTATCTCATGCTCCTTAGTCTTTTCATTTTAATTAAAACAGCTACTTTGAAATGCCTGCCAAAGTGCATGCCACTTTCTTTTGGATTAAGCAAAGCTGAATGAATTACAGTGCCTTGGGGTCAAGACATATAATAGTTTTCCTTGTTTACTAGAGTTTCATTATCTTAGTATTGTATGCCTTTTATTACTAAAATGGTGTCACTTTGCCAAGTAGTCACTGTTGTTCTGTACGCTGGGTGTACTCTCCACGTAGTCTGTGGCTTTATGAAATCATATCTGCCAACAAACCTTTTTCATGTATTAATGTGGTTTAAGAAGATTTGTTTATTTTAAATGAAGTTTCTGATTAAAAACAATCAAGCTAATTTAAAGTTTTACTTCATATGTTTTTTTTTGGTTTATTAAGAGAACACCACAAATGTGCAACCCTTAGATTAAAAACTGCTTCAAGGAGAAAAGCTGTGTACTATAAAAAAAAATTGGTTTTAATTGTTGCATCATTTAGGAAAATAATGTTAGGAAAATAATCTAAGGGTTTAATTATGAAATTAAAATTACATTTTAAAATATGTATTTTTTTATATTAGTCATAGAACATAAAATCATCCTTGCCCAAGATAAATATGGGTGTTGTATGGATATTCTTCTTTAGGAAAATATTACTTAAAGGTTTACATAAATACATTGTTATTTTATCAATGTGTCATTCATGTAATTTGGCTTCCAGCTCTGGCTTGGTTCTATTTTTTATTATATAATTCTAACTTATTTTTTTTTAAAATATTTAAGATCACAAAGATTCAGGCCCACATAACATGCACAATCAAGGTCAGCAACTGGGACACTTCCAAGGTCAGCGATAACAGTGGAGTGCATTTTCCCTGAGTACAACTGAGTACCAATCAAAGGCAAGTAACGTCTCTATTGAGTGATTTAAAAGCCATTTGGAAACTGACATTTTTAGTGCTGTACGAAGGGGACTCCTCTGTGCTGTGAACAGGACAACCATGGAATGACAGCAGTGTTGTGAGCTACCTGGGAAAGAACCTTTAAAAACAGACTGTGTAAATATATTTTATAAACGTGTTGCATTTCTACAGCAAAAACCAGGTATAAGAAAAATCTGTTCACATTTGTGTAAATAAAAATACATTTTCTAGTGTACTAACGGCATCTCATTAATGGCAATAATTTACTCAAACAGCGCAAAACAATGCAATTGTCAGCAGGTAAGCCCGCACAGCTAATGAAGGTTATACAGATGATTTATGATTTGGTTACAGTGTAAAGCGTTTCTCTCAGAATAGACATGTTGTATTGGTCTTCAAGATTAAGTCATATGGCTATGAACCTTGGTGATCCTAAACACTTTAAAGACATTTAGAAAGACTTCTAGCTGAAATGTTTGTCATTTAATTTATTATGTTTCTTATAGTATTTCTTAATTAGGAGAATCACTCAAAAAAGATGTTTTCTTTTTCAAAACTACACATTGGAGACCAACATAACAAATGGAATTGCACAAATGGAAATTATGTTGTTAGCTGCTATTAAGGGACAATTCAATTCGCAGAAAATCAAGAACTGCTTGGTGAAATGTACAATCATTCAGAAATACTGAATATATTTAGTTCACTCATTGATGTTTACCTTCGTAATGTCTATTGCCTGGCCATGTTCTTGGGAACAGTAGCAGTAAAAACAGCCATTTATTATTTGATTGTGGAGTAAGCAAAAGAAAATTACAGCAAAGAAAAAAAGGGTTTTTGTCCTGCTAGTTTAAACTTGTTCCTCAAAAGGAGGAATGTCTAACTGAGGTTAGGGAAGCCAACAAAGCTTACATCTGGCAATGATAAGGTTGTTTTGTAAGCAGCCCTGCCACTTCCATCCAGCCCTCAGTTCCAGCCTCTCCAGTAGGAATGATGCATTTCAGAAGATGTTCAGAGGCTCTGGCTGCCAGAAGGACACCCTGGGCTCAGAGCGCAACATTTTCTGTCATTTGATCTCCTGGCACGGCCAGCTGAGATGAGTTACAAGCCTTTGCCAGGAACCCTGAAAGAATTGTTCAACCCATGCGCTCATTCCTGCCGAATTGGAAACAAATGCCCCGGCTTTGCTGTCAGGGCTTTGAAAACAAATTATTTCCAGCTCTTCCCAAGGCCTCTCTGGGGAGACAGAACTCTTTTCCTGTGTCTGCCACTTCAGTCTCAGTGGAGGAAAGGCCTCTGCTCAAGTTCCCTGGAGACTTCAAGCTCTCATTCCGCAAAGCCACATCACAAACTCTGTCCCATGTGTTAACTATCTTATGTTTACTGCCATTGGTCCCACAGTTGCCAGCACAAATGCAGACATTTTAACTAGGCCTTAGAATACTTTAAAACATAACTGGGTTGCCTGTGCTAGGTTCTAGCCAGGGTGAATGGTATTGTTTTGAGAGTACTTGCCATAGGTTTTTTTGCTAACCTCTGTGCCAATTATTACTATTATTTTATTTTTTTTTAAACGAAGAGTAGTAGTGGATTTATTTGCTTTTTATTTTCAGTGGGTTGATGCGCCTTGCGTTTTTATTTAGTTTATATATTCAGTATGAATCTACAATTATGTGTAATACGGTCATTTCGTAGCTGATCAGTTCTGGTGGGATTTAGCCGAGACGCTAGGCAGAGCAGCGAGATGTTGGAAGCACATCAACAACTTCAATATATAACGCCTGACGCAGTGAGTAAAAAAAGAAAGAAAAATGCCAAAACGTAATGTATTATTAATAATAATAATAATAATAATAATAATAATAATAATAATAATAATAATAATATAAAAGTAGCAATACTTTATAACACAATATGGCTACTTAAACTAATTAGCCACCAATTAAACACCCGGGAGTGTACTGAAATTAGCTAGCAGCTTTAAAAAAAAAAAAGTTAAAGATAGCACAAAGAGTGAGAGGATACCTATTGAAATAATCATTAAACTTGCCTATATTTAAATGGTTTAATTAGTCATCAATTATTTAACAATGTGTCCCAGTTTTGAGCTTTGGAAATCTGGTCACCCTAATAATAGAACCTGAATTAGCATTACATTCTGTTACTATGCTGTAAACTTGAAATAATCACTGAGATGATTTAAACCCTCAACGGAATCACAGGGTCTATCTTTTTCATTCATATTATTGTCTTTTTGTAGTTGTTAATCTATAGTAAATTGATAGCTTGTATAAACATTTATGCATGAGCTGAAAAGTTGGTTTCACTAGGGAACCACCTAAAGCTGCATGTTTTAATATCAACACATTGGCCTTCTTTTACTAAAGAATTAATAACCGTGTGTCGTTGACTTTTTATTTTGACAACAATTTTTATATTATTTCATTTATTTTGTATCCAGGTTATACATTGTAATGTAAACTGTCATTTTGTATGTATTTTTAAGGATAAGGACAATTTGTTCCAACAGATCTCCAGTTAAGTACTGCAAAAGTTGTATTGCCATCAAACCCAGCTGATTCTAACAGAAACCTGGCTGAGCTGCTATAGACTAATAAAAAAAGCTTAAATAAATAATAAAAGCTAGGCTTTTTATAATTTCCGAGTCTTCCATGTCCATAAATTTTATAATTTGACAAATGCCTTGCATATACTTCATTAAAACATTGGAGAAGGGGAGAATGATGCTAAAATGTCTGGACAGAGCTGCCGGGTACAAAACATGTGCTAAGCATACACCTGTCAGTATCCCCATCCTGCCAAACCAGAAGCTTCCTTTTCAGGCAACTCAGTGCTCTGCTAAGTCGAAAACACTGCACACATTTTTATTCATTCAGATAGAGACTGATTTTAGTGGGAGTTTCCCATGTTGCTGCTGAAATACCCCTGTACTTATCTAAGAAAGTTTTAGAAAAGCAGGTAGATGAGCATTTCCTCACCACATTACCAACTTTCACACTAGAGGTTAAATGTAACATAATAATATTGTAGCAGCTGGTGGGAAATGAAGCAGACTCACACAGGTATTACAAGGTCTTGAATTCAATGTCTTATTGCTGGCAGGGATTCTATACTCAGTAAGTAAAGCATGCTGCTTTCAAGAGAGTAGTACAGAAACAGCTAAGTGACGTAGTGTTACACAGACTGTGAAACAAAAGTAACACACTGTCGGCCGTGTGCCATGCCAACTAAGCTGCAGTCAAATCACACAGAGTATCCACTAGCTCTCTAATCCCTGATCTCCTTCATGATAATGCCCTCACACCCTTATATGCCCTTGTCCAATCCCCAGCACATCACCCACCAATCCCAAGCATGCATGATCTGCCCCACCTCCCAACCCTCATTCTTGCAAAGTGTCGATCCCTTTTTTTCATTGCAATCGGGTCCCTTCATTCTGCAAACTGAGCTCATGATTGGTGGAAATGATCTCGCTTCTGGCGTCACTGAACACCTGCAGTAGCAACTAACTTGGCTCTGGGCCAAAGAACATTCTAGAACACTGCAAACACACAATTATGTCCCATTGTAGTAAAGCAGACCCTCCTGGGTCGTTACAATATGTTATGTTGGGAATTCCTAATTCTAAAAAAAGGTACGAGTAATGGAAGGTGCTACTAAACAACCATGGTAATCATTACATTTCAATTATTTGAAAAAAGCCAAGCAAATGCTGATCCAGAAGGTAATTAAAAAAATATTCAATCATCTTTAAATTACAGTAAGTCAAAGTCAACAGTGGTAAAGTAAACCATACCACTCAGGGGCTCATTTATTATGAGAGACCAATTATCTCATAGATTTTCTTCCAAAAAGGGTGTTTGCTCTCAGCAAGCACGATTACTTGGAAAGGATATTTAAAACACAAACACTGTTGCATTATACAGTACATATGTCATCAACTAATTTTAGCAATATTGTATGTATCAAACAAAAATAAAAACCAAGATTACTTATCTATGGCTTTCTGTTTCCCTCAACTCGTGTTGGTTCTGTGGCTCAAGCTTGTGTACAGTTCTCCACAATATTACAATATAAAATGTATTCTTTCTCTACTTTATTGTTGGCACTCTGGAACCTTCTCAAAAACAAGGCTTCCATTCCTCAATCAACAGAAAACAGGGGGAAAAGATCCTTGCTAACAAAATGTTGCATATCAGTAGATATCCTGAAAGTGTTTCAATGAACGTATCTCAAAACCAGGGGTCATGTTGTAACTATTTGAACAGTCATTAAATAACTGTACATTGATGCCATGCACATCCCTGTCGGAGTAAATGAGCAATCATTTTTGAAAAGTGGATTCAGGATTCTTTGGGGTAGTTTTAGACCATTTCTAGGAAAATAGTGAAATAGAATGGAAACAAGTCCAAAGGGAGAACCGCTCACAAAGGGGAGGAGAATGGTGGCAATTTATATCCAATAGAAGATAAGTTTGTTTTCTTGAAGTAGCTGCACCAGGTGGATGCAATGTGAAAGGAGAAAAGAAAAAAAAGAGTTGACTGGACAAAAGATATCACCCATTTTCAATGGGACATAGGATAGAGGTGAGTTGGCTTCTGCTAAAGAACATAACAGCAAAATAACCAAATGAGTGCCACAGGAACCGGCAGTTCACATAAAACAGGCATGGGTTACAAGTGTGAACTTTTTCCTTTTAGCTTTTGAGGGTGGTGTCCGCAACAGAAAGTCTGATTTCTGTGACTCTAACTGTAAGTCCGATCTGCTAACTGTGACTCTGAGAAAGATTCTGGTTGACCAAACCTGGGTTTGAGTGACATATACTGTAGAATATGCATCTCAAGACACTCAGCGACAGTCAGCATCTTAATAAGAAAGCAAGCAAAATCAAATGCATGAACAGTACCACTACCTGCCCTTCAGTATGCTCTTAAAAATTAGATGTTGTACCACATTTAGTCTTTCCTAGCAGATTCCTGTTTTATTTAATAATAAATAAACACTACTTACTGTATAGTTATACTATTATGTAGTACACTGTAGAATGTCAAAGTTGTTCTCTTGTTTATGATTGTCTAGCTTATTTGAACTTCCTTATACAACTCTAAGAGAACACAATGGGCTATATTTTCAAAGTGTTTCCTCCATTCTTAATTAACTCCTATTTTTGACAGGAGAAAAAATCATGGCAATGTTACAAAATGAGATACCAAACACAGTGAGAGTGCTTCAGAGAACTTGGAAAACATAACTTAGTTGTTTGGTCTTATTTTTGTAAAATTATTAGGTGTTTCACCTCTTTCAAAAAATAGGAGTTAATTAAAGACTGGATTAAATGCTTTGAAAATATGGTCTAATATGTTTTCTACTGAAAAGTCCTTTATATTCATAACTCTTGCCAAGTGGAAAAAGTTGCCTTAGGCTTTTAAAGAATTCCCCCATCTTGCCTACATTTAACTAGTTTGATTGGTATAATTATCATATTATTATATAACTATTAATCGATATAACTTCTTTCTTTTCTTTCTTTTGGAGATGTTTTAGTAGGCATACTGTAGTAACTCATGATAACATAATCAAGTAACTTTCTTACCACTCAATATTGTCTATGTACATTGTAATACTTGTAACAACATCTCAATAAATCTCACTTACACACTTGTTACCAGTGGAATGGAACTATTATTAACATTCAATAGTGCAGGTGAAATTTGCAAGCTGCAAATGAAAATATGAAGCCCGGAACACACTGCCCGATGTAATCGTCGCATCACAATATTAGGAGGCAGTGTGATCCAGTGGTTAAAGTCCAGGGGCTTGTTACCTACGAACAAGTAGTCTGCTCCCTAAGTATTTTAGGGAATCCTTCTGAATCATGTGGACTGTATCGGGGGTTTACCCAAATATAAACCAATCAGAACCCCCCCCCACTGCAATTTGTAAATAAGAGAACTGTCAGCATTATTTTGTATCATTTCGGATGTACGCAATAACACAAACTGAGGAATAATGTCGGAATTTGTTCATCTTTTTATTTTTTATTCAGTAATTATTTTCTCCCATTTTAAAAGTGGGCTTTTCATTGGCTGATTTGGCACCACTAGTCTCCTCAAGACTCCACTGGTGTGACATGCAGTGGCCTGAAACCTAGTCTCCTGAAACCAAGTTCCAAGCAACAAAGGCGCTCTGTGTTCCCTCAGCTTTAAAATTACAATAAAACTCCCTAACCCAATACACAATTTGTTTATAATTAATTGTTCAGTGAATCTTCTAACTATGCATTTTCTCTGGCACTCTTTACTTGTCTCTGTGATAAATAAACTCAACATGATTAGAAGTTACAGTATTATAAGACCATTTTATATGCATACAAACGTGTGAAGGTGAAAGTGTACATTGTACATAAAGTGTGGGGGGAGTCTGACGACATTAAATACATTTAGGCAAATTCCATGTCAATGATCTCTATCACATTCCTTGTGGATCTGTTCCCCCTGTTCTTCATTTCTGTGTGGATAAGACACATTTAGCAATACAACAAATGTTCCGTAAGGTTACAAATGGTTAAAACAAGTGAATAAATCTCCTTCATAAACACAAGTATAGAAAAGGCTAAACTATTTTCATAACTTCTACAAATATTGAATTATCTAGGTTGTCTGTAAGAAATTAACTCTGGTCCTGTACTCTCTCTCTCTGTATTGTCAATCGCAGTCTGTTAAATTTCTGTTTCAAGGTGAGTTATATGCTGTTTCGTTAATTAAAACCCCCCTTTTCCAAGTGCAAATTTAACTCCTGATAAATTATGACAATTAACACAGATTTGCTTTTAAATTCCCACGCAAACAAAAGAAATAGTCGCAAGAAGCACGGCTTATTAAAATAGTAACATTATTTTGTAAATCAACATGATTTCGGAAATCACATTAATATGATTATTTAATAACAAAATAGTCATAGCGAGCGCTTGAAAATGCCAAAAATCAATGCTACATACCGATTTGTTGATTAACACTGGAGTTATCATTTACGACCTTTTGAAAATCCTACCCATAGTCACATAAACACTAGTATCTCAATCTGATTGAAATGATCCTTCTTCCATTGTAAGTCATTTACGACTGTGGTGATTGTGGCTTTATGCATTTAAAGGAGTCGTAGTATAGGAATTAAAAACCCCCATAACAAGAGAACCTTTTAATTGCAAGACAGTGATTTAGACAGTTCTACTGTTTACAGCAAAGGATTCAACTCAATTTAAACCCCCTTCCTAGTATGCTGCTTAGGGAATGTACATTGATTCTGTTTTAAGACCTTGGCTTCGACTTGCTTCGATCAAAATAATACTACAAAGTGAATGAGTTTGCAGGCAACACTCCATCTTTTTTTTGTCTTTTTAGGGAAAAGCACTGTAATCCAATGGCCTTTTCCCAAAATTGAGTTGAAAAATAAAGACTCTCTAGTGCCCTTTAAAAGAAAAGTTTAGCAGATTTCCCTGTGACTTGGAAAGCCATTTATTAACAAATAAGAAGAATGTGGTAGGATTCTCATAAGAAAAGAATTAAAGTCCTATTTGGAAAAGTTTTTTTCTTAGCCAATATAATAATAATAAAAAATTCAAGTAGAAAGTATAATAACACTAGTCACTAAGCTATCCTCCCCATGCGTTTATATATGGCTGTAAAGAAATAGTGAAGCTTGCATTTCTTTTTTGTTGGTGTATTAAAGTTGTATTAAACAAAAGTCAAAGCAAAGTCAAAGTCTTTTAATAGGTTTGTAAAAAAGGAACAGTCTAAAACCTTTCAATCTTACCATCAGCAAAAAAAAAGAAAAAACAGTTTTTTCCACAAAATATTATGCTTTAACTTTATTAGGGTTTGAGGGATATACCAGGAAAAGGGGAAGCACTTGTTTTCTGTAAGTAGCATGATGATACAAGTAATTTCTTTAGTTCTAGAGCAGTGGTGGCCAATACAACTAACACTGTGATCCATTTTGGTGGATCTCAATGGGCTCTGCGATCCACCAGTAAGCTATGACCAAAAATTGTTAGCGGGATTTAATATAATAGTGTCAAATACGTATAGCAATAATAAAACAAAACAAAAAAATTATAATTGAACATACTAGAAATATACACATAAAATTAGTAGGTTCAATTGGAATTGTTTTTATATATATATTTTTAAGTGTTTAAATAGAAAATCGTGTCTGAGTAAAAACATCAGTATATAAATATATACAGCTCTGGAAAAAATTAAGAGACCACTGCAAAATTATCAGTTTCTCTGGTTTTACTATTTATAGGTATGTGTTTGGGTAAAATGAACATTTTTGTTTTATTCTATAAACTACTGACAACATTTCTCCCAAATTCCAAATAAAAATATTGTCATTTAGAGCATTTATTTGCAGAAAATGACAACTGGTCAAAATAACAAAAAAGATGCAGTGTTGTCAGACCTCGAATAATACAAAGAAAATAAGTTCATATTCATTTTAAACAACACAATACTAATGTTTTAACTTAGGAAGAGTTCAGAAATCAATATTTGGTGGAATAACCCTGATTTTCAAGCACAGCTTTCATGCGCTTGGCATGCTCTCCACCAGTCTTTCACATTGATGTTGGGTGACTTTATGCCACTCCTGGCGCAAAAATTCAAGCAGCTTGGCTTTGTTTGATGGCTTGTGACCATCCATCTTCCTCTTGATCACATTCCAGATGTTTTCAATGGGGTTCAGGTCTGGAGATTGGGCTGGCCATGACAGGGTCTTGATCTGGTGGTCCTCCATCCACACCTTGATTGACCTGGCTGTGTGGCATGGAGCATTGTCCTGCTGGAAAACCAATCCTCAGAGTTGGGGAACATTGTCAGAGCAGAAGGAAGCAAGTTTTTTCAGGACAACCTTGTACTTGGCTTGATTCATGCCCCTTCACAAAGACAAATCTGCCGATTCCAGCCTTGCTGAAGCACCCCAGATGAGTCCAATTTTCAGCTTTGCCCAACACCTGGTCGTCTAATGGTTAGACGGAGACCTGGAGAGGCCTACAAGCCACAGTGTCTCGCACCCACTGTGAAATGTGGTGGAGGATCGGTGATGATCTGGGGGTGCTTCAGCAAGGCTGGAATCGGGCAGCTTTGGCATGAATCAAGCCAAGTACAAGGTTGTTTTTTGTTATTTTGACCAGTTGTCATTTTCTGCAAATAAATGCTCTAAATGACAATATTTTTATTTGGAATTTGGGAGAAATGTTGTCAGTAGTTTATAGAATAAAACAAAAATGTTCATTTTACCCAAACACATACCTATAAATAGTAAAACCAGAGAAACTGATAATTTTGCAGTGGTCTCTTAATTTTTTCCAGAGCTGTATATATATATATATATATATATATATATATATATATATATATATATATATATATATATGCTTTTGTGCAAAATAACATTACAAGAATGTGTACTTTTAAGGAGCATATTTTTTAAACGAGTATGTGTATTTTAACATGCTTTTTTGGGCTTGCTTTGATTGCATTGAAATGTGCAATTACAATTATTACTTCACAAAAACGATAATTATTCAGCTTTAGATATTATTATTATTATTATTATTACTATTATTATTATTATTATTACTTTTTTCAGCTCTCAGATGTTCTCCCGTGAATGTGTTTAGTTAGCTACACCCCTATTCAAGTAAGTAACTGGTCTCCCGGGCAATATGACTGGCATTTAGTCCGTAACAAAAACAGTAGTATATGTATATGTTACTAGTGCTTGTTCTGATTTGTCCCGAGATCCACCAAAAATCTTTTGTGATCCACCCGTGGACCGCGATCCACGTATTGGCCACTACTGATCTAGATTGTTATAAGTTCAACCAAGACATAAATACCTTATCTTGTAACTCAAATGAATTAGGTATAAACCAGTAGTTTACTAAGTTGGGAACAGATATGTGAACCTGCAGATCCGGGTCCTCAGTCTCCACCTCTATACAGTGTTAAGGATGCAACATTTCCATTATCATTGTCTGTATTAAACTCTAGTGAGCATACTGTATAGTAGACAAACCATATGTTATATTTATTAGGTCTTGTGACAGGGAGACCACGTTGTCAGTGTTTCTTACAGTGGCTCTGTCACCTGTGATCAGGTTGTAGGTGTTTCTTCAGTCAGATTAAAAAAAAAAAAACTAAGCATCATTCTGATACTAAACACAAAGCAGATTTACTTCAACCCCTTGAGTAGGAGTGAGAGCTTGTGCCGGTGTCATTTTCTTCATTTGAGTGTGCACAACATTTTTCATCCCCACAAGACCTCTTCCAGGCTGACCTTCCAGGCCCTTCAAGAAGTTGTTGAGCTGCCAAGGCTTTGAGAAAAAAAAGAGAGGCATTTTTGTCAGGGAGGTCGGAGCCTTTGAAATTGAAACCTGCACAATAACGGCTCAATGATTTGTGGGATACAGAGCTGTCACAACTCCAGGGATGTATGAAATGCGCCATCTCCCCAGAGCACTGTTTCTGCTTGGGTGATGTCCGCCTACACTATCATTCCCCAACTTCACAAGAATTCTTGAGTTGGTCGTGTTAGCTTGGTGGTTAGAGAAGAAGTCTGTGTGATGGTTACACTCCAAGATAAACTTGATGCATTCAAGCTCACATGTCTAAAAGTCTGTTTTAGGATGAAATAAATATTAGAATGTTGAACTGCAGCAATCAGTGTGAATCGTCTTATATTGATGGGTGTTGCAAAGAGGAAGCAAATGTGTATTCAGCGCAACAGGGATACAGAGAGATACAGTTCATACAGCTACACATAGTTTTTCAAATTATTATAGAAAAAAAACTAGTAGGCCTATGTTTCCCTTTCCGAAATATTCAGCATTCATTTTGATATGATAATTAATATATTTTCATGAAGGCAATGGCAGCAAATTGTTTCATTTTTTAACAGAGTTACTTACTTCTACTGTTCATCATATTTTACCCTGTCTTGTGCATGCTTCACTGAATAAAAGTTTTTTCTTAACATACACAAGATCCCTTGTAGTATCGTGTAGCAAACTGAAAAACATTTTGAGTGCATAAAACACATAACATAATTTGAAAATTAAAAGGAAGTACCTTTTTGTATTATGATATATGAAGGTGCTACACAAGGTTATTCTTTAATAAATAGAAACTGTATACTAATGATAATAATGTGTGTGTGTATATATATATATATATATATATATATATATATATATAGTAACACAATTGCACGACCCAGGAAATTGAGTTTTTGTAAGCGCTATATTATTTAATAATACACAAAAACAAAATAAAACAAAACAAACACCTAGCTCTTTGCTTGAGCACTAAACTAAAATACCAAACAGGAACCTAAACTATAAACAGGACAGCTAAGCTGCTTACCTGTTACCAAAGAAAACAAAAACAAGCACAATTATACAGCACACTCCACGAAAGGTTTCACACTACCTTTCTCTTTGTACACCTGCAAACACTCGCAAGCAGGCTCTTCACACAGCAGCCCTGTGCAGATTGACTGCACCTCTTAAATACCCTGCACCTGGTCCTAATTTAGACTTACTACCAGGTGCAGGGGATAATTAACAATAAAACAATTACCAAATCTAATTAAACAATAAAACAAAACAATTAAACTATTAACAAAATGTGCAAACGCATATGTTTTATGCAGGGAGGATTTTAACCCCCTCCCTGCTGTGTTACAATATGTAGTAGTATGGAAACTTAATTATCTTTATAATAACATGCTTCACAAAATGTATAGCTTTGCATGGTGTGGCACGGTAGCGTTAAAGCCCAGCTGGTATTTGGAGGGAGAGAGACTCAGACATAGAATGCTGCAAGTTAAATGCGCTAATGCACTCTTTATTCAGAATTAAAACAGACAAAACACTAAACAAAACACACTTCACAAAAGAAGCGGCACAAGGGCCAAAACAAAAGAGTTTACAAAAACTCAGAAATGTAAACATTAAACGGGACAGCACAGAACACGAAACACGCAGCAACATTAATTCTCTAACTCTCTACAAATAGCTGTGAACACCTATTTTATATACCTGTGGCAGGGAGAAATTTAACCCCCTCCCTGTAAGCCATTGGAATTTAGCCATTAACAATGTGAAAAAAAACACATCAGACATATCATTGTATTTGATACCATGCAGCTTTTATCACCCAACTTGTATTGCACACAGATGACATCCAACTACAAAACTAACCTAAATCTGCAATCAATATTACTGAAAAGCATCCTAAATACAATCATTACAATCAAACACTCATTAATATGAATTTCAAGGGACCAGCAAAAAAAACAAAAGGTCTTATTAGCAGTAATTCTTATTATCTAAACTAAATGCATACTGTCAGTTTTTATTACAGTTATAGTAACACTAAAATCCATTTTTAATTATAGTACAATGAAAAGTATTAAAAGTACTGTGCATTTTATTGAAAATATGGTTGTACGTGAAAAGTATACATAGCAACTAAACTGCCTTTGAAATGTGCATGTCCCAACATCAGGGTATTTAGCAAATTGGAAACTGTTATGACTTGTATCCACAGTTTGCTGTTTATAGACCTATATTATTGGATCCCATTTTTTCAGATTGGTTGAGAAAGTGTTTGAGGGGAATGTTGAAATCTGCAGCAACATCTTTGTTTTTCTTGAGAGGTGGTGCATTATCCATCGCTTCAACACCTCCACTTTTGTCTGCAAGGATAGTGCATGTTTTCAGTACTGCTTCATAGAAATTACATTGATGCGTGAGCACTATGGCAACTTGAAAACTGTGTTTATGGCAACTCAAAATGCACCATAGGATCAGTAGTCCCAAAACAGCACTAAAATACACCACAGAGGCGCTAATCTGTGTGAGAGTTAATACAGTTCCCAATATCATTGGCACTAAGCTATTCAAACTAGGGCAGTTCATTTTATTAAAATTGGTCTTCCCTGGGGGTGCTCCAAAATATGCACAAATTTGTGTAAAGTGAATTTGTATTATAAGTAATTTACAATAAGCTACTGCTGAATTAGGCTGGGACCAAAATTTGTAACATCATAAAATGTGTTTCATCCAAGTTTGTTTTATGAGGATTGACTGTGTATAACAGCCAGTCAAAAAATGAAAAAAGAATAAGAAAATGCAATATTACAGTAACACTATAAATACAAACTAAAGCTCTCAGGGGTAGGTGTACTAGTGTTGCGCCTGTCACAACAGTCACAAACCAGTTGCAAATGAGTCAGAAGTCTTGGGTGAAATGTACTAAAGAACCGCAATGCTATTTGCGACTTTTAGGGAATGCTTTGCGGCAGCAGTTTTTGTTTGCAGTTCAAGTGTAGATGAATCTGTAATTATGGCCGCTACTTGATTTTACTACTTACTGTATACTATATAGGCCTCCTGTACAGATTTATAATTTTGTTCATAATGTAGCACACCCTACCCAAAACACATTAGTGTTATTTCAGCGCAATGATTTATACATTTAAAATACATGGAACACTATAAATGTACAGCTCTGGAAAAAATTAACAGACAAAAAATTGATTCATGCGTCCTTCACAAAGACAAATCTGCAGGTTCCAGCCTTGCTGAAGCACCCCCAGATGAGTCCAATTTTCAGCTTTGCCCAACACCTGGTCGTCTAATGGTTAGACGAAGACCTGGAGAGGCCTACAAGCCACAGTGTCTCGCACCCACTGTGAAATGTGGTGGAGGATCGGTGATGATCTGGGGGTGCTTCAGCAAGGCTGGAATCGGGCAGCTTTGGCATGAATCAAGCCAAGTACAAGGTTGTCCTGGAAGACATGAATCAAGCCAAGTACAAGGTTGTCCTGGAAGAAAACTTGCTTCCTTCTGCTCTGACAATGTTCCCCAACTCTGAGGATTGGTTTTTCCAGCAGGACAATGCTCCATGCCACACAGCCAGGTCAATCAAGGTGTGGATGGAGGACCACCAGATCAAGACCCTGTCATGGCCAGCCCAATCTCCAGACCTGAACCCCATTGAAAACCTCTGGAATGTGATCAAGAGGAAGATGGATGGTCACAAGCCATCAAACAAAGCCAAGCTGCTTGAATTTTTGCGCCAGGAGTGGCATAAAGTCACCCAACATCAATGTGAAAGACTGGTGGAGAGCATGCCAAGACGCATGCAAGCTGTGCTTTAAAATCAGGGTTATTCCACCAAATATTGATTTCTGAACTCTTCCTAAGTTAAAACATTAGTATTGTGTTGTTTAAAAATGAATATGAACTTATTTTCTTTGCATTATTTGAGGTCTGACAACACTGCATCTTTTTTGTTATTTTGACCAGTTGTCATTTTCTGCAAATAAATGCTCTAAATGACAATATTTTTATTTGGAATTTGGGAGAAATGTTGTCAGTAGTTTATAGAATAAAACAAAAATGTTCATTTTACCCAAACACATACCTATAAATAGTAAAACCAGAGAAACTGATAATTTTGCAGTGGTCTCTTAATTTTTTCCAGAGCTGTATGTGTGTGCAATTTTATTGAATTTTTTTAAAAATCTGACACCTCCTAATATCGGACAAACATAGCCGCTTTAACAAGGGGCTACTGTATGATTATGAAAAGCTTTTTG
Organism: Acipenser oxyrinchus oxyrinchus; assembly: GCA_030684275.1. NCBI lineage: Eukaryota > Metazoa > Chordata > Actinopteri > Acipenseriformes > Acipenseridae > Acipenser > Acipenser oxyrinchus. Next base: position 67,386,574 of record CM060249.1, on the reverse strand, counting down.
ATAGAAACACTTTTATTTGGGGGTGAAGGTGGGGGCCCCACTATAGACTCTGATGGGATTAAACTGCCTTTCATATATATATATATATATATATATATATATATATATATATATATATATATATATATATATATATATATATATATATATATATTGTAACAAATACACTCAGCTGTAGTATATTTTTACTCTGTTCCCACTCCTCTTCCAGGTCAACAGTAACCACAAGACTGTCAGTTTGATTTAACAGGGCGGTGCCTGTATTTTTATTGGACAATCCAAAGCCTTAGGTGATAATCAATATAGGGTTCAAACACAGTTCAGGTTCTCATACAATCCAGGTTAATCCGCCAGAAGGGTGGTCAAAACAGTCCAAGTCATACACAGAATTTTTGTCTTCTTTTTTTTCCCTTTTAGTTTTAAACCAATAACTCTTACCAGCACTTTTTCTTTTTCTCTCACACTCACACTCACACTCACACTCACACTCACACTCACACTCACACTCACACTCACACACACTCACACACTTAAACACCTTGTACTCCTCTCTTTTCCATGCTGTGACCCAGCCCTTTTATAGGTGGATGATTATGTCTAATTCGGGGCAGGTGTGGCTACCACACCCTGGGCACCTTGTATTGTGGGAATTGTAGTGTGCTGTGGGTGGCCATTTTGTGACACGTAGTCCTTTCCCTGCTGCCATTTTGTGATGGTAGAAAGTGCTGTCAAAACCTCAGCCCTGACGTATTTACCATCTATAACCACACCCTTTGCTTTATCACACATCCTCCCCCCCCCAGCTCTGACTCCAGGGAAGGAGCAACGGAAGCAAAGAATGCATGAACCCGAGAAAGTCCATTCATGCTCCCCATTTCCTTACCGGCTCTGTGTGTTAAAGTAAAGTGAAAAGGCTGGAAGCTGAGGAACCATCGCATCAACCGGGCATTTTTCTCTTTTGCACGATGCATCCAAGTGAGTGGGGCATGATCACTCACCAGGGTGAAAGACCTACCCAACAAATAATATTTCAAAGATTCGAGTGCCCACTTTATCGCAAGGCACTCTTTCTCAACAATTGCATAATTCTTTTCTCTGTCTTCCAGCTTCCTGCTCAAAAACAAAACCGGGTGTTCAACAGCATCCGCTTGTTGTGACAAAACGGCCCCTAGCCCAACCTCAGAAGCATCCGTTTGCACTATAAATTCCTTACCGAAATCTGGGACCACTAGAACAGGGTCACTACACAGCATCCCTTGTAAGGTCGTGAAAGTGGCCTCAGCACTTTCAGTCCACCTCACCATATTCGGCCCTCTACCCTTGGTCATGTCTGTCAGAGGAGCAGCTATTGTGGCAAAACCAGGGATAAATCTGCGATAGAGGCTGTGTGGTCCAGTGGTTAAAGAAAAGGGCTTGTAACCAGAAGATCCCCGGTTCAAATCCCACCTCAGCCACTGACTCATTGTGTGACCCTGAGCAAGTCACTTAACCTCCTTGTGCTCTGTCTTTCGGGTGAGACGCAGTTGTAAGTGACTCTGCAGCTGATGCATAGTTCACACACCCTGGTCTCTGTAAGTCGCCTTGGATAAAGGCTTCTGCTAAATAAACAAATAATAATAGTACCCCGAAATGTCCTGACTTGTTTTTTATTAACTGGTTTTGGCCAGTTTCTGATAGCTTCCACCTTTGAGATCTGGGGTTTTACCAATCCTCTCCCTATATTGTACCCCAAGTATTTTGCCTCTTCCAAACCAATACTACATTTGGCCGGATTGGCCGTTAACCCTGCTTCCCTGATACTATTGAGGACTGCCTGAACTCTCGGTAGATGCGTTTCCCAATCAGGGCTATGGATCACCACATCATCCAGATATGCTGCTGCATACCTTTGGTGGGGTCTCAGGATCTTGTCCATTAACCTTTGGAATGTGGCTGGGGCACCATGGAGACCAAAAGGTAGCACTGTATATTGGAACAAACCATTGGGAGTTGAGAAGGCAGTTCTCTCCTGGGCTCTAGGGGTAAGGGGTATCTGCCAGTAACCCTTTGTTAGGTCTAGGGTGGTAATATACCTGGCCTTCCCTATTTTCTCTAAAAGTTCATCTACCCTGGGCATAGGGTAGGCATCAAATTTTGACACTTCATTTAACTTTCGAAAGTCGTTGCAAAATCTCCACGACCCATCAGGTTTCGGTACTAAAACTATGTCTGGGTTCCTCATTGGTTATACCGTTTTCTCACTCTGGCTCTTGACTGACACTGGGTTGGGAATACTCCCTCACCACTTCCATTTGTAGTTCATTATCCTCACCCAGTAAAACCTTCTGAAGTGATTCACCAATAACCCCACCCTCTTTTACACCTGATGATGAGACTGAGGCAGCACACTCTTCACTTTGAGGGACGACTCCTCCCTCTATCGTTTGAATGGGTGGTTCCAAACTACCCAATTTTGCACCTAACTTCGAGAAATTAGGGAAGTACCGGCCCAATATTACATCATATGGTAATGTTGACACAACAGCAACTTGGTAATTAAGTGTTCCTGCTTCTGTATGTATGTTTACCATAGCAGTTGGGTACTGGTGTGTGTCCCCATGGATGCACGTAATATTGATTCCCGGAGACTCATCCAACTTGGAGGTCGGCACTAATTTTGCAGCAACTAGAGTGATCATGTTACCCGAATCAAGTAGAGCCATTACCTCAGTCCCATCAACCTTTACTTTACACATATGTTTGTTTACAGGAGTCTCCCCCACTGAAAAAGCAGTTACTACAGGACAAGAATACAGAACAGCATCGTCAGTATCAACCTTCCCCACATTGCACTGCATAGGCTCTTCTTTGAGCGGACAGTGGGCAGCAATATGTCCCGGTTTATCACAGTTATAGCAAATGACTGGTCGAGGGGAGAGTTATATCTCTGCCATTGTCCCGGACTTTCTGCTGCTGTCTTTTTGTCAAATCCCCAGTCTCTTGATGTTTTTACAGCCCTAGGCTGCTCAACTACCCCAATATGCTTAGGAACAGCCTTACCCTGTCCGCTGGTTCGCCAAGCCCTTGGGAACTGGGGTCTTTCGCCTTGTAGTCGATCGCCTGATTCCGCTGTGAAGTATCGCTCCACAAGGTCGACCAAGCTGTCTGCGGGTAGTGCTTCATTCTGGCCTACCCAGCATCGGACTTCTCGGGGTAGACTGCGTTGGAAGTGGTCCAGTACTACTGTCTCCACAATACCTGCAGCGGTGTTGGTCTCTGATTGTAGCCACTTCCGGGCGAGGTGGATCAGATCGAACATCTGGGTCCGGGGTGGTAATCCAGGTTGGTACATCCAGTTGTGGAAGCGATGAGCCCTCACGGCTGGAGTAACACCGAGTCTGGTCAGAATCTCATTTTTCAATTTATCATAGTCATTGGATTCGATCAACTCTAGATCAAAATAGGCTTTCTGAGCGTCGCCCGTCAAGTATGGTACGAGCAACCCAGCCCATTGTGCTTTCGGCCATTTTTCCCTTTCTGCGGTTCTTTCAAAGGTTGTCAAATATGCTTCCACATCATCTTGTTTATTCATCTTCTGCAAATAATGGTTTGTTCGGATGGCATTGGTCTTTGCAGGACGGGCTGTTCCCATGTTCTCAGCGAGGGTTTTCAGACTCTCCCTCACTTCTTTTTCAAGCTTCTCCTGATTTCCTCTCAGTAGTTGGTTGGTCTCTTGTTGAGCCTGCAGTGTCTCCTGGTGCATGCACACTGTCTCTTGGTGCGCCACCTGCTGCGTCCTAGTTGCTTCAACAAGAGCTTGCACGAGAGCCTCCATTTTGTTCTTTCTTTAGCTTTCTTTATACTGGGGCTGTGGTTGTCAATGCCCGCATTCTCCACCACATGTAACAAATACACTCAGCTGTAGTATATTTTTACTCTGTTCCCACTCCTCTTCCAGGTCAACAGTAACCACAAGACTGTCAGTTTGATTTAACAGGGCGGTGCCTGTATTTTTATTGGACAATCCAAAGCCTTAGGTGATAATCAATATAGGGCTCAAACACAGTTCAGGTTCTCATACAATCCAGGTTAATCCGCCAGAAGGGTGGTCAAAACAGTCCAAGTCATACACAGAATTTTTTCCGGGTTGCCCAGGTGTTGAAGCCAGCCATGGTCCACTCAAAATACTGCATGGAACACATTTCAGAAGGCATTGTTCAAAATATTTGTCCATATTTTTTTTTATTACAATTTAATAGAATTTGTGGTAATAAAAAAAAAAAAAATGACAGCACTCCATTTTTTTCTTGTTTTGCAGAGACATTCAATCAAACTTTCCAGAGATGTACGTTTAAAATTAAACGTTTGTAGAATGTTAACCAGAGTTTTGGAAGTATGAATGTTTTATTTTTTTACATAAAAATTGTAAATAAGGTAACACTGCATTTTTTTTTTTTTATTGAATCTAAGTGTTTGAAGTTCTGGATGTATTTAATTAGATCATTATTTTTACAACAGCAGAGCAAAGTTTATTTTTGATATCCTCACTATATGTGTCATTTAGAAAACATTTATAGTAAGCATACTGTTTGAGATCAGAGGTCACTTTTACTAGCAGTCCATTAGGTGAAAACTTTGAATTCCAGGCTCCTCATAGTTTAATGCTTCCGAAGTCTACAGTTCTACCAATCAAATTGGATCAAGTGGATAAACTGTGTTGTTGGTACTTATTCAATGTTTGGATTTAATTTTATCCTTAAAATATTGGAAAAATATATACCATCCATAAGCAAACTGACAAAGTGTACTCTATTGGTAGGTATGTGTTAAAAGTTAAATACTGGCCATTTTGGCATGTACAAAACCTGTAAACGACTTCAAGCTATTGTATGCTGGCCTAAATTGTGCTAAAACGTAAAGCAGTACATGAAAAGATGTCAAGTTTGCCCTGTTTACAAGCCAGAGAACCGCAAACCTTCTGGTAAGGTGCAACAGACACATCGGCCTTGGGATATGTTGGGTATTGACCTTATGGGTCCATGTCTCGGCCGAATCCCGATTAAGGAGATCTTTACTCGCTGGGGAGTTCTGGACTTTATTCTTTCTGACCAGGACTCTCAATTCGTCTCTTCAGTGTTCAAGAAGATACCTGAACAATGGCAAGTCATACAAAAGATGACTTTTATTTTATCATCCCCAGACAAACCTTACCGAAAGAGTGAATCGTATTTTGAAGTGTAGTGTATGATATCATCTTATGTCGGGGTGGCGGGCTATGAGTCATGCTGTCCCATGCACCTGTCCCTTTAAGAGTATATTGATGTTGAGATGAGTGGTAATGCTGGGAATTATAAATACATCCACCAGTGGATAGCTAAAAAAAACAGATTGGAAACAGCTGAGAAGCCATCTCGGAGCAAAAGCTGTTATCTTTAGTAGTTTTTTTTTTCCTTATGTAATTTTCTAATGTTATTCCTTGGCAATTTAAAGAATAGAGACCAAGTCAGAAAATTAAATGACTAAAAACATTGATACAGCGCATGGGTGGTGAAAGACAGAAAAAATGTTGCCAACCTTTAGTGGAAACCTGGCTGTGTTGTTCTCAACGGGATTAAATAGCAGAGATTTATTTGTGATTGATTGCTGCGGAAAAATCACTTCATTTCTTTTGTTGTTTTTTTTTTTTATTCTAAAGCCCAAGAAATAATTTGATTACACTGGACTTTACTTCCCTGACCAGACTAATCTGCTTTATCGTTTTTGTGAATTTAAATTTCTTGAAAATGTAAAGCTCTATTAATGAGTTATTACTATTGTTGTATTTTTTCATGCTAATGTTCTGTTATGTTTTCTTTTGTTGTTCTATAAGCAGTCTACTATTGGTTCTAAATTTGTGCTCTAGTCTCATAGTCCTATTTACTATTTTTTGTTGTTGTTGACTGATTAAGATGAGTCTGGACCTTAGTATTTTGACCATTAAGTAACAGGATGCAGGTCTAGTGGCTAGTTTTTTAGTTATTAGTATATAAGTTCAACTTTATTTTAAATCGTGTAAGAAATCAATTTAGTGTTTTGCTTTTCCAATAACATTATTCCAGTAGGAAAATTCCTACCTGACGCCCAAATAAATTTGAACTTTCTAGGTTGGCACCGTCACAAGTTTTGCAATGAGGAGGAAATGCACACTGCCATGACATTCCTTGCCTGTATCAGTCAATATGTCAAAGAGAGAGGATTGGAGGACTTGTTTGCAGATTCTAGAATATATAGAAGAAGCACAGCTGTAGCTCTGCTTAAGTTTATAATCGAGGAGTTACAGCGCATAAGCTTGCTTCTGAAGCAATGCAATGCCTGTGTTGGCAAGCCTTTGGGAAGTGGGTCAAGCTGCAAAGTGGACTGTGCTTTGAGTAGGATGAAAACATGGCCTGTGTAGAAACTAATGAGGAGTTGCAACAAATTACAGAATCATTGACTGATAGACTCAAAGAAGTTCAACAGCTTCTCAACAAGCCAGGGCAGCACAATATGTAGGACATTTGCATTCTGGGACAGGTACCTTGATATGGTCAACATCCTTCTATTATTCATCTGAGCTGAACGGGATAGGTTATGGAGCTACATCGAACTTCCATTACAGATATGCTGATCGCACACATTATGCACGTGGGCAACGGTTTATGTTGCAGACATTAATATTCTTCCAAAGACTGCACCTGAGGTTTATCACCAGTTTTTGCTGGGCAACCACCCTGTGTGCCATTCTAATTAGAAATTCAATCACATTTGGACTGACATGGCTCTGGAACAAACACTGAACAGGGACAGTAAAACAAGAGGTGGAATAATTGTATTCAGGTTGAAGCCAGATGCTGTAAAGCGCTGGATCATCACAGCTCATGAATGCTCAGCCATCACAACAGCCATGAAAACAATGTGGGACTTAAATGAAGATGCTGCTACTCATGGACACAAAGAAGGAGGTCCAATACATATCAGATGGGATGAACGGGATGTTCAGAAAATCCTGACGTTATTGTATAACCTGTCTAACAACCTTTTTACCAGAATAGGAGGCTGTGTGGTCCAGTGGTTAAAGAAAAGGGCTTGTAACCAGAAGGTCACCGGTTCAAATCCCACCTTAACCACTGACTCATTGTGTGACCCTGAGCAAGTCACTTAACCTCCTTGTGCTCCGTCTTTCGGGTGAGACGTAATTGTAAGCAACTCTGCAGCTGATGCATAGTTCACACACCCTAGTCTCTGTAAGTCACCTTGGATAAAGGCATCTGCTAAATAAACAAATAAATAAACAAATAGATGCTGTTGCACCAGAGAGCTTACAACTGTTATTCTTAATGCAAAGGATTTCAGAATATCAGACAAATTTGTCAAAGAACAGCTGTACACTTTGTAATGATCTCCATCCTAGTGGCTGATGGGTTTAAAACGCTACCATCAGCATAAGACATGTACTTTCCTCCCGAAGGAGAGCTTGCTCTTTAGTTGACTGGGCATGTCGTCTTTTAACCGCATGGTCGCAGGTTCGCGTCCCGGTCCTGCCAGTCCATGCAGTTCAACTGAGCGTAAAACCCAAGCGTTACAACTTGCACAGTGGGTTTATTTGAGACACCACCCAAATGTAAACTAAAGGCATTCTAACATATGGCAAAAACTGTTAAAATACCTTGTGATGTAGAGAAAACGAACATGTTAAACACAGACCGTGAGTTATTTAGCAGACTTATGATTGCAACACAGTCAAGAGTGATTGACCTGAAGGAGGTATTTAAGTACAAACTGACAAGTGTACCTGTGTCACTAGCTGTTACATGGCACCTTATAAACAATGTGGAAACAAAAGAAATCTGATTAAGGAGCTAGAAAAGAAGGCGAAGCATATAACAAGGCTTGCTCAGACACACCTACATGCTAGTTGGTAGATGGTATGGGACTGCTGCAAATGATAAACTGAACCACTGGAATTACATCTGGCGAGCTTGCAAAGAGACTTCTAGACATTCTACTGGCCAAGTTCCAGATAAGCTGTTTATCCGCAGTCTGTGCAGCAAGATACATATGACCCAAAGCAGGTTCTACAGCAATCCATGCAACAAGGAGATATTTGCAGCTTTTCTATCAGACCTGTGGTGTGATGTAGCATGTAAAACCCTGCAACCTGGGAAGGACTTAGTCATTACAGATGGTTTTCAAAACTAACTGAAATCAAAGTCTGTGTTAAGAGATATTGTTACAGAAGTTTCAGCACTTGAGGAAGCAGATACACATCTCTTCATACATGCAGGTTCTATCGCTATTTTAGAAAACGGATTTGTTAAAAAAAAAAAAAACTTGAAGTTTTTCTATTTGGTTTTTTTTCATGATTTTATGCAGCACTAGTTTTGGATGCCAATGAATACAAATGTTTTTCTCAGTATTCCATGAGTAATGAATGTGGTTAGCTCAGAATTCCATCTGTGGTCTGGTAGCCTTCAGGCTTCACTATCCTAATGGTGGAGTATAGTGTCGTGGGTATTTCCAATAGTCAAAATAATAACTCAGTACAAAAAATCTTCTACTTACATGAAGCTGTTCATCAGTTCAGGTACCTCGTAAACAAAAGCAAACATAGTTGAACTGTTTGTAAAACATGTAAAAGAATATAAGTACCAGTAACTTTTTTTATTTTTTAATTAGCATTTGAGTGCAGGTTAGTGTGTTTGTGTAATGTTGATCATGCTGTTTGTTCAGTAACTTGTTCACAGTGTGTTCATAAAGTTTATTCAAAGCCTCCTTCCTGGATATGCTGAAATAACTTTGCTGAAGTCAGACCCAGTTGTTTGATTTCTTCAACTGGGCATTCAAACTGGAAACTAGTAGATATTGTGGTTACTATATTGCATGACAATCAATTTATCTTATTGTTATCGTGGATTTAAAACAGACATGCATGCAAAATAAATAAATCACATTTCACCTGCTGAATTATTATTTATTGAACCCTAATCATAACAACAGCTCTTATAAACTGTTACAATAGAAAAATGAATTGCAAACATAAAGCTGCATATCGACGTATGACACAGCATATTACAACGAGGTAAATGTGCACAGGATAACTATACTGCAGAATCACCGTGCTTGCTTACAGTTACAGTAGAGGAACGTAATTTTTTAAGCAAAAAGTATGCGTTTGTCAAGGAGTGATTTCACCCACACACAGATATAAATTATAACTAAAAATGTTATTAATTTTTTTTAAATAATATGAATAAATGATATACCGTATATTTATTTTTTTTGATAAAAAAACACATTTCATTAAATATTCAATTAAAGACATTTGTTATATATATATATATATATATATATATATATATATATATATATATATATAGTTGAACGGTGCGATCGATTGCCTGAAGTTAAAAATAAATTAAACATGAATTTACATTACACCTAGATAGGTAAGGTGACAAATGTCATATTTTTAAACAAACAAAAAAATGGTAGTTTTTGTATTTGAAAAATAAGTAATGGTGTTTTGGTCCTGTAATCTTCATTGAATTTCCAACTAGCCCTCCCTTTACATTCAGAAATTCACACATGCACAGTATAGGCGATATCTACTTAATTCACGGCCTACCAATTTCCTGTGACAACGTCACTACAGAGCCGATTTTTCCTCAATGTGCATGCTACGTGCCTGCACACCCTGACGGGGAAAAATTACCAGGTGCTCCCACGAGCCACAACCAGCTTTGTTTTATGTGATAAATCTGATTAATGATGTGTCATTAAAAACGTTGCCCTGAAATCAAGCTTTTAAAATGGTACCGTTAGGTGGCAGTAGTACGGTGGCCGCACAGTGTCAAACCGTAAGGAGGAATACCGGTGCACCGCGATTCATGGTGAGGCGATGTACAGAAATCGATGAAACAAGATGCGATACATTTGTGTTTAAAATCAAGAGTGGGGAACTGCAGGAACCGAAAGCAAAATAATAAATTTTTACTTCAAAATACAAGTGCAACTAATGCAGATTAGGCAAGATAAACAAGGTGATATTAAAGTATACTGTATAAATAATAATAATAATAATAATAATAATAATAATAATAATAATAATAATAATAATAATAATAATGTTATTTTTTCAGGGGGAACACATCACATTGATGTTCTACTCACAGTTCATTGTTGGTTTTATAGCACTAAGTCTGTGAGTGGAAGGTTTTTCCTTACAAAAAGCAACATTTCTACTTTTTCACACAAAATCCTGTTCCTCTTCTCATCCACAACATGTGAAGCAGCACTAAATAAACGTTCACTGTCAACACTGCTGCAAGGCACAGAAAGAAACTTTCTTGCAGCTTCGGCCAAAGTTGGAAAACAGCATTCATTCTTTTTCCAATATTGGAGTTTTTCGGATTTCCTTGGAAGCGTTGGCTCACTCAGGTAAGTCTGGTTCTCTAGCACAACACTGTTGCTCTGTTGTTCCCCGGCATCGGTGCATTCCTGCAGTATTTCTTCAAACATTGTACACAGGGTATTGCTTACTGTAGTCCCATCATCTGGTTTCTTCTGTTTTTTTGCTGGCAGGCTCTGTTGATGTCCCATCTGTGCCATTTGTGTTTGATTGCAGCAGTTCCTTTGGATTGTAGCCTTTTCTCATTATCTGTAAACTACCTGTCCTTGTATCCTGGATCCAGCAGGGTTGCTATGTAATAGAGTGGTTCTGAATCAGTTTCACCAAACCACGTTTCCATGGCTTCCAGGAAAGTGTTTTTCATAGTTGTCCGCTGTCTAAATCAGTAACTTTGCTGAGCAGTCTCTTTAAAGCCACAATGCATGGGTTGACATCCGAAGCACAAGCAGATGACAAACTCGCTTCATGTGTTAGTTCTTCAAAGGGTGCTAGGACTAGCACTACCTTTTCAAATAACCCCCAATGATGCAATGTAAGGGTTGCAGGAATTTCATAGTCTGCAGCATAAGCTGCAAGAGCACGTTTTTGCTCCAAAAGGCTTTGCAACATGTAGTACGTACTGTTCCACCTTGTATTTACGTCCTGCTGTAACCTATTGAAAGGCATTGCAAGCTTTGCTTGCACCCCTTGTAGGTGAGAATAGGCCAGTGGAGAATGTTTAAAATGCCAACAATTTTCATCCAATAGCCAGTATGTCAGAAACTACGGTGGCCCTGAAGTGCAAAACACAACAACATTAAGGAAAACGCTGCAACATTAAGGAAAACACAATGACATTAAGAAAAACGCTGCAACATTAAGAAAAACACAACAACATTAAGGAAAACACTACAAGATTAAAGAAAACGCTGCAACATTAAGAAAAACACAACAACATTAAGGAAATGCTGCAACATTAAGGAAAACACAACAACATTAAGGAAAACACAACATTAAGGAAAACACAACAACATGGAAAACGCTGCAACATTAAGAAAAACTCTGCAACATTAACTTCAAACCGGAATGGGTAGGTGCATAGGAAAAGGGGTTCCACATCACTGATAGGAGGAACAACCTGTCAATCACTGTGCTGTGGAACTGTGTGATGAACACAGTCCATATTAATACAATATAATTTCCCTGCGCTTTGTCCTTAATATCTTGTAAGGTGTATATATATATATATATATATATATATATATATATATATATATATATATATAGAAAGATATTTGTGTAAATACATAGAATGGTAAAAGCCGGACCAAGTTAAACCCTGCCGGATGGGGCATTTAACCTGCTCCGATCATCTTAACCAACATCAATCGATTCCTCCTTGCCAGCTTAATAAAAAAAAAAAAAAACATATTTTAGCACTTATAGGCTACTTTATTATTATCATTATTATTAATTAAAATGCGTAACACAGTCTATTATATATATAAGTGCTAAAATACAGTACTGTGCAAAAGTTTTAGGCAGGTGTCAAAAAATGCTGTAAAGTAAGAATGCTTTCAAAAATAGACATGTTAATAGATTATATTTATCAATTAACTAAATGCAAAGTGAGTGAACAGAAGAAAAATCTAAATCAAATCCATATTTGGTGTGACCACCCTTTGCCTTCAAAACAGCATCAAGCATCAATTCTTCTAGGTACACTTGCACACGGTTTTTGAAGGAACTTGGCAGGTAGGTTGGCCCAAACATCTTGGAGAACTAACCACAGTTCTTCTGTGGATTTAGGCAGCCTCAGTTGCTTCTCTCTCTTCATGTAATCCCAGACAGACTCGATGATGTCGAGATCAGGGCTCTTTGGGGGCCATACCATCACTTCCAGGACTCCTTGTTCTTCTTTACACTGAAGATAGTTCTTAATGACTTTCGCTGTATGTTTGGGGTCGTTGTCATGTTGCAGAATAAATTTGGGACCAATCAAATGCCTCCCTGATGGTATTGCATGATGGATAAGTATCTGCCTGTACTTCTCAGCATTGAGGAGACCATTAATTCTGACCAAATCCCCAACTCCATTTGCAGAAATGCAGCCCCAAACTTGCAAGGAACCTCCACCATGCTTCACTGTTGCCTGCAGACACTCATTCGTGTACGCTCTCCAGCCCTTCGGCGAACAAACTGCCTTCTGCTACAGCCAAATATTTCAAATTTTGACTCATCAGTCCAGAGCACCTGCTGCCATTTTTCTGCACCCCAGTTCCTGTGTTTTCGTGCATAGTTGAGTCGCTTGGCCTTGTTTCCACGTCGGAGGTATGGCTTTTTGGCGCAAGTCTTCCATGAAGACCACTTCTGACCAGACTTCTCCGGACAGTAGATGGGTGTACCAGGGTCCCACTGTTTTCTGCCAGTTCTGAGCTGATGGCACTGCTGGACATCTTCCGATTGGCGAAGGGAAGTAAGCATGATGTGTCTTTCATCTGCTGCAGTAAGTTTCCTTGGCCGACCACTGCGTCCACGGTCCTCAACGTTGCCCGTTTCTTTGTGCTTCTTCAAAAGAGCTTGGACAGCACATCTGGAAACCCCTGTCTGCCTTGAAATTTCTGCCTGGGAGAGACCTTGCTGATGCAGTATAACTACCTTGTGTCTTGTTGCTGTGCTCAGTCTTGACATGGTGTATGACTTTTGACTGTAAACTGTCTTCAGCAACCTCACCTTGTTAGCTGAGTTTGGCTGTTCCTCACCCAGTTTTATTCCTCCTACACAGCTGTCTCTGTTTCAGTTAATGATTGTGTTTCAACCTACATATTGAATTGATGATCATTAGCACCTGTTTGGTATAATTGTTTAATCATACACCTGACTATATGCCTACAAAATCCCTGACTTTGTGCAAGTGTACCTAGAAGAATTGATGCTGTTTTGAAGGCAAAGGGTGGTCACACCAAATATGGATTTGATTTAGATTTTTCTTCTGTTCACTCACTTTGCATTTAGTTAATTGATAAATATAATCTATTAACATGTCTATTTTTGAAAGCATTCTTACTTTACAGCATTTTTTCACACCTGCCTAAAACTTTTGCACAGTACTGTATGTTTTTTTTTTTTTATTAAGCTGGCAAGGAGGAATCGATTGATGTTGGTTAAGATGATCGGAGCAGGTTAAATGCCCCGTCCGGCAGGGTTTAACTTGGTCCGGCTTTTACCCATTCCTGTGTATTTACACACAAATATCTTTCTATCTATATATATATATATATATATATATATATATATATATATATATATATATATATATATATATATATATATATACCTTACAAGATATTAAGGACAAAGTGCAGGGAAATTATATTGTATTAATATGGACTGTGTTCGTCACACAGTTCCACAGCACAGTGATTTTTTTTAGTTCAGGAGCTTTATTAAAAAGTGTAGCTGCATTGGTACTGCAGTCCTGCAACCTTGTGCATTAATGTCCATGTTAGTTCTTTAAAAGATATCAAAACTTCTAGAGATTTCCTAGCAATGATTAGATTACCAAGATTGCAAGTTTTGAAAAGTGTAGCAAAGATTAGAAAACCTAAACAATATACTTTTCTCTTTCCTAAGTGCATGTGTAAACACATTTCATAATTTTTTTAACAGAATATGACCAGTTGAAGTTAAAGCAAAATTCAGGGAAAGCCTACATAAACTACAAAGGAAAAGAAATTTCTGCAAAAGAATTAAACCCAGCTGAACATATATGTAGGCGTAAATGTGCTGAAAAAGTAGGTGAGGGTGAGCAGAAAATTATTCATCAAAAATTTTGGAATTTCAATAGACAAAATGCATTCATTAGGAGGCTGTGTGGTCCGGTGGTTAAAGAAAAGGGCTTGTAACCAGAAGGTCCCCGGTTCAAATCCCACCTCAGCCACTGACTCATTGTGTGACCCTGAGCAAGTCACTTAACCTCCTTGTGCTCCGTCTTTCGGGTGAGATGTAATTGTAAGTGACTCTTCAGCTGATGCATAGTTCACACACCCTAGTCTCTGTAAGTCGCCTTGGATAAAGGCGTCTGCTAAATAAACAGTTAAAATGTGAAATAAGTAGACAGAGGCATTCTGATCAAGCAACAGATTATCGAAAGAACATTTCCAGAGTGTATACTCCACTGCAAGTGAAACTGTAAGTGTGTGCAAGAAGTTCTTTCTCAAAACAATACAAATAAGTAATGGATGACTGGACCGTGCCTTGAGGTCACAGCTGTTGAATGATGGTGTTCCTAAGCCTGATGGAAGGGGAAAACACGGTAAACATTATAGGCTTGATCTTACATCAGCTCATGAACATATCGGCATCTTCCCTCAATATACTAGAACTCACCATACATATGAACATTGTTGCCAGTACTTACCTCCTTACCTAACCATTTCACAAATGTATGTGCTGTATTGTACATGGTGCCTAGAGAAAGGCACTGAACCTGTGAAGGAGTGGGCATAAGATTTTTAATGAAGAATTCAATCTGAGCTTCCATCAGCCACTAAAGGACACTTGCAAAGCATGTGACAGCTACAAAGTTAAAATAACTGCTGAAAAAACCACAGAGGAAAAACTATGCCTGCAAGCTGAACGGAATCTCAATCTCAGAAAGGCACAAAAAGCAAGAGATTCTCTGAAGTTTTCAAAAACAAACTCAGACCCAAGTCTGGACATCTTCATCTTCGACTTAGAAAAGACATTTCCTACTCCTGACATAAGCACTGCCGTTGCCTCTTATGCCCCTTAACTCTGGACATATAAGTATTCATAGGTATTCACAGAATGACCGATGATGATGTTTCCATGTATTTCCATGTATTTCTCTCCCTCCCTTTAAACCTGAATTAACAGTTGTTAAGTCTTAACTGAATACAAGATTGTTTAAATTAGCGATGCACTACTAGAAACTAACGCAGTGGAAATTAATAAGCTGAATTCGGCGATTAGAGCCAGAACGAAATGCAGGTTCAAATAGAATCAGGTGAGATCAATGCACGGCATTTGTTAACTCAATCAAGATATGAGGGTAAAAAGAAACAGCTTCCTTTGGTAATTAGTATTTGATTAAGGAAACAAGTTGGCTCAAAATATGTTAAAAGGAACATCATGTGATCAAAAATAAAACCAGAAAACTAGAAGCCCTAATCATGATATATTCATTCCTGAACACTGAATGAAAGTAGCTGAAACTGCCAAAAAGAAGAACCCATTCAAGGTGGTAAAAATGACACAAAATGAGTTTCTAAGTTTGCAAGAATGGATTAACTCATAAGCAGTCCACAGAAAGAAAACTGCAGAAGGAATGAATGTTAAATGGCTACAAATCCAGTGGCTAGGATTTGAAAGTAGAACTCCCCTAACTATGATGTTTAAATATATCTTAGAACAGGACGCACCTTGGTTTGAGATTGATTTTTCAAGAAAAACACGAGGAAGGCCAGGTTCAACAACACCAGCAATTGTGTCACTGTACCCATCGGGGCGACCAATCAAAGCACTGAAGCAGCGAGACCTGCTTGGACTCTTTCAGTATATCCCTCCAGTGTATCACAAGTTCTACTGGGATCTACCAGTAGATGGTAACAACTGCAGCCAGGAATTCCATCCAGGTGATGTACCTAGTGAGTCAGAAGAATGCAGTTTCGATGATGAGTCCTAGAGTGAGAAGCTTGAAAATTACTGAATGGTGATCATACTGTAAAGGCTGTAAATTAATCAATCCTAGAGCAAGACCTCCAACTAGATCACATCTTTACATTGGAAACACTGGAAACAAATCTGAAAGACTGTAATATAGTTGTTTTAAAGCTACTTAAAAAGGGAAAACTTAGATATTTCACAACAAAAGTTGACGTTTCTTTTTCACAAAGCTTAAGATGATCCACTTTATTATGTTATGGCTTGATATTTTACTAAAAAATGCAACTGTTACAATATTATTGTTCACTAAAATGTTGATTTTTTTGGACATAAACTTTCTTTATATTCTTTATATTGCATATTTTAAGTTTAACCATTAGAACTTAAAGACAACACTGTTTTGTTCCTCTTCACATTAAAACAAATGTTAAAATAACATTTTCTGATTTTTCAGCAGTCATTCAACTTTGACCTTCATTTTCTCAAAACTGTAAAAATGTAGTTGGACCACTTTAATACTCATGGGCCCAGTTTCGGCAGCGCAGTCTCTGACATAAACTTTCTACTAGTGTGTAACGAGGCTCCAAACATTGAATGAGTCGGCGAAATCCTGTGTTTTGAACAACCGAAAATGGCTGATCATCCAGAGCTATAAATTCAATTAACCGTTAAGTTATTTCCTTTGCCCGGTGACCTTCACCATCAAACTGCTTTGAATGTTTTAGTGTTTGAATTAAAGTTAGCTGTGTTGACGTTTTTTTTCTCCAATTCTACATCTTTCTTGAAGAAGTCTGCGTGTTCAGCAGTGTGACATACCTTGAGATGATGAATTAAATTTGTTGTATTTTAGTCCTTACAGCTATTGCTCCCACGTAAGATTTTTTGCTGCACACAACTTGCAATCTGCTAGCCTACTGTTGTCTTCACATACTTTAAGACATCTTTTGAGACATGCTGGTTGATCGCACCTTACACTCAGTCAGTACTGAAGGAAAATAGCTGTCTCAGTGTTCTTAAGGCCATCAGTAAGCCGCCAAACTGAAATAATAAATGCTGTGCTGGGAAAAAAAGCTAATTTATATCGGTGGACATTATCGGTAAAAATAATAAAAAATGCCAAGAGCCGATTGTGTTTTTTTCCCTTATATTGGAGCCATGCCGATTATTGATGCACCCCTAATTTTTATATTTTACAACAATTTATATAGAACACGAAATGTTTTAACCCATTAATGCATATCGGTTGCTAAAGCGACCAAAGCACTTACAGTAAAATTAGCTAACATAATTCGAAAAAAGACCTTACCAGAGAACTAGATGTAAATAAGATTGCTGACAGTTTCATCCGGAGAGATACAGTGAGACATAATTTCTTTAAGCTGGGACATCAGTGAAGACAGTGTTTGTAGGCGAGTACATTTATTATAATTTAATGCATTATAATATACTTAGTCTTCAATTACGACCCCACCATTTAAAAGCACCCACTGACAGAAACAAAAGTCGGCGCCTATAATCTCAACTATATTATTATTATTATTTATTATTATTATCCAGGGCGACTTACAGCTGTTACAAAGTATCACAATACAAAGTATCACATTGCAAAATATCACATTACACAATATCACATTACACAGTATCACCTTACAGATAAGAGCAGTTATAAAGTACAATAAAATCAATAGAAAATACGTTCAAATTCAAATAAGAGCAAAATAAAGAATACAGTAAATAATTACCTTTAAGAGCAAATTCAACTAAGAACAGTTAAACTTATAGTAATGACATTTGCTTGTAAGAGTAAATTCCACTAAGAGCATGTAGTAAGTACTATAAATGGATAAGAACGATTTCAAGTAAGAGCAATGACAAAAAGCATGGTCACAGACACCTTTAAGAGTAAAATGAACTACAAGATACCAAAAATAATTATAATTAAGAGTAGTAGTAGAATACAGCAAAATATGGGGCAGTTCAGTGCAAGTACAAGAAGATGTTGTGAGGTTTACAGATGCTGTCTGAACAGGTGTGTCTTGAGAAGGCGCCGGAAGGTGGTCAGGGACTGAGCAGTCCTGATATCCGTGGGTAGATCATTCCACCACTGAGGGGCAAGGGTGGAGAAGGAGTGGGCACTTCAAGCGAGGGGAGTGGAGGGGGGGTACAGCTAATCTTCCGGTGTTGGGGGAGCGAAGGGGGCGAGAGGGGGTGTAGGGAGAAATAATAGCCTGGAGATAGGATGGAGTAGAAAGGTTGAGGCAGCAATACACGAGTACAAGAGTTTTAATTGGATGCGGGCAACGATAGGGAGCCAGTGGAGGGAGCGGAGCAGTGTTGTAGCATGGGAGTAACGAGGAAGGGAAAACCCCTACTAACCTACCTTCCTGAAGTTTGAGGATGTCTGTGATTTTGGAGAAGAAGGAGGCAAAGTCGTCAGCAGAGATAGAGGAAGGTGGAAGAGGGCTAAGGGAGGAGAAAAGTTTATAGGGATTGTTTGAAGACTGAATGGTATAGTGGAAGTAGGAGTGTTTGGCAGAAGTGAGTGTAGAGGAGAAAGAAGAGAGGAGCGAGCGATAGAGATCCAAGGCAGCGGGAGATTGGTTTTCTTCCATTTTTTTTCAGCAAAGCGCAGTTCAGTACGAGCCAAGCAGAGCATGGAGGAGAGCCAAGGCTGGGGCAGGGAGGGACGGGCAGGTCAAGAGTTGAGGGGGCAAAGGGAGTCGAGGCAGGAGAAGAGAGGTCGAGGTAGCTGAGTCTACAGAGAGTTGGGAGTAGAGGGGAGGTGCGAGAGAGCAGTAAAGGAAAAGATTGAGGGGGAGAGAGAATGAAAGTTTCGACGGAAGGTGACAGAGCGGGTCGTGGAGTAGGAAGGGATATCGGAGGGGGGCAGTCCCTGGTGAAGATGAGGTCCAGTGACAGAAAGCAAAGGAGTAAAGAAGGTCAAGAAATCCAGTAGAGTGGTTAGGGTTTGAGAGGTGGATGTTGTAGCCACCTAATAGGACAACAGGGGTGAAGGGTAGAAAATATTGCAAATGGCAGAAAATAAATCACTAAGGGGTAGATGTACGAAGATTACAGCGCAAACATTCCGCAATTTGCATTTTTGTCGCTTACAAAGTAAACATTTTGTTGTAGGTACTAAGAGAAAATATTTTAATGAAGAGATCTGCAATATACTAATTTAAATAGTTGTTGTATCTTCTTAGCGAGGTCTCTAGCATTATACATTGCAAGAGTCGTGCGACATCATTCAAATAAATAGCGGGAGTTGTCGTTTGCTGCAACAGAGGGTGCCCGTAGGACAACATCTAAACATGCAAGGGTGCAAGAATCAAAATAACATTGTTTTTGTTAAATGTAAATGTCATCTGTACAATGCATTTTGTTCCGTCTTCATTTTATCTATTTTAATACTGTTATATATATATAAAAATATTAAAGGCAGTTGTGACAGAGAGCGAATGAATCCTAGTCAACAATCTCCCTCCCGACAGTGTGCCTCGTACTGGATGGTCTGGCAGTTCATTCCAGGGTCAGTTGGAAGTCAGCCATCCAGAAAGGGGGTGGAGTCACAATACCAGAAGTCATCGCCTTAATGCGGTAGGTGATGTGTCAGTCATAGATTGGAGGATACATGATTGCACTCGCTACCGAAGGGGGCGTGACTGAGGGTATATCAGGGGATGTGGCAAAGCAATCTGTTCCTTTGTTATGGTTACAGAAAGACCTGTAAAGGACGTACAAACAAAAAAGTACAGTGAGTGTTTAGTGTCTTTTGTCTGTTTAACTGTTGTTATTTGTTATTCTAGATGGCTAAATATCCAGGAGCTGTCGCGCTAAGGCAGCATCAAACCCGGACTACACTGCACTTGTTAAATCACCACTTGCACTAGGAGCACTCACTATTGGACTTGTGATCATGTGTGATTATTAGTATTATTATTTTGGGGCTGAACCCCGTGGTTTACCTGCGCTATACACATTGTTGTGTAGGCCAGGTATTATTATTTAAGGTTGTCAAACAAGCAATCCAGCACAAATAAAGAGCTGTTTTTCACCGTGAACTGTGTTGTGTTTGTTATTACTGAACACTGCATCACCTCTACACCTGCACACTGCAAACCACTTTGCCACAGTAGTTTAATCCCACCAGATTATATAGTGGTGCCCCCACCTTTACCTCCAAAAAGCCTTTCTTAATCATACAGTAGCCCCTCGCTAAACCAGACATGCTTTCAAGGTTTGTAAGTACACCCTGACTTGAGTGAAAAGTACTTGGGTGTTCGCCTCATAAATGCATTGTGCAGTACATTTATCCCTAATTGATTTAAAAACAAACAAACAAAATAAATATGGTTCCGCTACAAAGAGTTACAGCACTTTTTTTTTTTTGCTGAATTTTTTTTTAACTTTTTTTGTTTTTGTGATTAATTCAGAGAAAAACTGTCCAGTTTTGCACAACACTGCTTCTAAATAATTTATCTAAAGACTAATGCTGTTTTCTGTATTCCTCCAGTCTACATCTACCACCAGAAGTTCACTGTATACTAGATGTTTTAATTTATTATTCTCCAACAAACTTACTGCTTGATTAAATTACTTGCCATAAAAAATGTAATTATTAATATTCAATATTATAATCAAAAATGTGATTTATTTAAATTTAAATGGGTTCAATAACAATAAAAAACTGCAAAGAATGTTTAAGTGTAAGGGTCATTTTCTCTTATTTTTCTTTAAAAGTTTAAATGAAATATTAAATAATAAAATAAATGGGATAAGAGTGTAAAGATCAATATTTCTTACTTTCTTATTTAAGGCTTTATATATGGGCCATTGGATTTATTGCTTAGGACACAGGAATTTTTATGAGATGCTTTCAAATGTTCTGATGACTTATTGTTATCTTTCCTACACTAAGGGTTTTATTCTGTCTAGTTCAAAGTATCCGGCCATTCAGAACTAATTAGCTGCAAAGCCCTTAATGCTGAGCCCTTTTTTCACTACCTCCTTTTGTCACACTGACATACAGACTATTAAGACTGTAGCGGCCAACTCACCCATTCATCACACTAGTGGAGGTTGGTGTCCAAAAAAAATGGGGTGGCGGAAAAAAAGCAGAGGTCTTGGGGTCCCCTTAAGCCACCAGCAGCAGAAGAATCTTATTATTCTATTTTGACTGACAACACTTTTCATATCTTCTTAACGTTTTGCCCCAATTCAAAGCTGTTAAATGCATTTTCTCCACCAGCCAGCATGATGATTTGCCTCCACATTCCCCGACATCTTATATACAGTTTTTGTTTGTTTATTGATTTTACTTTGTTAATTGTTTTCATTTTCTGCACTTGCTTTGCTCCCATTTTTTTCAGCCTGCATGTTTCAAACAGGGCAGTTTGTGTTTGGGTATGAAGACAGTTTAACATGGCGAAGCAGCACGCTGTGACCTGAGTATGTTGTTAACCTTATAGGATAGTCGGATGACGGTGGAGTAGCACTGCTGACTATTTTTTTTTGGTTTGTTTTGTTTCATATTTTTCTAATTCTGAGTTTGTTTCTTGGCAGTATTTCAAGCCTTAACAGTCAGCAGAATATTAGTCCATCTTTTATTAAAAAGCTTTTGATGCTGCTGTCCTGCAGGTAACCTCTGGGTAAATAGATGGTGCTGCATCATTTTTTAATAAAGCTTTCTTTGCAGCCCCTGTCTTAACCATCATCAGGTTTATGAAGCTGTCCTCTGTGAAGTGAGAGCTGCAGATGTAGCTGGTGTTGGTAATAAAAAGTAATAAAAAAACCCAGTACTTTTAATTATAATTAAAAACATTTATTGTCATTTTGCATACCTTCTCAGTTGATCTAAAGATTTATAAAAAAAATAAATAAATAAAACTTTCCCGCTGCTCCCACAGTGCCGCCTGTGTGACTGACAATGGTGACAGAGAAGACAGAGAATTCCCCTCGTCTTCCTTTCTTTGGTGGATAAATAACATTTTTCAGTAAAAAAACAGTTTTACACACGCACACCAACCTGCCCCAGAAGTTGAAGTTTAACTTCACAACTGATATGGTCTCTCGACTTGCTGTGACGCTTTATAGCCCAATCCAGATTTTTTAAATCAATAAAGCCATACTTTGACCATGCGCAGAGTTACTGAAAAGTAAGCAAGGCCAGCAATAAAGATGGTTATTTGTTACACCTCCGGTCAGCCAATCCACTCTGTCACACCAACCACGATGAAATGACCTGTTCTTATTAGCAAGTTCAATTTTTGGTTGTGGCCTCCCTTCAGATATTATTTTAAGTTTTTCAGTATAATCTAGCGTGGCAAACAGAGTCTTAATTAGCCAATCAACTACATTATCGTCCTTTTTGCATTTAATGCTTGCACAAGACATGCACTAAAATAAAACAATAACAAAATATATTGTGATAGATGTACTAAAATGTTGCATCTGTCGCAATCATTGCAAACCAGTTGGAAGTGTAGCGTGAAATGTACTAAACAAACACAACGCTGTTAGCATCATTTTAACAAATGCTTTGCAGCTGCAGTTCTTATTTGCGCTTTAGTCTTAAATGAATATGTATTTATTTATTTATTTATTTTTAATTTAGTCGTCGCCAATTTTTTACCCTGGTTTTTCTCTCCCGAATTTTGTGTGCCCAATTATTATCTGTATCCTCGGCTCACCGCTCGCACCGCGTTTGAGATGAACACCCAAGTACACCCAAGCCTTGAAAACTAATTTCTATGACATTTCTGGTTTTCCCAGCGTGTTGGGAGCAATAGACTGCACACATGTGCCACTGACCCCTCCAGCTCATTCAAAGCATATGTATAGGACCATGATATATTGTGTGTTAATTGTCTAGGCTACTAAGTAGACCAAGTTAAAAATAATAATAATAATGAAAATAAAATAAAAAACCATAAAATCATTAGTTTCAATTTAAAATATTTTTTTATTCGCATTGTACACCAATATGAACAATGCAGCAGCATGATTTATTTTGTGTTACCAGTAGGCTAAAGCACAAAAAAAGTGCGCTAGATATTCATTTGATTTTACTACTGTACTGTGTACTGTATAGGCCTACTGTACAGATTTATATTTTTACATAATGTAACGTGTAGCCTACCCAAAACACATTAGTGTTATTTCAGCACATTCTTTATTAATCAGAGAATTGACAACATAGTTTATTTTTGTACTGCATTTTAGAGCTCACCATGGTTTGGTCATTTTATTCCCCTAAAATATATTTCTGTTTAACAGAAACATCTGTTTCTACAGAGATCTGTCTCATAGACGGGCTCAAAGACAGTGTTGCAGAGTTAAAGGTTCCGCTACCTGGGTTTTCGACCCACAGTGAAATTGCAGTCAACACCCAAAAGACTGGTTGGTGTAGACAAACCATTTCTTCCACTCCTGTTACATGAGTGAGCAGCTCCTATTTTAATTATCTAAGGCATGGTGGACTGAAATACCTCCACTTTTTAACTGAGTTGAGTTTTCCCTCTGGGGTGATTTACAGATCCACCAATTAATAAACAAAAAAATATACATTGAAGTGAAATGAAAATGAGGTTAATACATTTTAGGGCGGCCACTGTTTAAATAGCTTAAATAGACAATGATCTAATGATCTACCATGGTGTGTTTGGTCTTGCCTTTTAGATATGTTTAAGTCAAGTGGTTTGCTTAAATCAGTAGTTTTGTTACTTGTGTTCTTCTGTGAATAAACATTCATGTAGGGAATGTTTCAGTTATACTTTGTTATTAAGAATAGTGTACAAGGTGATAAACATTATGAATTCTAATAAACAAGGAGTCTTGATTGTTTATTGTACTTGTTAATTTAATCTGAAGGTTTATCTCCAAGTTCATTACACTACACTAATTGAAAAACTAATTAAAAAGTTGACCTCACTGAAAACACACTGATTTTTTTGTTTCAATTTTGGTCGTTTTTTTAGGTAGGTATCTAGCGACATAATCTACTGCAACAGAGCGATCTGCCCTTGACAGCTGTTATTTGCCCCATCCCCGGTCACTTTTGATCCGCCCTAGCAAATATGTGTCAGCAAATGTTTTCATCTTTTGAAACAAATCCAGCCTTGGCTCAGTTGAACCAAGGGGTGCCAGGAAGCAAGGGAAGCCAAGTCCAGCCAAAGGTCTAGCTCAAGCTTTCAGAATAATGCTGTGGTATAAAAACCCTTTTCTCCAGTGTCAAAACCTTTTTTAACTAGTCTATGTTTGATTTAAAGAATCATATCAATCATCATTTAAAAACTACTTCCCCTATGTCCCTGCCAGTCAGCAAATGGTTTTGAAGTACAACAATTAAATTGCTTCAATAATAAGTGTGTGATTTCTTTTTTAATAATGGGTAAAATAATCTTCATGTTTCGTCATATTAAATCAATTTACTGTAACCAAGGGACATACTAAATCTAAATTCTTTGTGCCGCATTAGCTAAAGCAGAATAAATTGCTTGGTATTAAAACAAAAATTGGTGCGGGTGTGTCATTTTAACATGGTATACGACCACATTCATTCAAGCTTTGAAGAACGTGCATTAGGTAATGCTGGTCCTTTTTTAAAGACAGCTGGACTGTTGTGGGCTGCAGGCAGGCTTGTTGACCTCCTCCAGCCCCCTGATGATGCTGGGTGATGCTGGTGTCCACCAGAGCTGTGCAGGGGACGATTCGGATAGGGATGTGCAGGAAGTCTCCAGGGCATGACCGTCAACTGTTGCATGAAGCAGTGTCATCTCTGGACATGGTGGCATTGTTTTCTGGCCTCGGATCTCCCCTCTACTCAGGCCCTGTGTTTCCCAATGGCTTCCCGGGTCTCTGGGTCTGCAGCAGGGGGTGTTGCTGATGGGCATTGAGCACACAGGTGCCCGGATCGACCGCAGTTCCAGGAGATGCAGGGTCATGAGGCGGCTTTCTGGAGGCTGCTCATCGGCATTACTTTGTGCAGCGCTGCTATCTCCTGAAGCAGAGGTAACCGCGGGACACTGCTCTCCAATTCCCCATCGTGCTGCTGAGCCCGGCGGACTGCCACCCGGGCCCGCAGCGTTGTTTCTTCTCTGGTCACCTCCTCCTATTCCTGTGCCAACTGCAGCAGCCTGCAGGTCTGAGGTTGCTGTAGCCACAGGTATTTCCTGTGCAGACTCAAGAGCTATCCACAGTACATCTATGGTCAAGCTGAGGATAGAGAGTAATTCCATATAAAGCAAAATCACTTTTCAAACTATGAGATGGACGGAAACTGGAAATGTGTTGAAATAACAAAAATCTAAGAGGCTCATAAAATCAACAAGTTCTTGACAACAAAGACCTCTTGTATCAACTGTAATTAAATGGCGGTGATTACGAAATATCTTTATACCTGATTGGTCTGTAACCCACTTCTCAATCAGGAGCACTGAAGATCATCAGGGTGCATTATTTTCATGCTGGTATAGTCTGTGATTGGTTTGAGGCACAGATTTCAGTCATTTACCTTGTCCAGCCACATCCCTGGATCTCAATCCAATCAAGCATTTGTTGCAGGTCACATTTGTAGCCACAGTTCTCTGCCTACTTAATTGATGCAGTTGCAGGTTATACTAGTGGAGGAGTAGGCCTCGAGACACCGTCATTATATTATAGAAGGGAATGGGAACCAACTAAGGGTAATATGCAGGCTTGTCAAAGTTGGTTTGGCTGGAGTCTTGTTTTTATGAGATACAACACAAATATTTGGTCACTGGGACATTTCTAAGGCAAATGTCTAAAGTCCGATATCAGTTATGTGCAATATTTTTTATTAATTAACTTTTTTTTGTATTCTTTATTTAGCACACTACCTGTATTCCTTATTTAGCACACTACTCTATTTTACATAATAAATATTGCTTGTTGCAGAGCCATAAAAAAATAAATATATATACACATGTTTATGTTGTTAATATTAGCCTTTTTGAAAATATTCCATCTTTCCGTACTGTCATTTATTTTCCAAGAAGCATAGATACCAGTCATTTTGGGTGCTTTGTGGGTAAACTTAAAAGTAAACTCCTTTGGCATGGAGGCAGTCCCCCAGCTTTATTTATACACACTCTGTAACCACGGGTGAGGCCCGGGGCCATCTGTTGATGCTGCGGTCACAGTAATGCAGCATTCCACATCAAAGCTGCATGCAGTTATATGAAAAGAAATCCTGTTATATGAAAAAATCCTGTTTTAGCATATACCACAATCTGACTTCACTTATGGAAAAAGTGCAATGCACATCATTTTGGGACATAAAGAATCAATAAATCCTGGGCCTGGCCACTGACTTTAAAAGCAGACCCTTCTTTTTTCCAATTAAATTAAAAGAGAGATCAGCCTCAATGCATGGAAATTGTTAAAGCACACTGAAACCAAAGAATATAGCTTGTCTAAGATTTAAGAGACTTTCTCTACTGAATGACTTGTCTTTGTATAACCACGCAGCAGTCATGTTTATGGGTCAATATTCACATTGACATTGCACCTGCTTGCTGTTAATAAAGGACCCAGCTCCATGTAAAGTCAAATTATTTAGATTTAAGAATTGTATTTAGTTATTTAATCATTTAATTAACTATTTTCTTCGTGAAACATTTGTTATTTTAAGGTAACTTCAGTCCATAAGTCTGTTAAATGGAGTTGTTTACCTGGGAGCAGCTAAAAACCTCACAATTCTGATTAATATTCATACCTCAACTGCACCCAAAAGGGGCCAAAGTAACGACATTTCACAATTAATGCTACGTATCTGCACTTTCATACAGTTGAAAACTTTAAATCATTTACTGAAAGCTGGAGCCACATTCATTAAACTGTCCTTTTTAGACTCCTTTGTTGTGTGTTGTGATTTAGTCTGTTACAGCTTGTTAACTTAGGCCTGGATTAAATCAAAACTATGGCACCACATAGTCATTATAAAGTATAGATATGGCAAAACCATAAACTAATTTAATTCAGGCCTTAGCTCATATTGTGACTTGACATGTGGCCTTTCTGTTCTTTGTCTTCCACATGGTCTAATTTCTTCACATATTAATTTTTTTAAGTACGTTGTTTTAACTTCTCTCTGATGTCCACAGCTTTGTTTAATTAACAAGTCTTTAAATCCAGCTTTTGTGACAATGAAATCCTCTCTGTTTCAGGAATCAAATTCAATCTGGACACGCTTTGATATCTTTAACTGGGTTTTTGTGACTATGATTAGTTGCCTGAGACTCAAAAATAATATTTCTCTATTAGATAAATAATAAAAGAAAAACTAAGCTTCTGCCCTGAGCAAACTAATTAATATGACATATAGTACAATGCTTTAAGGTGGTGTTGCCAACAATCAGTGCTTAGGGAGGGTGTGTGCTGTGCCACCTAGATTTTGGACAAACTACAATAGCTTGGAAATGATATTGTCTCACTATCATTGACTAGCATTACCATGGACCATGTAATCAAAATGCATGTAATTAGATAAAGAGCAGGAGATGTGTAATGTCATCAGTGAGGAGCCTGAAGTGAATCTACTTTTTAAATCTTGCTCAAGATCAGCAGAAGTGTTAAGTTTAGGATGAGTCCCTGCTAGACAATATCTCAGTACTGTTGTTACAAAAGAGAACTGTGTGTGGAATATTCTTGTGCCTTATTAAACTGTATTTTACATGTAGCGTTTGAATATTCCATTGTGTCCTGGGACAATTGGCTTGATTTTGAGAGACTCTCCAAAGCTGTGGCCAAATGCTGCAGCAGCAAATCTTTTATTTGTTTTCTGGATCCCCATTTAATTACCTGGCAGGTTGTCAGAGATTGCTGTTAATCAAAATCCCTCATTCGGAAGTAATTTACACAAAACATCACCTCGTTATTAATCTTCGCTCCAGTCTGGTGAGGTCTGGTGAGCTCAGCTGCACTCCTCAGCTGGTGTCAGTGCCGGTGCTACTCTTTCTAGACAGGTTGGGCCAGAACTTGTTTGCTGCAAAAGCGTTTTAAGAAAACAAAGTGTCAGATCAAGACACAACAAAGGAAGAGAAGAAAGGTCCTCATTAATCTTGTGTTTTTGGGAATGTAATACTAAATATGCATGGGTAATTTTTGGAACGTGGATTTAAGGGAGGGGTTTCAGGCAGTCAGCATGATCAACTGTAAAATGTTAAATGTGTTTTGGGATTACTACCTTAAATTCTTGGTTGTTTTTACTAGAGATATTGTAACACCACGTTCATGAGTCCCCAAGGCCACTTTTGCTTTTCAGCCTGAATACCCATGTAGATAATAGCTGTGGCATAGCCAGGATTTTGTTTCGGGGGAGTGGGGGGGGGGTTGGAATTTTTCAAATCAGTAACAACAGCGAGGCGACAGGCAAACTAGTTTCTTATTGTGTGCACAATGCTCATAATATATTGAAAAGCAAAAACCAAAAAATATTTTAACATCCAAGAATGGTCGAAAACGATGCTGTGCTTAACACTTCAGCAAAAAGCGACACCTTACTCTTGCTCTAGATCACCTCAGATTATACAAAACAATAAAGCAAAGAACGTCTTTCCACAACTGAAAACAATGCGAACGCATAGGTCAATTTTACATTGTCAAACTTGATCAAACTTGATGTCGATTTCAGCTTTATCGATGGCACTGAAAAGCTGGTTTGCGTTCACTGAAGAATCCCCTGAGAATTTTTCACTGATCAGCAACAGGCTGGATCGCACTGGGGCCAGGAGCTCAATGAAAGTAAAAATTGTATCGTGACACTCGACCCATCTTGTTTCACACAGCGATACCAATCGACGTTTCTTTTGATATGGCAAAACACGTTGTATTTAATTTCTTAGACATGCAGACGGCAAATTTCCGACACAGTACCAAAACAGTTCCTTACCGTTTGAACGGAGCAGCACTTGTTCAGTTCTAAGTTGAGACAGTGGCTGGCACAGTGAACACAGCATGCATATTTATGCCTTTCTTTTAGTGTGGCCTGTACTCCATTCAGGCAACCGATCATTGAGCTAGCACAGCCATAGCCAATATACCAGCCAGGGAAATTTGTCGAACCAATGACGCTGAAAATTTAAACTGCCAGTCACAGGGAATACATGCCTCTGTTTAGGTGTTCAATCCGTCTTGTAAATCTTCGCCCTGTCTGCTTTTGTCAGCCCCTAATTTCTCACAAAGTGTGAAATGTCACTATAAATGTCCCCTGAATGGTGCTGTTCGCATAAGGTAGAGTCTGAAACACTGGGGGTAACTGACTCACTGTGTTTGGCAGCAGGTTGTTGCTGGCACTCCAGTGTTAAAGAATCAACCGGGGAAATGTTGGTGGCTGACTCGCTGAAAGACGGTTCATCGACTGATTTAGTTTTTTTGGCTGGACAAGCGAAAACATCGCTGATTTTAGTTTTCTTTTTTCCCCCTCCCATACCGCTTTCTTTCAAGGCCATTGCTAACTTTCAGTTAATATGACGTCGTTGTGCATCCGTTCCGATTGCTGAACATAGTAGCCTAGTACTGTAAGTGAATTGTTCAATCAGAAAAGGTTCAAGTTCAAAATTGCATTAATGACAGGGAATAGCCCAATCACAGACATAAATATGACAATCAACAGACACCTGACAGGAGGTTACATTACTTTTAAGAAAGGAAATACATTTGTTCAACCCACCCCCAAACAGAGACTAGTAATGTATTGAAATGTACATACCTCTGCATTTTTTTTTAAAGTAAAATTATCATTACGTTTGACACAAATTTCAGGGGGGGGGGTTGAACCTGTAAAATCACCCCCCTGTCTACATCACTGTGATAAAGACAACATTGATAATTGCATAACTTATTAGCACATCAATAACCCAGTGATTTTCTCACCATTAAAATTTAATTACATTTGTATTTTTGGTTGTGTAATAAAACAATCTATTACAGTTTTCAGCAATATTTTCAGCAATATAGACACCCCTGGTTCAGAACAGCAACCAGTCACCAGACTTCCCACTTTCTGGTTTCTGGAGCTGTCAGAGTTACAATTCTTGGTTGCCAATAGTTTGTAAGTTATCATTATGGGAGTTAAAGGCATGTTTTTTTGTGATTGACTTTCTGTTAGTAGAAGTATCTAATGATCAGTCGCTAAGCCAACCTGTATGTTTGTTTTTTTTTGAGAAAATGTATATAATATAATTAGGGCTTGAATTTTTCACTTTTTATTTTTTGTTGAGTTCCGTTTTTTTCCCCGATTTTTATTAATAGTTCGCAAAATCGGTAACCGGTTATTTTCGGTTATGAAAAATAAACACCACTCAAATAAATCAATATTCAGTTTCTATACTAAATTGCATGTATGTTTCACTAATACATACAATTTTAGGATTGAGACATAATAAAAAAAAATATGAACATAATTTAGATCTTTTATTTAACATCACATAATCAAAGAAACTATAAAATGATAACGCAAAAGTCTACCGGAAGTCAGTTAATACGGTATTTCATCTCATTTTTAAATTTGTCAGTTTTTTCAGTAAGTATATGGAAAACTACAAATCGATATGTTACTGTTTCATTCGACTTCATGAAGCAAAATTTGTTAATTCTATAGGGTGATGCAAAACTTTTGGACATAACTGTATATAACTTACTGGCTAACCTATTTCTTGCCAGATGTTTGCCTTCTTGCCAGATGTTTGCATCCTTGTATGAAATACGGGAGGGATCAAAAACTTCAGGGTGCTTGGACACCTCCGTAGACAACAGTTTCATTTATGAGTTTTCCTGTCAAGCACGTGTTGTCACCACTTGGCTGTGATTGGTTAATCCAATCGAGGGTACTGCAGGGCATCGCTCTGGATTTGAAAAAATCGCTCTGGATTTGATCTGAGTGGCACTGCTCAGTGACACTGCAATACTGCGGTATTATATTGCTGTAGTCTGTGCAGCACCATTCAGTAACATTGCCAGTGATATTAGCGGTAAAATGCCTGCTGATAGCCGAAGGCATCCGGCCAACTATGTGTGTCCCAGCGTTTTGGATTCAGGCAATGTATAACTCTGGATGCATTTTGAATTGTGAGAAGTAACAGATTTCAGTTTACACCCATTATCGTCCGCGTATCTACACACTGTAATGTTAGGTTTCGGATGTGGTGATGAAATAAGTGTTATATCAATAACTCAACTGGATGCAGACAGAGTACAATCTTACAGTGTTATTACTGCAGCTTACATGTTGTAAATATTATATTCCAATTTCTCAACTCACTCACTGGTTTATCAATAAAGCTTATTGAATGCAAGGCCCTTAAATAACTTTATACAAACAATTAGTGAGTAGTGAATGACTGACATTATTTAATATATATTGCCAAAACCCAGGTTTATCAGTTTAAAAAAATAAAAGCACATTTTCTAAATAGGTCTTTCGGGGGGTGTTTTCGGTTGTTATCGATTTAAATCGAAAACTTCAAGCCCTAACTAGAAGGACCTGCACTGAGGAGAACATGCACTGCTGATTATTGGTTTCCTTCTGCTTTCAATATCAAAACAACATTTTACTTGCTGATGGGGAGCATGATTAGGGATCCTTAACCCAGCTGTAATTCAAATCAAAACCAACCCCATACTTCCCTGCTTCAGATTAAATCAGAGAGGTAAAACCAGCATGCCTCTAATTCAAACATGGCCCAGCCCAGATATATTGGCTGGCTTTCTTTTTTTCACAAAATAGTAATTTGAGGGTTCAACTGAAGAGTTTTTCAGGGGAATTTTATATATATATATATATATATATATATATATATATATATATATATATATATATATATATATATATATATATATATATTTAATCAATTAATGATTAATCGCTTAATGACAGCTGTGGGCTTTGATCGAATAACAAATAATTGATAGATTAATCTTGTCTACCTGATTGCGGTATCAGAAAATGGTGCATGAAAAAGAAATCTTGAAAAATGGTGGAGGGTACTTCCAAATATATTCTCTATTACCAAGATACTCAACTCCAGCTTTACTTCCGTCACGCGGTACACAAGGGAGCGTGGAATATAAAGAGAGCTCCAGCAGGATTGTTCTATCGAGTGTCTGTGGGGTCGGATCGGGCTGATTTTCACAGTGTTCAAAATAGTTTTAAACTTTTGAAGTCTGTTTCACTGTTGCCCAGGGTCCACAGAAGAAATATATTAACCTAGTGAATGGTGACATAGCGTAATTGATAAGAAAAATACACTTTTCTGAACACAGTGCTTCATCCACGCATCCACAGTTAAGATCACAGGTTTTCTAGTGCTGTGTAAAAATGTTTTGTTATTGCAGTATCATATTTACATGTAGCAAAATACTTTATTTACTGCAGTAGTATGGTAATAAGCATTATATTTTACTGTACTAATGCAAATGCACTTAGGCTACTGAAGTCGCTATTTTTAATAGTACCGTAAATAAATATTATGTGACATACATTAAATAATTAGCTTGATTGATTTTGGAATTTACTATTCTCTTATTTAATTATATATATATATATATATATATATATATATATATATATATATATATATATATATATATATATATATATATATATATATATAAACTTCTCCAATACAGTTTAATTAAGTAAGTATTGAAAAATGATAATCAATTATTTGTTTAATTGATTGTGTTTTATATTTACAGAGAAGTTTTTTACAGTAGTAGAAACGGCTAAACGATCAAAGTGAAATTCAGATAAATGGTAAAAAAAAACTAAAAAATATATCAAAACTGACGTATAATATCAATACATACAATAAATCCATGTTTTATAATTGCATCTGCTGTGTAAAGATTTAATCTCTGCATTCTGCACATGCACCATCTTTGGTATGGTGTATCAATTACATGATGTCATCAGTAACACAGATTATGTTTTTCGTCAAGACACCCTGGACAAGAGTAAAACAGACTTAGCAAGTTTTTTTTAAATATATTTTTAAGCATCTTCTAAAGACCTTGGCATACCTTTGGAAGGTATACCCAGTATTTCACAATAATCAGAATGAAAAAAAAAGACAGCAACTTGCAACATTTGCTCATCCCTGCTTTCCTTTCATGACAGTACTACAAGTTTATCATATCATCTTGGTCGTAAATATTTTCAAACTGTCAGATTACATGCAAGTGAATATATGTATATTAAACATTAGCTGTCATTATGAAACATTTTGAGTAAATAGCAATATGCTAACTTTATATTACTTGTAGCTGTCTTTCAATACAATTTAATATCACTAGCAAACAGGTGTGATTAATCAGCCACATATAGCGCCTTGACGCTTTCTATTGATCGATTAAACAGGCAATCTGCATGATAAATAAAGAGTGTACTGTATGTTGCACCACTTAATTTGAAAATGTACATTATATTCTCAAAGCATCTTACAGACAAAAGTGTTGAGGTGATGAAAACAGCTTTGAGAATGTATCAGACAGCCCATACACACTGCGATTAAACTGTGCATTGCAATATTAAAATGCCTGGGGGTCTTGAAATTCGGCTGTAAAAACCAAACATTTATCATAAGGTTAATACATGTGCACATGGGAACTGAAAAAAAAAATCTGTTATAACCAATACTGATATTTTTTTAAGATTTTGCATGCACTGTATAATTGCCATGCTCTCCCCTTCATCACACCTATGTCTGGGATTACCACAGATATGAGTTGTAGACTGTGGTCTTTCTAAATATGCAGCCTATTTTAATGATCTGAGCAGTGGTGGGTCTAAATACTGCCTCTGTGTTACTTGACCGATTAATTAACTTTACCACATACAATAAATATACAGTGAAATGAGGTCCATGAAAAATCAGGGCTGTACATTTTAAGAAAAAAAAGATTTCTAATTATTTTCTTTAAAAAAAACACTTTAGAACCTAGATTTACCCTGAAATTGTAATGATTTACAAATAAAATGTTCATAAAGGATTGCATATAAAATTTGATATATATATAACTGAATTGTCCATGTCTAGGTTTGTTGTTGTTGAAAGATGCTGAGCGCTAGTCAAACTGACAAGCTGTGATTGGCTGATTCGCCAGTTGCAGGTACAGGATTGGCTGCTTTCATTGGTGCAAAGTTTTGATTGGCTGGTTTTGGTGGATAATACAATAAATGTGGACCAAGTGTGTATTTGTTTAGTACTTGCTATCCAGTAGATAACTGTGAACTGAGCCTTCATTACAGCAAGTTAAAATGAAAAAGCCAGCACTTACATGGGGGATTGATTTTAAGTTTGATTCACATAGTTGATGTCGTCCCAGAGCTAGAAGTTGATTGGCTGGTGGTACTGAATCATTTTCTAATATAAATTAGAAAACAATCAATATCATCAGCCAATCAGCTTCCAGCTCTAGCAGGCATTAACTAAATTTTCAATACAGCAAGTAAATGTGAAAAAGTTTGTACATGGCGTGGATTGATTTTAAATTTGATTCAAAGTTGATGCAATAACGTTCCAGCGGGCATCTTCTGTCTATGATTCAGTATAATCAGCCAATCAGCCAATCAGCCTCTAAACAAACAAAGACACAATTGATCCAAATTTATTTTACTATCCACCAAAACCAGCCAATCAATACTTTGTACCGATGAGAACAACCAATCCTGTACCTGCAACTGCTGAGTCAGCCAGTCACAGCCTGTCAGCTCGACTGGAGCTCAGACAGCATCTTTCAACAACAAACCGAGACACTTACAATTCAGTAATATTTCTCCATTCAGATATTTAGTACTGTCCTGATAAACTATAACAGCTCTCTAATTACATGGGCAGCAGTGTGGAGTAGTGGTTAGGGCTCTGGACTCTTGACCGGAGGGTTGTGGGATCAATCCCTAGTGGGTGACACTGCTGCTGTACCCTTGAGCAAGGTACTTTACCTAGATGTATGTCAAAAATAATGTGATATCTTGTAACAATTGTAAGTCGCCCTGGATAAGGGCGTCTGCTAAGAAATAAATAATAATATGTGATCCCTTGTGAACATGTTCGGTACTATTTTCCTAGAACTTTGCTCAGTGGAAGGGTACCTGACGAATTATTACAAGTTCAAGGTAAATCTATGTTTTAAAGTTTAAATAATTTTCTAATACTCTCGATGAATGCTCTACCATGTGTTAGTTGACCTTGACTTTCGTTAGTGCCTTCGCCTTCGGCTCAGAACATATAATTCAACACGGCAGAGCTTGAATCGACAGGCACTATCGCTTACATAATGCCCTTATGATGACAGTTCATGGCTTCAGGGTTTCAGTTGCATACATCATAAATATTTTGACATACGTATACCTGTACATACAGCGGTGTAGAGCAGGGCTACAGTAAATAAAAATGTGGTGAAAATGTCTACAGCATGCATCAGATATTAACTACTTTGTATGGCCAGTGGTTGCTGGCTGCACAAGTTTGTGGGTAATTTATTATATAATATTTGTTTAGTTCAAAAAACATCCAAAGAATTGTCATCATGATATACAGCACCAGAATGGGAATAGCTAAAAACAAAATATAGCCAAGAGAAATTAAACCAAACTCTTTGTATTTACAACTGAAGAGGGATTGTAAATAAAACTCTATGACTAAAGCAAAAAAGGTCCACAAAATGTAATATTGTTAGTAAGTAAAATAATGATAGATAGTTAATAAGGTGTAACATGCCCACTAACTTGCCATTTAGTGAAAGCTGGTAGGCAATTGTAACAGGGCGGAGGCTGGGTGAGAACCGGTAACCCACCGACCTACAAGCGAGCATCTTAACCACCATGCAAAAGAGCCGGGCTTTTCTGCATCCGTGGTTTTAGAGCTTTTAACCTCATTTCATCTCACCAACAGAGGACATGACAGAATCCTTAAAGCAGTGTATCACACAACGCTAGCCGTTACACAATACTGTTAATGTTTCATGCTCCTGCACTCCACACTTTGTGTATCTTAGAATATATGCAAAAGAACTATAATAATGTTGGCTGTACTTTGGAACTTTATAGTATTGGTTGATATGGACAAGACCACCCCCTACTGAACGATTTAGAAAATACTTAGCGTTGACTCAAACTAAAACTCAGTTTGCCAGCATCCCCGGCTATCTGGACTGCACTCTGGAACCCACTGTTACACTCAACAAGTGAAACTAAGACTACGCTCACAACTTTGCCTTTTAATTCCAGCAAGCAGAGCGTATGTTTATATTTTCTTGCAGCGTTATGTCATCACAAAGACTAACTGTCCGAAGAATTGTGAGGAAGAGTTTGGCTGTCTTTGCCAGTACTGGCCTCTTCAAAGCTTGCTGACAGAGAGCTGTAGAATGCTCCTGGGTGAACTACCATTTCACAGCTCACTGTTCTGCACTCAATCGCCTCACTGTCTGCTTTGATCAAGCCTGCTGCCGGACACATCTGAACTCTGCCTTAAACAGAGGCGCTCAGAGAAGGAGTTGGAAGTCCGCCTAGCCCCTGACTCTAAGTAAAGTCTTCATGCAGCCAGTATTTGTATTTCTAAAGCACAGAAAGATATGAGCTCTGGAGAAAGGTCATGGGGATTTATGTAATGTTTGCATATGAAGAAACAATGGTGGTTTGAGGAATAAATAGAAAAACGGGGAACACTGAATTGAATTACATTTTCTGTAAAGCACTTGTATTGTCAGTTTGCACTGTGCATTGATTCATTTTTTTATTCATTTCCTTAGGCTTGTATATGCAATTTTAGCATTCAAATTATTTTAAGCATCTTTCCTCAACAAATGTAAACAAACTCTCTGGTTAAGCATGACGGTGTAATGTTGCTTACGTTTGACCCATTAGTGATCAGGTGGGTTTGCAGAAAACATAGGTTTAATAGAGCCTATAAATATAGCATATTTAGGGCTTGAATTTTTCGGGGTTTATTATTTCTTTGTATTATTATTTGGCAAAATCTGTTATTTTTGGTTATTAAAAATAAACACCACTCAAACACATACATTTTCTGTTTCTATAATAAATTGTGTGAACGTTTCACTGATACATATACAAAGTTTAACTTGCTATGTTGAAATGAGGATGTCCACATTAGGATTCAGGCAATGTAGAACTCTGGATGCATTTTGAATCTGAGAATTGTGAGAAGTAACAGATTTCATGTTATGCCCCTTTTCCACCCGCCTATCTATCACACTTCAAACTAGTTAATGTTGTTTTTTTTCAGCCCACCTCAGCGTATGACTATACCGTACTGTAGTAATTCATCTCAGCCAACATCCAAGAAGTTGTTTGCATTTCTACATTTCCTAAGATTAAACAGTCATCATGTTACTGTGATTAAGATTCAATGTGTATAATGTTAATAACAATAAAGCACTAGTGAATTATTGACATTATTTCAAATATATTGCCAAAACACAGGTTTATCGGTTTAAAAAACAAAAGAAAAAAATTCTAAAAAGGTCCTCAGGTGTGTTTTTTTTTATTATTATAGCTTAAAACTGAAAACTTCAAGCCCTAAGCATATTTAACATATAGGCCTATAAATCTAACATATTTAAATACTGTTTCATACATTTAAAATAACGTTTAACCACACTGGTATGTTTTGCGAAACCACAAATCAATTTGTATGGTGTATTAAAAAACAGGGAAATATACACAAAATTAAGGTGAGCTCCATTTTGTTAAACTTCCACCTCTATAATACTTTAAATATTGTCTTCGAGGGATCACTTTCCTTAAATGTTATATCACAGCACTGCTTACATCACAGCACTGTCTTTTTTAGTAGACAAAAAGTTGAACAGCTGTACTTATTTAAAAAAGTTGAGTAACATTCTGGGTCGGTGTATAATCAAGACACTGATGATGGCTCGAGCTGAAAGGCTTGTCTACTTTACTTTTTGAAGCTATGGATCAATTCGACAGAGAATTACAGATTAAACCAATCAACAAATGTTTTGAATTGACTGGCTCAAAACGCATCAAGTGTATTGTGTTTAACAGACCTTTAGACACAGTTATATACGTAACATACAGGGTTTGGACAAAAATTTGAAACATCTGCTCCATAATATGCGAATTAGACTCCACCAAAGGCTCAGTGCAGGGTAATGATAAATACATATTTATGATGTAAATTATGAATATAATACCTAATGCACTGGAAGGTGAAACAAATTGGAATGAATAAACAGAAAAACAAAGTGGATAAAAATGACAGGGTAAATCCAACTGTGGGTATCCTCTTCATAAGGAACACACAGGAGCTGAATCACACGATGGGTCATGTGATTGACAAGGCTATGTATATGGCCTATAGCAGTTCTTATAAGTCAGCCCTTATTTAAACTGGTAGAAGCATCAGGGTTCTGTTGGATTCTCAGCTATTGGGATCATCTGCAAACTATCCGAGTGGCAAACATCGCAGAAGACAACTGCTCATCTGCTTACCTGCTGTTGATAGAAACAGCCCTCTAAGATGGCAGCTGAAAAGGATCACTTATAAAAGTTTGCCATATATTTGCATGGCATTTTGCAGTTTTCCCATGTTTTTCTTATGGTAGAACTATGCATTTACCATTGTTCAACAGGTTTTTAAATTTTTTTGAATATTCCCTACCTCTCTGTGCTTTACAATGCTTACCTTTGCTTTATCGTGCTTTACACTTTGCTATGCTTTTACCATTGTATACTTTTATAAGGGATTGTGTCCCCTGAAAGCAGATAAGTGTAACAGTCAGTGTTGTGTGATGCACTGTCACCCCTGCCAGTGAGATGAGGTCAAAAAGCTCAGTTTTTCAATTGTGGTTAAGATGCTCACCTATTACGTGAGCACACACAAACATCAGAACAGCATGCAGGGAGTTACTCAGGATGGAATTTTAAGTTAAAACCTGCATTCCTTTAAAATGTTGTTCCTCTTCAAGAGCATCCCAAGTACTGACAGAGTGTCCATAAAAACACCCAATAGGATTGAGTTTCCCACCCCATTAAGGGAAAGAGGGAATATGATATAATTGGTTCAGCTACAGTACATACAAACTGCTCTACTGAATACTGTATTTCAGTCTGGCAAAATAATTGATCCTCCTTAAACAGTTGACATCATAAATATGGACTTTCTGAATTATTTTTGATGCCACTATGGAGTAGTACCCCTTGTTGCACAATGCGGTCAGTGGAGTCAGAGTTAATCAGTATGGCGTTTAGGGTTTACATGAGAAACAAATGTGTTTTTCTGAACCTTCGCTGCTTTTTTTTTTGCACTGAAAGCCCATTGTTTTAATCTCGCAAAACCATGAAGGAAACTTGGTCAACCCAAACTTTTGAAAGCCGCTCATTGTATTCCTCTTGTTTGACATTTTGAATTGTCTGGTAGGTACTGTGGGACAGCAGCCACAGTCCACAAAAATGTTTGGCAGTAAGAACAAACAGCTATTTTGATACAGAAAAAAAGCCTTTCCCTACACATCCTATGGTTACGATGTCATAAACTGAGGATGGTCTGACTGTACTGCCACCAAACCGATCCACTGGGGGAAACAAACTCTGATTGTTTTTCCATTGTTTGTATTTCTGCGGTATGTGAATTCTTTTGTTTCTGTCCCACTCAGGCTTGGATTATGTTGTTAATTACTCAAGAGGATTGCTTAGTATGCAAAAATCACTAACGAGGATTCCAAATGAAGTGACTTCTATATGCACATGGGGAACATTTATATGTGGAGGTGCCAAAAATCCGTTCTCATTTCAAATCTGGAATTATTTATGTCAGCTTTTAAGTTGCTATAGACCAGATGCTATACATATTGAAAATAAACTGCCTTTACTTCTGGTGTAACAATTAGCTGCAAGTGTTTCTTTACAGCCTTTTGGGCTATTCCATGTTCTGCCTGATACACCGGATTGCTGTCTACACTTGTTTACAATTATCCTGCTTTCAGTTCTAACTCTGCTCCGTTGGGCAGTCCCTGATAAAAAAAATGATCCTCATAGTAAAAAGCATAGCAATATGTAATAAAGCAAAGTGAAAGCATAGTAAAGCCAAGAGAGGTACATTATATCTTAAAAAAATAAAAGTAAAATTGTGGTAAACTATGGTAAATGCATAGTATAACTGGGGGAAAACATACAAAATTACTGTGCAGGTCATTTCTGTATTTATAAAACATGTGGTTGAGCATTACGTTATCGTCTTCATCGGGTCACGCTGATAACTGCATTCCAGCTCTACAAATGCTGTTGTACTCCCAGGTTTAGACAGATTGCTAACAGTGTAGGATACCAATATGTCTAAAGCAAATTTAAATGTTCTAAAATATGTTTTGATGGTATGAACTGTGCTCAATAAAGTCAGCACTAATACGCATTGATTTAAAACAAGCACTTATCTACTTGAGAACTGGTTCTGTACTTTAGACAAGCATATTTATATGTTCTTTATCTTTTTGATTGAAGTGCAGTTTGAAGCTGTTTCTGTATAAAGTCAGGGTCTGATGCTTAATTTGTTTATGGTGTGATTAAGAGCAAGGTATGAATTTCAGTTTCTGTGCTTTTGAGTTACCATTACTGTATTAATATTACATTATGTGTACTCTCTGGTTATCTACTGAGTTGGATGACTGCCAAGACATACCATATAATGGATATCACTAAAAACATGGTATTTCCTTATGAAAATGGATATGGGGTTGTGTTTCTTAGGAATCATTCTATTTCTGTTTTAATCAGTCAGTCTTTGAATTTGATCATAATCCTAGACGTATTATTAACAATGTATATTGATTTAACATGCTGTTAATACTAAATATTGTAAAAACAAGCCGTCTGGTCAATATGCAGGTCAATCAATTGGGGATTTGCTGCATTGGAAGCCAGCTGTCTTTGGTTTAAAATCCAGAATTCCTTATGTTCTCTGGTCAAAGAAAGTTTACAAAAGATATCTGAGCCAAAGCGCAATGCAAATCCTGAGTCAATGGGATTAAGGGAGATTTAGATGCTAAATAGCATGTGCATATTTTGTATCACTCTTGGAACTAAATGTAGCTGCTTCTGGGAAGATGGGTGTTCTACCTTCTTATAAACACATTTCGGTATAGTTTTATAATATAGTTATATAGTGTAATGTATTGTGACTTGAGGGTGACTTAATTTACTTTGCAGATGAATTTAAAAAGAAATAAAGAAATGAGGTATGTTTTATTCCTAAAACTGACACTAACAGTGTCGTTAAATGCCAAATGTTATTTTATAATCTGTTTGGATTCCATTTTGAATGCAAAAAAGTTATATTGAAAACATAATTTTTTAATCTAACGCATCTGACCTTGGTATTATTTGATCAAACATCTAGAATTTAACAAAGTCTAAAAGAACAAAAGGCTAACAGCTAACAAGAAAATACTGAAATAAACACAGACGGGGTAAAAAAAACTGTTATAGTGAACAAAACGTTAAAGCAATGCATATAGAATAAAGTTTTGTTTGTTTATTGCATCGTTTTAATATTCTTTAATTGTTCTTGAAACCCATCCCATGTCTGAATAATTAATTGTCACAAAATAAAGTCACAAAAATTATTTTTATGATAACCCGTAGCTTAGAAAATATATATTATCAAAATATAAACTGAAACAGAAATAATATTCCTTAAATAACTAATTATTGTTTAAATGTTTGGGGTTTTTTTTTGGTTCCCTGCCTACAGTTTAAATTCATAGTTCATATATAAAGTGAAACATCCCTTAATGTACCACGTCATGCCATTGACTTTTCCCTGCAGTGTGAAGTGGTCCATGTGCAGTGGATTAAACATAACACATCCAGATGTGTACGACTGGAATGCGGCAGTTTACCACAGAAAACCTGGGGCTAAATCCTGAGGAAGGGTGGTCAGTGCTTTGCTACCTGATAGTGACCACAGATTAATAAACACTTTCTGCTTATATCAAGGGGAGGTGTTAATTAAAAAGCAAAACATAGATATTTACTGAAATAATAAGACATTACCCCACAAGGAAAGAATAAAAACAGCATCAAGCATTTAGAAAAGAAATCCAGATTTTTCATTTTCATTATCAAAAACATTTTAAATTAAAAAGCAAAGGGCCGTACTGGATTTGAAGATTTTAATCAGTAATGCATTTAATTGACAAACTGGGATTATACACTTCATTGTATGCAATTCGTGTGCAGAATGTATAGTTTCAAAGAGCAATTAAAATGTTTAAATATACAAATGAGCTTTGTAGATTGATTTGTGGAGATTCCCTATATGGCTGGTGTGGCAGAGCAAAAGCTCTGCCTGTAAATATTGTGGTGTTTTGTGTGTGTTTTGGTGGTGGTTGGCAGGGATGGAGTTAATTACTGTCCCTGCCAAAAACATGTG
Source organism: Acipenser oxyrinchus oxyrinchus (assembly GCA_030684275.1). NCBI lineage: Eukaryota > Metazoa > Chordata > Actinopteri > Acipenseriformes > Acipenseridae > Acipenser > Acipenser oxyrinchus. Next base: position 67,344,064 of record CM060249.1, on the reverse strand, counting down.
AGAATGTGGCTGCTCCCAAATAGAATGATTGGTGTTAATTGGGAGCAGCCACATCACATAAAAGGAGAGCCCAGGGCTCCATTTGGGAAGAGGAGTTTGTTGAGTGTGCTCTGTGTTTGTTGAGTGTGCTCTGTGTTTGTTGAGTGTGCTCTGTGTTTGTTGAGTGTGCTCTGTGTTTGTTGAGTGTGCTCTGTGTTTGTTGAGTGTGCTCTGTGTTTGTTGAGTGTGCTCTGTGTTTGTTGAGTGTGCTCTGTGTTTGTTGAGTGTGCTCTGTGTTTGTTGAGTGTGCTCTGTGTTTGTTGAGTGTGCTCTGTGTTTGTTGAGTGTGCTCTGTGTTTGTTGAGTGTGCTCTGTGTTTGTTGAGTGTGCTCTGTGTTTGTTGAGTGTGCTCTGTGTTTGTTGAGTGTGCTCTGTGTTTGTTGAGTGTGCTCTGTGTTTGTTGAGTGTTACTGTGTTTCTGCACATTTTGTTTTTGTAAAGTAGTGAAAGCGAATGCCTGTTTTGTGTTTTTTGTAAACCTTTATTTTTAAACCTTGTGGTTTTTTGTTTGTACTTTTTGTCTTATTTTGGTTTCTTAAAGTGCACTTTAGCTCTTGTACTGCAGTACTGAGTCTCTTTCTCACCGCTACCATGTCAGAACAGGGATCACAACGCCTCCGGAAGACAGGTAAAAACATTTTTGGGGGAGGACACATGGAGAATTCGGTTTGCAGGGGCCCTGACACATCCCAATTCTAGCACTCCTCAAGGGCATCGAGGAACAAGGTTGGTGCCTCGCCTGTTCAGACACTCCATGGCCTGCTACCCCATTCAGGGTGAAGAAGAGTTGCCACTTGTCTGGAAGAGGAAGAAAGGGAGGAGTGGCCGTGCCCGAAGAAGGCCAGAGAGGAGGGAGTTGCCTCCCCAAAGGCCAGAGAGGGAGGAGCTATCATCCTGCATGCCAAAGAGGGAGGGGCTGCTGCACCAGTCTCCAGCGACCGGGGAAGAGCCGCACCAGTCTCCAGTGACCGGGGAAGAGCCGCACCCGTCTCCAGTGACCGGGGAAGAGCCGCACCAGTCTCCAGTGACCAAGGAAGAGCCGCACCAGTCTCCAGTGACCAAGGGAGAGCCACACCAGTCTCCAGAGATAGAGGAAAACTACCTCCTGCTCCCACCTCCACTGCTGGAGGGAGACTACATGCTGCTCCCCAGAGTCCTGCATCGGGTCAGGTACCCGCGGGTGACCCGCAAAAGCGGGTCGGGTTCGGGTCGGAATGTGAACATTTTCACGGTTTGCGGTTAGGGTCTAAATTTGAAAAACCAAAAATGTTTTCTGTCCTTTCAGCGTACTCATCTGTAACCTTTTCCCAAATAACGTATTAGAAGGTAAATGTACCGGTATTTCCTGCACTAAAACAGGAGACGATTAGGGAGGAGTCAACTGACTAAGTGGTGGTGTTCTCGTTTGTTTGATACGTCATAAGATCTTTTTATCACGTCTGCTTAGTGATATTAAAAATGTTTGTGAACGAAGTGAAACAAAAGATAGCGCAGGGTTTATATCATGTAAGTGGATAATAGTTCAAGAGGTAAATCAGAAGTGTGGAATTTTTTTGGAATCATAGCAAATGAAAATAATGAACATGTGACTGGATTTGTTGCTTTTGTTTTTGTAAACAACAGCCACAAAACTGGTACATCATCTCTGCGAAAGCACAGATGTAGCTCCCTTTCAACTGGTGGCACGAAAGGAATAGACAGGTATTTTATAGTAAAGTTAATATGTTACAATGTTAAAATATATGCAGACCACTAGAAAAAGCTGCCACGCTGTGTAGCCTATTGTGTAAACTGCTGGGCTAACCTCAGCATTTGCTGCTGAGGGGAGCCCGGCTAAGCCAGTTGCATGTCCACGTCCGGAATGCCCAATATTGCCTCCCGAGGGTCCGCCGCTGCCGCCGTCGCCTCCCGAGGGTCCGCCGCTGCATCCGTCGCCTCCCGAGGGTCCGCCGCTGCATCCGTCGCCTCCCGAGGGTCCGCCGCTGCCGCCGTCGCCTCCCGAGGGTCCGCCGCTGCATCCGTCGCCTCCCGAGGGTCCGCCGCTGCATCCGTCACCTCCCGAGGGTCCGCCGCTGCAGCCGCCGCCACCCCAGGATACCTGGCTTCTGAGTCTCTGTCTCGCCGCTACCCTGTCACAGCTGGTTTTACAGACCCTGTTAGCACTGATATTTGACTACCTTATCCAATTTAATATTAGATAGTCTAGGATTACTGTTCTTCTGGGTCTGTGAAATCAAGCATTAATGTTTGGGTAGTGCTAAAAATAACTTCCAGGTGATGCTGATCAGCTATTACTGGCAGGACAAAATTGTATTTAGTATTTAAACAATTCAATATTTTCTACTTGACATCACTCCCCAATAGAGAAAATATATATACTAGTATAAAAAAAATACAGATTTTGCAACAATTCTGTCTGGGAAAGTGAGGAAAGTCTATTAGTCAGTCCCCAGTAGTCGGTCAAGGATAATCTGACAGATGGCAGCAGTACCACATATACACCGACATGAGGACTGAGCTTCAGTTTTCTTCTTCTCTATCTAATGCTTTTTTTGGCACACAAAAGCTCATGAATGAGTTGACAGAATTTGATGTACTTTTGCATGTGGGTAGGTTTGGTGCTTTAGTGGTTCTCGAACTGGGGGGCGCAGAATTAATCCTGGGAAAGCGTGAGAAAGTTCAGGATATATATATATATATATATATATATATATATATATATATATATATATATATATACTGTATATATATATATTTTTTTTTTTAATTACCACATACCTTTATATATTAACTTAAAATAAATCATACTGCTGATACCTCCTGGCATGTCAAAGTTTCTAGATGGTGTTGTGTATCTGACTGGTGCCTTTTTTTGTGCTGGTTTAAAAGCCAACACGTGTAGCAATTGTTATTATTTATTATTATTATTCTCCTCTCTCTCCCATCCTTTTGCCCTTGAACGCAGATGAATTGAGACTCGATTGCTAATCAATCATTCAATTTGAATCTCGGTACATCTGCACGTGAACTAATTGTGCTCCCTGTGTGTCCATACTATACACACTTTATCTGCACGTGGAGTGATTGTGCCATCCTCGTGTCTAAATAAAAATATACATTTTAAATCACTCATGCTCCACATGGTCCCATTATATCCCGTGTACCAATACATATACACCAACATGAACACACCACACGCAACATATAAACATAAAATACACACGGGGGCAGGACACACTGCCACAAAGTACTTAATTTAAGCAATACTTGTCTACTGTGGTCCATTGTAGAACAGGTGGAAGACATCGTTCTCCCATACAAGAAGGATAAGATTCTGGCATCACAGATTTTGGAAATGTCTGACTAACCTCTGGGGCCTTACTCAGGAAACATCTACACAGTTACATTACTGAGAGTGTTATAGAGATCAGCGAGGTCACTCAAATAGTGATTGACGTGAAATGAGCATTATCATTTAAGGTATTTGTGTGGCAATCGCTGGTATGTAAGACACATTATTTGAATTGTTTCTTGCATCTTTTGAGGTGGAGGTTGCTGTATGGAATAATTAAAAGCAGGAATGAAAAGCTTCATTCTGCAAACAACAATCCAATTAACCGACCAGTGTTTCTGAGAATGATCCCATTGAGTATACAGTAGAAGGAGTGGAAATGTTAAGTCAAGGCTGCAAACCAGGTTAAATAATGGTATAGAAAAACTGTGATAAATGTCAGACCAAAACATGTATGTATAACAACAGCCAAGTAGAATAAATGAAGGTCTAGAAAAATGTGATCTCTACAAAATGGGATAAGTTAAAATCAATTCAATGACGTTGCATTATTGGGTAAAAAGCCTCAGCTTTCATGACCTCAGGACAGGGAAATGAGCAGGGCAATTCGGCACATTCTGCGTGTCGCCTCAAAAGTCAACTTGGATGAAATTTCTCTATCATGGTCGTGGGCCGACCTCTTTTAAAAAATAATTGTTATGAGAGCGTAGTATACCACAGACGTGCACCAGAATCCACAGAATAGTATGTTAAACCAAAAGAAAGCAAGGGAAATGCACTGTGCTGTATAGAGGGGAAAAGCACTTATTGTTCAAATTCACCACTGAAACTGTTAGAAGGCTTCTTGTAGATTTTCTGTTGACAATTACATTTTTCTGTTGCCTTTGGTGTTTGTTTCAGTAAAAAAAAAATCATATAATGTAACATAAAAATAAAAAATAAGGCTGAAGTTTCAATATTGTACTGTCAGTTCATTCTGTTTTACATGCACTTTGTTTTGCTTTTGCATGCACTTTTGCTAGGCTTTTATAAGGAACATGCACCTGAGACAATCCACCCCCTTTCCAATGTAGAGATGATCTGTCTGGCGCTTTTCTTTTCTTTTGGGGGCGGAGGTTATAAACTCTGCACAAAAGGAGATCTGGAATCCCTTCAGTTTCCATGAAACCAGATACAAATAACACTCTGTTGCAAATCTCCTTTGGAGTTCTTTTCATGATCTCAATCCATGCAAAGCCCGCCTCTTGGGTAGCATGTTTGTCCAGAAGATTACACTTGGGTGATTCACAGAAATGTGAATAGAGTGTTCTCAAAAGCATGCACATGGATAAGGGTTCACAGTGGCAGATTATAATAAAGGGTACAAATACTGATGTATTACCAGGGTAACTTGCAAGTGAGAAATACCCCCAAAAAACAAATTAATGGTAAAATACTTAGCAGAGCTTTTTCTATCACACAAGCTTCATAATTACTTTACTGATGCTGCATATTGTCAGATATGCACACGGATTCTTTGTTCCATGGTAACCTAAAATGTCAGTAATGTCCTATGGACTGAATAGACAAACAATACAACCAAAGTGTCCTCTGAAAAAAAACTAAAGGCGCAGTTTCTTGGGTGAAACATATTCAGACACTTGCTTGATATGGATCGGTTTGTTCAGTATTGACAACATGCGGAACACGTCCCAGGGAAGGAGGGTGGAACTATTTTACCAAATCAGATTATCTAGATCTGTTCGGTCTGTTGGGTCTGTTCATTCTGACAAAGTTACAACTTAAAGAGCATGATATTCAAACAGAGAGTTATTCAGTCACACTGTCTATACCATAGTAAAGATATGGTAATACATAGCGGCTTGGTAAGTAATACATGGTTAAAGCATAGAGCAGTATCGTACAAGCATGGTAAAGTGTAAAAAACAGCTGTTAGTGGTTCTATCACATTTGATGAGGTGCAGCGATTGAAACAAGGTATTTTCCAGTGGAACTTGAAGGAAAGCCATTAGATTTTATTTTTGCCAGCCATCTGTGAGCAGAAGGAGTTAACAGGATTAAAGAGATATTTCAAGTACTGGAGCACCAAGCATGAGAGCTCAGGGACAAGGGCTCAGCATTTCAAAAGCTACTAAGCCTTTATTTTTTCTTTCTGCAGGTGCAAATCACTTTGAAGAGGACACCCAATCCCTGAAGCAAACAGTATCGGCCCCTTGGAGGAACAAGCAGTGGTCTTCTGCTGACACAGATACATTGGAGAGACGTTCTACCAGCGAGCACACAACACTATAATCCCTCAATACTTTTTAAAAATGCTTTACATGTCAAATACTATCAAATTGTTTTAGTAAAGATTTGCCTTTGCAAGATGTGGTTGGCTACTTGTTTGACAATATTTTTTAGCGACAAACATAGTATAGTATATATATCTATATACATGTATAAAATTAATGAAAAAAGTGGAGGGGCAAAATATATAGTTTGACCCCCCCATATTTAAAATGGAAGCATGCCCATTCTCCTCCATGGGTTAGGCGCCTATGTCTGTGGCTTTATAGGACTGGTACGCTGTTGTCGTACCATTGTCATACATTAACATTTTCGAAAGGAACATTTTATAGGAAGGTGTACAGCAAACTTGTCATATGTGTGCACATCATGGTATTTTAATCAAGGAGGGAGGCTATGCTAAAATGGTCAAGTTAAAAATAAATATAAAATCCATCCAGCAAAGCACATGCTATTAAAAACACAAACACGCATAACTAGTCTGTTACAGTGATTCAGTTAAATGGAGTGATGTGTGTATGTACTGTATATTTATCACAAGCCATTTATTCGAAATCAGTTTTGTTTTCTTTTCAATCAATTTCTTTTAACAAATACGATTCTGTCCATTCTGTAAAACCCCAGTGTCCCCCAGCCCCATGTTTACATGTTCAGTTTTGACTTCAATATTCAGGTACATTATTGTCCTATCCCACAATCAATGCTTTTTTCATTGAACTTAAAAGGAAGACAGTACATTTCAAGATGCTGGTTGATTCCTATTCGTGGGAAAGAGTAACAAAGAAAGGAAACGTTAAATATCTGGCAACACCTTACTGGTATTTTTCTATGCATTTAAATAGTAATTACTTGCTATTAGGATCAAATAAGCAATTTCATCCACATATATTGGATAATGTTAAAGGTAACATATTTACCTTTATAGATTTTTGATGTTAAAAACTAAAGGGGCGTTCACACCGGACGCTGCGTGCATGCCGCCTGCTTGAGCGCCACGCTGCAGTACTGTTCACTTCAAACACAGCAGGGTAAAGTCAGTGGGCGGTCCGTTGTTACGTCACGGCTGCAGGTGCAGTGGCGTTTGGTTGCCGAGCAACAAACAGTAAATGCCAGCGGGAAAATAAAACTCTTTGACAGAACTGAAGACACTGACAAAAGACAAAACTGAGGAGCAAAACATTATTTAAATATTTTTTTATAAAACCTAATTGTAACCACCACAATCATCCCCTCTCCTTTTTCATTAATTATTAAATAAAACGTTTTGCTTTATCTTTTAATAGTTTGTCTGCAGTTCATTTCTCCAAAAAATGCTTACGTTATAGTAGCAGGTGCATAATTACTTTCTGTGTGTAGTTTAGCGCAAAAAAATATATATTACCTCATTTACGTAATTATGTATATTTAATATTCACTCGGTAATCCCATTTGTACACCCACAGACCTCCATGCTGCAGCTTTTTTATTAATATCTCGCTAACTATTAATTGTTGTATTATACAATGCCGGGAAATCTGAAATTAAAGCTAACAGCTTTTCCTCCATTTTATTATTTTATTTCTTCCTCGCAAAGGAACCTCCTACTTTTCCCTGACTGGCAGTGAAAAGTTGGTAGGTTACGTCACGACGCGGTGCGGCAAAAGTTGAAAATATTTTATCTCTTGCGTGCCGCTCATCGGTGCCGCGTCCCTCTGCCACTGCGCGTAACCGCCTTCACTGAAAACCATTGCAGTGCCGCGCCGCGTCCGGTGTGAACGCCCCTTGAGAGTTTAATGAAGAGTGTTCCTTGTAATGCCAAGGAACAGTGGTTCTTTAAATATTAATTAAAGTGGCACTAAACATTCAGAAAAATGTGTGCCTGTGGCTTTAAGATAAATCGGGATTTTGGAATGAGATTTCATTGTGTTCTTGTTTGTTATGTGAAGATATTTTGCTGTTTGCCAAGTCATTATGTAATTTGATACATTACATTTAGACTTAACTCTTGTGGTTAACAAACTTAGAGTAAGGCAGCAGTCTGGAGTAGTGGGCAGCAGTGTGGAGTCGTGGTTAGCGCTCTGGACCCTCTTGACCAGAGGGTCGTGGGTTCAATCCCAGGTTGGAGACACTGCTGCTGTACCCTTGAGCAAGGTACTTTACCTAAATTGCTCCAGTGAAAACCCAACTGTATAAATGGGCAATTGTATGTAAAAATAATGTGTAAAAAATAATGTAATTGTATGTAAAAAATAATGTGATATCTTGTAACAATTGTAAGTCGCTCTGGATAAGGGTGTCTGCTAAGAAATAAATAATAATAAGTTATCATAACAATATAGTTAAAGAACAAATTAAAATAACAGGTAGATGCCAGTTGAAAATGCTCCACAAAGTAGCCTGTCCTCAAATGAGGACAATGGCACTGCATGGGCTAAGAATAATGGCAAAACAGCTCATCAGACAGATTAGGGTTCATTTTTGAAAATTTTGACAGCATTCTATTGGGTTACAATACAAAGCAAACACATTACAAACAAAACATTACAAATGTATTATGTACTTTATTGTATATGACTTTATTGCCAATTTCTGCCTGGTAATTACTGAAGGTGAAAGAGTGAGTAAGATAAAAATAGGAAAGCGGCTTGTGACATGCCAGCTCTTTGTAGCATTACTAAAAGAAGCAAGAAAAGAAAACTAGTCCAACCCCTCCAGTTAAAAATATCTCTTAAAAGCATTTTAGGGCTTAGTGTGTGCCAACTTCCCATCTGAGCTTTACTCCAGCTTGTCCGAAGCCACATTCCGTTAACAGAATCTGCCTCTCGTCTGCATGCATTGACTGTGTGATAATGGGGAGACAATTAGAGCGATTGATTTCTTGGTTGTTTTCAGTTAAGCTAATCATTATTCATACTCCTTCAAAGTACTCTACAGGAAAAACCCAGTGAGATAAAGTGATTCCGTTTTCAAAAACATCCTGGAAAAGGGTAAAGGCTGAGGCATCTCCTCCTTTTCAAATGATTTAAAAAATTTAGATAAAAGGAACAATTTGGCAAACAATTAGGAGATGGTATGTTTGAATTCTCTCTCTGATAGTTGACTGAGTTGAATAACATACTCACCTGCCATCTTTCACAAAGGGAGCCTGGCTCTTTTGACCACAGACAGCCCCCTGGTCTCTGAACCTGGACACAGGTTTGATTCTCAGTTACTGTATTTAAGAATGGATGAACATGGGATGTGGATAAGTATGTATCTGTGCTGTGGATGAGCAGTTAAAGTATGTACAGTAATAGCATCTCCACTGTAGTACAGCTGTGTATTAAGATGCTTTTTTTGTTTTCTTTACTATGGGTCAGCACATGTTAGAAAGGTATATTTTATAGATTCACAAGCTTGTGTAATTGGTACCTTGAATGCATGATAACACTTGTTTGAGGTTCACTTAACACCAGTTTTGTAAAACCGGACATGGGCCTGAATTAAATCAAAATATATCTTGCCGCCAAAGCTATAGTTTATGATGGATATGGCAACGCCATCATTTTGATTTAATCCTGGCACAGGACTGTTCACCCTCGGTTCTATTTTGAAAATGATTATATCATCTGCTTTATATCATATTTACACGAATACCAAAGCAAAACAACCATGAAACAGGACAGGAGACCTTAAATTAAAGACGTGAGTTTTCTTGCTACAGTAGTGTTATGACATTAACATTGGACCCAATTTCCAATAGAAATACAACTTACAAGAAACAAATTAAGATTTTTTTTTATAACATTTTGTAACCTCAAATATTGTTTTTCTCGTTTCATAACTAATTAAGCCAAACAGCAGCGGAGCAAATAGAACAGGATTTTGCTTCCATTTGAAATAAATATATGTTTGGAAAACAGAAATTGTTTTATTTAAATTTGCCTACTGCATCGTTTCAAAAAGCTTTTTCATTCAGCCTTAGGGAAAATCATATCATCAAATTAAACAGCCATTTCTTTGCACCGTAGCTTTAGACACTATGTGTGTAAAGCACAGCAATACGATCCAGTGACGGGTCTTGTTATGTGGATGATTAATGTCCTGACTGACAATCTCTGTTTACTTACCTGTCAGTGAAAATGTGAGAAAGAATTGTCCCAGACCAGGAAACTAATCTTTCAAATACATCTCACCAGAGTGGTAAGAATTTATTATTTTTTAGCTTAAAAAATAAATAGAAAATGTCCAAACATTGGCCTTAAAAAGTAAGCAGCGGGGTTCTGAAAAACATAACGTTACACGTCCCCACGTGTTGCTACAACTGTTTAAATAATGTACCTGTAATTTTTCTTTTATTTGTTAACATCCTGACAACTTTTTACACTTCTAACTTTAAAGTCTGTATTAAGGCTCTTTTCAAAATGGCCGCTCTAGTGCACTGGGGTTTGAGATCTGTCCTCTAAATCACTGCAGGAAGAACAATTAGATTGCTGTGTTACCTGTTTGACAATGTGGGCAATAATCCTTACACTATCAGTGCACTAGAGCAGACATTTTGAAAAGAGCTTTGAAAATAATTATCTATGCTGAAATAACAATGCAGAATCATACAGAACACAAATAAAAGGATACCGAACCAATAAGAAATTGCAGCACCATAAATGCTCAATCATATTTCTGTGGAATTTTTACATGTCTGATGACAAAAAAAAAAAAAAAACTCCCACAAATCCTACAACATGTTTTTCTACACTTTATTTCTATAATAGTACTATTCTAAGACATTCGTATTAGCTATTTAAACATTTTGGGTGTTAGTCTCTCTAATCTCCCTAACAATAACAGAAATATATGGATCCCATTTCTTTAATTTAGCTCCAGATCTAAAGCAGGGTCTAGTCCAAAGAGTGAAACTGGTTAAAAACTCTCAGGGGGTAGCATCCTAGTTTTAAAATACTGTTAAAAATATACTATGTGTCTCTACTTTTGAGGTTAAAGAGGTTAAACGAGATGTGGTGCCTGTTGAGATTAATTACACCACATACACTTCTCTGTCACAAATGGAAGCGGAAATTATTGAACTACGTGTAAGCTGGGAGTTTCTAGCTACATGTCAAATATGCGGTGGTGGCTGTAAGTATTGACACCTCTATTAAATGTAATATTATTGCCCTAAAATGCATTAAAGTACACGGTAGTCCATAGCCTAGATCTCCAGTTCTGAGTCCAACCAAGCATGGTTGGATCAAATTGAAGAGAGTGGTGAGAGAAAGACTTCAAATGAGTAGTACTAATCTGCAGAGAAAAGTCGCAAAATATATCCCACAGTTTTGGTTTTGCTTCACTAGCAGCTGTGCTTGGATTTCTTCAAGGCAATAAATACATCTAGCTCTTGCGGAGTGGAAACCAGCAAGGTATCTAACAAGAAACCAGTAAATGTGTCCCAGTTACCAACTAGTGCTGGTCAGTATCAAACCATTGAATTTCCAGCAGGTGTACTTTTTCACTTATGCCAGAATTGAGATCAGCTTTTAGCAGAAAACCAGATAATAGGAGCAATCTTCCCAAATCTGCCTGCCTGTGCCAGGTATTAACATATTTAACTTCTTAAACTCCTCTTCATGGTGTTTCTAATTGTACCTTTCATCTTCATTCTGGAATTGTGTTTCTGTTTCTATATAGATGTTGTGATTGCTCTGGGTTAGGAGTTGTTATTTCATAGAAAATATCCTGGAACACAATTTTATGCAAGGACTTTAAAACTGTAGAGAAACTATTTTTAGGCAGCACTTTTTAGCATACTTGGTATGGGTGAAAAACCTGTCTAGCCCTGCATTAACTTGTAGTCCAGGCCCATGCAATTCAGTTTGAATGCTCATCCGCATTTTTTATGGAAATCTGAGTAATATAATTTAATGTTCTAGCTTCTGTTAAAAAAATCACTTTCTTCAATGTTAAGAATCTGTTGTCTTTATGTATTGTTATGGAGCATGTAAACCTGCACAAGAAGAATTCTTGCAGTTGAACCATGAAACTCACAAGCTAGTGCTCCTTTATATAGAGACAGGTGGTATTTATTCTGCCTGTCAGATGATGAAGTGGCACACCTTCCTTTCAGCTGCAAATTTGCAGATTCAGAACCTTATCACAGGTGTGACCTGAAAATACACAAATGCATCATATTATCGAGGGTGCACATTTACCTCAACCACCCTCCAGGTGACGTGATCAGGGATCTAAATACACGACACCCGCTTAATTTTTTTTAAAAAGCTGGCCACGGCAAGACCTCGACATTGTTTTCTTGAAGTTGTGCAATTGTAATCCTAGCACTGTGTGGTCTTGTATTGCCCTGCTGGAAAATCAAAACTTCCAGATTGGCTTGCAGGAACAGAAAAACTGTTGCCTCGAGGACTGTCAATGTATCGCTCAGCAGTAAGGTTGCCCTCAGTCTGCATGTGGCAAGTGGTTGATTGGGTACAGATGCAGGAGTGATGCAGTGCGTAATTAAGCAGACAGAGAGGTTTGTAATCCAGTTTGGAATAAAGGTTTTATTTTATATCCACGTTTGGTGACCAAATAATAATCCCCGGCAATACACAAGATTGTGTCGTGCACGGGGTAAATAATAACCGGGTTGCAGTCCCAAATAATAAACAGCGTATCTGTCCCCACAATGTACTAACACGGTCACCAGTCCTGGGTGCGTGCAGTAGTGCTCGTGGTGGGTGATACAAGGTTATTCATGGCAATAGTGCAGTGTTGTTCCCGGTTTTGTGCTGGCCCTTGGCGACAGCTCCGGAACGTGTTAGCCGTCTAATAATAACAAACAAGACAATTATAGACAAAACAAACAAACACACGATATGTATAATCACTGGGTCTCTCATGGGTCCTTTCAGGTTCAATAACACAAACCAAAACGAAGGACCAGATTGCGTCTCTCCATCCCCTTTTATGCCATCACACATGACCCCTTGGTAAACGAGTGCAACCGCCCCTCCAATCCGCGACTGCCATGTCGTTTACCTTCCGGGTCGATGAGTTAATGCACCGGAGTTCTGCCCCCTTTCTAGCTGGCTGACTTCCCTTGAACCCTGGGAAAGAACTGTCGGGCCAGCCCGTCCAAGGAACTCTGTTCTCGCTGCTTAGCGTCCTCACAGGTTGGGAGTTAGATTTGCTACCAAGAATCATTGTATTTCTGTCACACTGCACCAAAGGTATTCTTGTGTTAAAGGAGATTCCTCCCCACATCATCACACTTCCACAGCCCCATTGGTTGGCTTGAATAACACAACAGTCAGCATAACGCTCACACGACGTCTACACACACGTTGTCTTCTCTCCAGGACATAGAGCCGGTTTCCTGGTTTCTCTGGACTAGTGTGCTGATTGTTGAAGCAGAACCTCTCATTCTCTGGGCAACTTCTGTCACAGACAGGCTACCTTCAATCATGCCGATAGCAACCAGGCAATCTTCATTACTCAAGCAGGACATGATTGTATCTTTTGCTGTTCTTGCATTAATTAAAATCATGTCTTTTTGAATGGCTGTTTATACAGATTCTTAATAAACTCATTTTAGCAATTTTAACTCAACTCAAATACCAAACACTGAGCACCTGGCGTTTTTATGAAATCACACGACTTATCCCAAGGAATAATAATACTCAAACAATCAAACAATCACTGAAACATTTTTAATAACTGTGCACTAATAATAATAATAATAATAATAATAATAATAATAATAATAATAATAATAATAATAATAATAATAATAATACATTTTTTACACAATCTTTTGTTCTCTGTTTATTCAGATAAAAGTATACAGTTTTTTGTACACTCATTTTATCGAGAAGATCGTTGTTATGGAGGACTATATTTATAGAACGTTCATTTTAGAGTGCTTATATGGAAGGATACGCAAAAAAATAGGAAATCTAAATAAATTCAGTTAAAAACAATAAAAATTATAGATAATTGTGCTGAAACATTGAAGTATATAAGCAATAAGACCCTTCGTCTCAGGCCCCATTACCCAAAGCCTGGTAATGCCCTCTGTGTCGGGTCGTATTTCTTACATATATATTAGGGTTGTCAATCGATTACAATTTTGATTGGTTAATTTATGGGCATTAGTTGATTAATCGGTAGATTAATCCGTGCACATTTTTAATAATGGTAACAATATTGCAACATAATGTAATTGTATGTAAAAAATAATGTGATAACAATTGTAAGTCGCCCTGGATAAGGGCGTCTGCTAAGAAATAGAGGCTGTGTGGTCCAGTGGTTAAAGAAAAGGGCTTGTAACCAGGAGGTCCCAGGTTCAAATCCCACCTCAGCCATTAACTCATTGTGTGACCCTGAACAAATCACTTAACCTCCTTGTGCTCCATCTTTTGGGTGGGACGTAGTTGTAAGTGACTCTGCAGCTGATGCATAGTTCACACACCCTTGTCTCCGTAAGTCGCCTTGGATAAAGGCGTCTGCTAAATAAACAAATAATAAATAAATAATAATAATTATAGCAGTTGTCCTGAATGTAAAACTAAAATGTCAATAGAATCTAAAGAAAAAAATAAAAATAAAAAGCCCAATGGGAATTTGGTCTTTTTAAAAGCATTTTTATTATTATTTTTATTTTAGGAAATGTAACACATTTTCACAGTGGTCAGGGCTTTGAACTCTTGACCGGAGGGTTGTGGGTTCAATCCCAGGTGGGGGACACTGCTGCTGTACCCTTCAGCAAGGTACTTTACCCAGATTGCTCCAGTAAAAACCCAACTGTATAAATGGGTAATTGTATGTAAAAATAATGTGATATCTTTTGTAACAATTGTAAGTCGCCCTGGATAAGGGCGTCTGCTAGAAATAAATAAATAATAATAATAATAATAATAATAATAATACCTGAAAACACAAGATAGCCGTGTTGCGTTTCCAACATTGGTTATTTAATCTAACATTACAGCTACGTACTTGACTTCCTTCCTGTACTTCTGCATCTAGCAGAACCTGGGGCACCGAAGAGATTAAGCAATTCAGAATCCTGTTACAGGTACCCGAGAATATTGTGGCTATTGACTAGTAATTGCCTAACATGCTGTCGTAGTCACAAATGAGAGAAAGTAATTCCACATAATAACCTCTATAAGAGGAATTGGTACCTTCATCGTGCCCTCTGAATGCCAGTTCTTGCTTACCAAGATAAACAGCAGAATCAGTCAAGCGTTTAAGAACCTCATGTTTTTTTCTTACTTGCTCATTGTGATGTATTGTATCCCTATGCTTCTGCTCATCCAGTTGAACATCAATCCCGGTTTTGAGTGTAACAGGGGCTCACAAGTGACTTTGGGAACGCTCATGTTTTTGTGCTGACTTTGTTAGACATCCTTGATTGCTGTAGCCAGTGCTGTTCCATATCACCTTCCAGTAGTATTTGTGGTGTATACGTCCATTTTTTTCTGAGAGAGTTCTTCTTGAAAAGTGATTCGTAAACCAAATCGAGTACAATGTCACCGTTTTTTGGTTTTAATTTGTAAAAAGCCATTCGAAATATTACTTTGAAGTTCTCAATACAATTTTCAATAACAGTCTCCATATGTATGTCCCGCCTCTGCTCATTAATGATTGGACAGCTGTAAA
Organism: Acipenser oxyrinchus oxyrinchus; assembly: GCA_030684275.1. Lineage (NCBI taxonomy): Eukaryota > Metazoa > Chordata > Actinopteri > Acipenseriformes > Acipenseridae > Acipenser > Acipenser oxyrinchus. The sequence goes on along the minus strand of CM060249.1, from coordinate 67,328,829 downwards.
ACCAGGGCAGATCTTTTGACTTTGCCATTGGTTAAACTTTAATGCAATGTTTGTTGTGATGGCTCAGGGTCTTTATAGGTGTAGATTATCAATTAGGTGTGTAAACAGATAAAACTATAACAATTGGTACTATTTAAGCAAAATGGTTAAAGTTGTCTTATCAGTGATGGAGCACTGAAAATGAGCAGAGTTCTGAGGTTCTGTGGCTGATGGACCTGGAGTCTATGCGTCTAGTTTTATGTGTTTCAGGCGTGGAATGGACCTCAAGGGGGTACCCTAACTTCAAGAAATATGACTGTGAGCCAGACGTAATCCCTACGTCTCTATTAAAATTGGGGTCTGAGTGTAAAACTATAATATCAACATCTGCTTGTACGCAATATTTCCTCAAATATTGATAGCAGCTAGGATTTATATATATATATATATACAGTATATCAGGGGAAAAGCTGTGGGTATCTTCCACATGCCTTGAAAACACAAATATTTTTTTTTAATTTTTTTTTTTAATTTAGTCGTCACCAATGGTTTCTACCCTGGTTTTTCTCCCCAATTTGGAATGCCCAATTATTATTTTTATCCTGGTTCATCGCTGCAACCCCCGTGACTCTGGGAACGGAGGCTGAAACACGCATCCTCCGAAACCTGTCCCTGCCAATCTGTCATTTTTCACACTGCAGATCCACAGTGAAGCCACCAGACCTATAGTGCCGGAGGACAACACAGATCTGAATGGCTCCACTGCAGACCCGCAGGTGCCCTGTCAGCCACAGGGGTCGCTGGTGCACGGTGAACCGTGGATTGCCCTGCTGACCTAAGCCCTCCCTACCCGGGCGGCACTCAGCCAATTGTGCACCGCCCCCTAGGAACCCCCGGTCACAGTCAGCAATGACATAGCCTGGATTCGAACCTGCGATCTCCAGGCTATAGGGCGCATCCTGCACTCCACGCAGAGCACCTTTACTGGATGCGCCACTCGGGAGACCCAAAACACAAGTAGTTTTGATAGTCACCACTACTTTAAAACTATAGCTTCCAAAGGAAAGCTATTATATTTCTTAAGGTACCGTATATCAGCAGAAACTAAACATATGCAATAGCAATAAAGGCCACACTACCACAATTGTAACAGACATGATTTGCTAAAGTTTTTACTCTGTGCAATTTGAATATACTTTGTATTTTTATATTATTGTCTGATATGTGGATTGCAATTGCCAGCGAGTTTTTATTTATTGTCTTGGTTTTCTGATTTTGAGCATTATGCAGAAAACACAACAAAGGAAAGCACTTGGAAGCATGTGCCCATTTCTTCCCAGGAAAGCAACAAATAAATCTTCTCACAAGAATTTGGATCGTTGGTTCCCAGATGTGTTGGTGAGTTAATGTCGTTGCTTACTTGGCAGCCAGGCTGACAATCAAAGGGAGCAAAAAACTGTAATGCCCTGCCCCTGATCATAAACAATCCTCCTTGAGATAAGTACATCTGGTTCTCTCACAACTAACTGGAGTGATTAAATGGGCTGGGTTTTAAATGATGTGCCATGGCCTAAAAGTAAATCAAGCATGCATGTTAGTTTGTAACGAATATATTGCATATCCAGATTACCGATCATTCTATAGTTCCTGCTTTCTCCCACCTTAACTTGAAAGCTACTTGTACTTACTCTCCTGAGCTTTTCACTAGTCAGAGTGCAGTTACACAGCACTCATGAGCCCCCTAACAGTACAAAACATGTATGCAGTTGCTGTACTATAACTTTTAAAATTGTGAATGTAGAAGCCGTTTGGCGATTTTCACGCGATTTGATTGGCTCTTGTAAGGCTTAATACAGGGCTTCTCAAACTTGGTCCTGGGGACCCCTTCTGGCTGCTGGTTTTCATTCCAACCGAGCTCTCAATTACTTAACTAGACCCTTAATTCAACTGATAATTTCCTTAATTAGACCTTTTTACTTGTTTTCAGCTCTTGAACAGTTGCATATTTCAAGTTAGCTATAACATTTGATAAGTAACTCGAACTGCAACTGTTTAAGAGCTGAAAACAAGTAAGAAGGTCTAATTAAGCACATTATTAATTCAATTAAGAGTCTAGTTAAGTAACTGAGAGCTCGGTTGGAATGAAAACCAGCAGCCACAGGGGGTCCCCAGGACCGAGTTTGAGAAGCCCTGGTTTAATATGCCTATTCCGTTTTGCTTGCCAACAGTAATTGCAGATGAAAAATTGGAAAGTTCTGGCTGTTTATTATTATTATTATTATTATGATGATGATGATGATGATGATGATGATGATGATGATGATGATGATGATGATGATGATGATGATGGAACCTTAAGTTCATGTTTTTTTTATACCCGTACTGCATATATTCACACCAGGCGTGACATTTAAAAGGTTCGGGAGATATTATTTTCTTTGCAGTGTTTTTGAAAGTGCTCTTCAAATTACAGTCTGCAACTCTCTGTAAACTTCAACACAGTGATTAGAGTGTTTTTGATATTTCTGTGTCTTATACCCTACTGCACATACGAGATCAGGGTGAAGCCGAGGTGTACTGTATATCCTTAAAACCACCTATCAGCTTCACGCAGTACCTTCCTGTTGTTTGATGTCTAATCCCCTAGTGCTGAGTTTAGACTCAGATTTCAGTAAGGGAAATCTCTCATCAGTTTGATGGAGAGCTACGAGTCCCACCCCTGATCCTCCTCCTCCTCCTCCTCCTCCTCTGCTTCATGTGAATGCGAATATGAGCTAGTAAGAGGGGCCACAAACAGAAACTCAAAGGATCTCCGGCATGCAGAGAGGTCGGGTAAACTGGAATCCTCAGTTAGATCGCTGCCTCACAAGACTGATTTATTCACCGTTGTGTAAAGGGAAAGCACACCTCGACTAGACAATAAGATGGACTCGACTCTTCGTTTCTGGAAAAAATAAAACAACTGCCTCAGAGATAATCAAAAACCTTAAAAGTGTCAGCCACAATAACACTTTGTAGTTCCCTTTGAAGCGAATGCTGCTGTCAGTCTAGTGTACTATCCTCTCTTCAGGATGCAAAGGACTCCAACTGGGATATTCTTTGGAAAAACAGAATTCGGATTTTAACATTCAATAGGACAGTGTTGCAGAAATTAAAAAAAAAAAAAAAACTATTTACTTTCCCTTTACGTGTGTGTTTCGATTGTTGAAGGCTGTCAAGTTCAGATTTCTTTATAGATTAGTAGGATTATACATTAACCAGAGGAGGTCAAATTTAATAAAGCGCAGCCCGAAAGACGTTTTGTTCGAACCTGCGGAGACTTAGGATAAAAATGTCATTTTCAGCTTTCCTTGGAACTCACGTCTCTCTTTTCCTTATTTTTATCATAAATGGTGAGTATCATATATGTATATATGTCTAATGGTTGCAATGTTGTCTAATACACAATTTTAGCTGGGGTAATACATTGTAAATGCATCATTTTTATTTGTGATAAGTATTTTCAATCTGTTATCCAAGAATGCAGTAAACATACACACGACATTAGGCAGTATGGACTAATCATATTTACATGCTGAGGAGGAGTTAACATTACACGTTATATTCTACATTGCTGCGAAAAAAAATAGGTTAACTGGAAATGATATCCTAAAAGGGGCCTTTAAAAGTACTCTGTCATTTATTAAACTATTTCTATAAGCAGAAATTGCTGACATCGTAGTGGGTTATGCTAATCCGGAATATGATTAATGACAGATAGATAGATAGATATTATTCCATATGATTTTGAAAGCTCTTCTTCCCTCCCATTTCTAGAAAACTGCCAGTAAAAATACAAACTTCCCAGGCATTGTAACAATCTAGGGTGTATAGTAGATGCTACTTTAATCCAACACTGCACAGTTTCACAGATGTTCTAATAATTGCAAAACCCAAGTACTTGTGCGACGCTGAATCGATGCAGTAGTACAGCACAAATAAAATAAAAAGTCTGTATCATTGCGAGCACAGGACCACCAACTATGCGCAGTTTATAGAAAGTGGAGATGTCTTCTCTATAATGAAGCAAATAAAACTAAAATATTTTTTATTTTTATTAAATAAATGGTAATAATTCTTATTTTCGTATCCAGGAAAGAAATTCTCGCTGAACTTGAGTGAGCTCGATCACGTTAAAAAAAAAAAAAAAAAAAAAAAAAAACATAGTTTTTTGAGCAACACATAACAGAAAACCAAATAGAAGACTTGAATTTAGTTATCATATAGGTAAACTTGTCCCGAGGAAAAAAAAAAACCTTGCTACAGGTTGAAGCAAAGGGGACTTATTTTGTTTGGCAAAAGTTGGAAAAGACAGTTAAATGTAACAGTTAAGGGAAAAGAAGATTATAGGTTTGCACTCAGACTGCCCATCTGCTCGGAATTACAGGGGAGTTCCAGTTCCAGACTGAAAAGCGAAATAAATCAGAGAAGATTAAGAGATCTGTAAATTCTCTAAAAAAAACAAGTGTCGGTACATTTACACTGAATACGATGACCACATTTATATTTAGCGCTCTTTTCAAACATTTTAAGAATCAGCCTTAAAATAAAGGTGAATGCAGAGGCGCTGGAACAATTTTTTTATAGTGGGGGTGCTGAAAGCCATTGAAGAAAACTGTAACCCCTGTATATGATGGAAGCCATGCTGCCGCACCCCCGCACCCCTGGTTCCAGCTCCCCTGCATGATTGAGACAACTAAATACCTAAATTAAATATTTTATTTATATATTTATTAGCAGACACCCTTATCCAGGGTGACTTACAATTGTTACAAGATATCACATTATTTTTTACATACAATTACCCATTTATACAGTTGGGTTTTTACTGGAGCAATCTAGGTAAAGTACTTTGCTCAAGGGTACAGCCACAGTGTCCCCCACTGGGGATTGAACCCACGACCCTCTGGTCAAGAGTCCAGAGCTCTAACCACTACTCCACACTGCTGCCCTGTATTTATTTTGTCTGTTTGTTTTATTTTAACCGTGTGTATTGGTAATGACCATGTTTATTTAATAATTTGTTTTGAATACTTGGAAAATGGCTTTCTTATAAAACTTCCATGTCCACATTAGTATCAAGTGAGAAGTAGCTGAGAAAATGTGTTTTACAACTGAACATTTCTTGAGAATGCTAATAATCTTGGATCCTTGAGCGTCTGCTGTGCAGTACCAATTTAAAAATCATGGAAAAGGTGTCGACCTGCTTTATAACACATTATTATTTAATTTCAACCTTCTTAGAGTTGCCTTAGTATTATGGTTTATTTGATTGTAAAGCGTATACTTTTAGTGATTAAAACATTTATTGTAAATTAACATGCAGTTATTTCTCAGTTGAGGGAAGAGAAAATACAAGTTAGAACCTAAAGATAAAACAGCCAACTCGGAAACATCTGGTTGGTAACTGCAGGAACAATTTATTCTAATCAGGCACTTCAGCCAAGCCATAAAGGGCCATCTTAAGCAGTTATCTAGTACTTATTCACATCAAAAGTTAACTTAAATATATTTATTCAAATCATATGATATAGCCCAACGACCCAGATAAGCACGTTCAAATATCTTCTAGTACTTGGCTGCTTGTTGTTACTTACAGAAACCTCCAACTGTTTACTGCCGTTTCTTTTTATAATTTGAGACCTTGGAATCTTTAGTTTGAAACTTTTTGTTAATCCCAAACAGATATGATTATCCCCGGTTAGCCGAGCAAAAGGGATGTTGTAGAGGCTGCTCTACCTACCTACCTCCACATACTTTCATATGCCACTTCAGACTTCAGCTTATTCAATTATGATCAAACATGGTTATAACATTATTAACCACAGTTATAGTGAGTATTGTAATGACAGGATACATGAAGAAACCTGTCTGTACATATGCTCGTACAGTTTATCTTTGCAAAACATTACCTTATGATGTTCCAACAGTATCCTAAAACTTTGTATTAAATGTATTAAACCTCATTTATAGGTGTGTTTTCCCCCACACATGATAAAAAATTGTCACTATGAAAAACATCATTTCAAATGTTCTGAGACCTGACTAAGTGTGGGTACTAGTAAGACAACAATGGTCCCATTCACCATCTGTGCTGTGGGTTCTGGGATGGTTTGAAAAAACAGCAGGGCCTTCAAACAGCAACCTTGCCATGTCCCGTCATCTGAACATAATCAAACCGAGATCCTAGGGCAGTGTTACTCAACTCTGGCCCTTGAGATCAAATCCAGTCCAGGTTTGTTTAACTATGCAGGTTCTAATGTAGTTAATTGAAGCTGCTAAGAGGCAATTAACTAATTTAGGACCTGGTTGGAATAAAGACCAGGACAGGAATAGATCTCTTGGGCCAGCTGAGTACCACTGTCCTAGGGTAGATGTAGTCAATTCCAGTCCTCGAGGGCTGAACCGTTTCTGGTTTTTGTTGCAACCAAGCTGTCTGTTAGTTAACTGGCCTAATTATTTGATTATTAGAAAAAAAGTTTACACTTTTTCTCAGGCCTTATAATGTTTTATAGATATTGTATCTTGAATCGTGGATTATTTAAATCATTAAATGAAAAATACACCAAAAAATGTCTCTCAAAACATTAAATATTTTCAAATGGCCAAATAATTAGATCAATAAGCAATTAAGACCTGGAGTTGGAATGAAAACCAGAAACAGTTCTGCCCTCGAGGACTGGAATTGACTAGCCCTGTCCTAGGGTATACATTTGACTGGAGTTTTTGGGTCAGGTAACCACCCAACCTACATAAACTAGGTTGGAGGTGGGGTTACAGGATAAATTGACCCTGGTATACCTTCCAGTCTATTAGAACACAAGAACATAAGAAAGTTTACAAACGAGAGGAGGCCATTCAGCCCATCTTGCTCGTTTGGTTGTTAGTAGCTTATTGATCCCAAAATCTCATCAAGCAGCTTCTTGAAGGATCCCAGGGTGTCAGCTTCAACAACATTACTGGGGAGTTGGTTCCAGACCCTCACAATTCTCTGTGTAAAAAAGTGCCTCCTATTTTCTGCATGTTGGACCCCCTACCACATCTGTTGCAGATGTGGTAGGGGGTCCAACATGCTTCTGGTGGTGATGACCACAAGCTGCTGCTGTGTGTGTTTGTGTATATGCATAACATCGCTTTAAGGAGACAATATTTAATAACAGGCCTTGCGATTAAATCTGTCATTAAACAAAATGATCTGACATTATTATTAACACAACATATAATTGTAAACGAATACTCAGTTTTGAGGTCATACAGGTTATCTCCTGTATAAGAAAAAATAAATTGTTCAGCTGCAGTCTTTTGAAGTAAAAGTCTGGTGGAATATAGTTTTACAAACTCATCACTAATTTATTTAAATATTTCAAAATACACATTGTGCGTTCTCAGTGCATAAAGTAGCCTCATCTTCCCCTTGAGACACTTATTGGTAATATTAGTAAAAAAAAAAAAAAAAGAAAGACAAATAGATGGTTATCTTTGTGGGATTTTGTGTACAACTATCAAAAGCTAACCATTCAACAACCCCAGTCTTAGAACAATCTGGCAAGCACTCATATAATCAAACCAGTTAAGCAGTTTGTAGAAGCCAGGGAAAAATGCATGCAAGTGTAACCTTCACAGCAATCCTTTACAAAGCAAAGGGGAAGACCTTTTCTGTACAGCTGCATCCACTGGTAATAGCAAGTCATTACTTGTTTAATCTAATAATGCCAGCTGCATAGAAATGTGTTTGCACTTACACATAGAAACCAGATGATCTCTGTCTCCTTGACTTGTACGGCTTTTTATAAACCAAGAAGTGGGTTATTGCCTTTAGAATATAGCGAGCACAAAGGGGTTTACAACTTTATATATTTTACATTTTCAAACAATGGAAAAACAATGGAAAACAATGCTCTAAGCAGAAACAGGAAAAGAGAAATATACCAAACACACATTACAGGATATTAAACAGGTTAGAAATTGCTGACGGCATAAAGTATACACTTGTTTTAATGCTCTGTTCCTCTCTTGTGGGGTGTGCTTGCTGTGCAGGTATAGGAGAGTGCACCTTGCTACACTATGCAGACAGCAGGTCAAACCCTCTGTCACTGGAGAAGAATATCGGCAGGCTGCCTAAGGATTTCCAGTGTCATCACATGCTGAAGCATCTGCACAATGGAGCCAGGATTACAGTGCAGATGCCACCTAACATTGAGGGACACTGGGTCTCTACAAGGTGAGAATTAAACAGTCAAACCTGTATGACAGACCTCTTGTGTAATGTGGCCACTTATCTATAGTGATCAATATTCATGTGACATAATCCATATGGCAAATCTTCTGGATATAAAGACCATCTGCCAATTATGACCACATTTCTCTTGAGTGAAGAACAGATAATGTTAAGTTTCAGTATTCATAACACTTACAGCTATGGCCAAAAGTTATGCATCACCCTATAGAAAGAACTCATTTTGCCCTACCCCACAAAAAGAAATAGGATGTGTGTGAGGAATGAGAAACAAATCCTGGTTAATAAAATACCGTACCATATCAGCTGACATTTATGAGACATTTGTTTTTCCAAAAAACATGTCATCTGATGGTGTAACAAAATATGTAAATCAAAGGTTCAAGGCAAAAATGGCAAATATTATACATTTTAACTGTTTGTTAATTTAACATTTCTTGAAACATTTTCTTTAGGACAAGTTAAGTGTCTAACCCTGTTTACAGAAACTATCAATACAGACATTTGCAGCCCAGTGTTTTATTCCCAGTATTTTATTCTCACATAATCAGTCACAGCTGAATGTGTATACACATAAGTGTCTGTCACCACTCTATCTGGGGTCAATGGGACTCAGCAACTCCATGATTCCCATCATATTTTTTTGTAACTGTATAGAACCAGGACAGATGGCTAACCAAGCCCTGAATAATCATTTCAGATGTTGTCCATCCATTTATTTGGAATCCGTTGTTTACAATGATCAGACCTGAAAAATACTAATCCAAACCTCTAAACACTATGCCTTTTTGTTGGCCATAAAACAGCTATACTGAAAATACACTGAAAACACTATCATGCTAACTAAAATGGGACAAAAGCTCAGAAAATACATGTGATCGGAAAATCGAATTATTTCCTTTTAATTATTGTATTACTAAAATTGTTAAGTTAATATGACATTCTTAATCCGGAAACGAACAGAAAAAAACTAATACAATATACAATACATTACAGCAGTTAGCACATTTCCTCTATGACAGTGGGGCAGAAGATCACTACACAGACGGGTCAGGTTACCAGGGGCATGCTCAGACAACAGCATTTTTTTTTATAATAGAAGTCTAGATAATAGAGGTTCTACTTTTTGTGCTTTTACCATGATCTACCGCAGTACAATTGTATAAAGCCACTCCCTCTGTTGTTGACAAAATGTCTCTAAAATACTAATCACAGATTTGTTTACCTCCCTCTGCAGCTGTGAAGTGAGACCGGGCCCTGAGTTTATCACCAGGTCGTACAAGTTCTACAACAACCACACATTCAAGGCCTACCAGTTTTACTACAAGGACAACCACTGCACCACACCCACCTACACACTGGTGATCCGGGGGAAGCTGCGTCTCAGACAGGCCTCCTGGATCATCCGGGGTGGCACTGAAGCAGACTACCAGCTGCACCGCATCCAGATCATCTGCCACAGCGAGTCGGTGGCCAAAGAGATGGGCCAGCGGCTGAACCGCAGCTGCAGGGGGGTGGTGGGAGGAGGGGTGTCCTGGGAGCCCAACGTCAGCTTCGACCTGTGGAATGAGGACATGGGCTGTGACTGCTCCCGGGCACTCAACTTCGCCATGCACGAGCTGCAGCTGATGCGGGTGGAGAAGCAGTACCTGCACCACAACCTGGACCACCTGGTGGAGGAGCTCTTCCTGGGAGATATCCACACAGAGCCTGCCCAGAGAATGTACTACCGGCCCTCCAGTTACCAGGCTGCTCTGCAAAACGCCAAGGTAAGGAATGGCCTCAGCCTGAAGTATCCATCCCTAGATAATTTATTTAGAAATATCACTTCAATATACAATGCACCTATATAATGTTTCTCTTGGGAACCTGAAACACATAGCATTTCTTGTTTTCTTCCACCTGTCATGTTGTACAAAGGCTACTCAGGCAGGGTTCACAGTATTTAACTTTCTAACAGATGCAAACAAGTTGGAATTCACTTAGGAAAAGCAGTTTAACAAAACAGAAACAAAAGAGTGGTCTTCTGAATTTCTTTAGTGTTTTGTTAAGTTATTCCAAAAAACACATTAACATCTAATTACTGGAAATATACCAAGGCCCTTTTCTTACACATTCCTTATTCTAATCAAGTCGATAAATATATATATATATATATATATTTCCAAATGTCTTTGAATTTTAAAAAATAAAATAAAGAAAGTATTCATCTTGTCGAACATTAAAAAGTACCAACAAATACAAATGTTAATAATGATCAGTATGGGTTTTGTGGCAGGGCAAATCCCTGCCTGAAGAAATTGTGTTAATTTCTGTCCCTGCCAGATAAATGTATGTGTGTTTGCACAGCCACAGGTGTAGTTACAGTATTTTATTGAATTAATTGGTGTCACCTGCCTGTAATAAGCAGACCAGTATATAACCGGGACAAAATGTTTGTTCTAGGCAGTCTGCAGTCGGTGTGAAGGCAAGAGGCTGTCAGAAACAGAAGGTTGTGTGTGTGTGTGTGTGTGTGTGTGTGTGTGTGTGTGTGTGTGTGTGTGTGTGTGTGTGTGTGTGTGTGTGTGTGTGTGTGTGTGTGTGTGTGTGTGTGTGTGTGTGTGTGTGTGTGTGTGTGTGTGTGTGTGTGTGCGTGTGTGTGTGTGTGTGTGTGTGTGTGCGTGTGTGTGTGCGTGTGTGTAAAGTGTTTATGTTTTACTGGTAAATGGATTAGCCATCCAGTGTGTGAGTTTAGAGTGAAAAAGTAAGAAGTTTAGTTAGTACTCCGTGGGAATTAGGTTTTTGTTTTTCACTTTTCTTTTTATTTCTGTAAATAATAAAATCGCACGCCAGTGCTTAAAAACCATCAATGTCTGGGTCTAAGAGAAAAAGGGGTAAACAAACCTAATTCAGTGAAATCCTTCACAGTATGTATGTTAATTCTGCATTTCTTTTAATGTAACATTTTATAACTTTTCATTTGCAGGCCTGGGGTGGGGTGCGGGGGTGGGGGGGTATGATACTTGCCTGCCCTTTTTAAAAAAAAAAAAAACAGTGCCAGTATTTAGTGAGAAAAATTAATAACTTGACAGTTAGCTTCTGCTGCATCACTATGCTTGCCTGTAGTTTGCACCTGGAGCTTATAGAAATGTAACCTTACTGAATACCAGCTAGACTTCACACCAGCAAGACCAGGCTGTAGCAGCAATATCTAGTCATTCAATAGCTGTTTTGCTGAAACCAGCTCAGACCATTTGGTGATTAGTTCCCAGTTTCTTAACCACCCTGGGTCTGCAACATAAAGCACACCATACACTACTTGCTCCACCCTGTCCCTAGAGCTCTCTGTTTATTCTATGATGTTCCAAACCCCATGTTGGATATATGTGGTGTAAATGAATTATAATTAAAAGCAAATTAATGCTGAATGACTGAGTCCGTGCCAAATCCACAGAATTAAACTTTAAACAAATAAAATTGGGTCACTTCCAAACCCCTTCAGTGACTTAGCTGCAGCATGGTAAATACAATGTGTTGCCTAAATGACAAGCAAATCCCAGCCCAATCCCTTGAATGAGACGAGAGGTAGAATAAAGGGTTGCACAGCCTTATTCAGAGCACAAACCGCCAAGTTGTGTATCATGTCTGCTCCCCTCTTTTATCTCAAACAGGGCATGGGAAGGATATACCACTAACCATCCAGTGCATTTAAACAGCTCACATGGCCCAAGGGATTTTGTGCTGTTAGTGTTAGAGTGCCCTCTATTGAAAGAAACACAAACAAGCAGTAAGCTGTACTATTTTGCATTAATGAGGGTCAATATAATGAACATTTCTGTATTGTTGAAAGCTAGCATTAATTCATATAAAAATTCAGTTTGAATTGGTCTTTGGGAAAAGGTCCAACTTGCTTTGGCATCTGTACTTACTCTTTTTTCATGTAGAGTATTAAAATGTAAGATTATTAGCAGTCCTCTAAGCGCCTGGAATCTTAGCATTACAATAGTAATACTGTATTAATAGTGGTAGAAATAATATTTTAGGACTTAAAGGCTTTAAACACACATTATTTCTAGTTGTATTACTAGTATTAGACATGTCAAACAGTTTAACTGTACACACTGATGTGATTGGTCTTTTTGGCAAAAAGGCAGTAAGTAGTACTTAAAACGTCCTTACTATACCTAAACGACGTAGGAATCAAAAACTCTGGATGGTAGAATCAGAGCCATAATGGCTACATGTTCAGTGTTTAGTGGATCTAAGGAGTCTACTCTCCTTTATATAAAAATTAAAGGATATGCTACTCATTATTAATGAATGCACCTATCTATCCTATCTGTAGCTGCCCTGGGTACTCCATTAAAAACTCTACACCTAAATAGATATATTCTGAATGAATACAATTAATAAAGATTTTACATGTGTGTGCTGTTCTGATCCACTTCCTTTGCGGCCTTTTTAATTAGATCAGCGAGTTAAACAACAAATTAAAAACTGCTGCCACGTCAATTTTAGAGAAAGAAAAGCTAAAACTAAACTAAGACCGTTACCTAGGGCTACAGTTTCTTTTGTTTCCCTCTTTTTCTTTTTATTTACAACCAAATTGATGCTTTAGTTCCTTTCAATTATGCAGTAAAGTGTATGCTCGTAAACTATCTGCCTAAACTCCAAAGCAAACCTATGCCATATTTGGACAAAAGGGAATGCTTTGTTATGAAAGCCATGCTCCTGTTGGAACACATTGCAGTGAATTGCAGTGAAAAGCTATTAAGATCAACAGTCATGAACCCAAAAGGGTAATGTTTAATAGTAAGCTGTAAATCCTTTGTTGTCTGTTCTGGTTACAGCTCTTTACTGTGGTATACTGATTCTTGCTGTAGATAAGTTTTACTGGTGCAATCGTTCTTGGTGTAGATAAGTGAAGTGCCAGGATGATCTTTAAACTGATAAAAATAAAGGGATGATCAGTACTTACTGTGTTGTCCATAATGCAGTCCTTTGCCTTAACAGGGCTTCACTGGTTCCCAGTTTACTGAACTGCTGAAATGAAAAGTCCACATCTAATGTGTTAAGTTGACAAACTGTAGCTTTAGATATTATACAAACATGGATTCCTCCCCCATCTTCCCAAAATGTGAAACACCCAAAAATTATAGTTGTTATTGTTCCTTAAAGCAACCCACATTGCCATGTGATATAGTATGGCTGTGAAAAAATGCTGTAAACTGTTTTAATAAGGGATACTTTCATTTTTCACGAAAGCCAAAATTATATTTACAACTGGTTTCACAAACCACAATTAGCACTGAACTTGGACAAAAGACCCACCCAATTAACACTAAACAGGACTACTTTACCTGTTACAGTATGACCGGAGGGTCGTGGGTTCAATCCCAGGTGGAGGACACTGCTGCTGTACCCTTGAGCAAGGTACTTTACCTAGATTGCTCCAGTAAAAACCCAACTGTATAAATGGGTAACTGTATGTAATAAATAAATAAATAAATAATATGATATCTTGTAACAATTGTAAGTCGCCCTGGATAAGGGCATCTGTTAAGAAATAAATAATAATAATAATAATAATAATAATAATAATAATAATAATAATAATAATAATAATAATAATGTATTGTAGTCCTGACAAGTGCTTAGCAGTTGGGTCTTTAAGACCAGATGAGATCAGTAATTTTCAAAGGTCATTCAAATAAGTCACTCAATAAAAGGGCCTGCATAGATTTTTAAGTATTTATTTTTACATTTCATGTCAACTTAAAAGTATCTGTTTTAAAATCAGCCATTTACCTTCTGATAATCTCTTAATTTAAATATGTAAATTAACCTGAGGGGGAAAAAAAACTGTATCTCATGGACCCTTTATTAAACTCAGACAAAGATAAGATTAAACTTGGTTTGTGAAGCCGTTTGTGAATTTGAAATGTGCAGCTTCAGTTTTTTATATAAATAAACTTGTGAAAGCAAGGACTCAGAAGCATAGCTGGCACATATCATTAATTAAAGCACTACTTCTGAGATTCTTTCAAAAGCAGGGATGTATCAGATCTGCAGGGGTTTTCAGATGGTTACCGCCTCTCTTTTGAGGTTTGTTGCTTTGTCAAACAATTCTGAAAGAGAGATTAGAAGTAACTAATATTACACAATCTATCCCAGAAAATCTGTTTCAAAATAAAGAACATTTTGGTAAAAACTGTCAGTTAGTTTTAAACTGGTAGCTTGAAATTGAGACTTTGAGCTCCAGGGAAATCGCTGACAACATTCCAGAAAGGAAGGAAGGAAGGAACCTTTTGTTTATAAATAAAATACATTCCTTTGACCAAACTCTGGGAGTTAACTGTAAATATGTTTAAACAAAAGGAATTAGAAATTGTAAACCCCACTTTCAACTTCTTAAAGCATGCCATGTTACAATAAACAAATACAACTAAGCATACCAGAATTTAAAGCAGTTATAAAACTGAATATTATATAAGGTTCAGGAAAACAAACAATGGTCCATTGTCATAAATTATGTCAAGTGTCTGTTCGACCTCATGTTCCTACAGAACTTGACTTGATACTGCAAAGGATTATTAACAGCAAGGATTATTAATAAGGTGAAAGACAAAATCAGTTAGAAAAGGTTGTCTTGTCCATTGTGTATTCTTTTTTTTTTTTTTTAATGTTGAATGATTTAAAAAAGACCCGGGAAGGCATATAGATAGTGTAACTGTTGTTTACATTAAAACCATTTAAAAATAAATAAGATTTCAGATCCCTGTGCTTGACACATAGTAATTTTGTAAGATGATTTTTATCTGAAAAAATACAGATAAAAGATGCTTATTTGTTGTTCTTTGATATTCCAGAACCACGACCACACGTGTATTGTGTGTCGCATCATCTATCGGTCTGACGAGCACCACCCGCCCATCCTGCCCCCGAAGGCAGACCTGACCATCGGGCTGCACGGCCAGTGGGTGAGCCAGCGGTGTGAGGTGCGGCCGGAGGTGCTCTTCCTCACCCGACACTTTGTTTTCCATGACAAGAACAACACCTGGGAGGGGAACTACTACCATTACTCCGACCCTATATGCAAGCACCCCACCTTCACCATCTATGCTAAAGGCCGCTATAGCCGTGGGGTGCACTCCAACAAGGTCATGGGAGGCACAGAGTTTGTCTTCAAAGGTAAGCAGGAATAATGATAAGAACAACCAGCATCACAATATAGCCCCAAACATGTATTTACACGCTAAATATTTCTAAAAAGTGAGAAGTACACAGTAAGAACAATGCGGAGAAGAGAAACTCGCTTTCATTACTGTTATGTGCCTGTCAGTTCAAACTCGAATAAGAAAGACGATATTGATGCTGCATTTGTTTATATCATTCAGTCTCTGTGCTGTGAGTGTGTAACTGGCAACACAGACAAATTAGCAGCATGTATCTTAACTGTTGACTACTTTTTAGGAGGCAATCATAATTTGATGATCTGGCAAACTGAATTGATCTATAATCAAATATCATACTGAATTGAATGGTGATAGCACAACTGAATTTAAATATTACAGAAAACAGTAATGCAGCACATACAGTGCCTATAGAAAGTCTACACCCCCATGAACTTTTTTCACATTTTGTTGTGCCTAAGAGTTTCATGCATTTAAATGAGGATTTTTTTCCACTTATCAACACACCAGACTCCACACTTTTAAGGGGAAAAAAGTTTTTATCGAGAAAAAGATTATATATTAAAAGTACAAAACTGAAAGATCATAATTGGATAAGTCTCCACCCCCCTGAGTTAATACTTGGTGGAAGCATCTTTGGCAGCAATTGCAGCTGTGAGTCTGTTGGGATAGGTCTCTACCAACTTTGCACAACTAGATTTGGCAATATTTGACCATTCTTCTTTACAAAACTGTTCAAGCTCTGTCACGTTCCTTAGGGAGCGTTGATGGACAGCAATCTTCAAGTCATGCCACAAATTTTCGATTGGATTTAGTTCGGGGCTCTGACTGGGCCACTCAAGGACATTTACCTTTTTGTTCCTTAGCCACTCCAGTGTAGCTTTGGCTGTGTGCTTTAGGTCGTTGTCATGCTGAAAGGTGAACTTCCGTCCCCGTTTCAGCTTTCTTGCAGAGAGCAGCAGGTTTTCCTCAAGGACTTCTCTGTACTTTGCTCAATTCATTTTCCCTTCTATCCTGACAAGTGCCCCAGTCCCTTCCGATGAGAAACATCCCCATAACATGATGCTGCCACCACCACAAAACTTTTTGCCACATGGCTACAGAATCTCCTGAGTGTTTTTTTTTTTTGCATACTTCAAATGGAATTCAAGGTGGGCTTTCTTGAGTAATGGCTTCCTTCTTGCCACTCTACCATACAGGCCAGATTTGTGGAGTGCTTGGAACTTTGTTGTCACATGCACATTTTGACCAGTCTTGGTAGCCTCTCTGATCAGTCTCCTTCTTGCTCGGTCATCCAGTTTGGAGGGACGGCCTGATCTAGGCAGGGTCTTGGTGGTGCCATACACCTTCCACTTCTTAATAATCGTCTTGACCGTGCTCCAAGGGATATTCAAGGCCTTTGATATTTTTTATACCCATCCCTGATCTGTGCCTTTCAGCAACTTTGTCCCGGAGTTATTTTGAAACGCCTTGGTGCTCATGGTTGAGCCTTTGCTTTGAAATGCACTACCCAGCAGAGGAACCTACAGGAACTGCTGAATTTATCCTGAAATCATGTGAATCACTACAATTTAACACAGGTGGAGGCCACTTAACTTGGTGTGTGATTTTGAAGGCGTTGGTTACACCTGAGCTAATTTAGGATTGCTATTACAAGGGGGGTGGACACTTATCCAACCAAGCTATTTCAGTTTTTATTTTTAATTAATTTTCTACAAATTTCTAGAATATTTTTTTCACTTGGAAGTTGTGGAGTAGGATGTGTAGATAAATGAAAAAAAACTGTTTTAATGCATTTTAATTCCAGACTATAAGGCAACAAAAGGTGAACATTTTGAAAGGGGGTGTAGACTTTCTATAGGCACTGTATGTATTACAGTGCAAATCATCATTGGCATTTACAGCTGTTGAAAAACATAAAACAAAGACTAGGTCATTTTAGAATAGTACAGATTACGATCAGTACTCAGAACAAATACTCGTAACAGGGTCCAGGTTTGACTGTATAATTTAGTAGTTCACCACATTTCTGTAAATATGTATATTTATAAAGAGTAGTGTGTTTAATTTCAAGAAACTAGATCATTGCTGTTGATTTTTCTTAGAACAACACTAATGATTTTCCTGCATGAGAGATTTTAGTTGCACAAAAGGCCTCACGCTGGGGAATGTGGCAAGTCTGAAACATATCTGACGCAATTAACCAATTGAAAAGAAAACTTTAGTTGACAATTTTTCTGTCTTTAATACAGTCTCTAATTGAAGCATTGATCCACTTCCTAATAGCTATAAACTAAAATTTAAAAAAAATCTAAAGAAAAAGAAACAAACAGTGAGGCCTGTAAAGCAAAGGGTGTAATTAGAATTTTACATTCCGTCCAACCTAAAAGAGAAAGATCAAGAAACCTCAGCACAGCACCATGTGTAATTCCATGTATAATTAGCTCCCCTTTGCCTTTCCTCATCGTCCTTCACCTGTGTTTTTGTTTCTCTCTTTGACAGTGAACCACATGCGAGTGACACCCATGGATGTAGCCACTGCCTCCCTCCTCAATGTTTTTAATGGCAATGAGTGTGGAGAGGAGGGCTCCTGGCAGGTTGGGGTGGAGCAGGACGTGACACACACCAATGGCTGTGTGGCGCTGGGAATCCGTCTGCCCCACACTGAGTATGAGCTGTTCCGCATGGAGAAGGATGCCCGTGGGCGCTACCTGCTCTATAATGGACAGAGACCCAGTGATGGCTCGAGCCCCGACCAGCCCGAGAAGAGGGCCACATCCTTCCAGACCCCGCTGTGCCAGTGCTCCTCTACCAGCCAGGGCTCTGAAAGGGGCTCACATGAGATCGATAGGGCCCTCCCCATCAACAGCGGCTCAGACACAAACTGCCACATTCACTGGGGAACTCTCAGCGTCCTCACCATGGTCTACCTTCTCCTGTTCTTAAGCTAAAGAAGAAATAAAGAACAAGGCAGCCTGTTTAAACCAGTGACTATCCAAAAACGAGAAGGAAACTGAGCTACCCCCTAGCTGGGTAGGCCCTTTCCTCAAAGGAAGTTTATTTACTTAATGCACTTGAACACCTCAGAGCTGTTGCTCTTTTTGGGGGGGGGAGAGGTTAAGGGGGTGGGGAGAGAGGAAAGACATTCCTTTGAACTTTTTCAATTAGTTTTATTTGAACTCTATCCAGTCAAGCGTAGACTTGTAACTGCTGCATAACATTTACTGGAGCAGATGTATATCTATATTTCCAGCTGGTGTTGACCTGAAGGGAGACAGCATATGCCAGAGAAGGAAAAACCAGACAAATACAGTTGAAAATTCCTGTTTTGTCAATTTTTTGCTCTAGCAGCTTCAGTATGACCAGGAAAAAATGAAAACCTTGCCCGATAGTGACTAACAATCCAGATTTGTACTGAAGAATGTGGCGCTATCTTTTTTTTTTCTCAGACTTGATAGTGAATGTTTGTATAAGCACCAACTAACCTAATTCCAGAAACTGCACAAAGGGAAGAACTTGGACCAGATACAGCAGGTTTAGTACTGAGCAAACAAACTAAAATCAAAACTTTTCTTTGTGCTCTTCTTAATCTTCTATTATCAAGCATATTTGTGTTGTAAAATTCTTGTGCCACTCTCTTTCTTTTATTCCTTTTACAAAAGGGTCTCCATCATTATTTTATTTATATAATTTCAAAGTCTGTTTAAACAACAGTACAAAGGTTTTCAAGGGCTGTTGTATGGTGAACCTCTTATGTGATCAGTGCCTTTAGTTTTCTGTAAGCTATTGTTTAGTAGCCCAGCTGGATTCAACTGGCACTTCAAAAAAAAAAAAAAAGAAAAAAAAAAGTACTTTTGTAAATTGTACAATTTACCACTGTTTGTGATCATGTGTTAGACTTGGTGCAGATGGCTTTGTAAAATGTTTGTCTGCAGAACTGGATCAACTATCCAAATGAAATATTGTATATTATATTTTGAGCTATCTCAGTGTTCAATTCTCGTCTTTATTTGGTATCCAGAGGTGAAGGTGAAGTTTTACATGTTCCCATCAAAAATGATTCCAAGGAAAACAATGTAAAATTCACTGCTAAGGCAATCCAAATACACAGGATTTGAAATATAAAACTAATTTGACATTAGAATGCTTAAAACACTGGTTGTGATAGCACACTGTACAGGTTCAGGGGAGGATGGAACAATGATCCTACTCAAAAAACAAACTGCAATGGTTTGGCATAAAAAAAGTGATGGAGTAAAGCACATTTTTTAATTGTTTTTTTTTTTTTTTCTTTTTTTTTCTTTACCAGTATAGCCTAGTTGAGACATTATTTTGCAGTGTGTGCCTGATATTAATCAATTGTAGATGATGTGCCAAACAATGACTTGCCCTGTGTGAGTCAGTGGCTGAGCTGAAATATCCATGTATGTAAAGAAGGCCCTTGGTCTAACCACTAGAACACAATGTTGCTCGGTGAACCTCCAGGACACATTGACAAGGAAAACTCAAAACAGCCCAAACTTCAAATAAATATTGTGTTCTTTATAGAAATGAAAATAACCATTACCATATGAGTATTTACCTCTTAAAGACCCAAAACCTGAATAAGACATATCAAACCATTCAATGAGCCTGTGATGCAGTCATGGCCCGCCCCCGAAGACATAAATATACTGCGTTCACAGACCTCAGCGTCATTTTTTCTTCAAGCCTGCTGCAATCATGGACGTAGCAACCTTGAAGGTTAATGGTTACATTTCTAGTTCAGGGAACCAGGGTTATGATAATAACCTAACATTCCCTTTCAAGTATGAAATGTAACCATTACCTAATGGGTGAGTGTGACAAAGCCGTCGCAAGGGCAAGATTACAGAACGACTGGAATGACACAAGGCTAAGCCGAGAGGCTTCCTTGTGCTTTACCACACGGAACCTCAGTAACATAGCTAGGGCTAAAAAATGTGTTTTAAGGGTCAACTGAGAAGCCTTCCAAAACACTATAGTTCCAAAACCAGGGTTTTGAGGATCTACGAATTAAGTCTTTGTAGAACCTAGTAAAGGTATGGGGAGTAGCTCACACTGCTGCATTGCAAATGTCCTGCCCCCTGAAATAAAGCCCACGAAATTGCCATGCCCCTGGAGGAATGGGCAGTGAGCTTTTTGGAGAGGGCAAGTTGGCTCGCTCATAGGCAGTCCTGACTGTGTCTGCTATCCATTTGGATAGCCTCTGCTTAGACAGGGTTGACAATAGGATTTCGCCCCATAGCAGACAAAAAATAGCTCAGACTGCCTCCCAACTTTTCGTCTTATCAACGTAGTACGCAGGGCCTGCACTGGGCAGAGCGTATGGAACTGCCACTCCCTTTCAGACTGGAAAGGAGGTGGAATGAAAGCCTCCAATTCCACAGGCTGGTTGACATGGAATGCCAGAATGGCAGAAGGGCATGACTGGTACGGAGCGTAACCTTTGTCCTGGCCTCTGTAAAAATTAAGCAGGCTTTCACTATGGAGAATACCTGCATCTCGCTCACCCATTTTGCGGAGGTGATATCAAGCAAACAACCGCTTTGAGCGCTAAATATTTTGGCTCAGCTGAATGCAGGGGCTCAAATGGAGGCTTCATAAGTGCATTGAGCACCACGTTTAACCTCCAGCAAGGAACAATGTCCTTCATAGGCGGCCGAAGCCGACGAGCCCCTTTAAAAAAGTACCCCGCCAGGAAGCTTGAGCCCCTGTGGAGACCAAGCAAATTTTGACATGGCAAGCCGAAATGGCTGCCAGATAGACCTTTAATGTACAGGGGGATTTCCCCTCATCAAACAGGTCCTGCAAAAATTGCAGTATTACTGCCATGGGGCAAGTTGTGGGGTCAAACCCATGAGGCAGACACCACGTCTGAAAGAGCTCCACTTGTACCCATACTGGGAACATGTGGACACTGCTCTGGCATTTTGTAGGGTGTCAATAACCCTATTAGACAGAACCAGATGGCTCAAAGGCAGCTGTTCAGGAGCCAGACCCATAAGGCCATAAGGTCCCCCGCGCCTGACTGAGCAGGTCACTGCGCTTGGGCAGTCTCCACGGTTGGCCGCTCAGGAGCTGCATCAGCTGCATTAAACCAGTCTCCTGGGCCAATAAGGGGCTACTAGAAGCACCTTGGCCCGGTCCTGCCTGATTTTCTCCAGACACAGTGGGAGCAAAGCAAGCAGTGGGAAACCATATAACAGTTGCGTTAGCCACTGGTGTGCCAAGGCATCTACTGCAAGCGGGTCCCGCCTCCTATTATGGAGAACCACAGAGGACAATGGGTTGATTCCTGGGAGGCAAAGAGATATATCTCTGCTGTCTCAAACCTCTCCCAAATGAGGCTCACCACCTCAGGGTGAGCCTCCACTCTTAGGTGCTGGGAACTCTCCTTGAGAGGAGGTCCGCCGCCCAGTTTGTCACCCAGTAGTGAGAGGTTCTCGTGTGCCCAGAGCAAAAGCTTGTGGGCCACGAGGTGGAGACTGGGCAACCTGAGGCCGCCCTGGTGGTTGATTTAAGCCACCACTATTGTGTTGTCTGTACAAACCTTCTGCAAAAAATGCTGCAAGGCTAGGTAAACTGCCGGCAGCTCTAAAACATTCAAGTGGAGACCCTGCCAAGTGGGGTTCCACAAACCTTGCACACCCCTGCCATTCCACACAGCGCCCCAGCCCAGACTGGACGTGTCCGTGGTGACGACCTCCCTTCTGGTGACACCACCCAGATGGGCCGGTTGTTTCCACCGAGAGGGTGCCTGAGACACTGTCAACAGGTGGTCGCGGTTCAACATGGGCTGAAAAACCCAGCTGTTGAACCAGGCCTGCAGAGGGCGCATGCACAGGAGACCCCAAGGAAGAGTCTGCGAAGCTGTTGCCATCAAGCCCAGGTGTTTCTGGAATGAGCTGAAAGAACTCCAAACAGGCGGCCATTTTCTGCACTCTGCCGTCCGACAGAGTGGACAGCATGGACCTGGAGTACAAGCAGAGTCCTAGATAGGCGGCTGTCTGAGAAGGCACTTTGCATGATTCACTGTAAGGTCCAACCGTTAAAGGTGACCGGTGACCAGTTCTGTGTTGGTCTGTGCTGGAGACTGGGCACAAAAGATAATTGAGCATTCAGATTACTTGTGAGTCTCAATTGGGCCAGGATAGAGTCAATGCACTTCGAGAAGGCAAGGGAGCTAGAGAGAGGCCAAATAGCAAGACATGAGGTCCACCATGGTGAACCATTCGGCTGGCCTGATTGACTGCAGAACCTGTTGCATCGTCAACATTTTGAACCTCCTTCGGCTCAGATACAGGTTGACCTGTCTGAGTCGAGGATCGGTCTGAGGCCACCATCCCGCTTGGATAGGAAGTGCCTGGCGTAGAACCCTGCCTCCAACTGGAGGAAGGTCTATGCACATAGCCTGTTTTTACATTCACACCCTGAAAGGGAGGGGGACCATGCTGCAGTGAGTAGCTGGTCTGAACGGTAGTAAGTACCCAGATGTCCGAGGTGCACTGATGCTAATACTCCAGATGGCTCCCTGAAAAGGGGCCCTGGGCCTGTGGCAGCAAACTTCTAGAGCTGCTGTCGTGAGCTTGGAGAAAGATGGACAAAACTCACAAAAACTGCATTTAGTCAGTGCCTCCTTGGCGTGCTCTCACCCCAGACAGGAAGAGCTTCTGCTCTGCTTGTCTTCAACAGGCAGATTGGCCTAAAACCCAGGCATGATGCAAGTAGCAATGCAGTGCACTGTAAACAATATACAGGTGCAGCCTCGGTAAGTTTATAGACAGCAACTAGGCAGGTCAAGACCCGGACAAGACCGGCTTGGTACCGGACCGGGGACGTAAGCACTGGTCGGTAGTGGGTCGGAACCGGAATGGTACCGTTGAGTACCATGTCAGTAAGGTACCGGGTCAGTTTGGTACCAGTTTGGTGACTTTAGCACAGGTTCCGTCCGGTACGGTACCAGTTCGGTGAATGTAGCACCAGGTCGGTTCGGTAGCGCTTCGGTGACTTTAGTACCGGGTCGGTACAGTACGGTACCGGTGCAGTAACCTCGGTCCCGGTTCGGTACAGTATCGGGTCGAGAACGGAGCGGGTCAGTGACCTCGGTACCAGGACGGTACGGGTCCACCGGTTCGCAGTTACCGCAGGTAGCACTGTACAGGGATGCCCATCTGTACAAGCTACTGGCAAAACCACTCCGTCAGTACCCACACGAGACTGAAGGAAACCTGCTTGTTACAGGTACTAACAGCCCTCGCATGGTGATGCAAAAGCAGTCACCAAAACGGCAGTGAGATACTGTGGAATGAGACTGCAACTAATCTCAACCAAAGCGCGGTATCTCGGTCCAGCGCAGCGCTGCTGACAACAGCTGTATGCATATTCCTGTAAAAAAACAGAAAATACAACAAGAGAAAAATATTTCTCCACAGAAAACAGTAAGTAGAAAATAAACGTCTCGTAACTTAAAACGAGAATTTTTATTTAACTCCAGCCGGAGCTGTGGGACTAATTACGTTAGTTTGTTAAATAATTAATTTAAACAATTAATTAATTTGATTACATTCATTTAAATTAATGTGCGTTAATCAACTTGAATGAATACTATATGACCATTACCATATTAGATCACCGACTAATTAAAGACAATCTAATAATTATGTTAAATAATCTGAATATGCATTCACGTTAATTAAGACCTCATCATAATCATTTTATTTAATGACGTGTATAAGATCGAGGAATTACAATGAACACACAAAACACCCTCAACCACAAGGTAGGTTAAAATATCGTAGCAGTTTATTAGATAATAATACTAACGGTACAGCAAGGAAAAACTTAGAAAATCATCATGAGGTAACAGTTTACATACACACCAATGCAGCACAAGTAAACACTTATTCATTGAATGTATATACTTCTATATATGTTGTTTCTCAATAATGCATTTAACTACAATACAAGTGGAATCCTATTGCTTTCCTAACATTCAGTATAGATTCAACATTTCAGTTTAACACAGTACATTAACTCCTCTGTCTCAATCTCAGTACAGGCTGTACGGATCTGCTAGCAGGTGATGACACCACTCTGCTGACAGTTCCCTCAGCTCAACTACACAGTGGCCCTATATTTACCACTCACAGGCAATATAACTCTAGTTAAACCCAAGCATTTATCATTTACATGCAAAACAAACCTTGTTCAATTACAATTCTTCTAATAATATATCACAGCTAAGGCTGGACTACAATTGTTTAATAACAATTACACAAGTATACTTTCAAACAAGCACTTCATATGAAAATATGATTGAAGCAGCTTAGTTGCTTTTTAACAAGGTTCAAACTGAGGCTTTTCATGCACGCATTAAAAGAGCAAATAATATAACTATTTTATCAGTTTTTATGTGTTGCGATTACAGTTAATTACTCTAGTTCCATAAAGGAAAGGTAATGAAATTATACTCAATGGTTCCTTGAGGTAGACCTAACGTCTACAGAATAAATCTTCCATTGTAGTTCAGTTTTCACTTTGTTGCAACAAATCTTCAAACCCAAGTTGGGGCTCCTTTATCTTCAAGCCCAAGTTGGGGTTTCTGCACACTTCCCGTGTGTTCCTTGATCTTCAAAACCCAAGAGGGGGTTTCACAGTCTGTATGTCCTTTTCTTTCTTTGATTGCTTCACCCATAGGCAGACAACAGTCTCTCAAGCTGCTGTGTTTTGCGGCTGAAACAGAAGCCAGTCAAAGCCGGGAATGGTTTCTATTGACGCGTAGATAAACTGACTCGCAGGCGTCTCTTTCCTTCCAGCAGGAGTCTGACAGGGAACTTTCTTGGATGTTCGTTTATTGCAGGGTACAGAATCTTCTTGCAGTCCAGCGGTATAAAGCTTATGCTATCTTCTCTTATGGAGCCATGTTAGAAACCAATTCAAAGTTCTGGCAGCAAGTTGCCAGTTCTTATAGGACTTTCACATAAAGACCTATACATTACTCCTACAACTGTCTTCCATTGTGTTGGACAATGGGTTGCCTCACCCTGCATGGGATGAATACATGATCTAATTATGACTTCCTTCGTCTGTCTAAAGCTATTGTTTCCTCCATAAATTCTGATCAGATGCTCCGATCTATTTACGATCCTGTAGAGACCCTTTATGACGGGTTCCGTTAAAGTCCGCTGGTCAGAGAGCTCACTACCCCTTCCTTTGTGCTGGGTGCTAGGAAGTTTCTCCAGTCAATAGTTCACATGAATCCAAAAGATTAGTTTGGATATGTACTTATATCGACAATAGTTATTAATTCCAGGCAATTGTGCCTACAGAGCTAAGCAACCTGTGAGGAGACCACAAGTCAGCCGACTTATGTTTCTTAATCCCTGGGAAGGAGCAACAAGCCGCTGGCTTCATACAGGGCACAAGGCCGCTGCAGGATGTAACAAACAACAGGCTGTAGTGCACAATATACACGTAATTAATAATAATAAAATTAAAAAAACTATTACAGCGTAAATAAAATATTGCATAAATTATGTAAAACAGAATAATTAGAGGAACAAGTACTTATCTGATACCAAGCTCCCCTCAGGTCAGTCTTGAAAGAAAAAATGGTGCTTGTCATGCTTGGGATGCTTGTCAGTGTGGTCTCCCGTATGTGGTGTGTGGTCTTCCACAATGAAAGCCTTATGGTCATGGCTCATTCTTCTGGATTTTTGTGTGTCAAGTCATTTATTTACATTTCGCCACAATTTGCAATTCTGTTTTAAATTCTCACTATATAACTGTAATATAGCTTTAAATTTTGCATGTAGAGTCTCTAATAGAAATGTAGGAATTTGAAGCCACTCAGTTAAAGCAGTCACAACGAATCACTGATAGATACAAATCAGGAAGGAGGGACTGCCCAACTGCACTGGGAAAGGTAGGATTTTTTGTTTTTGTTTTAAATGTGAAAGGGGTGAAGTCAGCGTGAATTGAGTAACTATTTCCAGTGTTAATTGGCTAGACACTATAAGTTTTATTTTTTATATCGGGGGTGTTTTATTGGTTAAAACTGAAAAACAGAACTCAGTGTACTGTCTCTATGCAGCTGTAACATCCAAGTCACTACCTCTCAAATGGTTTCTGGGAGACACTGTGGTAATGGCAGCTTTGAAAAAAAAAAAAGTCAGGAAGGGTTCATTTTTCTTGTACAACACCCACAAATCAATCTGACCTACTGAATTCACCAGTGTACCAAGTATGAAACCAATGTGAGGTCTTTTATCATCCGGAAATCAAAAAGTCACGTAACCCGTTATGCAGCCATTTGTGGTCACTGGCCAAAGTGAAAAGTGTGATTAGATTTTGCCAGCTGTGGCAGGTTGACACTCATTCAAGCTCCATTTAAGGGGATGCTTAATTAAGTCACGTCAGCAAGCCTTTTGCAAATGCTACCCAGTTGAGAAATGAATTTAAATGTTTTTGCTACGCATCATTCTCCACAGGTTAAACTGCATATGAACACAATCCACCATTAAATAAACAGCACGGTATGAAACCCCTCTTTATTCCCCACCAAAAGTTGTATACAGTTGCAGACAAAAGTATTTGGGCAGTTTAAAAAAATGAGAATAACTACAAAGATAGTGATTTCTGTCATTTCTAATTGTTACACTGAAAGATATAAATTAAAGTAGCGATCCAGCTTTATAATAAAAACAAATTACATAACATGCATAAAATGAAAAACATGCAAAAACTAATTTCATACTTTGGCAAAAGTATTTGGGCACCCTTACATTAGTATTTTGTGTGCCCACCCTTTGCTTACTTTACAGCTTGCAGTCTTTTTTTTGTATTTTGAAACCAGTTCTTGGCATCTTTCCGGAGATATTTTTGCCCATTCTTCAACACATACAGCTTTGAGTTTTGCAATCGACTGGTTTCCTTTTTGCAACAGCAGCCTTTAAGTCAATCCACAACATCTCAATGGGATTCAAGTCTGGGGACTGAGATGGTCAATCCATAACTGTAATGTTCTTTTGTTTCCAGAAATTCCTTTGTAGACTTTGCAGAATGCTTAGGGTTATTATCCTGCTAGAATACAAACATCCATCCAATAAGCCTTCTAGCACTGGTTAACAAATGAGTGTGAAAAATGTCTTGATATTTTGCAGCATTCATTGATCCTTCTACAATAAATGTCACCAGTGCCGGAGGAAGAAAAACAAGCCTATGCCATCAGACAATCTCCACCATGTTTAACACTGGGCATGATGAACTTTTCTTCTCTCTTCCTCCAAACATATTGTTGCTTTCTTGGTGAAAAAAGTTCTATTTTGGATGTTTTCTTTTGTGTAGTTTTTAACAAAGGTTTGCATCTTGGTTATTGGCTATTTTTCTGGTACTTATTTTTGTTTAGTTGTATCACTGCCATTTTGAGATGGTTAAAACTAAAGAGTACAGCAACAATTTGTGTTGCTTTTTTGAATCACAAATTTCCCATTTATTTTTCAGCACTTGATTGTATTTATTTATTCTATAATTATCATCAGGTGTTGGTTTCAATCATGATAATTGTCAATAATTAGCAACGAATGGGTTTCAAATATTGCCCAAATATGTTTGTCAAAGTATGAAATGTTATTTTTTTTCATTTTATGCATGTTATGTAATAATGTGTTGTTTTATAAAGCTGAATCTCTACTTTCATTTATATCTTTCAATAGAAAAATTTCAATTTGTTTTTATTTTATTTATTTATTTATTTATTTTTTTAACTGTCCACTGTATATACTTAAAAGAAATTGGCTTTAGCTCATTCAGTATTTCACAAGACCTGTGGTTTTCCCTAGAGATAATTCCTTCAAAGTTAGTAATAGTCACAAGGGGACAACGGACAATTACATTTTAACCTAGCTGTTCCACATGATGGAAGTAGCACAGTATGTTGTTTGCAAGTTTAGTTGAGAACAAAATTATCTCCCTCATCCTCAATTGGTTGTTGCAACTTGGAAAGCATATTTGTTAGCTCTTATGAGAACCAAGTTGAAACTGCCTCTCAAGGGATGATAATCATAGTATTTGAAGATAAACATTGAGAAAATTAAACAATGCTGTGGTAAACAGGAGGACAGCTGGAGAAACCAAAATGACTAATTGGTTCCTGCAGCTATCAGCTGAGCAAATTTAAGACCTTTTTAAGACCAATCTTTAGAAAATGTAAGACCCATTTTCACAGAATATACCAAATGTAAATACTAGAATTGTGACTAGTTCAAATACCATCTAACAATTATTTATTCAAGCTGTACAAATTGTAAAAGAATCAAACCTTTTGATACTTGTACAATACGTACAGTACCAATGCAGTGATAATAATAGTTGATGACAAGGGAGTTATTGTTCAATCTTTCTTTTAATCAATAGAGCAGCAGTTACTATTATTATTATTGTTATTATTATTATTAATTTCTTAGCAGACGCCCTTACCCAGGGCGACTTACAGTCCTAAACAAAAAATACATTTCAAGAATTACAGTACAAGTATTAATACAATTAAGAGCAAGATAAAATACAATGACTTCAGTTCTAGTAAGTACAAGTATATGACAAAATACGATTCAATATCGGAGCAGATAACAGTGTCAGTGATAGTTACATCAGGATACGATTAAATGCAAAATACTACAGACTGAATAACACTTGTGGTAGATTACAGTACAGTACTCTGTAAAGTACAGGATTAAATGCAGTAAAATAGGAAGCAGATAAGTGCAAGTAAAGCGCATTAAGGAAGAGTGATAAAGTGTCCAGAGGGAAAAGAGGGGTTCTACAGGTGCTGTCTGAAGAGATGAGTCTTGAGGAGGTGTCGGAAGGTGGTCAGGGACTGGGCAGTCCTGACATTTGTAGGAAGGTCATTCCACCACTGCAGGGTGAGGGTGGAGAAGGAGCGGGCTCTGGAGACAGGGGAGCGTTGAGGAGGTATAGCCAGTCTTCGAGTGCAGGAGGAGCGGAGAGGTCGAGTGGGTGTGTAGGGAGAGATGAGGGTCTGGAGTTAGCTGGGTGCAGTCTGGTCAAGGCATCTGTAGGCGAGTACAAGTGTCCTGGATGCGAGCGGTGATCGGGAGCCAGTGGAGTGAGCGGAGCAGTGGAGTTGTGTGGGAGAAGCGAGGCAGAGATAACACCAGGCGAGCAGCAGAGTTCTGAATGAGCTGGAGCGGACGGGTGGTGGACGCAGGGAGGCCAGCCAGGAGGGACTTGCAGTAGTCTAGACGGGAGAGTACCAGGGCCTGGACAAGGAGTTGGGTGGCGTAGTTGGTGAGGAAGGGTCGGATTCTTCGTATGTTGCTCAGGAAGAATCAGCAAGTGCGTGCCAGAGTGGAGATGTGCTGGGAATACAAGAGGCAGGGGTTCAGGGTGACTCCGAGGTTCTTAGCTGAGGAGGGAGAGAGTGTGGTAGATGGCGCACAAATAGCCTAACTGACTAATATAGCAACTATCTGCCTCAGACTCTGGTTACCTGTAGACCTGCAGTTCATTCCAGCTGATCAACAAACAGAACGCAATTATATATTTATGAAATTTTAAATGACATTAAGAGCTGTCAAAGCTGAAAAAGACAGGAAATGGTTTTCCAGTGGAATGCTGTCTTTCACCAACATTCCACATAATTTAGTAAGTGTTTTTATATATCCCTGAATATCTAAAAAAAACTACAAATGATACAACAAAAGTACAAAGGGATAATATGTTCCATTTTTGCAAGCAATGAAATGGTTGGTTGTAAATTGACGTGTTTTATTATCTGATTTAAAAAATGGGTAAACAATCGGACAATATTGGTAAACGTGAAATAAAATAAATAAGAAACGTAATTTCCTAATGACTAAATACTATCAATACATGTTTATGTTTGAAACAATCTCAAAAACACAAATCTTTACCAAGTATTCAAACCTACAATCCAATAGATTTGCGCGGAGTCAAGTGACTTCCGCATACCAACCGGTAGCCGCTGAAAACAAACCGTTGTCAAGCTGTGTAACCTACGACCGGTGGACATGGCTAATTATGTTGACAACCTATGTGACCAAAAGAATAATAGATACAAACTAAAATGAGGTGTTGTAGATTTAACCCTTTGTGGTCTTATGTCGGACCTGGTCCGACATTGCAATTTTCCCTTTCCGGTCCGATGTCGGACCCTGTCCGTCATCATCAAAAAAACATAAAAAACAGGTCTCTAGTCATTTTTTCTCCGGAAAAAGCAGAGAAAACCATTCAATGGCTGAGTGAGACCGATAGGAGCCGAAAAAAGGAGCACATCTCATGAATACAGATAGCCCCAGCACCACATAGATAACACGGACATAAACAAAGAAGATAGCTGCTTCTGCATCCAGCGCTCAAAGAATATCACAGACCTTTGCAGAGCTTTTTTTAGATGTTATAGTAATAAAATAATGACTTGGATCGCATAATTGAGGAGTCTGGTGATAAAACGAGTGATCAGGAGATGATTTATCGGTATGCACTACTATGAAGAGGTATGTGAAAAATACAGCGAACAAGGGGTGGGGTGGGGCGGGGCTGGAGATGCAGTACTGAGTGTCTTGTTGATATGCAGTGCCTTTTAAACCTGTTTTACTGTGAAAAAAAAATACTTTTAAACAGCGCGCCTAAAATAAACTGCACGTGAAAATAAATTGGACCTGACGCACCTGAGACGCGCTGAATAAATGGACCGCCAAGGGTTAAAGCAATGTCCATACATTTCTGGGTCATAATTAATAATAATAATAATAGTAGCTAGGACTTAACCCCAATAAACGATTGTCTTCATTTTGTGAAATCTCACAATATTAAAGTCATACAGTAAACTAATCGTGTATGTATATATATATATATATATATATATATATATATATATATATATATATATATATATATATATATATAATCTCAAATGTTGGGTTAATTTTACTGGAGCAACGTGGGCAAAGTACACTGTCTTGCTCAAGGGTACAGCAGCAATGTCCCATGTGGGATTTTTAGTGTTCATTTGGAGAGATATTTGGAGGAAACGCATACAGATTCAAAAAGGCAGGAGCCTATGTCAATTCCTTCAGACATCCCACCTATCACTCCACCAGAATACCAAATGGAGGACTGTGCACCTAAGTGGAAAGAAGTAGAGCAAGCTGTGAAAAAAGCAAGGGCTTCATCATCTCCAGGGCCTAATGGAGTTCCGTACAGAGTGTACAAGAGTGCTTCAGGAGTTCTACGAATCCTGTGGAAACTGATGAAAGTAGCATGGGAAAAACAGGTTGTACCAAGAGCATGGCGCCGAGCAGGTGGAGTCTTTATACCTAAAGAAAAGATTCTAGCAGCATCAGTCAGTTTCAGCCCTATTTCCCTATTAAACGTAGAAGGCAAGATTTTCTTCAGCATTATTGCTCAGAGATTGTCAACTTACCTATTAAAGAACTGCTTCATTGACACTTCAATACAAAAGCGGGCATTCCAGGTTTCCCAGGATGCTTAGAACACATCAATGTAATCTGGCAACAAATTCAATCAGCTAAAAAGGAGAGGAAGGAGCTCCATGTGACATTCCTGGATTTGGCTAATGCATATGGTTCAGTGCCACATGAACTTCTTTGGGCAGCATTTGATTTTTTCAGTGTACCAATGACAATAACAAATCTAGTGAAAGCCTACTTTGGAGATTTGCAATTTAGTTTTCAACTTCAGAATTCAGCACTACATGGCAATGCCTAGAAGTTGGAATAATGGCAGGATGCACCATTTCTCCACTGGCTTTTACCATGGCAATGGAAGTAATCATTAGGGCATCAAAATGGGTAGTGGGAGGAGAGCTTGGCTTCTGGAATACGACTACCACCAATTCGAGCATACATGGATGACATGACAACCATGACTACAACAGTAGCCTGCACTAATCGGGTATTGGGCAAATTAACCAATAACATTGAATGGGCACGAATGCAATTCAAGCCCACTAAATCAAGGAGCATCTCTATAATTAAAGGTAAAGTAGTTGATAAAACGTTCTTCATTAATGGTGAGGCAATACCAACAGTGTCTGAGAAGCCAGTGAAGAGTCTTGGGAGATGGTACGACGGGGATCTAAAGGACACAGTTCGTGTGGGAGAAGTTAGACAACAAGCTGTGGAAGGGTTGAAGAGCATAGACAGCAGCGCTTTACCAGGCAAACTAAAACTCTGGTGCTTTCAGTTTGGCCTACTGCCAAGGTTGCTGTGGCCACTGACTGTGTACGAGGTTTCTTTGACAACAGTAGAGAAGCTGGAAGCTTTAATCAGTTCACACATCAGGAAATGGTTGGGAGTTCCACGCTGCCTCAGCAGAGTGGGACTTTATGGTAAAGGAATACTGCAGCTACCTGTCTCCGCTCTAACCGAGGAGTTTAAGTGCGCCAAGGTCCGACTGGAAATGACATTAGTAGAGTCACGCGACAAATGCGTAAGGGAGGCAGCACCTGTGTTGAAAACTGGAAGAAAGTGGATGGCAAAGAAAGCTGTGGAGGATGCAAAGGCTGCCCTTCGAATTGGTGATATCATGGGGCAAGTTCAGCATGGAAGAGGGGTCTTGGTCTCAGTTCAGCTCCTCCTACATGGCACAAGGCAGCCCCAGCGCAACGGAGGAAGCTTGTAGTCAACGAGGTGCAAAAGCAGGAGGAGAGGATGAGGTGTATAAAGGCCATTTCCCAGGGCAAGCAGGGAGAATGGATGAGATGGGAGAGTGTGGAACAACGCAAGATTGGCTGGCAAGACCTATGGTCAATGGAACAGAGCAGGATCAGTTTCCTTATAAGGTCAACATATGATGTTCTCCCATCACCACAGAACCTAAACCTCTGGGTAGGAGAGGATCCCTCATGTCCTTTGTGTTCATCACCTGCAACATTAAGGCACATTTTGACAGGATGTAAGGTGGCTCTTAGCCAAGGACGGTTTACTTGGCGCCATGACCAGGTGCTGCGATGTTTGGCCTTAGCATTGGAAGACAAGCGTAACATGACCAATAAGTTGCCACCTGTTCCATCAAAACATTACACACAAAAGACAACATTTCTCCGCCCAGGAGAGCAACCACCAAGAAAAGGTGTTAAAACCAATCCTCGCCCAGGACAACTGGAAGCTGCTAGAGACTGGAAAATGCTGGCAGATGTTGGTCAGCGGCTTATTTTTCCACCTGAAATTGCCACCACAAACCTTCGACCAGATATTGTCCTGTGGTCTGGATCAGCACGCCTTGTTCACCTGGTAGAGTTAACAGTGCCATGGGAGGATGCTGTAGATGAGGCGTATGAGAGGAAGAAACTGCGGTATGCTCAACTAGCCACTGAAGCGGAACAGCGAGGATGGAGAGTCTGGGTTTACCCAGTGGAAGTGGGATGTCGAGGATTTGTGGCACACTCTACAACCCGGTTTCTCAGAGATGTCGGATTCAATGGCCAAGAGTTGCGTCGCACAGTGAAGAACTTATCTGAAGCAGCAGAGAGGAGCAGCAACTGGCTGTGGTTGAGACGGAAAGATTCTGGCTGGGGATCTCAAGCACAATAGAAAGAAAGAAAGGCTGATGTACAGGTAAGTAAGCTGGGCTGAGTTGAGTGGGGGCGGAGGGGTGATGCTGGGACGCCAGAATCACCGTCGAGCCCTCTTGAGGTGTCGTGGGCTAGTCGACGAAACACCGAGGATGGAAGGTGCCCACTTGAAGACCCCAGAGATGTACCCTACTTAGCTCAATCCAGACGGTTGTCATGCTGATGCGCTGGGGAGACCGCACTATGGTTGATCCCGAGCCAGCATCGCAGCCGTTGTGTGTGCTGATGCGCTAGGGAGGCAAAATAAGCTGATCCCTGGAGCCAGCATTACACTTCAGCCATCAACACCAGACAGAAGGATATCTACATCATCATATGGAAGGAAGCGCAAATGGATGGAGACACATATGGATCACATTAGTTTACTGTGAAGCTACGTCTTAGTTGGTGCTTATCTTGGCGAGAGCCAAGTTCAAATCAGCATGAAGTTTTAACATCTTCTCTCATGTAATGGAAATCATAATCTTGTTGTTTTTTATTGTGTGCCCTTGCCTGTGGGTGTTTCTGCATGGTAAACCGTGTGCCCAGCTTCGCACCCTGAGAGGGTTGGCTAGCAATAGTAGGTTAGTGCTGTATTTTTTCTTTTATTTGGGTATAGTACCTGTTAAACTAGGAACCTGGGTGATTTCGTATGGCTTCACGGACCGTGATTATAACTAATTTTGGACTACCTGATGTTAATGTGGTAAACTAGTAGGTATAACTTATAATTGTGTATTACTGTAAGTATAACTATGTTTACCATGAATAAAATGTTCGCTGCAAATGGTTCTGGAGTCTGGTGGACTCCATATAGACCCATCTTTATGCTGCCGATGTAAAGCAGAAAGCCACTCATCCATTCTATCAGTGCTTAAACGCCTCTTATCAGAAGTTCAAAAAATGACAGCCACTTCTCTTTCATGTAGTCGTGGTTGTGGCACCCAACAACCACACAACTCTTCGGCATTGTATTAAAAATAAGTGCCAACAACTCTTCAATTAAGGAAGCAGCGTGTGTCTTGATTTGTTTTCAGTGGCTCCAAAGTTGCTATGCGGTTACTACATGTGTGCACCAAATTGCCCGGATGAGCACGGAAACCTATACAAAATATATTTTCAAGGATGGGAGGACATAATTGCGTGACATTGTGCGAGAAATAAATATACAGGGAAAATTATAAAATTATGCACAGCTAGGGTGATCTTATTTTCTTCAATGAAAATAATTTTCAGCATTTTCACCAAACTTTTTCTTTGTAAAAAGTTATCACAGAAAAAGGCAGTACAGCCCATGCCTCTCCCGAGTCCAAGGAGGGAGTTTGTTAGTTTCCTGCATGTAGTTTCCCCCAGAACTCTTCTGACAAGCTGCTTTTACACAGTCATTGAAAAAACTTACTACGTTATTTTCTTGATCGGTTATCCAGCAATACTATCTTATTGACAGAAGTTGTTAATAAAAAAAACATTCTATATTTAATAAAATATCAGAAACTAACCTCAATTCTTAACGAGAGAGATACTAACGGACTGCACGGAAAACCAGTCATATCACGTCACAGCGCAAGCACCACCTCCTTCTCCTCCTTCTCGTTTTGTTTGGCTGTCAGCAACTTCACTTTCAAATGTGATTTGGTAAAAAATTAAAAAAATTAAAAAACTTGAATGACAGCATATATTCAAATAGACCAATCTAAAGCAGCAGTTGGACTGCTTATTGTGGTGACATTGTTTTGTTGTTTTAGTCAACATTTAATAAATAGACAATGTACAGCTGCCTGTCACCGATTCGCACCACTGGTACAGACCCACATTGCGCCGAACAGCAACATTGGCATCCAAAGTGTTAAATAGAAAAAATAAATTTAAGACCTTCAGCTGCAAATATGTCATTAAGACCTTTAAAATGGAAAAATATACAAGACTTTTGAAGGCTCCGCGGGAACCCTGGACTAAACATATCGACAAAAGCTGGGCTTGCTTTGCATGGGAATATTACATCACTTTTGTTTGGGAATAATGGACAGGGCTTTATCTATTAAAATAGATAAATACAAGTTTTACACAAACCATCAGATGCAATGAAGTACAATTCTACTGTTCAACTAAACTACTGGTGTACAGATACTCAGATTTTCCTAGTCTTTCCCTTGTTTGCCCCCATCTACACAATTATTGAGTACCAATAAATAACAATTTGACACGATTTAATATAAAACCTGTTGTAATATAACCAACTAAAACTACTCATTATTTGCTTTTATCCATATGTTATAAAATCACTTTGCTCATTTCCATAGACATGTCTCACAATGTGCACAGCGTGAATTGTGGGATTATAGTCAAGATTTAACCTCCAATTAAACACAAAATACACTGGCAGTGATTATGCCTTAAGGTAGGGCTTAAGGAAAGGTCACATGTATATGACTAAATCTGTGATAATTTCTAGTTTCATAACATGTTTTGTACCGGTATACGGCACTACCTGCAGTATTTAATTTTTTTTATTAATGATAGCAACACAGAAAAAAAAAATCCGAACAGTGAGATTTTTTTATTTCTTTTTTATTTAATGTTAAATACCATGGGACAGGATTGTAAGAATGGAGCTTTTTTCAGTCAACAATTGCCTCACAAGGGTTATAATCTGTGGCAGGAAAGAAAAAAAATAAAAAGAAACAAACAAAAATAATTCAGCAGGTTGGTATCAACCGGGACAGGAAAGGGGTGAGAGATTTACAAGGAAGGAGGCACCATTTTCCCCAGCACACCTCTTGCCATTCCCAAAGAAAGTGGGATTATGAATTGGTCTAACAAATGGAATTTCAAGAGGCAACAGGTTGAAAAAATTGTCTTTAAAAAGGATTAAAATAACATTTTACAAGACACTTAACATTCCATTCAACTCTTATTAAAACCACAGAGAGAAAGAACAATTCTTTATTTTTACGGATTTTCATCAAAGGGCTCTATGCGCCTTGACACGCCTGCTATTGATGTTTTGACAACGTACAACTTTTATATTTCCCCCCCCAAAGAACTGAAAAAAGGAACATCTTGTTTTCTTGTGTGTGTATGTACTAATTGTGAGTGTGTGAGATTGTTAAAGGCAAGGCCTGTTTATAATGCTGTACACAAACATGGTCACTATGGGCCATACTACCAATGACATGGCAGGTCAACGGAAAAACATTTCCAGGCCTAAATGAGCACGTTTGCATGCTTCTTCTCTACAAGATGAACTTCCCTAGGAAGAATCCGATGAAAATGGCTGCGATTACAACAAGGAGAGAAGGAAGAGAGCTGGAACTGTCTCTACCCATCAAGCCACCTGTGTTTGTTACCATGTTGTCTGATCTAGGTGCCTTCCTCATCCTCAAACCTTCATCCTGAAAAGACACAAAAAAACAACAAAAAAAGTTACACCAGAGAATATCACTTTTTATACCATTTAATTACACAAATTAAAAGAAAACACTGAACTACTGAATCTTTCTCCGCTACAGGCTATTTCACTGAATCACTGGAAACATTACCAATACATGTTGTATAACAGTAAATAATTGGGTCCCTATTTATAAAACTTTCAGGACTATTTTAAAGAAATTACTATTTAAGCCAATTTTTTGCAGCTATAACCCTGTGTGTTTCAGGAGGTGGTTTATTAGTTTCATATTTTTACACCATTTGAGAATGTTTATAAAATTGCTATATCAACTTTAACCCACGACAGGGTGTGTTAAGATCATTCTTACTGAACACCACAGGCACATTGTGAGGCACTATGGAACCTGGGAAGGGTAGTAAGGTCTTATTGCACACCCTGGAGTGGGTTATTGAGCTTATAAAATTAAGTTTATAAAATGAGAGAACAAAGTTCAATTATATTTTAGTGAATGTATCCTTCCGCCAGTGCCAAATAAGCCATATACTTTAGCAGTTACAAATTTGCTGGAGAAACATATTACTGCAGTTACATTTTTTTTTCTTCAGTTTGAATGTACTGCAAAATATATAATTGCTTCCTTACATGTTTTATATACTTTGGTACATTAACTTTGCATTTTAACTAGTACAGTAATTGTGCTCTGTACCTTTATTTTTAATTCCTCCAAATGCTATGTCTGAGCCTTCTCAACACTAGTTTAATTTCTACAGAGCCTCAGAGTGGCAGTCATGCAGAATGTCATTTAGATCAGTCAACCTGAACAAAAGTGCTCACTGCAATAGAATACACTTTTATACCATATTTAAAATCTGGTTGTCCCCGTCCCTTCTCCCCCACCCCCACCATATATGGTCCCTTCATTGTTAACATCCAGCGTAAACGATCTCCAACCCGATTTCAGATCTTGCAGTAGGGCTGAATTTGGTACTTCAGCCGGGGGCTTTACATCTCTGTCACCGTGGACGAAGAGACAGAGGTTTTAAAAGAAAAGAAATCCAAGAAAATTGATCATTTTAATGTTATACAATTCTATTTAATTTACGTTAGTGTTTGACTATTACATTTTTTTTTTTTTTATAAAATGCTTGATTATCTAGTGTGGTGGCGGAAAGTTTTTAAAGCTGTTGACCCAGACATGTTTTTGATCAGAGGTGATGAGCTCTTCGTCGTGCATTAAGACTTTTTACTGCAGTCATGTGATCTTTTTCAGCCAATCACTGCATTTAATTTGGCCAAGGCAGGTTTATTAGCAGATCTCTTTAGATATATAAAAGCATGGCATAAGTCCGCCCACACTAGCTTACTGTCGCCAGGGGCTGACAACGTTGGACAAGAAATGGTCACAAAATGAACTATTGTGGATCGAGCATCATAGACCCTTCTACAAACGCTCTCTAATGTACAAACCTGGGGCTGTATGTACAAAAGCTTGTTTGTAAACGCCTCTGCGAGTTTCATTTAGGTTTCCGGTTTTGTATTGACTTTGCCGTTATGGATGCTCAGTAAATATTATACTTTTGTGAGTCAGCTCTTCATTTAATATTCATGTTCGTAAATGTAATTTGAATACTAGTTTCATTTACTTTCATCTGTTCACATCTTTGTATTTAGCCTATTAATTTATACTTGCTCCAGAGTGTCGTAACTCCAGGGATGTTTCATGGTTTATTGCGTTCACCTGTGTTTTTGCACGTCAGACTATTTTTACTTGTATGTTTTTATTATGATTATTTGTGACTTTTTTTTTTTACATTCTGGTGCTTTGCAGACAATTAAATACTTGACATGTTGTATGCTTTATTCATTTGCACATACAAGTCCATACACGCAGGCTTATCTTACTGTATGTGTAAGCTACTAGCCTCTTCCAGCAACTTGGCAGCAGAAATTGCTATATTTAATGATTGTGGTCAAGATTTCTGATAACAGACAGACAGACAGCGGAGAGTATTTCAACCCCAAAATATGTTTGGAGAGTTGGGTGTTTGAACAGATCCAGAGGTGTACTGCAATTTTCCTCAACAAATGAACAAAATAATTGTGGCTTATTGCGTTTTGCATAATATAAGAAGGATTATATCCATTTATGAAGAAGCGCCCAAGCCCTTATTCATTGCACATTATTTTAAATCAATAATTTTATATAAAATGTGCTACACTAAAAGAAGAATCTAATATATGGCCCTTGTTTAAAACAGCCTTCTAGCTGGTGCACAATGAACCTCCACATTACTGTTTAGTATTCCTTTGCAACTTCTTAAGACGGCCGTAACCGACACAAGCCAAGTTTACACATGACAAATGAACAGCACTACGGTTTCGGCCACAAACCCCATGATACAAACAACCTTCATACATACAGCCCCGGTCTTTACTGATCATAGGGATCTAAAGGTATACACAGTTGATTTAACACTGAACCAATAACCCTGTACCTTAAGTTGCCGGTTTTCATCTGAGAGTTTCATCACGTCAGACTGGAGCCTCTTGCACTCTTCCATGAGTTTCCTCATCTCAGTGTCATCCATTGACATGCTGGTGGGTTTTGGCAGGGAAGAACCGTCTTGCTTCGATGCATTAAGAACTGGAGTAGCTTTGCTTGATTCAATATCATTCTGCAAACATTAGAAGGGAATTGTTACGCCTACACCAATGTCAAAATGGCTCAAAATCAACCAATAAATCAGTTAATCAAATATCTGAACTACATTATTTAAAATCAATAATGTGTATTGTTTATTTTTACAATCACAATCCTTTTTATGCTCTGAAATATTGTTTTTATGCAAAGCTGCTTTTGTGTTTGGGGAAAAAAATAAAATAAAAACCAACAGATGTTATACATACCACAAGGAAGCTACACAGGAATTTATAAAATCATAAGGAAACATATTTCTTGGTTGTTGAGCAGCAGACCAATGAATGTTGTAACCTAGTTTCTCACCAGCTTTAAAAAGGGCAAGTGTGGTTTACATTTTTATATATCGCCATTACTGGTACACATTTCCAAATTTTATACGACTGTAGCATATAAAAGCAAATATAAATGCATTAAAATGATCCAGTTCTTCTGCAAATTGAAGGCTGGAGTTTCAAAATGATGTTCTATTGTGTGCCTATTATGAGAGCGACAACCGTATTGACAAAAATGCAACTATTTTAAAATGGGTAGGAATTTAGCCAAATA
This sequence comes from Acipenser oxyrinchus oxyrinchus, assembly GCA_030684275.1. NCBI lineage: Eukaryota > Metazoa > Chordata > Actinopteri > Acipenseriformes > Acipenseridae > Acipenser > Acipenser oxyrinchus. The sequence goes on along the minus strand of CM060249.1, from coordinate 67,288,131 downwards.
AAATCCCTATTACTTGCTTGAACTGTAACAGTCTTGTTTTACATGTTGAGAGGTGAAAAGCGTGTGATAAACAAATTCATTTTCTCTTCACTTTAAATTGGTTTATGAAGTGTGCAAGATCTTTGATAACATTTAAATTGTATATTACATCTCTCAAAGCTTCAGGGTTCAACAAAACATGTAATATTTCCATAGAAACATTAACAAACAATTTGCTTAAAAAAAAAAGCTTTAGCTCATCTCCCATTTTATCAAAAGGTACAGTGCATATAAAACATTTAATGAGGAGCCAAGTACCTTAATCCATAATTAAACATGCTGACGGGACATGAGGTATGGATGGAAATACTCGGAGAAATAACTGATAACATTTCTCAAGGTAACTCTTACTAAGTCCTACAACAAAACCCAAGACATTTAAAAGGAGGAGAATATTGTACACATCTACATCTCACCTACAGCGGTACATTAAAAGCACTACAGCGAAGCCGCTGCCTAGAAAAAGCTAGGCTCTCCCTACAACTAACCTGCATTATTTTCCCTTTGATCATACTGCTGGGGGCTGACACAAATCCCTGCAGATCAGTCTTGCTGTTAACAGTCAATGGGGTCTGAAGGTATCTGGTGCTGAAGGGGGTACGATGCTCAGGAGCACCCCCTGGTGTTGGGGCACCCCGTGGTGGCAAGCGAGCATCACTGTCTGAACTGACCTTGCACGCTTTGGTGGAAGATTGTGGGGTCACTAAAATACTGCCTATTGGTCTCCGTTCTTCAACTCTACTTTTCTATTTAGGAGAAAGAAGCATCATGCAGAAGAAAGTTGTAAGCAAGCAAGCTGGATGGGTAACATTTAACACTCCTTTTTCTATACACTTTAAAACAGGGGTGGGTAGGGTGTAGTATACTTACTGTATTGGAATTTGTACTCATAATTGCTACCAGATTAGATGTGCCGAGACAAACTATTTTGTTATGCTAATTAATATAGTATTTCTCGTGTAAAATGTTATTGTAGCGTAAAATGTTTTGTTTTATTTAATTCTGTAAATTAGACATTAATAAAAACCTTTTCTAGTTAACTTTTGTGGGCATACCATGTCCATTATTTTTTTTGCGAGTTTATTCATCATGTGACTTCACTCAAATGTCTCTGTGAAACTCAACATGGTGGCTGCACCAACCAAGAAAAGAAAGCAATGTTTCAGTAAGACAGAGCTAAAAGAAATCTGATTATCTATAGGAGGATGGTGCGATAGTATTCTTAAAGTTTTGCTGTAATTCGCGTGATCATATACGAGTCAATACCATTAAATATCATAATGCCAGTCACAAACACGTAGAGAATAAGGCGGCAAATAAGACGGCAACAATGGCAAAGCACTGCATTCTTCTGTGTTGAAAAGCTAAGACCTAAGCTACTGCGTTCAAGATGGAGCTTTCCCGAAGTAAGTACGCTAAATTAATTGTGTATTTCATTGTTTAGTTTATTTCTTTCAACGCTACCTACCTTTAATTAAGCTATAATTAGCAATTTTAAACCATGGCTGTTTCTTAATTAAATTATATTTTTCTAGCTATACAAGCCTTAAAGAAATGTATCACTTTACTGTGTAAAGGATGCAGTCACTTAACTACACACCGTTGGTTTCATAAAGACATTCTGTCTGGAGACACGCATCTTTAAATCTTGCAATATAACACTGCAGAATTAGGAAAGAAACAATGTATTATGCGTTTACATTAAAAGGGGCACTACTTAAATTACAAATCAGGTAATACACAGCAGTGAACCTGTTTTAGAGCAACGACGCAGTCAACACGCCTTTATCAGTGTTTCACATTATCGTGGTTATTATAATGCCAGTAAAACACTAAACTTAATTTGTGGAGTATTGTACATAGGATTACTCTCACATGACATTGCTGGACTGTTAAACTGTTTCATATTTTTTATTGTTATTGTAATGCCAGCAATAAGCTAAACAGGTCTTTTCAAACAACCTTTATTTGTAGACTGAACTACTGCATTAGTGGAAGACTGTAAAGATGATTCTCACAACTGTGCTGGACATCTGGTTTTCTGAACTGCTGTAATATAATTCTTAGGTTTTCCTGCCTATTTTAATGCCAACAATGCCAAGTGATGTCTATGAACATTATGACAGGTTTGAAGTGTCTTCAGGTGCTTTACTTACTAGTACAGCAAAAAATGAATTGTGGTAATATTTATTAAATTTAATTATTTTAACTACCAACATTACATTTATGTTCAAATGCCATATTTATTTATTAATACGTTGATAAAAAGTGGGAACAAATCGAATTGGCCATTTTTGAAAAACAGAATTTGCTATTCCCAAGAATGGAAAATCAGTAGCCCTAAAAGATGGTTACAATTGAAGGCAGTGCAGATGCCAGTGTTTTTATACAGTAGTATAAAGCAATTTTATGCAGGCCACCAATTAAGCATGCAGTCTATATCTATGATAACAACTGACAGGGCTGCATAGGATCAGAGGATGATTCAAAATCAGAGGCAGAGCCACAATAAATGTCTTCTTTAAATTTAAAGTAAATTGTAACATTGTTGAGATTCTTGTGTTGGAATATTGTATAAAAATTGTATAACGCAACAAAAATATATTAAAAGGGTTAATGCATGGCTGAAGGTTTCACACTGATAAATTTACCCTCTCAGTCAAAACGGCAAGTTGCTCAGTACCTAAAAAGCTTAGAGGGAACGCTGGTAAGGGTGCTGTGTTAATTTAGCTTGACAGTTTATTAACATTAGTTTGTCTGTTAGTTTATTAACATACACTTGCCTATTGCTTTTCTCTTATTCAGTTCATTTCATATGTTGATGCACGTGTGTGATGACAAGTTATACATATCTATTTATTGATTCATATTGGTGTCTGGTGATCAACTTCATCTTGAGAACACTTTGCTTGCTTCCCGAGGGGTGTTCTCTTAGCTGAAGACTACTGTATTGTACTACACTGGTGGTTCTTTCATAATTGAAAGTCAACATGCATTTTAAATTTCAGCTTGCCCATGTGCACTCTGTCTGTTGTAAAGACAAAAATGGGGCTCTAGTGGAGTAAAAAAAGGCATCTGATCAATAGTCTCACAGTTACAGGTCATCACTATTACCAAAATGTACTTCAAACTCATGGATTTTGTAAGAATGTTAAAATACTACTATTTAGGAACAGAACAGATGTCGTCTACACCCAAGTAGCAAAAGGTTTACATAAGATTTTTTCAAAACACTTTGATCTACGTAAGTAGGCTACAGTCCATCCTTATTAATGTTGTAATTGGCAGCCACAGTTAGTGTGTTTTTGCGCTCAGCCTTAAAATGAACCAGCAGGTGCTAGTGCAATGTCACAATGGGTTGTGCTGCACAACCCAATTATTTGGATATGCTCACCACAGGTGACCGTCACTGGTGTTGATTGGACTAATTTACCATGAAACTGAAGACAGCTGCTTGGAGTTGTGATGATTAAGGCTATGATTTGTCTCTGGGGGTCAGGGAAATTGTGAAAATCTTACATTTTAAAAAGTGTGCAAAATCTTAGAAATGAATGTAAAAACACTTGATTTGGCGCTTCCTTTATTTCCTTTAAAAAAAATGCAGCATGCCATGCACGGCAAATACAAATCTGCGAGTATCTGTAAATTGTGTGCATGCAGCATTTATGCGTAGCTATGTACCTGAAAACCATTTCCATGGTGTAAAGGACCACTGTATAACGAGGCAGCAATAAAGTTACATTTCTTTTGGAGGGCCTAAGAAATTTTACTTACCACTTTATCGTTTTCAGAAGGTAGTTCAAATATGCATCTTAATTTGGAATCCATGAGATCATCAGGTTTTGCATCTTTCCACTGTAGAGAATAAAGGTTTGCAAGTTATTCTAACACACAATTACACATAACCAAGTCAAGCGTCAAAAGTTGAAACCTCATAAGAAAGCTTAAAAAAAGGTCTGTGCACATGCAACTTCATGCTTTCAAAGTGAATGCTTACATTTTTTGTAAAACAAAAATTGCTATGAAAAGCAAATGATTTTCTATGCATTTGCTTACCAAATACAAGCTCTCAATTCTATGCTGCAGAGCTACTGCATATTGCCAAAATTCACAAACTTAAAAGGGTTAGGCTGGAAATAACTAAGCAGTGTGTAACAATGAATGCTTTTTCTGTAAAATAAATTAATACAAAAAAAACAGTAAAACAGACTTCGAATTTTCAGATCCCGTCTCTTATTCAGTACTTTGTTTCCGTTTCTAGACCTATACAACTTTAACAGGATGGTGCTCCAAGTATTGAAGCAACATAGAAAACCAAGAGACACTGTCAATTTCCCTACTTTTATCCTCTAAAATGAAGGTGACTTTTTTTCATAACAGCTATCGCAGTTCAATAAAATAAACTAAAACAGATTATTACTGAATGAAATACATTTTATGCCACCAGGGGAAGAGTACATTTTATGTAGCTGGATGTAGTTCTGTTTCTGATTAAAAAAATAAAAAATAAAATAAAAAAAATCTTCATGCAATGCTGCCCTCTGCTGTACCAGACAAATCACAAATCACACAGCCAGGATTTTACAAATTTGCAGAAACTTTTTTTTGGGAGAATCCTCTGCTTGCTTGTACTGTTAACTGTAGACTGAAAACTTGAAAGGTGGTCTAGCCTTATTGAATAAGTCGATTAACCAACCCATATTCCATATACCAAATCTACATCCTCAAAAAAATAAACATGTGGAAATTAAAACTGACACAAAAAGATTTGAAAAATGTAAAATACCAATTCATACAAAGTTGCTTTTCCCATTTGAACTTAATTAGCTTCCTTGATATTCTAATAAAACTACAAATAGTTTATTTGAATTGTTGCCATAAAATAGACAACTTCTCTTCAAGGTCATAAAATGTAACAGTTCACCTACATTTGTTGCATTGTCATCTGTTTTATTGGCAGTGGCCATTTCTTGCAAAAGGGCAATAAGAATAATCCTCAACTCCTTATATCTATAAAAAAATCTGCCAGTTAAATTTGATTTGTTTTACATAGTAGTCAGCGCTCCAGACAAGCTGCATACTGGGCATTTTTATGCATTGAAAAAAAATATGAATTACATATGATAATTAAAATTTAATGCATAAATACACATAGCATTTTTGCTGCACAGCTTCAGTTCGCATGTTATCAAGCTTGTTATACTTCGTTGGTTCCCGACATCTCAATAGTCAATAGTGAATATACTGCATGCAGTAGCTAAAGAATGGATCACAGAAATGCCGAGACAGCTAATTGTAGTCTGCCTGGGAATCACCAGTAACACATGACTGTGGCGGAGTGTCCCGCCCCTATTTATTATTATTTGTATTTGTTTGCGGCGCGGATAAAAGCGCAGCGTCTTTTGTTATTGTTTTTTTATAGTTATATTTAAAAACCCCGTGAGGATGCATGACTGATCAGCTACTGATTATTTAACTAGCTGACAGTCATGCATCCTTACCAACGCTGCAGACTCTGGCCGAGGGGTAATAAAGATAACTAACAACTAGTTAACCCCTCGCCACAGTATAAGAACCAGCAGTTGTCCGTTCTGCAGGTGGAGTGTTGGAGTAGAGTACGGGAGAGCGGAGAGAGCGCCAGAGAAGACATAAAACAATTGCTAAAACGTGCTGGTTTAGCCAGCACGCCACTTACTTGTTTGTCTGTTTATTCGTTTGGCCCTCGTGCCCTTTGCTTTGGTTTGTTGTTTTGTTTAAATCTTTTGTTTTTGTTTTATTTATTAATACATACGCTGAGTGCCGTTGCACTCAGCTTCACCCGCCCATCCATTGTTTTGGTTTCAGTTACTTCCTGGTCCGTGACGTCATCACAATTCACCACTCCTCACCCTTCAGGCAGGTGAGGCAGACGTCCAGCGTGGTAAGGACCCGCTGCTGTTGCTGCGCCTCCTGCTGCTGTTGTTGTTGCTGCTGCTTTCTCCTCCGGCTACTCTTCCCCATTTTTTATTTTTATTTTTTTTCCAAAAACACAAAAACAAACAAAAAACGTCCTTTTTCTTTCCTGGTCCGGCTCTTGGAGGCGTTGTTTGTCCCACGCAGGACACCATATGTGGCAGTCTGGCTCGCAGTGGTGAATTGTAATGACGTCACGGACCAGGAAGTAACTGAAACCAAAACAATGGATGGGCGGGTGAAGCTGAGTGCAGCGGCACTCAGCGTATTTATTAATAAATAAAACAAAAACAAAAGATTTAAACAAAACAACAAACCAAAGCAAAGGGCACGAGGGCCAAACGAATAAACAGACAAACAAGTAAGTGGCGTGCTGGCTAAACCAGCACGCTTTAGCAATTGTTTTATGTCTTCTACGCCCTCTTTCCACTCTCCCGCATTCTCTACTCCAACACTCCACCTGCAGAACGGACAACTGTTGGTTCTTATACTGTGGCCGAGGGTTAACTAGTTGTTAATTATCTTATTACCCCTCGCCAGAGTCTGCATCGTTAGTAGGGATGCATGACTGTCAGCTAGTTAAATAAATCAGTAGCTGATCAGTCATGCATCCTCACGGGTTTTTAAATATAACTATAAAAACAATAACAAAAGACGCAGCGCTTTTATCCGCCGCAAACAAATACAAATAATAATAAATAGGGGCGGGACACTCCGCCACAATGACCAATAAGTTAGGGTTTTCAATTAAATAAATAAAGTACGATTAAATCCACTAACTTGCAATGCGTGTTTGTGACTGGTGAATAAGCGACTGGATTCTGCCATCTTAGTCCCCTTAAACATAACCTACCAATTTACCTAATCTACCTACCACATTTTTGGAAGGTAAATACATAAAAAAAATACAATATTCTGTGTTTGGAGAGAGCTGGGATGCTTTATATTGCTATAGCAAGGCGATCAATAAAAGTACACAATATTATAGTTTCCTTATTTGCAGTAGTGCAGGGTCCGTTTTTAAAAAACTATAACGTGAGCTCCCGAGTGGCACATCCAGTAAAGGCGCTCCGCATGGAGTGCAGGATGCGGCCTATAGCCTGGAGATCACAGGTTCTACTCCAGGCTATGTTACTGCCGACCGTGACCGGGGGTTCCTAGGGGTGGCTCACAATTGGCCGAGCGCCGCCCGGTAGGGGGCGTAGGTCGGCAGAGCAATCCACGATTCACCGGGCACCAGTGTGGCTGATAGGGCGCCCGTGGGTCTGCTGTAGAGCCATTCAGATATGTGTTGTCCACCGGCACTTTAGGTCTGGTGGCTTCGCTGTGGATCCGCAGTGCGAAAAATGATGGAGTGGCAGGAGCACGTTTCGGAGGACTTGTGTTTCAGCCTCCATTTCCCGAGTCACTGGGGGGTTGCAGCGGTGAACCAGGATAAAAATAATAATTGGGCATTCCAAATTGGGGAGAAAACTGGGGTAAAATTCATTGGCGAAGACTACATTTATATTTAAAAAAAACAAAAAAAAACCACCACACACTAACAGCCATGTAGTACTAGTGGGAGGAGACTCGGTGATTGCAGTAGCCAACTATAAAAATTGAGAGGAGCAATTTCCAGGACTATTATACTATTCATATTATTAAGATAGGACTAAATAGCCACGAAAGACATTGTTGGAATTTATTTCAGGTGGAAAAAAAAAGAGAAGTGTTGGATTGTAAATTAAGTTGTTCAAAGTAACCTTACAGTTTAAATATAAGGCTGTAGTTAATGCATACCCCATACATTAGTATTAAAGCACAAACAGTATTAACTGATAGTACTCCTGACTTCAAAGTAATGTTGCATTTTACTCCGTGTCAAAATTGGAGAGTAAATTAGTCGGTGATCCAAAACCTTATCTGGAGCGCGGATAGTGCATAGCCCCAGTAATGTACAACGCATACTATTAAAAGCAATTTATTTAACTTCAGGGCATGGTGTCTTCCCTGCTAAGAAAACAAATAGCTGTTCTTTTAGAAAAAAAAGTTAAATTCCTTAAACAATAAACAAACTGCATTTCAGAAATGCAAATAACTAATCATTGTTGCGCTTTTCAGATTCTGTTAAATTAATTCACAAAAGTAACAAATTATAGCTGAAAGGTTCCTTTATTATATACTCACCACTGCCTCCATGTCTGTAACATGAGGAGATGCAAAGATTGTCTGTACCATAAATTTGTGTTTACTTTTTTCATTCGGATCGTAGTCAAAAGGTTGTAACATTACTGCAAAAGAAAAAAATAGTACTTATATGCAACATTAAAACAGGCTATAAAGTGTATAAATACACATGTTCTGGAACTTAATGTTACTGTAATGCTAGCAAATTAACTGCTGCACTCACAACTTCCACAAATGTGCTGCATGTATCAAGTTACTTTTAGGACAGAATGCACATTTGTATTTGGTGGTAAGCAATTCAGAATGACAGGATATGCATATTTACACCAAAATCTACAAAACTACAGTACACTATCCAATAGGGAGGCAAGATTAGCATGTACGGTGTCCATTTTAGGACATCCTCAGGTATCGCTCCTTCCTGCGTCAGGCATCAGTTCTCCATGAGTCAGTCGTCAGGCATCAGGTCGTTGGGCATCAGTCCTCCCGAATTTTTTTTTTTTTTTTTTTTGTTTAAGGGGAGAGTGAGGAGGGCAGAGTCATCTAAAATCACCCAATCAAACAAAAACAAAAAATCATCAGCTACACTATATTGTTAGCAATTAGTTTACAATTTCATATGTACAGAACGGTATCTAATTATTTTGTTGGCCATTTACTAAGCTTGACAAATTAAATCGATAGGATGTGCTTGTCTGCCTTCCACCTGCTTTAACAACTTTGTTTAGAAAATATTTTATGCAAAGTATGTTAGTGACGTGGTCTTGAATTCTAAATGCTATATTAATGTATTTTAAACATACCCTGGCAATGTGTAATCATTAAGTTTATTAAAATAAATTACGGTGGACTACTGTTTTCTTTTTTCTGCTGGCTGGTGGAGAAAATGCGTTTAACAGCTTTGAATTGGGGCAAAACGTTAAGATATGAAAAGTGTTGTCAGTCAGAATAGAATACAATAATAAGATTCTTCTGTTGCTGGTGGCTTGGTGCCTCCGCATTTTTTTTGACCACCAGCCGCCACTGCCAACAACTGACTCGAGGAGGACTGATACCTGACGACTGACTGAAGGAGGATGGATGCCTGACACAGGAAGGAGTGATATCTGAGGACCTAAAATGGACACCTAAAGCATAGATACATGTACCTGGGGTCAGTGGAAAACAAACATGATGTACAGCTTCCATAAATGAGCAGGAGGTAGCTATTAATTTATTTGTTTTTAAAAGGAGTATCTATCTATAAAATAGGAGTTTGGGGGTTGTTCCTTACCTGAGACAATTATAAAAGACCCCGGCTCAATCATCCCACTGTTCGGCCGTACACAGTACCTGCGTGGCGCTGTGGTCTTCACTTTGAAACATACTTTTCTGTCGGAGGGGTTTGTCAGCTTTAGGTTTGTAGTGACAACATCTGTGAAGGGACCTGTGAAGTGATCAGGAATGGGTCAGTGATGCAGCAAGACACAGATAAGAAAAATGGTGTCTGCCAAAAAGCAGCTTGCTAGCCTCCAACGCCCAGCTCGCCTAAATCTAGCCATGGGGTAATCTGGATTGCATGTTATGAAGCAGCGTGCATCCATCAGATGTGTTAAGCAAGAGCACAGTTTACTCTATTACATAAAATTCATTAATTGAGGTTGTTGAAAAACAACAGTGTTTTTTTTGCTTTGTTTTTGTTTAGAAATTAGTCATTAGTCATTTTTATTATATGACCCAAGTAAAATAAAAGCAGACAAAAAAAAAATATATACAGTAAATGAATTTTTTTTTTTTTTTAAATTCTCTTCTGATCAAAAAAAGAACCAGACCTTCTGCATGATATTATCAGATCAACCCTAGTCTGGATTTTGTGAGGGTTCTCTCTCGTTGACAGTACATTACTCAGCTACACATTACCAGGAGTCAAAAACCAACAGAAACTGTCAGCGTTAGATTGCTATCCACTCCCAAAATTAACTAGAAATGAATGTATTGGAATGGTTTGTAAACACCAAGTAAAATAAAAGGATCTACAATGATATGGCCAAAGGAACTTTGATAGAATCATTGAAAACAGTGTTTGCCACTGTAAAGACACAAGGGTCTATTTTTGATCTAAACTAGGGGGTTCTCAACCGATTTAAAAAAAAAAAAACCCACAGCCTACCTAAGCAATTGTTTTTTGTACAATAACTTTTTTCTAGAATTGAATAAATACTGAATTGAATAATTAGAGTTTTAATACATGCAATGGTGCAGTCAAATCACCTGTTACACATAGCTACAGTATTGGTATCACCCTGCAGTTTTAAAGAACACTTTTTAAATCTGTCAGGCGTGTGACCAATTTAATAGAAAGAAGTACTTGATTTTTTTTATTTGTAATACGTGCTTGCAGCGGCAGGCTTAGTGTGATTAATGGTTCTGTTCAGACCATATGTATGTGTTGCAATACAACATAGATTATAAAAGCGACTTGCACTGAATCACATATAGTCACAGGCACCTCGCAGATTAAAATTTGGGTTTCACAAAACTTTTGCAGGGCTACAACACCGCTAATTTTGACTAAAATTTGCAACAGCCAGACACCAACCGCAAGTAGCAATTGTCATTGCAAATCCTGTTTTAAGACATACCAAGACGCTGATACAACTAGCTGCCCATCGATATGGCAGAGAAATCAGAAGAGAAAGAGTATTTAAGGGCCAGTCAAATCCTCTTGATGCGCATACAGACTCAGAATTAATATCAAAAAGTACCAATTGCCAAGAATGGAGATAACTAATCTTAGGGTTGTCAAACTTATTTTTTTAGTGATGGGCACCAATAATCTATATTTTGATATGATATTGGTAATTTTTATATCGTGGGATTAAAAGAATTCGACTGAAAACTCAGACACACTTTTTATTGCTAAAATGCAAAACACAGTATAATGAAGATTCAGTTCATTTTTGGGCATTAGTTGATTAAATCGGTAGATTAAAATCGGTATATTCATCCCTGCACATTTTTAATAAAGGTAACAATCTTATAGTGGCTGTCCTCCATAGTAATACATTAAAAAATCAATAGAATCTAAAATAACATAAGCTCAATGGAAATTTGGTAGCTTTAAAAGCATTTTTTATTTCAGTAAATGTAACACATTTTCACAGCACAACATTAATATCCATGAGAGAGTTTAATAGCAAAACATAATGCACAAGAACTGAGAATTTTGATGCAAACAAAACCATATATAACACTTATGGCTCCTTATGAACAACCTTTATTTTATTTATTTACATTTTATTCAGGGCTTCTGGGTTTTCGGCATAAAAAAACAAACAAAAAAACACAATTTCAGGAACATGAAACAGGTAAAACACCAGTTAAAACAAATCTCCTACCCATGTTCCACAATCTAAACTAGTACAAATCGTTATACATAAACAACTTGAACATTAATGTAATATTAACAGTACTAACATCAATAAAACAAAGTTAGTCGCAGCTTGTGACACTAGTAAAAGACATTTACTCGCCTGAAACCATGCCAGGCCAAATGAAGGAATCATGAACAATAAATGCTGCACTGCACAAATCAACTCCATTGAAATGAACTTTGTACATCCAACTTAAACATAAAAACTCCCTTTTCACCAACACAGTTGTAAATGAATAAAGTCTGCTTTGATTGTAGTAAATGCAGACATTTTTCCAAGCTGGCATCGGACATTGAGGATTGTTCTGGACGTTGTAGAAAGTGCAACGAATTGTGTGTGTAACTAACAAACCAGATACGAACGGACGCGGGAAGCCTTCTCGTGTACATTCTTTCTCGGCAGGGGATGTTGGGAAATGGAGTTTTAAAAAAAAAACAAAAAAAAACCTGCCCAAAAGTCGTGCAGAATTTTGCACCCTGCTTACTTTCAGATTTGCCTCAGCGTTTCATTTTGGCTATGTGTTTACTTAACCTATTATTCATCGCCGTGAATTTTTGGTATTATAAATAAGCGAAATGTACTTTTTTAGACATCAAAACATCTCAAAATAATGCAAAATTCGTGAGTCAGCATTTACACACAGAGCAGCTTCAGATTCAATTGCTTCCACAGTGACTAGAAAATTAACAACCCTGAAGTCTGTGCACAGTGAAGCATAGAAATATTACGGTTTTGAGGTAGATGATGGAATCGTAAACAATAACAAGACCTTGTTTTTCTCCATGGATGTTACGAAGCAAAGCACCACTATGGTTAACGTCTGTGTTGTGTTAACGTCAATGAATTGAATGTATATATTTGATATTGCAATTTCATGATTATATTTGTTTTGGAAGACTTCGGTATTATCAATATCGAAATACATGCACAAAATTGATATAACATTTTCATATCGTTGCCCATGCCTAGTATTTTTAGATTTAAAACAGAAAAATCTAAATGGATTTTATTAAAATCAGTTTTAACCTAACTTAAGATATCAAACACTAAAAATTTTTTTAAAAAAGCATTAAAAAAAGCCTTTAACCCTTTAAGGACCGCGATTGTGTAAACACGAATCATTTAACATATGTTTTTACAACATTTATAAATATCAAGAAACAAGTGGACAGAAGCAGATGTTATTTCATGTAAATTTATCAGGTATGTTTTTTTTTCTTATTATTACTGATAATAATGGAATGTAACATTTTATTTCTAAACAATTATTTTGAGGAAAAAAAAAGAGAGTAGTGTCCATTTTTGCTCATAAACACCTATGGTCCATCAGCATTGAGGAGACCATTAAATAGTGCCATCAGCTCAGAATTGGCAGAAAACAGTGGGACCCTGGTACACCCATCTACTGTCCGGAGAAGTCTGGTCAGAAGTGGCCTTCATGGAAGACTTGCGGCCAAAAAGTCATACCTCCGACGTGGAAACAAGGCCAAGCGATTCAACTATGCACGAAAACACAGGAACTGGGGTGCAGAAAAATGGCAGCAGGTGCTCTAGACTGATGAGTCAAAATTTGAAATATTTGGCTGTAGCAGAAGGCAGTTTGTTCGCCAAAGGGCTGGAGAGCGGTACACGAATGTGTGTCTGCAGGCAACAGTGAAGCATAGTGGAGGTTCCTTGCAAGTTTGGGGCTGCATTTCTGCAAATGGAGTTGGGGATTTGGTCAGAATTAATGGTCTCCTCAATGCTGAGAAGTACAGGCAGATACTTATCCATCATGCAATACCATCAGGGAGGCATCTGATTGGCCCCAAATTTATTCTGCAGCATGACAATGATCCCAAACATACAGCGAAAGTCATTAAGAACTATCTTCAGCGTAAAGAAGAACAAGGAGTCCTGGAAGTGATGGTATGGCCCCCACAGAGCCCTGATCTCAACATCATCGAGTCTGTCTGGGATTACATGAAGAGAGAGAAGCAACTGAGGCTGCCTAAATCCACAGAAGAACTGTGGTTAGTTCTCCAAGATGTTAGGGCCAACCTACCTGCCGAAGTTCCTTCAAAACTGTGTGCAAGTGTACCTAGAAGAATTGATGTTGTTTTGAAGGCAAAGGGTGGTCACACCAAATATTGATTTGATGTAGATTTTTCTTCTGTTCACTCACTTTGCATTTTGTTAATTAATAAATATAAACTATTAACATGTCTATTTTTGAAAGCATTCTTACTTTACAGCATTTTTTCACACCTGCCTAAAACTTTTGCACAGTACTGTATATATATATATATATATATATATATATATACACACACACTCACACACACACACACACACACACACATTTATTTTTTTAAATGTAGCGACTTATGTTTGCGTTTTTCACCTGCAAATGTCTACGATCTACTTCTGCACTGCACACTGTAGTCGTCTGTTTTGTGAAAATATTTGAAATGACAAAACAGTAGACATACTGCAGCAACTTTGAATTGTATTTTACTAGTCAATACGAGTCTAACATGACTGCGCTGTCCTCTACCTCAGAATTGTAAGCATGCCTAAATTGTAAACGTAATCTATCTACCTATTGTTAATAATGCCTGTAATTTCACCCCTGCCTGAGTCAACGCTCCCCCACCCCACACCCTTTTGCCTTAATGACAACTTCGGCACGTCAGATTTTAAATTACCTGATCCAGGTCTCTTTTTACTACCCGGGTATCGAAAATTTATTTCAGAATTTAAAGAATTTAGGAAATATGATAATGCAAGAGCGGGTCTCCGGCCGGCGTAATAAAGACAACATTAAAACAAGCTTTGCATTAAGCCTTTTCTTAACTGATAGAATATCAAGGTTTTACAGAAAATGGCAACACACACCTCAATAATAACTGCAGCGACTACTCTACTCAGGAACTAAATCGGGGAAAAAAAATTAAATAAAGTTGCGGTGTATCCCAGAAAACAGACTGAAAACCATTTTAAAAAATATATATATAAAGTAGATTAACAAAGAAAAAGCATACGGGTCATTCATTCCATACGAAATCAAATCACCAAAAACCTCGACCTTTTTGATTTGGACAAAAAATTCCATTCATGTTTGCCTTTGGGAGAAGTGGTTACAGGGTAAGGTTTAGGCACGAGTGACATCCCATTCATGAGATACTGCTCAAAGTTGACCCATTTTGGACCTCCAACCCAACCTTTCCATGGTCATAACTTCCTCCACAATTGACACAGAATGGTAGTTTGGTTGTGTGAAAATTGTCCATCACTTGAGGATTTCAAATGCTCTTTCAAGATAGCCAGGTGGACGCAGTGGAGTATCGGAAGTGAACTACAACTGACAGAGCCACCCTTCAGACAATCAATTAACCTGTTGATCAGTTCATATTATCAACAGCTGAGGGATGAACTCCTTCAAGAAAATGAATTGCTAGTTGTTGGTGATTTTGCACAAAACTTCACTTTCGTCATGCAAGATGAAGCACAATCACACCACTGGAACAACTGAGGCAACCATACATTCTTTTGTTTGCTATTGGCTAGACAAAGGTGGGAATTCTCAGCACATCCCATATGTTGCAATATCAGAATGTATGACTCATGACACAGCCGCTGAAATTAACTTCCTGCACCCGAGTGGACCGGCACGATCATTCTGTTTCCCACGCCGTCCAGATAAATTTATTGTAAACATGGGGGATGTGCTGACATCAGTGGAGCCAACAACTGCAACAGGAAGGACATACACCCTGAGAGACAAGGAGATGGCCAAAGCATCAAAAGCCTTGACAGAGTGGCTACGAAGGAAAAGGGCAGTTTAAGCATAGGTGAGTGGTAAATTGTTTTGCATGCAGAAATACAAGGACAGAGACCTGAAAATGAAATATATACATTTCCACCACTTTTCACAATACATTTTCTTTTCCAGGCTCAGCGATTCATTGGATTTGAAGAGTTTAAAATACCAAAACATGCACTGACAAAAGTACCACTGGTGGGGACAAAATTAAACGTGCACAATTCAGTATTGATTAATATTTAATTCACCTGTATTTATTTGTTTTAGCCAACTGTATAAATGGGGCATCTTGGTTAATTCATTAATAGATCAATAGCTGTTACAGCTGCAGCAGTTCACTGCAGCTCCAATTTAACAGGAGAGGAGAGTTTACTCTATTGCAAATAAAATATTTGTTTAATTGTATTAAGTGTGTAATCGCTTCACTTAGAAAATTCACCTGACATTCTGCATTCAACTCTGTGCTGAGCCTGAACCAATGGCAGGCACAAAATGAAACTTGCACATGATATGTAGATAAGGGTCTTGGCAAAAATCCAAGGTTATGCAATTTGACCTGGGTGAGGGCAAAGGTCACAAATTCACACAACTTTATATTGTACTTCACATCCATTTTTATCTAATTAATAGATATACCTATCACAGCTTTAAAACGACACCAACACCAGCTTTCTATGTCAATTATGAAGGAAGTTATTATTATTATTATTTTTTCTTAGCAGACGCCCTTATCCAGGGCGACTTACAATTGTTACAAGATATCACATTATTTTTACATACAATTACCCATTTATACAGTTGGGTTATTACTGGAGCAATCTAGGTAAAGTACCTTGCTCAAGGTTACAGCAATAGTGTCCCCCACCTGGGATTGAACCCACGACCCTCCGGTCAAGAGTCTAGAGCCCTAACCACTACTCCACATTGCTGCCCAAGTTATGACCATGTAAAGGTAGGGTGGGTGTCCAAATCAGGTCAAGCTTTGATGACCTGTATCTCATGAATGGAAGGTCACTCAGGCCTACAATTCACAGTGTAACCATGTCTTCCAAAGACAATAACATGTGCAAACGTTCATCAAAATCAGAGGCGTTCAAGTGAAAAATGGTCGTTTTTTTATTGATTTCATATGGAATCACCCATACACACTTGTGGCAGGGCAATTGCCCTGCACAGGTGGGAATTAGTGTTGGTATAATTTGTATGTGGAAATGGGTTTACTGTGTGTCTTTTTTGGAGTTGATTTGTGCGATTAAAATATTGGTTTACAGACGGGCGCTCGATTGAGACTTGCTGCCTGCTAGGCTTGGTTGAGGGGAAGGGCAGCAAGTGATTGGCTGTGCTGTCCATCAGTTTAAAAACACCCGGTGAAGATCGCTCTGGGCGATTGAAACGCCATGCTACAGAGGGGGAGCTGCATATACTCTGGAGGAGAAAGTCCGCTCTGCAGGAACGACAGCTACGCAACCCTGGAACTGCAAGCGGTGCTTGCGAAGGCAATGCTCAGCCAAGGCAGTACGAAGCAGCAGGAGTCGTCATATGAACACCGGCTCATAAGTTGGTTTGTTTAGGGGATAGTGATCCCAAGTAATGTATAGCGAGGGTTACGTAGTATAGCCAGTTCCTGGAGTCGGTCACCTCATTTATAAGGCTAGCGCTCTCCCTGTGTGGCACCTTTTATTTAGTTTTTGTACTGTGTTTTATTTTGCCTTTTGTACAGCTTGCTGTATGTGTCCTCTGTGCATTACCATCGCTGGTAACGTCACGTCCCCTTTGTTTATTTACTTTTGTATTAATAAATCCTGTCACATGTCCCCTTTGTTTATTTCCTTTTTTTTTTTTAATAAATCCTCTTGCGACTGTGCTGGCATTTCAACTCCACCTCCCATGTCTCTCTGTATTGCCCTAAGCAGCGGTTACCCACACACGTGACACGAGCACCCTGTCACAGCACTCCAAAATGTGTAAGGTGCAAAGTACAAAATTAAATCAATATGAGAAAAACATTACTCGCTTATTTAGGAAATGTTTACCTATTTTATTTTGGGTTAAATAAAATATTTGTGGAGCACATTAACCCTTAGTGGTCCATTTATTCATCGCCTCAGGCGCGTCAGGTCCAATTTATTTTCACAAGCACTGATTATTTTACATGCACTGCTTAAAAGTATTTTTTTCACAGTAAAACAGGTTTAAAAGGCACTGCATCGATTTTGTACCCCTCTGCCTTCCCAGACCGCTCCCCAATCCAAATTGGAGGTGTCTGTCGTCACCACTTGGCAGTTCAAAACTACTCCCGTTCGCACACCTTCGCACAGGTGAGAGGTCGTCCTCCACCAGCTTAGAGCTGCTGAGCACGCGTGACACACAGTCAGCCGACGGTGTCTGTCATGTTTGGCATTGAGGTAGAACGCATTGAGCCACGCTTGTAGCGGGCGCATGCGAAGCAGGCCCAGCTGAATGGCCGATATGGCTGCGGCCATCAGACCCAATAGTTTCCGGCACAAAGAGGGTGACCTGTGATCCCTACTGAAACAGGGAGAGGCAACCCTGGATAGCTGCAACTCTGTCGCCCGACAGGTATGCGCGCATCATAATAAAGTCCAGCCGAAGCCAAGGACTAAGTGCACTGCACTGGTTTAAGACGACTCTTTGCATCGTTGATGGTGAGACCCAGCCTCGCCAGATGCTCTGCCACGACCGCCGTGTGAGCCACTGATCCCTCTCGCGACTGGGAACAGATCAACCAGTCATCAAGATAGTTTATTACTCTGATCTTTGCAGCCGCAGGGGAGCCAGGATAGCGTCTACGCACTTTGAAAACATACGAGGAGCTAGGGCAAGGCCGAATGGCAGCACAGCAAACTCGTAAACGCTTCCTTGAAAAGAGAAGCAGAGATACTTTCTGTGCTGTGGACGAATGGGAATGTGAAAGTATGCGTCCTGGACAGACTGGAGGATGCGACGGTGTATCAGCATGTGGAACCTCCCTTCTTTTAAGAACCCGTTGAAGAGCCTCAGACCTAAGATGGGGCGAAGGCCGCCGTCCTTTTTGGGTACCAGCAAATACCTCAAGTAGTACCCATGTCCGTTGGAGGTGGGGTCACCGAGACAAATGGCTTGCACAGCAAGTCGGCCACCTTCTGAAGTACCGAGGCCTGGAGAGGGTCTGTCACGAAAGTATTCGTGATGCCATGAAAGGGAGGAGGTCTCAAGCAGAACTTAAACGCGTAACCGTTTTGCACGGTGGCGAGCACCCAGAAGTCTGAGGTGCAAGCGCGCCATTACTGCAGCCGTTGTGCCAAAAAGGGGGTCTGTGGCCGCCAGCCTTCAGGGGCCCTGCTCGGGCTGCCAAGGCTGAGGCGGGGCAGTTTCAGGTGGCTGTTTAGGGCGCCGGCCCTGAAAACACCTCCTGTGACGCTGGTGTGTGGACTGGCCACGTCCTGTGTTCCCTGTGCCTGCTGGTTGGGCCCGGTTGCTTGCTGCTGATGTGCCCTGTAGGCGATGCCTTAGGTTGCCCAGCGGAGCCGTGGGGACTGGAACAGTTCTGGTGACAGTCCGTGTCTGGAAACTCGCCAGCGACTCGACCTGCCCCAAGCAGAGGTGCGGGGAGGGAGCAACGCGGCCACCTGTCAGGATGCCTCGCATTCCAGGTGGGATTTCTGTAGGATCGCCTCCACAGCTGGCCCAAAGGTATGTCCTGGGGATAAAGGCGCGTCAAGCAGCGCGGCCTTATCCGCATCAGGAACTCTGGCTTGTGACAGCCACAGCCGTCTACGAGTCATGATCAAGCTAGCCAGGCTCCAGCCAAGAGCTTGCCCTTGGAGACGGGAGACCTGCAGCAGTGTGCTGGACAGGAGACGTAACTCCGTGTCCACCACCGCTCGAGAGCGGGCCTCATGCAGTACACTGTCAAAGTAAGCACACTTGCTGTATTAGACAGGCGAGTTGCCTGCGCCTCTGCTGCATATGCCCGCTTGAGATGTGTTTCCGTCACCTTACATTGAGGGTTCGGGCACGCCGTGTCGCTAGCCAATCCACCCACCAGCGGGGCCTTAACTAGGGCCGCGATGGTGGAGTCTACCGGGAGGAACCCCTCTAGGCCAAGTTTATCCACGCCTTCTAAGGAGGCAAGCGGTGCGGTATGTTTTAGCACGCTAGGACCCGAGACTGGACCATCCCAGGAGGAGCGCAACTCCTCCATGAAGTCTGGGAAGGCTGAGAACTTCTGAGGGCGAGGAGCCATCGCCTGCATCCAGAACACAGACCGGCGTGGTTCCGCTGGCGTCCAGGGGACCTGCAAGAAAGCTGCAGCGTCCCATAATAGCGAAACGGAGCTGGACAATGCCCCGGACTGGCTTCCGGGCCACCTCAGTCAGGTTCTTCCTCAGCAGGGGTCTCCCACCTGCATGTCAGAGGAGAAGGACGCCCCTCCCCAGAGGCCGCTATGGACAGTGTGTCCTCTTGCGCCGGCTGAGACGCCTCTTCCCATTCCCCCCTGAACTCCTCTAAGGGAGAGGGGGGTGTAGCAATTGGGGCTGCAACGGCACCTGTTTAACCAAGAGCTCGAAGACCTGGGCCATCTGGGCCTTAAGGTCCATAATATCCCTTGCCTGCTTGGAACACTTCACCCTTCTCGCTCGTGGTGATAGGGAGCGACTGCGGCGCCCGCGATCGGGATGTCTAGTAGGGGTCCTGGGACAGGTCATGGAGGAGGGGCTCCAAGAGCCACCGATGGTCCGGCCATAGAGGATGCGGAGCTCGCCCTCATGGTCCTCCCCAAATGAGCTTCTTTCACCCAGGGCTGGAAGGCCTCACAGATGTTATTGGCGACCTCCCTCCCGAGGGCCAAGGTGGCATGTTGAACGCCCAAGCATCGCACACAGAGTGTATGCTTGTCCTCTTGTGTTACAGGCCATGCAAGGGTGGAACCCCGACTTGCCTTGCCTTGTTTTGCATGAAAACACCACTTACACTACGCTCGAGCACTGGTTAAGTGCGAACGCCGTGCGCTCACCCACTAGCGCTGTAGCAGACGGTACCTAACACCACCCACCGAGTACCGTGGGCACCTTGTGCACAGAGTACCATGCAGCACCGTGAGCTGTTGCACTAGGTCTAGGCAGTGGCCAAGCACCGTGTGCAGCGTGCACAGCGAGTCCCGAGGGCCGTGCGCACCGCGTACCGTGCAGCACTGTGCGTTCCCGCACTAGCTTTGTACCAAGCACCGTGTGGCCCGAGCGTCGTGCGCACCGCGTACTGTGCAGCACTGTGAATTCTCGCACTAGCGTTGTGGCAGTGGGTACCAAGCACCGCGTGCACAGAGTACCGAGAGCACTATGTGCACCGTGTACCGTGCAGCGCTGTGACTGTGCATCGACGCTGAGGCACTGGGCACCGTGTGCCGTATGCACTGAGCACTTGTGCACCGAGATACCCGAGGATCAAGGGCTATACGTGCACCGCGATTCCCGAAGTAACGGGGAGGCCGCTACGCAATGTGCCTACCCTAACTGCGTGGTTAACACACCTGGTCACCACGTAGCTTGTACCATGGGGACACAAGGCCGAAGCAGCGGTGGGCGAGTTGAAGCAGACAGCAAAACACATGGAAAGATAGTATAGGGGAGAGCACACCATTTGGTTTACAAGGCCCAACTCACCGAGGTGGGCGGGCCTACACAGCCGGCCGGGTCTACTCGACAGCGGGGATGCGGCAAGGCCTAGCCCTGTGGAGGAGAGTGCGACTGGAAGAGTCACTGAACAGCGGGGATACGGCAAGGCCTGGCACCGTGGAGGAACTGTGTTTGCTCCAGAAGCATAGACAACCATTCACGGATGACTACACAGGCAGTGGCTCACACACGACAGACAGATACAAAGAGCGGCCTACCACGCAAGCGAGGAGATCAGAAAGGCAAAAAAGGCTCAGCCTTTTTGATTCCGGGAATGCGGCAAGGCAGCTTTCAGCACGAATGCAAATACAAATCGACTCGATTCGTATTTTAAATACACATACACAAAAATAATGAAAAGCAACAGCTTACTTTAACTAAGTGGTGCTTTGCTTCATATTATCCAAGGAGGAAAACAAGGTCTTATTATCTTATATGATTCCATCATCCACCTCAAAACTTAAATATTTCCATACTTCACTGTGCAGACTTTGGGGTTGTTAATTTTTGGAAGTACCTGTAATTGAATCTTAAACTGCTCTGTTTATAAAATGTTGACTCACGACACCTCAAAGTATTTAGTACGGTATCATGCCTAACTTTGCATTATTTTGATGCTTTTATACTATTTTGATGTCAAAAAAGTACATCTCGTTTATAATACCGAAAGTTCACATTTAAACCACGGCAATGAAAAAATGTACAATAAATCACATGGATGCAAAATTCAGCAGGGCGCAAAATTCGGCAACATTCTACGGACGGTCAATAGTGCCAAACATAATGCAGCAAGCAAATAGCGTTTGGTACCTACTGTAAAAACGCCAATCAATGGAATACAATGGTTAAAAAATACTTGAGCATGTGGTGTTTCTTTGCCTGAGACAGACAATGATTGGTACAGGGGTGTGCAAAAATAAACAAAATTCTTGTCCAAGGGACAAAATGCTAGAAAAATCTACTTGTCCTTCTTAAATATATTTGCCCCTTCACCATCCCACAAAACATATACAAATAGAATATCCCTTTTAGGATTTTGCTTTTCTTAAACAATGAACACAATCAATTTGTGATTAACACTAATTTGCATCAGGAAAACTTTTTTTTTAAACTTTTTTTTTTTTACATTCAAACTAGGTAATCGTAGGGTATATTTCATCATAGTCAAAAAGTTATTATTTTAATAAATCTTCAGATTCTCAGTTGTTTAGAAATGTATAATGCAGTATACTTTCAGTGGAAATTTAGCCTGATACAAGCCAAAAGTCACGTTATGTCAGTCACACCTCAGAAAATTTTAAAATCTCATGATATGGCAATTATCAATATCAGATCAAAACAACATTGGTGCCCATCACCAACAATAAAATAGTGAGATCTTTGGACTGGAAATTACACTCTGAATAACATTTTTTAGTAGAAAAACAAACAAGGGTCAGAAGCTTGTGAGGGTACCAGTTCTAGGTTGTGACCAGACCAGACCAGACCAACTTATTCAAATTGCTTAACTTGTGAAGGGATTTTGAGTAGCAAACTCTCATCTTCTAGATACCAAAAAAAAAAAAAAAAAAAAAAAACAACACACTAAAAATTCACCAATAAAAATGTGAATGAAATGCATAATAAAAGTTGCATCCAGTTTTCTCCATGTCTAAGGGTTATATTGGATTTGGACATCTGAATTTAAAAAAAAAAAAATATTCAGGATTATCAGGGTCACTTGGCAACATAAATATAAACCCTTCATATTTATATTTATTATTTGCATTCACCAAGCTAGTTCCTACAAAAACAATGTCTCTAAGCTGCAGCAGTGTGGAGTAGTGGTTAGGGCTCTGGACTCTTGACCAGAGGGTCGTGGATTCAATCCCAGGTGGGGGACACTGCTGTTGTACCCTTGAGCAAGGTACTTTACCTAGATTGCTCCAGTAAAAAAAAAAAAAAACACCTGTATAAATGGGTAATTGTATGTAAAAAATAATGTGCCATCTGTATAATGTGTATAATGTGAAATAATGTGATATCTTGTAACAATTGTAAGTCGCCCTGGATAAGGGCGTCTGCTAAGAAATAATAATAATAAAGCTGAAACATTTGAATACTCCAAATTCAATTAAATAACAAAATCCTAGCATCCCATATTTCCACAAGACAGCTATTGGTTTTGTATTCAGAAGTTTTAGCCATGTCTCTCTTAAAACAGACCACACTTAATCCAGGCCAAAAGGTTTGCTTTATTAATGTATGGAGCATCGACCTTAAAACGCCGAAAGCAGTCAATTTAATCCGACTGTTACCTGGGGGTACTGCCACTAAAGAAATAGGTAAATAACTACCACAAAAAAAAAAGCCAAGCCTTGCAGCATTCAAGATCAAAATGACACACAGCAAAGCCACACTACATAATATGTATTAGCATTTCATTGATTGCCTTTTATGGGTTTTTTTCTATTTTATGGCCAATAGGGATTAAAGCACAAGATATTTACAAGGCTCTCAAGGATGTGGGTACCCACATCCTTTACACTTGTATGATTTGTCAGGACTCAGATGTCTGCATCCCCAGGACACATGTCTGTCCATCTGACCCAGCCCCACTGCAGATTCTTTTGTATTTATTTATGAAATAATGCAGGTAATACAGCTGCGTTGTGTGAGGTACAAGCTTTACAATGTTGACGTGAGCATATTCTGCGTAGTTCCTGCTATGCAGAACTGGAAAACAGACCTGGGAATGTCTTGGATCGGAGTGGACTGAAAGACTGAACCTACACCGAGTAGGGATGGGAATTTTAAAACGTATAAACTCTAAAGTGGTTAAACATTGAATAATATGCTAGATGTATAACTGGTCTCATAACAAATTTCACTAAACACATTTTTTAATGTATTAATTTATCATCATATACAGCAGTCTGTTGCAGATCCATTGGTGCACTCTTCATTGGTGACTGTGTGTTCATGCTGTAGTGGGTGTGGTATGGTTCAGTCCCCCTGACGTTTTATATATTTAATAAAATTGCATCTCTAAAACAAAAGGAACAAGGCAAAGCGACGTTTGGAATTATTTTGAGGAACAGGACAAGAAAACCGTGGTATGTAAATAATTATGCCAAACAAAAATTGCCATACTACTAAAACACAAGTTCAATGCTTCATTATTTGAAATGGAAACATTCATAATTACTGTGGATGCAAACATCCACAATAAACAGAATGATCTAGATGGCGACTGTGAATATGTATAACACGGTTTTAAAAGGAAGGTTTTTTTCAATATTAATTCGACAAAAAAAAAAATATATATATATATATATATATATATATATATATATATATATATATATATGATGTCCCGCAGAAATATTTTAAGACACCAAGCTACTCTATTTTTCACCCAATTTAGAACGTTGTAGTGTTTCAGGCTAAAGAAATGAGTGTCAGTGACATAAGCACTATGAGCCGCATTCTGAGTAGTTCTGGTTAAAATAAATAAATAAAAGTAGTGCTGGATATTTTAAGTGCCGCAAGATTTTATTCTCTCGTACGTGATTCTCGGACGCTATCTTTAAGCATTATAGAAACTCAGTACACTGCAGTACAAGTAAACAGTTTTGAAAAAAAAAAATACGATATTAAGTCTATCGAGGTGTTGTTTTGCAAGCGGTGACTT
Source organism: Acipenser oxyrinchus oxyrinchus (assembly GCA_030684275.1). Lineage (NCBI taxonomy): Eukaryota > Metazoa > Chordata > Actinopteri > Acipenseriformes > Acipenseridae > Acipenser > Acipenser oxyrinchus. The sequence goes on along the minus strand of CM060249.1, from coordinate 67,263,405 downwards.
TCAATTTAAACTCTTAAAACTCAGCACCCATTCATTTTGGGGCGCCAGCGTAAACAAGGTTACGCACATATTACTCAGGCACCGTAAAAGCCACCTACTTGGCTTGTTTAAAAGTACAGACTCGGGGCTTTCCAAAGACGTATATGCGGTACTCCAAGCCGGAACTACGACTGCCTGAAGTTGAGCCTCTCATCATGTGACAGAGTTTACTTCACAGCTTAGGTTTCGTTTCGAGTCTATTGACACCTGCATAGCATTTAAATGTTCATAAAAATGTACCAAAAGCACATCCCTAATACCGAGCTGTGCCCCTTTCACGTGACCTCATGTGTATGGTTGCGTGTTTTGCTGAAATCCATTTCAGGTTTTCTTGCTGACTACTTCAAGCATAAGCAATTGTGTTTGAAAGATGTTAACCGCTGCCAAGAGAAAGAAATGGCCCAGAAGTTTAATGTTATTTTTTCACTGTCTATTTAGCTGTACTATAGTAATGTTACTAAGTTTAAGGGCCTACTGGTTGCTTGTTAATTCTTGGTAGAATCAATGGTAGTTATGTCCTGGTATTTATTTTTTTTGACAGTAGTTAGATATATAGAGAAAAAGAAAGAAATGTGGCAAATTTAAATGTACTAGTAGCCGGTTGTATTAAATACAGGGATGGGAATTTCAAATAGTTTCCTATTCGAATACACAGGGGACAATGTGTATTTAAATACCCGAAATAAAGAATAAAAGGAAATACGTATGCGTACTACAGCAGACAGTACAAGTGTAAGCCTCTAAAGTTTAAATGTCAGTGCAAACAGTGAACAACAAGAGCTAAAGGTTCAAGTGAAGTGTGACAGAATGAAAGAAAGCAGGTATTACTAGCCGTGTGAGATTGCTGAACTGTACAAACATGAGCTAGCAAACGTAAAACCACAAATCAAGCAGGTGCTCAAGAAGTAGGAAATTGAACAAGTACAACGTTATACAACATGATAGGGGTTTCAGGTTCGGAGACTGTTTGCAGTACATGCACTAAAATGCCAGAAAGCCACACCCCCACAAAACATTTGCACTGCAGCAACACAATAGGTTATCATTCAAGTATTTATTTTACCCTTTCTGCGGAATTTTAGTTCTCATTTATGAGACAATTGTACAGGTCTACTGTATAGCCAAGGACAATGCCATGAAACAAAAGGCAGATACACCAAAACCCACTGTCCTTTTATTTACCGGTATTTAAATATTGTTGATTTGATTTGCAATGGCTGAACACAACCTCAGGAAGGGTCTTCATTAAATTAGGCTACCCTCATTACTTTGACCATTTCCAAATGGTACTTTAAAAAAAAAAAAAACCCAGACACACTTAAGATCACAAGATCCAGTCTTAAGCTTTGAAGGGATGAATGACTTACAGTACATACAATTCTTGGTATGTAACAGTAAAGTGGGTCATGTAACTTCCAAAACAAACATACATTAAGCAGCTAGGACTTTCTTACTTGTCACTATCTGCTACAGAGTTCTCTACTTAAACTTCAATATTGGAGTACTTGAACAAGCCATCTTTTTCAATGTCTGATTCAGGCTGACTGCACTAAAAATCTAACTTCCAGAAAGCACTAACTTGCAAAGATGATTTAATATGTGGGGTTTGGGTCAAACTGTCAACCTTGCTTCCATACTGTACTGGCAATTTAGCTTCCACAGCCAAAACATGGTGTGGCCAAACACACAAAGATAATACGATTATATATTTAGTTTCTTTCAGTATACATTGTAAACTTCAAAGCAGGTACAGATAAAACTCAGTATTCAATTTACCTAGACAGAGATATCAACACAGTTCAGATTACTTTATTTTCCATGAGAGATGATACAAGACCTCACACAGAGGCTTCTGAACACACACTTTCTGAAATGCTGATCCCTTTAATTAGTCTGCGATAATCAGCAGCCTTACTATCCTAAAGAGGAAGACAGGCAGCCAGGATATCTAAAATAAAGCAGAATTACATTAATCTTAATGTAATTGTTAAGTTACTTTACAAAAGGGGTGTCACTCTCTCTCTAGAATAGTACTTATGTCATGAGAAAACAAACACAGATGCTGTTGATTAATATAAATGATTATATAAAATTAAAATTATTATTATTATTATTTTATTTCTTAGCAGACGCCCTTATCCAGGGCGACTTACAATTGTTACAAAATATCACATTATTCTTTACGTACAATTACCCATTTATACAGTTGGGTTCTTACTGGAGCAATCTTGGTAAAGTACCTTGCTCAAGGGTACAGCAGCAGTGTCCCCTAGCTGGGATTGAACCCACGACCCTCCGGTCAAGAGTCCAGAGCCCTAACCACTACTCCACACTGCTGCTATGGTTACTTAGTAAAGCCTGGCCACACAGCATTTGACAGGCTGCACAAAACGTGACAATAAGCAGGTTTGTAAGATGATATTGAAAGGTAATTTCTCACAGAACCTGTGGTGCACGGCAAGTGGTTTTTAAAAAATCGTGATAAACGGGGTGTGATATAAAGCAAGGTGGTATAAAAGGGGTTCATCTGTATTTTGTATTAGTATGCTCATTCTTTGTTTTATTTCAAGTGGTGTCAACTTTGCACCGGAGCAAATGCTGTTTTGGTTTTGAATGGATTTGAATGAATGAATCTGCTTTGCTTAGTGTCTAAACACTGAGAAACTCCAAGCTTGTTGTATACTGCTTCAGGGCAATGGGATTGAAATACAAATCCTATGTTCTTTTTTTATTATTATTATTTTAAATGGGTAGATTGCTGCATGTGCAATTATTACGACAGCCCCACAATAGTAGGGCAGTGTAAATTTATATATATATATATATATATATATATATATATATATATATATATATATATATATATATATATATATATATATATATATATATATATATATATATATATATATATATTATATATATTATATATAATTTTATTTTTTTAATTTTATCTTAATGTATTTTTATAGAGGGCATGGGCAGTATTTACTGTAAATAGGCAGTTAATAAAAAAGTGGGGGACTGTACGTACCGTGAGAAATTAAATTTGTATTTGAACTACTTATTTAGATTTTCATTTTTTAAGTATCCTTCCACATAAGCATTCTAAAACGAATAACATAGCCCTCCATTATAACAACGTTGCCTATGAGCTTTTCTATAAAATGTGTACAGAAGTGTTTATTTTTGCCATTATATGTTACCAATTTTATTTTTTCCTAATGGCCTGCAAGTATTTTTTATCGCTTATACTGGTTAGATCTAGTCCGGTTCGTGGATAAAGATAGAAAGCCGACGGATTCTTCTGACATTTCATTATATATTCCTCCAGTGACATGATGGGGCAGTTTGGATCATCGGGGCACTCATACCATTTAATGTTCATATTTTGATATATTGTAAATAAAACATTACCCTTTTAAATGACTCCTACATGCACTGGGGCAGCTGATCAAATCGGTGCCTTCCACTTTCGACAGGCAGTTTAGGGTGTGCAATGGTGCTTCAGAGGCACGTATCATACAACAAAGTCAACGATTTGCTATTTTAACAAAACACTGCAGCTTTTTAATTTGAATTATGTTATTTTAATATAATAGTTTAACAATTGAAACTCAAAGTTAGTTCAGCATCCACAGTAAATCTGAGATGGACTTCAGGTTTATTTTTAAGCTTTTGTTCCCGATATCTTTAAGTTAGGTTAAGAGAGGTTTTAAGTTAGAGGTCTTCACGGATCTACCCGGACCAGAGACCCGACCCATACCGAACGGATTTTCTGGTGCAAAATTGTCACGCAACACTCAGGTCGGGTCGGATACACAAACTGTTGATTACTATTAAAGAGGCTCTCTTTGGTACTAAAAATCATTGTTTATATTTCCTGTTGCGTGGATTGGCTTCCCCCAGTAGCACATGACATGGCTTGCAGAGCGCAGCAGCAGACATGTGACCCATATCGAAGGTGTTTCTTTTAGATCATTCTTAAAAGTATGAGTAATGGATTTGTTTATGAAGGACGTGAAAGAAAAACAAATTCCATGAACAAAAGCTCACAGAAAGATGGAAGTCTGCGGTGTGGGAATTTGTTGTTATTATGGACAAAGAAGGAAAACAAGTTTTGTATTTATGAGATCGTACTTCAGTTAATTTGATTTTCTGATAATTTATTTTATCTTTGTAACTTTTAAACAAACATATTATATTTTATTTTACAGTCCTCTGTGTAGGTTCATAATGGAATAAATACGGTCTGTAGTTCATCCAGATTTCCAGGTTAACTGGGAAAAAAAAAAAAACTGCTTTAATACTGTATCTCGTCAGTGCATATACTGAGCTGGAGAAAGGAAAAGCGTTCCACTGTTTTTGGGCCGTGTCAGATGTGGGTCTAATAAGAATTTTACATAGGGTCGGGTAAATAATTGTCGGTTTGTGGTCGGGTTCGTTAATTTGGACCCGTGAAGACCTCTATTACAAGGATTATAAGGGCATAGACTAGGGATTATATCCCTATAGCTCAGCAAATCAGAGTGCAAAGAATCTTTACATTGACTTATGTGGAGCTAGTGGAGAAAAGGAGGGCAAGACTCCAATAAGGAAATCAGATCAGATTTAAGACGCAACCTTCCTCCAACTTGACTCCGGCCCAGTTATTTATCAGATCTTGCTCTGAAAGCAGGCAGAAACTTCTGGTGGAGACTATTGTTATTCCACACTGCCAGTTAAGTGCTCTGGACAAGAAACATGTGGTACCTACTGTATAGTAGCAGAGCTTGAATTTCAGCGCAGGATTGCGGGAATCACACATTTTCCAAGTTGCTCCCGCATATCTGCAACTTTCAGTGCGGGAAAATCCCGCAGAGATATTTTAAGACACCAAGCTACTGTATTTGTCACCCAATTTAGAATGCCTGAAACACTACAACACTCTACAAGGAAGTGGGTGTCAGTGACGAAAGCACTATGAGCCGCATTCTGAGTAGCTCTGGTTAAAATAAATAAATAATAGTGCTGGATATTTTAAGTGCCGCAAGACTTTATTCTCTCGTACATGATTCTCGGCCGCTATCTTTAAGGACTATAGAAACTCAGTACACTGCAGTAAGTAAACAGTTTTGAGAAAAAAAAAAAAAAAGACGATATTAAGTCTATCTAGGTGTTGTTTTGCAAGCGGTGACTCTTACAACTCATTCATTTTGGGGTGTCAGCGCACATATTACTTAGGCACTATAAAAGCCACCAACCTGGTTGAGTCTCAGGGCTTTCCAAAGACATATTCAGTGTGTGTATGCGGTACTCCTAGCCGGAACTATGATCGCCTTTAGTTAAGCCTCTCATCATGTGACAGAGTTCACAGATTAGGTTTCGTTTTGAGTCTATTGCTCCGTCATTGTAGCAGCTAGAGTGAAAGAGGTGGTATCGTTGGAAAGCTTAGAAGCTCAGATTCCCCCCACACCCCATGTTCATTTCATATTGAGGTTCTCTACCACATATATGTATGCCTGATCCTGTTGCAACTTACAGAATATGAAAGGACATTTTGTGGCCTTTCATTTGGTATGTTATATGCATGCAGTACAAACTACCCAGTAGTTAAATACGCATAAATGAAAACAGTGAACAGGCAGAAATAGGGCTGAGTGTAAAGAGTTTAAAAAAAAAAAAGAAATGGAGTGCTGGTTAAAAAGAAAAGCACCTTTCTTTTGCTGCATGCAACAACTTCGTCAGGCAATGGCAAAAGCAATGGAGAGTGCTCTGTCTCACAGTGATGAACAGCTGTTAGGTCTCCTGAAAGCAGCTTATTTTAAAGCAACACCAGTGTGAATGATGATGCAGTAAAATATATGTAGTTTTTTAATATGCAAAAGTGCCTTTCTTTGCCATTTCCCCTAAAATTTTGGAATCCCCACCCCATTGGCTGCAGCATAGGGGAAATCCAGCACACAAAAATGAAATTCAAGCTCCGAGTAGGTATGAATCCTGTCTTATTCACAAACTCCCCAACCCTGTCAGTTTTCATAGCCTCTGGAAAGCAATGATCAACACAAATTAAAACAGTTGCTTCTTCAACAGTTTAACTTAGAATGGAAAATTAAACCAATCAACACCACTTACCCCCACCTGGGAGTCATCATTTAAATGCTGTGAAGAGCTCAATCCGAAAAAATGAAATAGGCCTAATTGGTTTCTGCAGCACTCTTGAAAGCTTCTAATGTTGTTGTAATCTTATGTTTTTCATCTAATCATCATTTATTCTTTACAGGTAAGAGGAGCTTTCCATAAAATAAAAAAGGGCATTTTCATAACATGTACAGACAATTTGAGGTACAGTATGTCATTCCGTGACAAAAAATCACCCAACAGGTTACCCCCAACCATCTCAGATTTACACCAGACTTGGTTCTTAGGGGTGTTTCAGGCAAACAAGCTCAAATTTACATTTTTAGACTAATCAGGTGAAGGGATCAAAAGATGGAGGTCAAAATGTGCACGATGGGTACCCACCCCCCTTAACAATAACCAACCTTTTACTCAAAAATGGTTTGTGCTAAAGACTTGTGGGAGGTGTCACTACTGGAAATTGCACGGCAAATCCAAAAAAATAAAAAAATACATTTGAAAGAAAAACGAAAGGCAAGTTACACCTTAAAAGTTTGACATAAGTCTGAATACAGCAAACTTACTATATCCTGAAGGCAAGTTTGCACATTTTGCTGGACCTGAGACTTGCAGCGCATGGTAATTCATAACTTATTTATTGTCTTGAACAAGTGCTCTATCAAAAACCTCCATCAAACATCACGTGGTTAAGGCTGCAGCAAATGAGCAATGAAAGCATCAGGTGTCCGAGAGGATCATTTTCTGGTATTGGCAGCATGTGTGTAACGCACATGATAAAACAGTTAACACTGAGAGTTTGTGACCGTTTAGTGTAACATTATATTGTTTCTCCACTGCTTGTCATTATCCCTGGGACAAACCAAGATATTACGTCTCGTACAACAATGGCTGAGGAACTAGAAAGACAAGCAACTGCATCACCTAAAATAAAAAGGTAGACTATTTGTAATGTTCAAATGTTGCCTGCCAGTACCTAACAATTATTTTTCAAACACTGATTCTTAACTGCTGACATACAATGAAAAATACAAGAGAATGCATTGAAATCTTGGGATGTGTGGTCTAGGAGTCCAGTCTTTAGTTTTGATAAGTCACAGTTTTGTTTGCTTTTACACTCACAAGTAGGTCAAAAGTAGAAAATTGCAGATTTAGAACAGCGCCCAAAAAACACAAATGTCTCGCTTAGCAGATTTGTATTATCTAAACACTGTGGGTTAAATAACAGCAACACCACTTTATATTAATTTATCAAAACTATACAAGTTATTGGACTGTACAATACAATACCAACATATAGAAGCATAGCATTAGATATGTTTTTTGTGGCATTTGTGAAAACAATGATTATTTAACACTTTGGCTTCCTCTGGTAGACAGCAGGTATCCATTTACAGCTAAATTGGCCATGCTGAAAACTAGCCATATTTCCATCCACACTCTGAGGACTGAGTGCTGGACAGCAACTAAAACATCAACAGGTGCACCCTGTGAGATACTGAATTACTTATATTGTTCGCTTGACAGCTGTCTTAAATTCAAGATATCTACAGTTGTTTTAAAAAAAAAAAAGCCTGTGTGCTAAAGATCTAATTCCACTTTCTGTAAGAAAAAATGTCACAGCATTTAGCTTACTACCAAACTGATGCCCCTCAACACCCTACTAAATAAGAGAATGAATGTAAATCTGCCAAAAAAAACAAACAATGCCACCTTAAAAACATACATTGAATATAACATGTTTATTTAAGATGGTATGTACTGCAACCTCATTCTGACTAAAGTATATGTCGCAATACTGTGTGCTTTCTGGGCAATCCTGGTCATATGATGAAAAGATGCATCATTGCTTTAAGATACATATTTACCACCGACAGTAACCACTCCTATCCTATCCCAGCAGAATCACTGTGGGTAAAAATGGGTAGGGAAAGCCAGGCTAGGCCCTGGTTTGTGCACATATCTACAACCAAGGGCATACACATGTGTGTTTGCACCTGAACCAGTCCAGAAATTACTTTACCATATTCTTGAACAGCTACAGCATTTTTTTTAAATCACAAACACTTTAACTTACATTATGTAACAGGCACTCTGTGGTGTGCCCACTGCTCTATGGAAAAAAACATGGGACACAATTTATATTAAAAATAAAAAATGTAGTTACTACCCACATCAATACAGTGGTGTAAACACGTTAGGTTTGCCATGGTTTTTTTGTGTGTTTTTTTTTTGCATCCAATCTTTTTTGTATCCATTTATCACACCCTGGCATACCTTTATGCGGGGATTTAACTGTATACGATTTGCTAATATCATAAATGCATAGTTTTGTAACTTACTTCATGCATGTCATCGTCGCTTTAAATCAATTTACCCTATTAAATGGCACATAGCATCAATAAGTTGTTAACGTGTTCCAATCTGCGAACAGTACTTTTTTTTTTTTAATCTACAAAAAAATATTTGTATAATTAAATAATGTTTGCAGAATAAAAAAAGATCACGTTTATAAATCACGCAAATTACCGGTACCGTATTTCTTGTACTCTATATATTAACATTACCAGTATATTTTGTCAATGAGATTATGATAAGGAAATCTGCTGCAAACCACAAAATCATAATAAATTAATATTTTAAAAATATACGGTTCAGTACTAGTAAACGGTCCTCTGATAGTCAGCGGTCAACGTAGTTTGAATCCATGAAATGAAGACAGGGAAGACTAGTTTTGGTCATATATTTGCCGGTTCAGACCAAAACTATCCTGCCATACACTTCACACAACCACGACGCGCGTTCCCCCGTGAAACATGCACCCTCCATTTCATCCTTGACGCTGAATTATCCGTCCTGCATACCAGACGGGCTTCCTCCCTTACTGGAGTCCGGTGCATAGCTGCGGCCTGCCGACTCTCGCTAGCTTTCTCAAAATGGCGACGGCAGTTTACCAGCAGTAACCGAAGGGGGGTGTGCATTTCTTCCCAGTTGCAGGAAAATGTCTCTCTCACACAACGACTGCAGCGGCGTGCCCTTACCTTTGAATTTGAGGTCGACCGGTGGTTCCAGGACGAGGATCTGCTCCAGTTTGGACATTTTTGCTGGAAAGAGTTGGTGATGGCGGAGCAGAAAATGCCAAGCAGTCCCTGCTAGTCTGAGAACCAAGAGCAGCACTGAGTCACTGAACCACAGAGGCGCGCAGGGGCGAGCACACGGCCACTAACGCGGGAGTAAGGGGGCGCGTTACCGAGAAAATATGCTGTAGATGACAGTCATGTTTGTTTGTTTGTTATTGTGCCTTATTTCCTAGTTCAAAAACGATTTATACGCTGGTCAACAATATTGTCTTGTTCTATTCCCGACAGTGCTTTTTGTCTTTGTTGGGTAAAGAAGTTCTAACACACATTTTTGATGGTTACCACAGTCAGCTGTATTGATTAAATAAATCAATCTCATCGGTTAACCATATCTTGAACCACTATACTATTCCAATTGCAACACGATCAAGCTTGCTTAACAGTAATTTGTCAGTAATTTTAATTCTAAATGAAAATGTTGCTGTGGGAGGGGGTGTTGGGACAATGTGGTGCCGTTTGATAAATAAATGAGTTTACAGCTAATATACTCATTAATGGTACTAACGGTAAAAAATGTCAGATCATTTACATGTTAACCAATTATTTTATTAGTAGATACTGACAAAAACAGCAGCAATTGATAAAAGAATGCTAAGTTTTGTGTGTTTTTTTTTTTTTATAAAATCTTTATCTATTACTGCAGGCCTTCTGAGCCTCCCACAAGTATACACAAAAAAGGTAGGGAGAGAGAGCTTTTAGTCCCTGTGCTCCCACATTGCGGAATGCACTGCCACCTCATATCAGAAGTGCTACATCAATTGATGACTTTAAGTCAAAACTGAAAACTTACTTTTTTAGATTACCTATTTTAAACTGAATTTTAAATTGTGTTTCTCTTTAATCTCTACACAAATGTATTATATTTGTTTTCTTTTGGTTTTTCTTTATATTGAACTGAATTCTAAACTCTGTTTTTCTTTAATTTTTATACACATGAATTGTATTTTGATTTTCTTCTGTTTTGTCCAGTACAACGCTTTAATATACTTTTTGTATAAAAGGTGCTATATAAATAAAGGACTGATTGATAGATCAATCTTGATTGATTATTAAAGATGCATTTTGGGCTATACAATAAGATAATGTTTTCTATGCTTACCACACATTTTGTGAAGGATAGCCCACTGGTGAGGTACATAAACACTAACAAGCACACCTTGATTGCATTTAATGCCTCCATCTAGGACAAGCTATATACTGTGGAACCAAATCTCAAAGAGCTCACACCTCTAATTATTATAACTTATTGCATAGATGGGGTAACTTGAATGTAGATTTGTTAACTGTGATGTTAAAGAGTTACAACCCAACAGTTACCTCATACAGGTAAACAGAGTTGACAAACCCTGTGGCAGTTCAAACATACTATATAGGTAGGGCTCAGCTACTTCCTTCCTTCAGTGGGTGAAGCAAATGATTAACAATCCATTGAAAATACTTTAAATAAATAATGAAGCGTTGGTACTTTCCCCATGACATTTGCAACACAAAAGAAGAAACACTGTCTTGTTAAGGAAAAACGTTAATTAGAAAAGTGTTTGTAACAGTGTATTCATTTGCTTCTTTACAAACTCGTTCTCATAGACCATTAAAAGAAGATAGCTGTGCAGAAATATCTTGTCTGTCTTTACACAGTATTACATCTGAAGGTCAAGTGGCTTGCCCAAGGTTATACAGTGGGGTCTATTTCAGGGATGGAAATAAGACTCCCATGGCATAGTAGTTTGATCTGTTCCTGGTTTTATTATGTGTTTAATATGACACACCTGACCTTGTTACCTGTGGCTAATCAAGAACGTGGTGAAACCTGGCATGGGTGAAACTGCTATGCAATAGGAGTCTTATTTCCATCTCTGTATTTTAATGGTCTAAACATTGAGAATCTAAATAGCACCACCCTTAATAGAGAAAATTGACCTGGACAAATTTAGAATATTTTAAAAAACATTACATTTTTCATGAATATTCTAGAATATAATATATTAGAATATTATATAATAGAATAATATTCTATGGTATGTGGAATAATGCATCTGTTTGTTTCTAATGACATCTTTGTAGCCCAAAATGAAAGAAAGCACTATGCTGCAGGCATTTGATACAGGCAAGCAGAAACAGTCTGTAGGTAAAGTGAAGCAGTACAGGTCTGTTGGTCATGCAAAGAAAGTGATGATATATCAGTTCACTAAATCCAGTACTCAACGAGGTGACTGGGGAAATGAAAAATATATATTTCTCAATCCTTAGGAGATGTTACATTTTGCAGATATATAAACCGCACTTTCCCTATTTGTTTTACTGGATCCCCAAAATATACCATATCAATGATATCATATCATGGCTCTAGTTTCAAAGCATATGCACACATAAATGCATTCTTGTCTAACTAGCCCTAGGATTACATTTGAATTATGGTGCTTCTGGTCATGAGGGGCAAACAGCAGTTGTGGTAGATTCACAGACTCAAAATATAACAAATAAAGAATAAATAACAGCTGCCTCACGGGTGGGGGGGGGAGGGTATTTAAAAAAAAAAAAAAAAAAAAGTAAACATTTTTATTAATATAATTATGTATTCTGCTTTGTGTTTTCAAAGACCTGAGGGACTTTACAATACTTCCTGAAAGTTTTGTTGAAAAATATTAATGTTTGGGCAAATTACAAGACATTTTTTCCCCTGATATTTTATAAATTTAAGCCTTTTGTTAAAAAAAAACAAAAAAAAAAACACAACATTTCAGGGGTGTGTAGTTTTTTAAAGGAACTTCTTGTCCATGGGACACAATGCTAGAAAAATCTACTTGTCCTTCTTAAAAATCTACTTGTCCTTCTTTAAAAATCTACTTGTCCGTCCTTCTTTAAAAATCTACTTGTCCTTCTTAAAAATCTACTTGTCCTTCTTTAAAAATATGCTTGCCCCCTCCCCGTCACACAAAACACACACAAGGAGGCTTTGTGGTCCAGTGGTTAAAGAAATGGGCTTATAACCAGGAGGTCCCCGGTTCAAATCCCACCTCAGCCACTGACTCATTGTGTGACCCTGAGCAAGTCATTTAACCTCCTTGTGCTCCGTCTTTCGGGTGAGACGTATTTGTAAGTGACTCTGCAGCTGATGCATAGTTCACACACCTTGGTCTCTGTAAATCGCCTTGGATAAAGGCGTCTGCTAAATAAACAAATAATAATAATAAAAAAGTAGAATATAACTTGTAGGATTAGTGATTAACAGGGGCATATCTAGCCTTGTAGCTTGATGGGTTCACTAAATTCTTCATGATACACAAAAGGGTCCCTGTAAGAATGTTCCTTTCAGTTAGGGATGGGTCAGTGTAGTCGAATACACGATTACACGAAAAGAAAAAAAAACTAGCAGAATTGCATATAACATATTCGAGTACAGAAAAAAGACTTATATTAGCTACTAGTAGAAGCAAACGCGTCTCTTTTTTAAATGCAGACTCTTGACAAGTGTTGAAAATCAGTGTTAAACCCTGCGCGTTCATGTGAATGATATTGGCATATTAAACGTAACGACCCTAATTAATCATGCAATGCTTGTAACAGCAACATTCTACAGTAAACACATTCTGTTTGAAATTAGTAGTTTCAAATGTGTCATCGTAACAAAGAAGTACCAAGTCCCATGCAAGTTCATAATCCCTCAGCTCCAAGCTAGTGCCAGTGGAAGCACATACTGTTACTTTTTCCTTTAGATCAATCTTCAGAGAATGCACAATTGAAGAACTCGCCAGTTTGGATAGAACTATGTGGTACTTTAGCCTCACCAAAGTTGCCATAAGCATGACAAATACAACTTCAAAAATCCAAAATCCCCAGGATACCATAATATTTTGCTTGATGCTTGTAGATCTCATCAACATCTATCCAAACATATCTTTGGGTGATTTTTTGGAGTCCCCCCACGCAAGTTATTACAGCCTAAACTTGGTACATATAGCAAAAATTCAAATTTCAAGGGGGTTTAATGACCAGTGATGGGACTTGAAACCAAAAGTTTTTCACAGAATTTGGAAGACTGGTTCCTAAGGTTCTTACAGCAATACTTCCATTTTAGGACCCACATCCCCTACAGGGTAAAGGGTTAGGCTGAAGTTCGAATAAAACTCGTCAGTTACCCCTCGTCCGGCAATTTGCCATAAGTGAGTAGGGTGCTCCTAGCATTTTTTTCTGAAAAGCCCTATTCAATACGAGTAGAACGAGGTGCTACACATTAGGGCCCTGTGAAAATCGTGAAATTAGCCCAATACCGCGATTTTTACAATATTCTTAAGCGATAAAAATAATTTAATTATTTCTAATTCATACCAAAAAAATCACATTAACGAAACTGTACCGCTCTGACATGTGCCTGCGTGTAATATTTGCCATGCACACAGTGCTGTGCAGTGATTATGTCATGTGACTATATGCAATCTAAGCGGGAAATTAAAATACTACACACTGTAAACAAGAAAATGGATGTCTCTAAAAAGGCTAAAAATGAGTCTGCAGCAGATCACATAAAGCAGTATCCAGCAGGAGTTTACACAGCAATGGAGGTAAGCTCTTCTGTACTCCAACACTTGTCATATTTACCAGAGGATTTCTTCTAACCCCTCTGTTCAGAGTCAGTATTCTACCAGAAACAATGGTTCTAGATTGATAACAGTTTCCTTGATACATTTCATGTTGATCACAATTTTAGGAGGTACCCCCTCCATCCAGAATACAGATGTGGGCCAAAGCTCATTATTTTTCATATCACTTGGTGTCCATCCTGTTTTCTCCTGTATGTCTTCAGTGGGCAAACACATTGTAACTGAATCTGGCTCCATCGAAGAACCACACACCCTCGCAACAGAGGCTTTCCATGCAAAAGGATCTAATTTCTTATAGCACAAAAGGGACATGCCCAGACCGCCTGTGACAGCAAGTTAGGCTGACCACTCCAAATTTAGTGCCCTTTCGTAAAGGGTAGGCAGCAGTGTAGAGTAGCAGGCAGCAGTGTAGAGTAGTGGTTAGGGCTCTGGACTCTTGACCGGAGGGTCGTGGGTTCAATCCTAGGTGGAGGACACTGCTGCTGTACCCTTGAGCAAGGTACTTTACCTAGATTGCTCCAGTAAAAACCCAACTGTATAAATGGGTAATTGTGTGTAAAAAAATAATGTAATTGTATTTAAAAAATAATGTGATATCTTGTAACAATTGTAAGTCGTCCTGGATAAGGGTGCCTGCTAAGAAATAATAAATAAATGAGGCCCATAGTCTAAATGGACAAGACTAATGTACCACCACTAGCCCACGTGCGCTGCCACACACGATGTTGTTTTTTCTTTGTATAACTTTTTTGGCTTTATTCCTGCACTTTTGATATGACAGTACGATTAAGATATTTTATCATTTAAAAAATGTATTAATTTCATTCATATTCAGATTTCCTTTAAAGATTATTATGTTTGTACTGAAAAAGATAACCTCACAAGTTTACACCTCTCTCCTCCATCAATTTCAAACACATGCAAAAAGTACAATACGTGTCAACACTGTGATTGCGTGTGTGTCCCATTTCTATTCATTTTAGGACAGTTTTAATTTGCATTCCATTTCATAAATACATATGAAATAATTTCTTTACATACTGTATTTAACAATACATAAAATAAAGAGAGCAATAAAGAATACTAATTAATAATGCATTGGTTATAAGTATCAAGAAACTGTATTTTTGAGACAAAAACTAAGAAGATCCTTCAATTTCTACAGTATATGACACAGTATACAGTGTTTTTTTTCAAATTCTTAATTTCCAGTAAACATTGGTCTAGTCACAAACTACAGAACTGAATATACACAGTCTTGAGCCAAAATTAAGACCATTCAATTTATAATTTGTCCAGACTGGCTCTACATGCTTTTAAAACTTTTGACATCTGTGGATTAAGGAGAGGAGCCAGACTCTGAAGCAGAGTTTAGATGGTAAATGCTGACCAAGCTTGTCATTTTTTGTATTGCAATTCTTTTAATCAAACCTAGTAAAAACTTTTTTTTCTACACTGTTGAGAAGAACGCTGGGGTGCTCAGGCAAGGACTGAATCATGGACAGAACTATTCCCCAACAATAAAAAGGACATGTGAGGTGCAACATACTGTATAACACTTAGCTAATGGAGCACATGCCGTTGTATTCTGGCCAAGACATTTCCATATGGTGATAATAATAGGATGAGTTTACTAGTTGTTGTTTTTTTGTTGCAAAATACTGCCATGAATTGTCCTGTTTAGCCACTAGTAACATCCACGCTCAAGACTACCTGACCTTTTGAGCTAGCCTGCTGAAACATGCCTAGCACACTGATCTGAAAACCACAGTGTTAGTCAATAAACTTCCACAGGGCTGCACTGTGCTGTAGTGAATAGTGCATGTGTATCACAGCGGAAACTGATTCAGAATGTCCCCTTTTCACAATGACATCCTTTATGTGCTGTGTGGTAAAGCTGTGTGAAAAAAAAATGAATCCATAGCCTTATAAAAATGGACCATTCTAAAATCGCCAATGGTGCCAACCGAATTTTTTATTTTTTCACAAACTGTACCTAGGATGAAATATTATTTAGAAAATCGATTGTTACTTTATTTTTCAGGAGAAAAGTTGGAACTGGACCCTGTTCACATTGAATCGCGAACATAATTTGTAACATACTAAAAATAGTCTTTGATGTGTTAACAGCCATTTAACAGCTGTAAATATTTTAGTTGTTATCATAAAATGATCGTAGACTTCTGCTGTCAGAATGTATTTCATTGTGATTATTTTTAATAATAGACATCTATGTGCTAAACTCTTTCAATCAAAAAGTTCACACTAGGGGGTAGATGCAAGTATAGGCTCAGTGCAAATAATTGCAGATGCAAAAAACTAATTGCATTGCAGCCAGGCAATTATTTTGCACTGTGCCCTATCCAGGGGCGCCTAACTTTGTTTAAAAGTGGGGATGCAAAAGTAAAAAAGAATTGCAAGCGAAGCGAGGCAAACATTTTTTTTATTACTAAGAAGCTCTGGTAAACCTCATTTTTACTGCTCAATCTTTTTCAAATTACTGTTTTTGTAAAATAGTAAACCCACAACATTGGACAGGTGTTTCAGCATCAAATATAGAATATTTACTAACTGATCATTTATTAAGTACAAACACAAGTAACACCAAATGGCAGAACCAGTTCCAGTGGCATATCTGCACAATGCTGGTCAGTACATAATTCCAACATGCAGCTTATTAAAGGGAAGTGCTAAACAAACACAAACAATAACAGGTACAAAACATTATAATATGGCTTGTTCATTGATAATTGATATACTGTATGTATGTTAACAGTTAAAATATTCTTTGCTTGGCTTTGTTTTAAAAGTAGTGCTGGACACTAGAAATGTTTTTCACGTTTTGTCATCAGACATTGCTGAGCTCACTATAACAGGGCTATGCTTAGTGTTGATAGGTTGAAACAATAAGTACCCGCCCTCACATGGCAATGCTTTGTGCTAATTGGTTAAAACATTAAATGCCAGCCCTTACACAGCAATGTTATTTGGTTGAAACAGCTGATTCATGACAATATTACAGGCAGTACAGATCAACCATACACTGCATGCTCATACGTTAACAAGAGAATAGTTTGGCTGAGTTTGGCCACACAGCCAGCACTTCCACTTAGCTAACGTTAGCCATGGTGCAGATCTTGGGTCAAACCAATATGTTTGTATAGGGAGACTTTATTGTATTTGTTTATAAATGTGGCCCATCCTCTGAATACTTTTCCATTTTTATATTTTATTTTAAACCTCTTAAAGACAAACCAACACAACAACAATGTATAATACATATATAATGAACGAAAAAAAGTAAAGGGACAAAATATATAGTTTGACCCCCCCCCCATATTCAAAGGGGGGGTGGCACGTGCCCCTTCTGCCCTATGGGTTAGGCGCCTATGGCCCTATGTAAGCTTAAGAGCAATGCAAATTACTCAAAACGCACAAATAATGATCCATAATTATGATAATGAGGTCTGTGACAGAGAGAGAATGAACCCTACTCAACAATCTCCCTCCCGACCTGTGAAGCCGCTGTATAACAGGAACAGTGTGCCCCGTACTGGATGGTTCAGCAGTTCACTCCAGGGTCAGTTGGAAGCCAGCCATCCAGGAAGGGGGCGGAGTCACAATACCAGAAGTCACCGCCCTAGTACAGTAAACAATGTGTCAGTCATGGATTGGAGGAGATGTGATTGAACTAGCTATCGGAGGGGGCGTGACTAAGAGTATTTCAGGGGATGTGACAATGCAATCTGTTCCTTTGTTATGGTTACGAAAGGACCTGTAAAGGAGTGAAGCGAAAAAGAACCGTGAGTGTTTCATGTTCTTTTGTTTTGTCGTATTAACTAATATTTGTTTGTCATTATTAGACGGCTAAACTATCCGGGAGCTGCCGCTACAAAGCCAGTATTAAACCCGGACTGAACCGCACCATTGTTCACTATAAACTTGTATTGCACCACCTGCACAAAGAGCACTCACTACTGGATTAAGTGATCATGTCTGTATTTGTGTGTGTCTTGTTTAGTGTCTTATTATTTTGTGACTGAACCCCGTGGTTTAACTGATCGATACACATCGGTGTGTAGTGCCAGTTATTATTATTTATCAGCCAATAAAGAGCTGTTTAACAGTGAACTGTGTTGTTTCAAATCATTCCTGAGCACTGCATCACCTCTACACCTAAGAAGAACATAAGAAGAACATAAGAAGGTTTACAAACAAGAGGAGGCCATTCAGCCCATCTTGCTCGTTTGGTTGTTAGTAGCTTATTGATCCCAGAATCTCATCAAGCAGCTTCTTGAAGGATCCCAGGGTGTCAGCTTCAACAACATTACTGGGGAGTTGGTTCCAGACCCTCACAATTCTGTGTAAAAAAGTGCCTCCTATTTTCTGTTCTGAATGCCCCTTTATCTAATCTCCATTTGTGACCCCTGGTCCTTGTTTCTTTTTCAGGTCAAAGAAGTCCCCTGGGTCGACATTGTCTATACCTTTTAGGATTTTGAATGTTTGAATCAGATCGCCGCGTAGTCTTCTTTGTTCAAGACTGAATAGATTCAATTCTTTTAGCCTGTCTGCATACGACATGCCTTTTAAACCCGGGATAATTCTGGTTGCTCTTCTTTGCACTCTTTCTAGAGCAGAAATATCCTTTTTGTAACGAGGTGACCAGAACTGAACACAATATTCTAGGTGAGATCTTACTAATGCATTGTAAAGTTTTAACATTACTTCCCTTGATTTAAATTCAACACTTCTCACAATATATCCGAGCATCTTGTTGGCCTTTTTTTATAGCTTCCCCACATTGTCTCGATGAAGACATTTCTGAGTCAACATAAACTCCTAGGTCTTTTTCATAGTGCCCTTCTTCAATTTCAGTATCGCCCATATGATATTTATAATGCACATTTTTATTGCCTGCATGCAATACTTTACACTTTTCTCTATTAAATTTCTTTTGCCATGTGTCTGCCCAGTTCTGAATGCTGTCTAGATCATTTTGAATGACCTTTGCTGCTGCAACAGTGTTTGCCACTCCTCCTATTTTTGTGTCGTCTGCAAATTTAACGAGTTTGCTTACTATACCAGAATCTAAATCATTAATGTAGATTAGGAATAGCAGAGGACCTAATACTGATCCCTGTGGTACACCACTGGTTACCTCGCTCCATTTTGAGGTTTCTCCTCTAATCAGTACTTTCTGTTTTCTACATGTTAACCACTCCCTAATCCATGTGCATGCATTTCCTTGAATCCCTACTGCGTTCAGTTTGAGAATTAATCTTTTATGCGGGACTTTTGTCAAAAGCTTTCTGGAAATCTAAATAAACCATGTTGAATGCTTTGCAATTATCCATTTTCAATGTTGCATCCTCAAAAAAGTCAAGTAGGTTAGTTAGACACGATCTCCCTTTCCTAAAACCATGCTGACTGTCTCCCAGGATATTGTTACCATATAGGTAATTTTCCATTTTGGATCTTATTATAGTTTCCATAAGTTTACAAATAATAGAAGTCAGGCTTATTGGTCTGTAGTTACCTGGTTCGGTTTTGTCTCCCTTTTTGTGGATCGGTATTACGTTTACTATTTTCCAGTCTGTCGGTACAGCCCCTGTGTCAAGAGACTGTTGCATGGTCTTGGTTAGCGGTTTGTAAATAACTTCTTTCATTTCTTTGAGTACTATTGGGAGGATCTCATCCGACCCAGGGGATTTGTTTATTTTAAGAGCTCCTAGTCCCTTTAACACTTCTGCCTCTGTTATGCTAAATTTATTTAAAATTGGATAGGAACAGGTCGACATGTCGGGCATGTTGTCCGTGTCCTCCTTTGTAAAAACCTGTGAAAAGTAATCATTTAATATATTTGCTATTTTTTTTTCTTCATCTATGATTTTGCCATTTGTGTCTCTTAGACATTTAACCTCCTCTTTGAATGTTCTCTTATTGTTATAATATTGGAAAAACATTTTGGAATTGGTTTTAGCCCCCTTAGCAATATTGATTTCTATCTCTCTCTTGGCCTTTCTAACTTCCTTTTTGACTTGTGTTTGCAGTTCCAAATACTCTTTCTGCGTACTTTGTTATTGGTCCCTTTTAAACGCTCTGTAAAGTGCCTTTTTTCACTGAATATTTTTTTAAATTGATCTATTAAACCATTTTGGACATTTTGTTTTAGATTTAGATTTGTCTACTTTTGGGATGTAATTGTTTTGCGCCTCTAGTACTACATTTTTAAAAAACAGCCATCCTTTTTCTGTTCATGTTTACTACTTCTGTTAGTCTCTATTTCATACCTTCATAGTTTGCTTTTCTAAAATTGTAAACCTTAGCTTTATTCATTACTTTTGGGGTTTTAAAAAATACTTCAAATGAGACCATGTTGTGGTCTGAGTTTGCCAATGGCTCTCTGACCTCTGTTTTAGTTATTCTGTCTTCATTATTTGAAAAGACTAAATCAAGGCATGCCTCCCCTCTAGTCGGTGCCTTGACAAATTGTATTAGGAAGCAGTCATTTGTCATTTCCACCATTTCAATTTTGTCCGTCATGTCCCCCATCGTGTTTTCCCATTTTATATGGGGGAAGCTGAAATCCCCCATTAGTATGGCTTCTCCTTTTCTACACGCATTTCGAATGTCATTGTATAACAGATTATTTTGCTCAGCGTACCTACGCACTGCAAACCACTTTGCCACAGGGTCTCAATGAGTGCATCGGCAGAGTTAGGAGTACAGAGAGCAGTAGTCGCTGTATGACATTTGTGGAGCACAAAAATACAAACCAAAAAAAAGGGTCTTCTCCTCCGAACATGTTCCTGCCTCTCCTCAACAAGAGCCAATTGTCGCCGCATCAGGAAGTGTACCACAGCAGCCATTCTGAAGCCAATGCCAGGTCTCTGAAGGTGTGTGCTTTTATACAGCTCTTAATTACTCACTTATATAATGGTTTGCACCTTGTATAAGAGGCGTAAAGTTTTTGGATGGTCAGCAATTGCCCAAGTGCAAGGCAAAATTCTTACATCATATTATAATGTTTGCGCTCGCTTAGTATCCAGATGCCATCCTATTCCATGCTCTTTTCTTCATTTGAATGCATTTCAATATAATTGTAATGGATTAATGATGGCAAAGTGGAAATTTGATAGTGGGTGCAGAACGGCAGGTGAAAACCATTCTTTACATACGCTGCATTTGTAGCGGACGGTAAAATCAGACTTTACAACGGCTAAACACAATTTATGGCAGCATTATGGGGGTTTTGCACCCGCAAACCACTTTGTTTGTATCCTTACATCTATCCCCAAGTATACTAAAAAAGCATGGCAGCATTAGCACCAATATTGGGAGCTATGGAGTGATTACATACGGCATCATTGGTACCAATGTCTCCACACATTTATCATGTTTAAAAGGAAGCATACACACAAGCAAGAAACAAGAAAGCAGAAATAATATTAACAAAGTTTATTAATAAGACAAGATTAAGATAAAATCTTAGGAAGACTTGCATAGCGAATATATTTAGCAGGTTTAACAATATGATTTGGCACATGCACATTTTGTTTTGTAGAACCAGCCCACTTAACAAAACGCATTGTGCCCTGTTTCAGTAAGGAGATAAGGCATTAAATGTTGTACAATGGTTTAGCTGGGGGCAATGCTTAAGGGGTGTGGTTCCAAGAGAAAGCCTTCATATGGGTATTAATTGCCTTCTGAAGGTTATTATAAGACACTCTCTCAATACCTGTCAACAATTGAGTAACAACTTCTACAGGTCAGTAGAGCAATACAGCAATACAGAACAAAAGCACCCAAACCAAGCCATCTAATGACTTTATAACACTATGGCAACATGACCCATTGTCTTGTGAGCTGTATAAGTAACCCTAACTACAATCTACTATTTATACAGAACCATGTCTCTTAATAGAGGTCCATGTGTTTCATTTATTTAATATGCATAACACTAAATGGCTATTTAATATAAGACATTTGACTGAGCATTGATTTTAGCATTATATTGGGGTATTTCTACATTACTTATCTTCTGTCCCATTTAAAATAAAAAATGTGTTGTAAAAGATTGTACCAGATTACAATATTACACTGTCACAGACAAATAAGTAATATGCAACGCCATTTGATTTCTGCTTATTGGACTATAAAAGGAGAATTCTCATTGTCATATAAGTCAACTATAGACAGTAGTAGTAAACAAGCATGCCAGTGATATTCATCTTACACATTGGCTGTAAGTTCAAAATTAGAACAATCAGAAGAACCAGTCCATGATCTGTATCCACTGTATACACATGTAAAAATGTCAGGGTAATATACAGACAGATGGTCAGTCAGGCTGACAGGCAGTGTCCATATACCCCTGATACATTAAATAACGTGTGCTAATGAATGCCCTTGGCAGGTTTTGTCATAATTGGACCTATGCAAAACCTGTGTGACAAAACAAGTGTGCCAGGAGTACGGTCGTATGTACACACTCCACCACGTTATAAGGCACTTTGTCCTTAAACACAAAGACACAAAATAGGTAAGTAGCCAGTTGCCAATACCATAACTAAATGAATGGCAATACCCAGAGAACGCTTGGTTACATCTGTCCAGGAATGCCTTATTGCTGTTTTAAACTGTTCTTTTTTTTTTTTAAATGCGTGCCTTATTACAATTTGGTTTCCAACAACCAATCTTTTCAGAATGTCTGTTAACAAATCCGTAGATTCTACTAAATCAACCAGAATAGGTAAGTGGTACATATACAGATCATTTTAGGAACACAAAATCATAATCATATTCTGTTAAAATGCTTTTCAATATATGGTATATTTTTCTACATTAATTGCAGTGCTATAGATAAGACGACTTTAGTACGAATCCAAGTCATAGATGATGCTCCCAGAGTCAGTGCTCCATCACCATCGAATTCAGAATCAGGATGTTTAAATTAAACTCGGAAAACTAAATTACTCCTCCATAACTCTCAAGCAAAACACATTGGCAGGTATTGTTGGTGACTCTTAAGTAGATCTGGCCTGCAATGGAATAGCCACTCTCAGCGCACTCTTATTTCACTGCATCGCACCAAATCTTATATATTTACCTTATGATATTTAATCTACAACATTCAATTGTAGTGTTCACACAACACCTCCAGGCACATTTTCACAGCTTAATCTTGCATAATGAAGTCTATGTACACCGGGTGATGATAAGCCTTAGAGAACTGGCAGTCTCTTTATTCTTTATTGTTTTGGTTTTCATTTGGAACAAACCTCTGCTTAAGTCCCTGCTCTATTATTTTATTTCTATAAATGGAATCCTGTGTTTTTTAATTTTAATTAGCATTCAAAGGCTATCACCAACAGAATTTGGCCATCCAAAAACACTTTTTTAAAATGTGTTTCTGACTTTATCTATTAAGGACACTTTATTTTTGCTGTATAAAAGAAATGTATGCTGATTGGCAAAATTGTACATAAACAATTAGAAGTAATAATACAAGACAAGATTAAATAGGTGCTGACAGGCAAAATTAACATAACAATCTACAGTAATGAAAACACATGGAATTACAACACTGGTATTCTGCTGAAATGTCTGCTTAAGTTGCACAACATTCACTGATTAGGGGGCAAAGACTCACTGAACTAACTCCGGCAAACTCCATTCCAATAAAAGTCAGCTTCAATTTGACCACTGTCTGTAGCATTACATCCTTGATATCCACATAGGCTAAAATCACCTCAGTTGTAGGTGAAAAAACGTAGACTTCAGTAGACATCAACGGAAAAAAATATACCTGATCTCAGACAGTGATGTAAAATCGGGAATATGACAAACAAATATTGTTTCGGAATTACTTTTATTTATTTATTTATTTATTTATTTATTTTTACATTTGGGATATTTGTTCTTTGAAAGAACAAATGTGTGCATTCTCCTGCTGAGTGGAGCCAATGATCTAGTTTTCAAGTATGTCTGTTTGAAATTATTGTCAGACGCCTAGATTGTTCCGATGTATTTTTCTCTTGTTAGCAACAGCGTTTGCTAGGTGATGCTGGCTGTCTTGTCAGTTTAAAAGTTTCACTATTTTCTAGTTCTTGAGTATCCAGCGGTGGGATCAGTCGGCCTGAAATACACAATTATATGATTACAATCTCCCATCTTATTTTGACTATATATATACAGTATATGCTAAATAATTTGGGTGATCTGAATGAGCAAAAATGTGTTTTGAAAACTAAAATTACTTACTGATTTTTTGAAAGAGTTCCTCAACATTAAGAGCATTCCTAGCACTGGTTTCTACAAAAATAGCTGCTATTGATTCAGCGTATTCTTTAGCTTCTTTTACAGGAACCTCTCTGCAAGTGAAAAAACATTAGGTATGTAACATACACACAGGACTTCATTAAAATACGACTTGTGTCTGTATCATAGGGACAGGCATTAACCTGGAGCAAATTAGTGAGTCAATGTGCACAAATATTTTTATATACAGATATTTAATCTCAGGGTCTCAGAAATGAAAAAGAAAGACCCAGCCCATTTAGTTGCCAGTGGGATATTAAACAAACAGTGAGGCTCAATTCTAAAAAATCCTAGAAATAAAACAATTGAATAGTCATTTTATTTGAGGCCTTTATAATTCACAATAGACAATATGCAATTTCATGTTTAAAAACTTCATCATATGGTTAAATATTTGCATAGCTAAGGCCTGCTTCCCCTCTAGGAGCTGACTAACAGATTTCCATAAAACTGCAATTTTTCACTGACGACCCTTTGATTCTCAATGAAAATTAATAACAAAAATGTCTTATTGAAAATAAATATCTTAAACTTTAATTAATCAACTCTTCTGATTGGCGGCGTTTACATGCACAAGTCATGACAGTTTTCCTTACTGTTTGCTGTACTTTTCAGGAAATGTGTTGCTATGCAGTTCTGACTTAGGAAAAAGAATCAGCCCTACCAATGCAGATTACTCAATTCATAGTCATTTAGGGGAGGGGATATTTAAATGTCTGTGTCTGCTTACTAAGTAGGAAAAGAACGACTCTGAATATCGTGAGGAGAGCTTCATGCGTTGCCATGAAGATAAAAACATTTAACAAGAGAAATTAATTTACGTGTTTTGCCAAGACATTCTGAATTACACCACACATTAGCTACTTTTTTGTCTGTTTACCTTTCCAATACACACACAAAATTATAAAATTACTACTTAGAATTTATATTTGTGTGTGTGTGTGTGTTTGTGGAACAGTTATATTTCATTAACATTAGAACACCTTTTACAATATATGTTTTTATTTTGAATATAACCTACAATATTACATTTATATATATATATATATATATATATATATATATATATATATATATATATATATATATATACAGTACTGTGCAAAAGTTTTAGGCAGGTGTGAAAAAATGCTGTAAAGTAAGAATGCTTTCAAAAATAGACATGTTAATAGATTATATTTATCAATTAACTAAATGCAAAGTGAGTGAACAGAAGAAAAATCTAAATCAAATCCATATTTGGTGTGACCACCCTTTGCCTTGAAAACAGCATCAATTCTTCTAGGTACACTTGCACAAAGTCAGGGATTTTGTAGGCATATATGATTGTGTATGATTAAACAATTATACCAAACAGGTGCTAATGATCATCAATTCAATATGTAGGTTGAAACACAAATATTTACTGAAACAGAAACAGCTGTGTAGGAGGAATAAAACTGGGTGAGGAACAGCCAAACTCAGCTAACAAGGTGAGGTTGCTGAAGACAGTTTACCGTCAAAAGTCATACACCATGGCAAGACTGAGCACAGCAACAAGACACAAGGTAGTTATACTGCATCAGCAAGGTCTCTCCCAGGCAGAAATTTCAAGGCAGACAGGGGTTTCCAGATGTGCTGTTCAAGCTCATTTGAAGAAGCACAAAGAAACTGGCAACGTTGAGGACCGTAGACGCAGTGGTCGGCCAAGGAAACTTACTGCAGCAGATGAAAGACACATCATGCTTACTTCCCTTCGCAATCGGAAGATGTCCAGCAGTGCCATCAGCTCAGAACTGGCAGAAAACAGTGGGACCCTGGTACACCCATCTACTGTCCGGAGAAGTCTGGTCAGAAGTGGCCTTCATGGAAGACTTATGCCAAAAGCCATACCTCCACGTGGAAACAAGGCCAAGCGACTCAACTATGCACGAAAACACAGGAACTGGGGTGCAGAAAATGGCAGCAGGTGCTCTGGACTGATGAGTCAAAATTTGAAATATTTGGCTGTAACAGAAGGCAGTTTGTTCGCCGAAGGGCTGGAGAGCGGTACACGAATGAGTGTCTGCAGGCAACAGTGAAGCATGGTGGAGGTTCCTTGCAAGTTTGGGGCTGCATTTCTGCAAATGGAGTTGGGGATTTGGTCAGAATTAATGGTCTCCTCAATGCTAAGAAGTACAGGCAGATACTTATCCATCATGCAATACCATCAGGGAGGCATCTGATTGGCCCCAAATTTATTCTGCAGCATGAACGACCCCAAACATACAGCGAAAGTCATTAAGAACTATCTTCAGCGTAAAGAAGAACAAGGAGTCCTGGAAGTGATGGTATGGCCCCACAGATCCCTGATCTCAACATCATCGAAGTCTGTCTGGGATTACATGAAGAGAGAGAAGCAACTGAGACTACATAAATCCACAGAAGAACTGTGGTTAGTTCTCCAAGATGTTTGGGCCAACCTACCTGCCGAAGTTCCTTCAAAAACTGTGTGCAAGTGTACCTAGAAGAATTGATGCTTGATGCTGTTTTGAAGGCAAAGGTGGTCACACCAAATATGGATTTGATTTAGATTTTTCTTCTGTTCACTCACTTTGCATTTAGTTAATTGATAAATATAATCTATTAACATGTCTATTTTTGAAAGCATTCTTACTTTATAGCATTTTTTCACACCTGCCTAAAACTTTTGCACAGTACTGTATATATATATATATATATATATATATATATATATATATATATATACAAGCCTGTTGTTATCTCTACTGGACCTGGCAGCCATCAATTCCTTCATTTTGTATAAGGTAGGAGAGCTTTCATCTTGAAGCCCTTCAGCAAAAACATTTAGATCAGAAAACTGTAAAGCTGCAGGCTGCAGCAGCTCAACCTGGATTCTGTGCTGTGTGTGACACATGCAGGATAAATCATATGTTACTTTTGTTTTAAATTAAAAACTACTTTTGTTTTTACAGTTTTGTATGTGCTGTTTACACACTAGTTTCTTTTGAAATGTTTATTTTCTTAGTTTTTCATTTTTTTTAAGTAGTGCTTTATATGTGGTAAGTTAGAAAATAAACTCTTTTATGTTTAATTGTTCATTTAATATGCCGTTTCGGCTGTGCAGATGTTTGACATGATGTGCTTGAATAAAACTTTTGAGTTGTATCCGATAGTTCGTCTTTCATTTTAATATTAATAATATTTAAAATGTACCATGATAATGATGTTGTAGGTATGAGTATAACTGCGGTGGTTCTAGTGTTAAATTAGTCCATAAATGTACATTGTGTGTGTGTGTGTGTGTGTGTGTGTGTGTGTGTGTGTGTGTGTGTGTGTGTGTGTGTGTGTGTGTGTGTGTGTGTTTTATACGCCCTTTCTGTTGGAGATTACATGATATTAAGTCAGTAGAACGGGATCTTGACTGCTGAAACTTCGTGAGCCACAAGCACGATTCCTGCTCCGGTTTACATGGGTTTTTACAGCTATTTTTATCGTAAGAAAGCGATTGACCCTGCCCTTAAAGTCGCGCTGCCAATAGGACGTCCTTTTGCTGTTTCACGATGTATTCGCGTGACAACATCACACAGTCATGACTGTAGAGTCCATTTTCAAGTGCACGTAAACCAAGCCATTGTTAGCATTAATAAATTGTGACCACTTTTTTCCCACCACTTTACCCTACATTATAAACAGTTAACCTTCACAAAATGTTCAGTTTAACTCAAATAAATAACAACTGAGTCAAAATACACATACAGTACTAACTAATGTTTACAAGCATTAACTCAGGTGACAGAGTTAAATCTGTTACTTGAATTACAATAATGCTTTTACCGTTGTTTTGCACTTATGTTTTCCCTCATAAGAAATCCAATATGCGTGTGCAAAAGCACACGGTATACTCTTTAAGACTTCTTCCCAGTCAGATTGTAAAATACAAATGCTCTCATTAAAGCACCTTTTTAAGGGAATATTTTATACTTAGAACAGGTTCAAAACGCATATTCTGAAAGACCCCATACAGCATATTAATAAGTGCATATTCAAATTTAAAACACACTGAAATAAATTACTTTATGAAGTATAATTCTATTTTTTTCCATAAAAACGTCAGAGCATCACCAAAGATAATGATGGCACGTTCCACATTACAGTTCATATAGCTAAATTTCTTATTGTTTATTTTATATGTTTATATTAGTGGTGGGCACCAATATCGATATTTTGTTATCGATATCGTTCAATATCAATAATAATTTCCATATAGCAATATCGTAGGATTAAAAAAAAAAAATCACCTAAACTCGCAGAGACCTACTTTTTATTGCTAATACTACTAAAAATACAAACGCAGTATAATCGAGATGATCAAGTTTATTTTATATTAAGATACAACAAACCCTATACATACCAATCATTGTTAGTCTCATAGGCAAACACCACATACTAAAGTATTATTTAACCATTTTATTCCACTGATTGACGATTTTCTGTTTCTAAGAACCTGAATAACAAATGTATTTCAAACAATCGATAGCTATAAATCTCTACTCCTGTTTCTTCACCAGTTTCCTCTAACCTTATCGGAAAATATAACCTGTTTTCAAAAAGTGTGCGCATCAACTAATTAAGAAACAGGATCGTCTTTTTAAAGGGATACACACCTAAAAACAAACTAACACAAATAATAATTTGTGTTAATAAAATTTAAATAATTTGAAATATACCGAATATAAGGGAGGAGTTTTTTTTTTTCAGATTCCACCTCAAAAACAAAAAAGTGCTGATATGCCAAGAACTGACCTGATGTCACCAAGATCGCTCTTGTTTCCTGCAATGGCAACTACAATGTCTTCTGGGCCATGCTCCTTTAACTCTTTTACCCATTTCTTTAATGTTATAAATGAGTCCTGAAATAAAAAAATAAAAATTATGTCAATAGCATACAAGCCTGTAAACACACAAATTACAGTATCGTAAGAAAATATCATGACCTACACCAGACAGAAGTTTTATCCAAGGACCATCCCAAATGAATAAACACTTCTATTCTACATATATTAAATTGTGTGATATGCATACACACAGACATACTGTACAGACAGACAGTCAGCCTCTACATAACCCCAAAATCTGTGTTGAAGAATGTGTTTAATCTCAATTGCATATGCTGTTCTCTAGACCCACATATCCACTACACCACCACTATTGCTCATTACTGGGGTTAAGAACACCAGTGGGGTATAAAAAAAATAATACTGAACAAAGGATGATAACTGTAGTAATAACTGTAGTGATATGTATACCGAAATTATGTTTACATCACTATCGGACATTACACTTTGAGAAAAGCACATCAATACTGTTACCTTTCCTTCTGATTTCTCTGTTTCTCTCACTGTGAGATTCTACAAAATGATTTGATTCTGCAGGAGAGACATACTGTACGACTGCTTCAGTATTCTAATTAACTAATTAACAGTATTCTAAAAAACTTTTATTAGAGTTTGAGCTTGCATTGAGCTTGTCCGGAGAATCTTAATTGAGACTGAACTGTGCTCCTTGTTCCTTTCAAATCATGTGACAATTTGATGCTTCAGGCCCCTCCTTTCTACATTGTATATAGATAGTGAGAGCAGTGGGGCTGGAAGAGTTATGTTTTCTATCGGCTTACACTATATATATATAAATGAAAGGCAGTTTAATCCCATCAGATTCTATAGTGGGGCCCCAACCTTCACCCCCAAAAAGCTTTTCATAATCATACAGTAGCCCCTCTCTAAACCGGACATGTCTGTCCGACAAAAGGAGGTGTCAGGTTTAAAGAATACAATAAATTCGCACACACATACATTTACAGTTCTCAATGTATTTTAAATATAAATCATTGCACTGAAATAACACTAATGTGTTTTGGGTAGGCTACAGATTACATTATGTAAAAATACAAATCTGTACTGTAGGCCTATAAGGTATACAGTAGTAAAATCAAATGAATACCTTGCACACTTTTTTTTTTACCTTTAGTCTACTGGTAGTACAAAATAAATCATTGGTGTACAATGCGAATAAAAGATTATTTTAAATTGAAACTAAATGATTTAAGGGTTTTTTGTTTTATTTTTATTATTATTATTTTTAACTTGGCCTACTTAGTAGTCTAGACAATTAACACACAATAGATCATGGTCCTATACAGATGCTAAGAATGAGCTGGGGGGGTTGGTGGCACATGTGTGCAGTCTATTGCTCCCAACACACTAGGAAAACCAGAAATGTCATCGAAATTTGTTTTCAAGTCCTGTAAGTATACCCTGACTTTAGTGAAAATTAGGTACTTGGGTGTTTGCCTCAAAAACTTAACATCCTTGTGCTCCGTCTTTTGGGTGAGATGCACTTGTAGGTAACTCTGCAGCTGATGCATTGTTCACACACCCTAGTCTCTGTAAGTCGCCTTGGATAAAGGTGTCTGCTAAATAAACAAATAATAAATTATAATAATAATAAAAATGCATTGAGCACAACTGGCAACACACGAGAAAAAGTGGACTGGGAAATGCCAGCAACAATTGAGACTGTTTAAAACATGCTTTCAAAAGTTCTTAACAAATTGATGCAATTGTAAGTGTTGCAATTGCCGGCAGCTTTAGTACATCTCATTATAATATTCAAGAACCCTAATCTCCGCCCCCTTTTTGTGAATTTATGCAGGAACGGCCATAATTACATGTTCATCTAAGGTTGAACCGCAAAGAAAAACTGCTGCCGCAAAGCATTCCCTAAAAAGTCGCTAACAGCATTGCGCATGTTTAGTACATTTCACCCTAGACTTCGGACTCGTTTGCGACTGGTTTGCGACTATTGAGACAGGCGCAACACTTTACCCCAAAATATTTTCTTCGTCCATGCTCAAATTCCTAGTATAATATTATCCACTTCACAGTTAGTTGGCAACTGCTTTCTATAAGTTTATTTTAATTGAATCTTTCTTACTTGTAACAAAACATGGTAAGCAGACAGTATAAAATAATTTCCATTTTGCAGATGTCAGGTATTGCAATACCAGACACACAACCTATACTATACCAGGGTTTGAATGTGCCAAATCCTTATTCCACAGAAATCATAATGGAAATTATAAGAAAAGCATTTGGAGACCAATAGATATCAGAATAAAGACAATTTACCAGTTTAGTGATGTCATATACTACAACAGCCGCTGCTGATCCTCTGTAGTACATAGGTGCCAAAGAATGAAACTGTAAAACAGAGCGCATACCATAAGAAAAGACTCCAGAACTCCCAGGCTTACTCAAACAACAGTGACACATTTCCCAAATGTGTTCAATCTCAATATTACATTTTCACACACTACAGTACGTTTTGTGCTCGCAGTGGACAGTGACGTACCCTTTCTTGCCCAGCTGTGTCCCAAATTAGAAACTTGTGAAGCTCATTGCCACAGGGGACTGTCTTAGTCAAAAAAGATGCACTGAAAAGCAAGAACACCATTAGTGTGTCAGTGTTGGAAATGAATCGTGTTACAGCTTGGGCAAAACTGTAAGTAACAGGGTGTGGTAGATTGAGAAATTCAGTGAGGCATTGTAATGTGCCACTGACGATGCAGAGATCACCACGTCTTTCTTAAAGTAATTGCACCTTACAAAATAATTGCACTCCCTGGGTCTTTTCACCTCAGCAGTGTCTTCTGGGTCAAAGTATATTACTGGCTGAAAGCATATCAATCAATAGGGGAAGCAGCTGATTGGTTATTGACAGGAAAAAATCCAGTGAATGGGGTAGGGACAATTTCACATGACAGTTCAAAAGCAAGGCAGACTAAAAGCATGGTTTCCAAACAGAGTTTCCTTATCCTACAGGTGTAGTGCCAGTTAAATAAAATAAAACCATACAGGTGTTTCTTTCAAAACTGCACATTTGGGACCTACAGATTGAATAGATGTGCATGGCAGAGAAATGTTATGGAATGATTTTGTTAGCTACAATTACTTTAAAACATATTTCATAGCGTGAATACCTTCTCAAAAGACGAATATCTTTCTCAAGGTGTTAAATTTGGTTAAATTAAATTACACTGAAATATTAATATTCTAATGAAATGTACATGTAATATTAAAGAGAAAGATACAAGAGGATTTGAATGTTTTTGCTTTCTTTTTAAAATACACTGGACGATGAGAGGCATTCAGTCACATGTTCAGTATGTTTGTACTGTGTTCTTACCCTATTGTGGGACAGATGTTATGATCAAAATGGTCCTGGACGAAACGGCAAACAATACTTGATTTCCCAACCCCTGTGTCCTGGAATGGATTAAATGGATAATAATACATCTTTTCACAGTTGCCATCTTTCGGACAAATGCAAAAGCACAAAGCCAGGCATTGTTCAAACCATGCCTGCATCAACATGTATTGGAGCAGTGGATACGTTTTAACATTGAATTCACAATTACTGAAATTAAGAATTAAATTACAGATACCACTATGTGTGGGGTTTTATTTATGATTCTATTTTTAATTTATATAACGTAATTAAAAGTGAGACAGTTTTTCTTAGAAATGTTATTATTGATATTTTTAAAAAAATGCAAAAATTGATATCCAAATTCCTGATATCAAGAATAAACTTTTATGTTGTTATTCATTTTAGGAATAATACAATAAATTTTTAAAAAAAAAAAATACAATATTAACATTCAACATATTATTCATAATACAAATAATAAACATTTTTCATATCAGTAATTATTTTTTTATGTCAAACATTTGAGTGTATTATATATCAGGATATCATTATTTGTATACACCTGTGGCAATACATTTTTATGTGATAAATGCAATGACAATATCATGTAATAACAATTGTGATATCAAAATGAGCATTTCACTTACTGAAGAAAACAGCTCATTTGACTGAGTTTAATCATACAGTATATATATATATATATATATATATATATATATATATATATATATATATATATATATATATATATATATATATAATTATGGATGTCAAAGAAATATATAATTTTAATTATAATTATAGGTTGTATGCAATAATGAAGACATGCATATTGGCTTTGAACTTAACATACTAAGTTCAATAATATTAAATATAAAGGATAATATGTGACATCAACAACTATATACACACACACACACACACACACACACACACACGCATACACACACACACACTTGCTGAGTACATTGTATCAGTAGAAGTAGCCTTTATCTCTTATCAGGAAACATTGCAACATCGTAACAATAAATATCACTGAAAAAAAACATAAGCATTCCATAGAAACTCGAGCTACATATAGCAGCCTATTGTAAATAACCGCACGAAAGACCAAGTTTGTTCATATCTCATTCATTTTTATCGTCGAGTAAATGTGTTTTTGTTTACATGACGATTATCCTTGTAATTATCAAGTAAGCCACGTAATCGTCAACTGTGCCTCCCTTTGAAACGGAGTACACATTGCGAACACTGCAACTCACTCCATGACGCAATGCTG
This sequence comes from Acipenser oxyrinchus oxyrinchus, assembly GCA_030684275.1. Lineage (NCBI taxonomy): Eukaryota > Metazoa > Chordata > Actinopteri > Acipenseriformes > Acipenseridae > Acipenser > Acipenser oxyrinchus. Next base: position 67,229,662 of record CM060249.1, on the reverse strand, counting down.
ATAATAAATATTTAATTGCCATGACTGTCCAAAACAAAAAGTGAAATGTCATACTTTATTTTTCATTTACAAATAATACACGTTTTAAAGTGTTTGTCACCTTTTATCGTAATCGTAATGTTTTAACAAATGCTTTAGCTAATCTACAAACTTTTAAATCTTTGTCAGCATCTTCACAGCTTCAATACGGGTGTTTTCAAACAAGAAAAATCTAAGCAAGTACAGACAGTACTTTCAGACAGTATGGACAGCCAAGGAGAAAAAAAAATACTTCTACGATAAATGCCTGAGCATTATTTAAAAACGAATGCGACCATATTAATTATAACGTCATAATGCCAGACTGTGTTTAAAACAAATCTCAGAACCACAATCTTGAAATGATTAGCAAGTCCTTACTTCTTCAGTGTCTGATAAGCTGAAAGTAAATAATCTTTTGAACTTTTGAATTTTTTACTTACCCCAAGTAGACATACTTTCAGTTCCCTTATAGCCATGGTCAGCCTAGTTTGGATTCTCGCGGGATCGTTTTGTCAGTTTGTTTTTTAAATCATGTTTTTTCTTTCTTTCTTTCTTGGTTAAACCCTGCCCTAAAAGTGGCTTCATCACTCCCCACTATAACGGAAACCAGCAGGAGCTAAGTATGTGCGCTATCAGTCACATGTCATTGCGTGGCGTTCCTCCTTTACTGTTTTCAAAGACTTATTTTACGTTATTTTACGGACATTATCCATTTAAAGGAACATCATGATCATTTAAAACAAACTCGTTGCTGTAGTATATTTTTTAGTTTCAGATTACAAACAGTAAGCACTGTCAGACTAATAAACCAGACGGTACTTTTTAAACAATAATCTTTCACTTTATATTGATTGTTATTATAATTATGAGCTGGACTTATTGTTTGTGATTAATAGATTACACTGGTTGTGTGAACTGAGTTTATATATGGCACATCTGTATATTTAACCAAAACATTTCAGAAACTAATTATTATTATTATTATTATTATTATTATTATTATTATTATTATTATTATTATTATTATTATTATTAATATTAATATTATTATTAATATTAATATTATTATTAATATTTTAAAAAATCTAATGCATAAAGATGTCAGATCAACCGCTTTTGTAGTATGGACCATGCTTTTGTAATATGGACCATTTCATATTTATTAAATCTTTGTAAGGTTGATCCTTGTCTCAGTTTGTGCTTTACTGTACATGTGAACATTTATGGCAATTCTAATTTCCCATAACAATTACTTTGTATGCATTACAATTAAATATAACTATTATTTGCATCTGCAGGCAGTGGTCCTTCCAATTGTGTTTTGAACCATTAGAAATCCCTTAAAAACAGTTTCATGAACACCAAACCTTATTAATTGATGGTTTGTGGATAGGGTCACAGTTTTAAGTGTGCTGCATTTTTCCAGTGTGGCAGATATTCAAGAAAATGGTACACACTCACATTTGCATCTGGTTTGAAACACAGTGTCAAAAGCATCCAACATACACTACCATAGCCAAAACAGTGACTGAAGCCACACATATCACTGGCATGAGCTGAAAAATATGACATCAATAAACCTTAACAACTTGGTACCTACACGTGCTCTGTACAGTAAATAGTGAAGTGCAAAAGTGTGTGATGGTAAGATTTGGTTTGAAAAAGATTTCTGGATGGTGGTGTCATGGAAACAAGCCAACAAGGTATGCCGACACAAAAATTGTGACTTCTCAGCCTGGATCTCCCACACTAACGCCCCCTAGTGGATACTAAAAATAATATTCTTACAGCTCCAATTTATTATTATAATGATTTATTTATTTGGCAGATGCCTTTATCCAATGGTACTTACAGGTGTTACAGGGCAGTACAGGGTTACAATGCAAGATTAATATTTAAATACAGTATAGTTTACAGTAAGTACAATAATACTACTAGAATACAACAAGTTAGGATTACAACAAATTATATCTACAATGACATAGTAGTGCAATAGTGTATTAGCTGAGGATCCAGTAACGTGGTACTTAGGTCAGGCAGTGTGGGTTGGGCAAAAATTGTAGTTATCAGTTGCTCTTTTTATCAATTGAATAGACACCTCTGCATTTATGTTTATTTTTTAAAACCATACTTAGCACCAGGATCTGAGACTTTTTATTTTTTATTTTGTATTTATTTTAATTATGGGAAATGGGACTATATTGTAGTATAGTGGTAGTCTTTCTGATGAACCATCATATCTCCCCCATTATGTCTGAACTGATGCAGAAGAGGGTTTTTTTTTTACATAGTTTTTAGAAGGATGTATGACAGACTACTGAAAAAGCGGGCTGTACTATGATGGTTCCTGTATCACACTGGATGTCAACTTAATTTAAATGCATTCCTAATATCAGCACCTACACTTCCTTCATATAGCTTCTTAATTTGTAAAAAGCTGAATCTCAGTTATGTACCGTTGGATAAATTATAAAGAAGAAAAAATAGAAAACAATGACAATTGCATGATGTGCTCATTTAAAGTAAGAGGAATCATAAAGCCAACATGTTGAAGTGATTATCTATTGCAGACAGGCAGTATTTTATAGTATGACTGGAATGTTCCTAGTTTCTGGAACTTGATTTGTTTGGAGTTCTGTGTGCCTCAAGGTCATACTTCCTACTGCTGGTAGAGCATGCACAGTTGTCTTCCAGTTCACAATTGGAAAGAAAGCTTCAGAAGGAGAAACTGGATGGTGTGAAGGACATGACTTTTTTATGCTGTTCTCACCAAATGTACTGCACACATAACATGTAAAAAGTATAGTGAAAGCATGGAACAACATAACCTATATAGTAACACATTTTGGAAAATATGTTAAACTTAGAAAAAACACTGGTTCAATTTGTACAATAAGTACAAATTGAACCACAAAAACATCACGCTACTTTGGGAGCCTAGTTGATCCACAGGGGCTCACGTTGAGGCTGTGCCAGGCGTCTGCAGCGGCCAGAGGAGCGCCTGGCCAGTCTTGCATCGGAGCTGGAGAGGGAGAGCCGGCAGGAATATGCGGTGTCTTCCCCAGCGGAACAAGGAGAACAGGTCAGGCTACAATTTATAGAGGCACTCGAGACTTGAGCTGCGCAAACACCTGCTAGTGCGACTGCAATACCTTCAGACCTCGATTGGCGCAGGAGTGGGAGGAGGTGACGGCGGAGGAGGAATCAACAAAGAACTGACCCGGATTGCGCCAAAGCCCAGCTCAGCGATGGGGAACCTGACAGCAGCTTGACTACACCCCCTGCCTCCCCAAAGTCATCGCACATGTGCAGGCGCTTACCAGCAAGTAGAGGCGGCTGGTATGAAACTGCACCCTGACAAGTGCAGGTTCATGCAACAGAAGGTCTCCTTCCTGGGACACCGAGTAGGAGGGGAAGGCAGCCGCACTACTGAGCCTCATAAGATCCTTCTGGCCAATGCCAGCTGCAAGGGTTCCTGGGGCTCGCCTCCTATGCCGTTTTGTCGACCAGTTTGCCAACATCGCTGCACCCTTCCACCCGTTGCACTGCGTCTTGTCAGAGCGACAGCTTGCGAGTGACGCGGACTCAGGCACCTGTACTACTTCCCCCTGATCCAACTCTGCCGTTCCTTGTTGACACGGATGCCAGCAATGAAGGGATCGGAGCCGTGTTGTCACAGCAAAGTGCAGATGGAAAGCGGGTAGTGGCTTATTTAAGCTGGGCCCTGAACAAGGCAGAGCGGCAGTACTGTGTCACCCGATGGGAGTTGCTTGCAGTAGTGGCGGCGGCCCACCATTTCCAGCTGGGGACCCCATGGGGTCGATATCGTGGGTCCCTTTCCGCGGTCTGATCGGGGGAACTGCTATATTGTAGTAGCTATGGATTACTTCACGAAGTGGCCAGAGGTGTATGCAACCTTGGATCAAGAAGCGGAGACAGTGGCAGAAGTACTGCTGGAAGGCTTTTTCTGTCGGTTTGGAATACCACAGGAGCTGCACTCAGACCAGGGGCACAACTATGCACAATAAACACTATCCACAAATGAAATATTATGATATTTGTTGTAATTATCTTAATATATAAAGAAGAAAGTTTGTCTGTCTGTCTGTTCCTTTATGCATTCGGACCCCACAGTGCAACCAAACTTTGCATGGCCTCCTCTTTCATCCAGGGGAAGGTTGATGGGCTATGTTTGGATCCAACTTTATTTAGTAATCCCATTGCTGGATCACTACAGTAGCCATGTATCTCCAATTAAAGAAACCCACAAAACTAAAGAAATAAATAAAAAGAACTAAACAAATTAAAAAATTCAAAATGGCAAAATCCCCCAAAAATAAAATAAAGTTACAAAAAGTGAAAGGGGTCCGAGCGCATTATGCCACACCCAAGATTTGAAACCATAAGGCTACCGTTCCAATTTGTCATGCATGAAATATTGAAATACTTAATTCCACCGGGCAACGCCGGGTACTTCAGCTAGTACAGTATATTTTTATTTTTTCTGAACTGAAGGTAAACATAACTGTCTCTAGTTATTTTGTTACTGACATAACCTTTATGTGTCCTCTGTAAATAACAAACGTTAACCTTTAAATGTAACGATTGAATATGCAACGTAAGCATATACATATACATAGTGTTGAACAGAATTTTGTATATTCTGTGTTGAGTTGTGTTTTTCCTGTTACAGTCCGCTAGATGGTGTACTGGTGTATGCAGTGGAGTCCAAACGCCTTTCCACCCTTCGCCTGCAGGCTCGCTCGCTGATTTTTTTTCTTTTCTCCAGTTGTTGTCTGAACCATAGAGGCCACTTTAAATGTAGCACCAGGACAAGATGGCTGGTACGTAGCGCTTACTCCGGCTGCAACAGCCCACTTTTAAAACTAACCTTTCTTCACTGCTTTTCCAATCCCTTTTTTTTTTTACCCCCCGATAGCACGGCTTGTGCGACGCCGAGTCAGCAATTGACATCTCTGTTCTATTCGCAGATTTATCCCTGCTTCAGGAAGATTTGCAGGAGGAGATTGACGGATGTAAGTTTGCCTCAGTGTTGTATTTTTTTTTTTCATGCAACTTTCACAATGTGATGATGATGATGTTTATGAAGACTGCTAGGGATAGAGAGCTCCCGGATGGTCTACAGGCCTTGGGAGCAGCATCCGGAAATAAACCCTTTTATACGTTTTGGAGCTGGTTTATTTTGGTTAAGGTAATAAACCGATATTTTTCCCCCTTTTCCACGGAGAGACCCGATTACGATTCTATATAAAAACTGTGCTGTACTATCTATGTACTTGTTGTAGTCTAGCGCTACAGCTGGAAGTTTTGTTGTATGGCTGGCAAAGAAAACGAACATATTTATTGTGAGGAGCATTTCTTTTCTTCTTTTCCAAGGCATTGATTTATTTATTGTATATTAACACCGTTCGTATTTTTTATTTTTATTTTATTGAATATGTCGAATGATCCACAGAGCAAAATTGCCAGACGAAGCTATCGGTTCTTGTGTGTGTAAAGCATAGGAAACGTTTTCTAACCCTGGCTGGACGTGCAACATATAATAATAACTAACACATGTAGTGAAGGGGGTGGGGATTTATATTTCCAGTGCTTTGAATATCACGGGCTACAGGTATGTTGTTTGTTTGTTTGTTTGTTTGTTTGTTATTGACGTCATAAATACCGGTTAGCTAATGTGCTGAACCCGCTTAAAAAATCTCGAGCAGCTAGCGATAGAATGACGGGAGACATTCACAAGATTCACACTGTATTTAAATGGAAACTGTCATAGCACATTGTTAGAGTAATATATTTATCTATCCCCAGTGGCAAAATACCCGCTCTGTAAACCTTCTGCAATGCATGCCCATGCATGCTATGCAATCATCTGGTTTTTAGTGACTAGCACTGACACAAGTAGTGAGGATGGTCTCTTCACTACTTGTGTCAGTATTCTATAAGGTCCTGAGTTTTTTCTTTTGTCTCGTTTCTACTGTGCATGAAGAGTTTGTACTGGAATCCTTAACAACTTAAGTTAACCCATAATCATTTTCAAGCCATGTGATATTTCTGGGCCTGCCTGTAACACAACCTGCATGTGTATCATGCCATGTTGGGTTTAAGCACTGCTTTTTTGTAGATATTGCTGGCCCTGGCTGTGGCAAGGTGGTGACCCTTTAGGCTACATAAGATGCTTCCTGGGGTGGGCCTTGATATAACTGGCTTGATATAGCTCCACTATGCTTGTGTAATGGGCAGTGTTGTGTGGTACACTGCAGTTACAGATTTGGTCCCCAGTCTGTGAGATGAGAGAATTTTAAAAGCTCTAAAACCACCAATGCATACAAGCTGGCTCTGTTGCATTGTGATTAAGACGTGTGCTTTTGGTGTGCGGGGTCGCCGGCCTGTTCAATCGCGTTAATTGCTGTACTTGTTGGCACTAAGTCCACTGATGATTGACTTTTGACTTGGGTTAAGGTAGCAGAAATTGAGTTGCAAGCATCCGTTCTAATTGCAAACTTTCAATGGGTGTACAAGGCTGACAGCACCCAGCATTGCCAACTTTGATCATGCTATTTAAATCAAACCATGCAGAATCTATACACTGTGACTGGTCTGGTACTGAGGTACACTATGAAAATGGTCTGTTATGATTCCCTTTAGTCAGTAGGCCTGCTTATTAAAGTGTAATGTACACATATATATATATATATATATATATATATATATATATATATATATATAATATTATATTATATTATATTATATTATATAAGCTAACACATCTCTTAATTCTTCTTTGGGTTGCACTTGCAAGAAATCAAGTATTTTACTGTACATTGGTTTTGTTATCTAATAAATTTGTCTGTGCTTTCTCTCTCTTTCCCGCTCTTTTTTTTTATAGCCATGGTGTAAGAAATAAATGTGCATGTCACGGATCAGATCTGTGTGGGGTGAATTATTAAGATTATAAGTGGTGTTTCTGGTGTTTCTGATAGTTGGTGTGGATGACTACAGCTCAGAGACTGATGTCATTATTGTACCTTCAGCCCTGGACTTTGTTTCACAAGATGAGATGCTGACGCCGCTGGGAAGACTGGATAAATACGCTGCAAGTGAAAACATATTTAACAGGTACTATACGTAAAGAAGAAATATGGAGGGTGATCAGAAAAAACAGAACTTAGCACAGCAATGTCTGAATGCACAAATAGGGAAGTCCACTATATACAGCAACTGGTCTGTGGTTCAATTATAACTCCAGACGTTCAGTTATTTTTGCGTAATTTGGATTCTATTGGTGTCTATCGGTGGTTTGCAATCTTAACGAATAGGCTATATTGAAGTTTATGCTCTGCCCATTTATTTGGTAAACTCACTACTTTACATTGTTACAAATGTACACCACAAATGTCTACTACTTATTTTAAGAGTAAGAATGCAACCTTATATATATATATATATATATATATATATATATATATATATATATATATATATATATATATAGCAATTACGAAGATAACAAGAAAGGCTAAATAACTGCTGTGGGGACTTTATTAGATAAATGCGTGAGTAAAATTGACTGTCTAAAAAGCATTTGCTGGTGATGGTTTCGGACGCGTAGCAACGTTATTCTGGGGTGTGTTTGAAAATCAATGGGTCAGTGCTTGTAGAGGAGAGGTTGGGCATTATATGTTCAGTTATTTGAATGAGCTTGGTTTTGGTGTCCTTCGGAGCTGCTCAAACCTATTATTTGATTATTCAGATTGAGCTCTCCACAGGTGAGGATCACTGGTGTTGATTGGGCTAATTTACCATACCAAGTGAAACGACTGAAGAAACAGCTGCTTCAATTGTTGTGGATTGCTGTTCTCCACAGAGCAATCATTTCAAATCAAAGCAGCTGTTTCTTCACTTGTAAATGGTAAATTAGCCCAATTAACAGCAATGGCCCTCATCTGATTGTGAGCACCTGATTTCTGCGGAGAGCCCAATCTGAATTGGTTTCTATAGCACTGTGTGGTCTTTTTTGTTTCTTTATTGAACTAGACAAATGGTGGCTCGGACTTTATTGGATACTTTAAAGGCAGTAAGCGAGGATGAGAGGGACTGCATCGCTGTGCTGGAGCGGGTTAGCAGACTGGCAGATGATTCAGGTAAGAACTAGTGCATTTTTGGGGAACTTGTAATATTCTGACATGATCTGGTAGTGAGTTCCAGTATGTTGTTACAGTAGTTTGAGAAGTCCTGAATGTTATCTGAATCTTCAGTAGAGACAAAAGAAATAGTATTAACCCTTTTATTGTGCTGGGGTGTTTGTTATCTTTAAATTGGAGATATTATTTATTTATTTATCTATTTATTTATTTGGCAGATGCCTTTGTCCAAGGTGACTTCAGGTGTTACAGGGCAGTACAGTATTACAATGCAAGATTAATATTTAAATACAGTATAGTTTACAATAAGTGCAAATAATACTGCTAAAGTATAATACGAATTAGGATGCAACAAGTAAGGATTACAGCAAGTTACAAGGACATATTAATAGTGCAAGGATGGTGCATTAGCTGAGGATCCAGTAACATGGTGCTTAGATCAGGCAAGTCCAGTGCTTAAAAATGGGTAGATCAAAAATGGGTGGGTCTTGAGGAGGCTGCAGAAGGCAGTGAGAGACAGAGCAGTCCTGAAGTTCTCCGGTAGCTGGTTTTACCACAGAGGGGCTAGTAAAGAGAAGGAGCGGGCATGGGAGGATGGAGAGTGGAGGGAAGGCATGGCCATATAGGAGGAGCAGAGAGGACGTGATGGGGTGTAGGGAGATGTGAGGGACTGGAGGTAGGAGGGGGCAGTGTGGTGAAGAGAGCAGTAAGCAAGAACAAGGATATGAAATTAACACCACCCTTTTAGTAATATATACATAGATAAGCAACAGTAACTTAAAATACCTCCATATCCAAAAAGATAAGGAAAGTGTGACAGTGATGATGGATTTAAAAAACGTTGGTAGAATTCTAGCTGCAAAGCAAATGGTGACTGTTTCAACTGTGAATATTGTACCAGTGAAGCTGTATGCCAGGACTGTCTCGGGTTTTAAATCAAAGGCACATTTTTCACCTTGTCTTTTCTTGCCTACTGATTTTTATCCTAACTCCTTCGTCACTCAGTGAAACAGAAGTGGAGTGCCTCCCTGAACTTGTTTTATAGCAAGACCTGTGGAGAGAGCCAGTATTGTGATGTAGATCTGAGCCTGTTGCTGCAGGTTTTATTATTCTTGCCTGTTACGTTTATGCGTTTTCGGTGGCTACCTCTAATCAAGTTGAGAGTGTATTTCTCACGCACTCTATGTCATCAAACCAGTAAAAGAGGAACAGGAACCAGCGGCAAATAGTACAGCTCTGAAAACACACGGCACACGTAACAATCACAGTGCAGCACAGCAACTGGACCAAGAATAATATAATACAAAATACATAAAGCACATCAATGGATAACAATATGTCCTTCAACTGGATCATGGCATCAAGAAATGTTTTTGTTATGGCAGAATGTTCATCCCAAGAGGTTCCGAGACATCCTGAACTTTGACAAAAATCAGTTAATGCCCATTTTAAATTTTACTTCTTTTAAAAAAAAAAAAATAATAATAATAATAAATAAATTGTACAACCTTATGTACAAAGCAGTTAACCTATATTGGAAACTATGTTAGCATTTATTTTATGCTGATCATAAAGCTACTACAGTATTTATTAATCATTCACAAATGAGATGTGAATTGTTTTCTGTTTCAGAGCCCACAGTGCGAGCTGAATTAATGGAGCAGGTCCCTCACATAGCTATTTTCTGCCAAGAAAACAGGCCTTCCATTCCTTATGCTTTCTCCAAGTATTTATTACCGATTGTGGTTGCATACCTTGCAGACCAAAATAATCAGGTAAGAATACTGGATACAGGACTTGTGTGCTTTAGTCAGTTTGTTTTCCTGGATCAATTGCCTATCTGTATCAGATGATTGTTGTGTAAAAACGTGCAGGCTATGTATATAGTATTAATAGTGTGCTATTCTTACCCCACACCTCTTTCACTCAGTGTCTTTGTAAATGGTTCTAAAATAATGCCATTGAAAGGTGCAAAATACACTATTCTATCTCTCAATATTAGTCTACTGTCCATATTTCAAGCCATTTTGTAGCTGTCTGCATAAAAGGCTTCCTAAAATTGAGCCCTTGAGCCTTCAGACCCTCCAGGATTATGCAAAAGAAAGTCAGATGATGTATTATTTTTACAGACTCTATGTGACAACAAGTTATGCAGCCAAATTTGCAATGTATAAATAATCACAGAATCAAACTGATTATGCAAGAGATAATGTGATTGCATAATCCTGGAAAGGAAGGACTAGTTAATCTCTGTGGATTGTATCAAGGAACTATGCATGCTTTTCCTGGAATTATCACTAAAAATAAGTGGTTGATCCAGTGCTGTAAAATACTTTAAGAAAGTAACTAGTATATTCTGGTGGAGTACAGTTTGATCACATCAATCCCTTAGTTTCTCATTGTGTGCTCCTCAACATCCAAAAACAAGTTATTTCAGTGACTTTTGTCATTTGTTTGTTTTATAGCAAGACCTGTGGAGACAGCCAGTATTCTGATGTAAATAAGATCTGAGCCTTGAGCTTGTGTGCTGTTCCCTTTGCTGCAGGTTCGAAAGACGAGTCAGGCAGCACTCTTGGTGCTGCTAGAGCAGGAACTCATTGAGAGAAACGACATTGAGACCAAAGTGTGCCCGGTTCTCGTAGATTTGATAGCCCCCGACAGCAACGATGATGTGAAAACAGAAGCCATGGCCGTAAGTAACCCATCATGTCTCATTGCTGTGCTGCTTTATAGTCCAGTGTGGAAATATGCTAAACAAAGTCAGGAAGAGAAGTTTCTTTTTTTATTTTATTTAATTATTTTTATTTTTATTTTTTTTTAGATCATCTGTAAAATGGCACCTATGGTGGGGAAAGATATCACAGAACGACTCTTCCTCCCCAGGTTTTGTGAGATGTGCTGCGACTGCAGGATGTTTCATGTTCGCAAGGTTTGCCTCTAGATGGGTCATTGTTGCCAATTCTTTTTTTTTTCTCATTCTTTTTACAAAAGTCAAGTTGTTTATAGACAAGTGTCACAGGACTTTTAATATGAACAAATTATAGTTTTAATATCAAGGGCTACATTTTTGGCACAGCAAGGGAGGTGGGCAGTCACCTGCCTCCCTGCTATACAGTAGGTTATGATATGAAATTTCTTCAGATGCATACATTCATTTTGATGTTGTGATGGCATATTGTAGTATGTCAGATTTGACGCCAACATGAATGAGCCTGAGTGTTCTTTGATTTTATGTTGGCAGGTATGTGCAGCCAATTTTGGAGACATCTGTACTGTGGTGGGTCAAGAGGCTACAGAGGAGTTGCTGGTAGGTATATATAAAAAAAAACGTTTGGCATATATACAGTACTGTGCAAAAGTTTTAGGCAGGTGTGAAAAAATGCTGTGAAGTAAGAATGCTTTCAAAAATAGACATGTTAATAGATTATATTTATCAATTAACTAAATGCAAAGTGAGTGAACAGAAGAAAAATCTAAATCAAATCCATATTTGTTGTGACCACCCTTTGCCTTCAAAACAGCATCAAGCATCAATTCTTCTAGGTACACTTGCACACAGTTTTTGAAGGAACATCTTGGAGAACTAACCACAGTTCTTCTGTGGATTTAGGCAGCCTCAGTTGCTTCTCTCTCTTCATGTAATCCCAGACAGACTCGATGATGTTGAGATCAGGGCTCTGTGGGGGCCATACCATCACTTCCAGGACTCCTTGTTCTTCTTTACGCTGAAGATAGTTCTTAATGACTTTCGCTGTATGTTTGGGGTCGTTGTCATGCTGCAGAATAAATTTGGGGCCAATCAGATGCCTCCCTGATGGTATTGCATGATGGATAAGTATCTGCCTGTACTTCTCAGCATTGAGGAAACCATTAATTCTGATCAAATCCCCAACTCCATTTGCAGAAATGCAGCCCCAAACTTGCCAGGAACCTCCACCATGCTTCACTGTTGCCTGCAGACACTCATTCGTGTACGCTCTCCAGCCCTTCGGCGAACAAACTGCCTTCTGCTACAGCCAAATATTTCAAATTTTGACTCATCAGTCCAGAGCACCTGCTGCCATTTTTCTGCACCCCAGTTCCTGTGTTTTCGTGCATAGTTGAGTCGCTTGGCCTTGTTTCCACGTCGGAGGTATGGCTTTTTGGCCGCAAGTCTTCCATGAAGGCCACTTCTGACCAGACTTCTCCGGACAGTAGATGGGTGTACCAGGGTCCCACTGTTTTCTGCCAGTTCTGAGGTGATGGCACTGCTGGACATCTTCCGATTGCGAAGGGAAGTAAGCATGATGTGTCTTTCATCTGCTGCAGTAAGTTTCCCTGGCCGACCACTGCGTCTACGGTCCTCAACGTTGCCCGTTTCTTTGTGCTTCTTCAAAAGAGCTTGGACAGCACATCTGGAAACCCCTGTCTGCCTTGAAATTTCTGCCTGGGAGAGACCTTGCTGATGCAGTATAACTACCTTGTGTCTTGTTGTTGTGCTCAGTCTTGCCATGGTGTATGACTTTTGACAGCAACCTCACCTTGTTAGCTGAGTTTGGCTGTTCCTCACCCAGTTTTATTCCTCCTACACAGCTGTTTCTGTTTCAGTTAATGATTGTGTTTCAACCTACATATTGAATTGATGATCATTAGCACCTGTTTGGTATAATTGTTTAATCATACACCTGACTATATGCCAACAAAATCTGTGACTTTGTGCAAGTGAACCTAGAAAAATTGATGCTGTTTTGAAGGCAAAGGGTTGTCACACCAAATATGGATTTGATTTAGATTTTTTCTTCTGTTCACTCACTTTGCATTTAGTTAATTGATAAATATAATCTATTAACATGTCTATTTTGAAAGCATTCTTACTTTACAGCATTTTTTCACACCTGCCTAAAACTTTTGCACAGTACTGTGTATATATATATATATATATATATATATATATATATATATATATATATATATATATATATATATATATATATATATTAGACACACACACACACTTGGTGTGTGGTGTGTTTTATCCAAGATAGAAGCCCAGCAAAAAGCTACGTTTTGCGTTTTGTAATTTTCAGTAAATAAAGCCTAACTTGCCTCTGATGACCAATCTGTTAAGCATGCTTGGCTGTCATACACAAAGGAAAGCAGTTTACTCCCAATGCTGTTTCTTGTGTGTTCTTCCTGTGCAGCTGCCCCGGTTCTTCCAGCTCTGCTCTGATAACGTGTGGGGGGTGCGGAAGGCCTGCGCGGAATGTTTCATGACTGTTTCCTCTGCAACGTCTCAGGGAGTGCGAAGGACAAAGCTCTCCTCCCTCTTTATCAACCTTATCAGTGACCCCTCCAGATGGGTGAGAAGCTAGACAGCATTGTATTTATTTTCCCCTTATACTTCTTAGTTTGCCGATCTTGCTGTAAAGGCTAGAACAGTCTAAATGCCATGAACTTTATGGGATGATGCATTATACATACTTCAGTGTTATGTAATCCTAGCATTATTATTATTATATAAAGTATATACTATTTTATTTTGCTGTATTTCTAAGCCTATATATATATATATACACATACAGTGCCTTGCACACTCACACTCAAGGTTTTAATGCAAACCGGCAACAGGAGACTTAAAACTGGGTACTAATTCAATGCATCGAAATTTAAGGACAGATGATCAATAATTGATGCATCAATTAATTGTTGCACCCTTAATATAAAATATATATATATATATATATATAATGTACAGATGCTCCTTGACTTACGACGCATGGCACTTGCGACTCTTTTGCACCATTACTCTGCTTTGATTTTACGATATCGACACGGCGAGACACGAGCCATGCATCATGTGCGCATGCTCGGTGTCCAAACTGCTTAGTGTTTTTTTCGTTTAGTGTTTTTTTTTTTTTTAATGCATGTAACTGTGCCGCATACACACACTGAATACGTCATTGGAAAGTATAGAGAGTTAAATAAATATTTGCATGAGTACAATATAACGGGTAATTTTTGTGTATATATATATATATATATATATATATATATATATATATATATATATATATATATATATATACAGTACTGTGCAAAAGTTTTAGGCCAGTGTGAAAAAATGCTGTAAAGTAAGAATGCTTTCAAAAATAGACATGTTAATAGATTATATTTATCAATTAACTAAATGCAAAGTGAGTGAACAGAAGAAAAATCTAAATCAAATCCATATTTGGTGTGACCACCCTTTGCCTTCAAAACAGCATCAAGCATCAATTCTTCTAGGTACACTTGCACACAGTTTTTGAAGGAACTCGGCAGGTAGGTTGGCCCAAACATCTTGGAGAACTAACCACAGTTCTTCTGTGGATTTAGGCAGCCTCAGTTGCTTCTCTCTCTTCATGTAATCCCAGACAGACTTCGATGATGTTGAGATCAGGGCTCTGTGGGGGCCATACCATCACTTCCAGAACTCCTTGTTCTTCTTTACGATGAAGATAGTTCTTAATGACTTTCGCTGTATGTTTGGGGTCGTTGTCATGCTGCAGAATAAATTTGGGGCCAATCAGATGCCTCCCTGATGGTATTGCATGATGGATAAGTATCTGCCTGTACTTCTCAGTATTGAGGAGACCATTAATTCTGACCAAATCCCCAACTCCATTTGCAGAAATGCAGCCTCAAACTTGCAAGGAACCTCCACCATGCTTCACTGTTGCCTGCAGACACTCATTCGTATGCAGCTCTCCAGCCCTTGGTGAACAAACTGCCTTCTGCTACAGCCAAATATTTCAAATTTTGACTCATCAGTCCAGAGCACCTGCTGCCATTTTCTGCACCCCAGTTCCTGTGTTTTCGTGCATAGTTGAGTCAGCTTGGCCTTGTTTCCATGTCGGAGGTACATCTTTTTGGCGCAAGTCTTCCATGAAGGCCACTTCTGACCAGATTTCTCCGGACAGTAGATGGGTGTACCAGGGTCCCACTGTTTTCTGCCAGTTCTGAGCTGATGGCACTGCTGGACATCTTCCGATTGCGAAGGAAGTAAGCATGATGTGTCTTTCATCTGCTGCAGTAAGTTTCCTTGGCCGACCACTGTGTCTACGGTCCTCAACGTTGCCCGTTTCTTTGTGCTTCTTCAAAAGAGCTTGGACAGCACATCTGGAAACCCCTGTCTGCCTTGAAATTTCTGCCTGGGAGAGACCTTGCTGATGCAGTATAACTACCTTGTGTCTTGTTGTTGTGCTCAGTCTTGCCATGGTGTATGACTTTTGACAGCAACCTCACCTTGTTAGCTGAGTTTGGCTGTTCCTCACCCAGTTTTATTCCTCCTACACAGCTGTTTCTGTTTCAGTTAATGATTGTGTTTCAACCTACATATTGAATTGATGATCATTAGCACCTGTTTGGTATAATTGTTTAATCATACACCTGACTATATGCCAACAAAATCTGTGACTTTGTGCAAGTGAACCTAGAAAAATTGATGCTGTTTTGAAGGCAAAGGGTTGTCACACCAAATATGGATTTGATTTAGATTTTCTTCTGTTCACTCACTTTGCATTTAGTTAATTGATAAATATAATCTATTAACATGTCTATTTTTTGAAAGCATTCTTACTTTACAGCATTTTTCACACCTGCCTAAAACTTTTGCACAGTACTGTGTATATATATATATATATATATATATATATATATATATATATATATATATATATATATATATATATATATATATATATATATACATGTATGTATGTGTATATATATATATATATATATATATATATATATATATATATATATATATATATATATATATATAGAGTTAGTGTGTGTATGTGTATATATATAGTGAGAATCTGAATCTCTCTTCTAGGTTCGACAAGCTGCCTTTCAGTCTCTTGGCCAGTTTATCTCTACGTTTGCGAACCCTGCAAGCTCTGGTCAGTATTTTAAAGAGGAAGAGGAGCCAGAAGACACTACCAGCACACAGTTTCATAGCAGGTGGGTCTCTTGATGGGGAACTCTGTAGGTCACAAATCTGCTACTTTGCTATGCTGTAAATGTGTATGTGTGATCACTTCCTTCCTTCCTTCCTTCCTTAATGAAGTCATTCCATTTTGTGTAAGTTGGTGACTTGTATGATGTGGAAAACCTGAGCTACCGAGTCTGCCATAATACATAGGCCTATGTGCATAAAAGATGGCGGTAATTTCCGGCGATTAAAAAAAACAAACACTACTGGGCAGTATTTAACACTTGATCTATAAAACTACTGCCTGGTTATTTTACCAGCCAGTAATAGGTTTGGATGTGATTTTCCATCACAAATTGTTACCAAGAGATTGTACAGTTAAATTAAAATAGCCTACAACTCATTGTTAAATTGCGAAAAAAGTATGTTTTTATCTGTTACTGTATTCTCTCAGTTTGCAAATACCTGCACAATTCATTCACATACAACATCTTTTTCTCATCACTAAATCCGAGACATGGCATGTTCGTTTTGTGTGTTTAACCCCTTCAGTGCTGGAGGACGTACACCGTTTTGCGTACGTCCTCCCATATATCGCACTGTCCCGCAGGCTGTGAGTAACTGATCGTTTCAAAAATTTCACGGAGTGTGTGGGAGGGTTTAATCTCTAAAAATATGTGGTTGATCGGTTACGTCATTTAAACAGTGGATGATTGACGTCTAAATTAGCCTATAGGAGTTATCCGTGTTATTCAGTCTGGAATCCAGGAAGTCGAGTCAGCAAACTGAAGTTTGTATTATATTGCGGATCGTGCTTTAATCTGATCAACTCGTAATGGCTTCAACATTTAGGGGATCCAATGACCTATTTAGACAAACTCGATCTTATTTTCAACAATTATTTTCAGAACTAAACAATCGCTATTGATTGCTGCAGGCTGCCCTATTTTGTACCACATGCAATCTAGTATATGTCAGTGAAACAGTGCCCTGCAGGCTGCGAGTGATAGGATTGTAGGATTGTGCTTTGATCTGAGCAAATTGTGATGGCTACAACATTTAGCAGACCCGAAGAGCTATTTTTGGCAAACTTAATGTTATTTTCAGAACTAATCAATCGCTATTGATTGCTGCAGGGTGCCCTATATTGTTCCGAGTGCGTTTTATATCAAAAGCATTGCCCTGCAGGCTGTGAATGATCAATCGATTCGAAAATTTGAGGACGTATGTGGGAGGGTTTAGTGTCTTTTGAAATACTGTAAATCCGTAAATATTTGGCGAATTACACCCATAAAACCTATTTTGATCCAGAAATGTTGGTGACCTGTTGCAATATACGAAGCATGTACTGTTAGTGGAATTTGATATTCATGGAAAAAAATGTTTGCTTTTTTTCCTCATAATAAAACGCACAATAAATCTATGGCTTTACAGTATGTGAATGGTGTACCAAACATTCCAGCAATAAAAACTGGCCGATAAGATTTCTCCTCTTTGTTTTGTCAGGAATTCAAATGCTGTCTGGAAACTAGCTAATCTTTCATCGCTGTGCCGTGGTGTGAGTTGAGCGATTGAGATTGCTATAACACTGAAGGAATCAAATTACTTAAAAATAATTGATTATTCAATAAATAGATCTGAATACATTTTGTATGTTGTACAGCTTGTACTGAGTTCTTTTCAGAATTCTAATACTTTTTTTTTTGGTGTGAAATGCTTGTGCCATTATATTATTTCTTATATATTTGCCAACACTGTCCCAGTTCATTTCAGACTTTTTGTAGCTGGTAAATACATTTACAACTACATTTAATTCCCACAACTAGTTTCTAATACATTTATCATTTTTTATTAGTGATTTTCAGAAGTTTTGTAGCTGTCAGATACATTTGCAACTGTACATTTAATTCCCATTTTTTATTATTGCGCAAAGAAAGGCATACATAAAGACAGCTGCTGCTGTTCCCTGAAGTGCCCCTCAAACCCAGGTCTTTGCCATGATGAGTGCTTTGAACTGTATCATTCAAAGTTTGAATATTGGAAGGCAAAACTACTTAAAAAGTGGTAAATTACACAAGTTTATATTTAGTTCCACAATTGTGCAGGATCTAAGGTTTGTAGGGATACCAAACATGTATATTTAGTATACTGCTATTCCTCAGACTCACTTTCTGGATTTCTGTCTCGCCTGTCCCACAGTTAATCTCCCCATCACTTATTACACAAGCAGCTTGAATAACGTCCGGTACTGCATGGAAATATCATTTCAGGGGTGTCAATACTAAATATACATGCTTGGTATCCCTGCAAACCTTAGAACCTGCAGAATCTGGAAATCTACATTTGCAGTTCATGTATGCCTCCTTTGCGGCTCAATTGTGGAACTAAATGTAAATGTGTCATTTGTACCACTTTTAAGTAGTTTTTCCTAATATCAGAGGGGGTTGTGTGTAACAGACTTTGAGGGTGGAGGTTGTGTTACCCATCCCTGAATTCTGTAATTTGTGGGGATTAAGAAAATATATGGTTGTCTCATGCCTGCCAGGGTGTGTCTTGTTTTGAGGCTTATTGCAGCCAGGAACCTCATGTAAAAGTAAACATGTTTGGTATCCTTGCAAACCTTATAACCTGCAGAACGTGAAAATCTGCATTTGCAGTTCATGTATATAGGTTTTGTGGCACAATATTGGGAGTAAATATGAAGTTTTGTGATTTTTGCATATTGTTTTTTGTTTGTTTAACGTCAATATTCGTCCGTTTTTAGAGCAAGAAAAGCTTTGAACTGGTATAAAATGTTCTAGTTTTTGTGAAGCACTTATTGAAACGAGCACTAAATTTGACAGTTATCTTGCCAATTAGAAGTTTTCAAGTTAGAATAAGCCTTATAATGTGAGATGGTAATCCTTAATTTTGAAAATGAAAATTGGGCATGTTGTACTCTATGCATTGCAACAGGGGTTAATTCACCTCATGTTTGAGTCTAGTACCATTGTAATCCTCAGAACCTACAGTTTCAGAAATTGTATATATATATATATATATATATGTGTGTGTGTGTGTGTGTGTGTATATATATATATATATATATATGTATATATATATATAATGTATGTATGTATGTATGTATATATATATATATGTATGTATATATATATATATATGTATATATATATATATATATATATATATATATATATATATATATATATATATATATATATATATATATATATATATATATATATATATGTTTTCCAGCTTCCTTTGATACATTTTGTGCAGAGGGGTCAGTAAATGGAGAACAAAAATAATAATAATAATATATGTAAGGCAGTCCTGTGCTGTATTTTTATTCCAAGCAAAATAATGTCATATAGTTAGAATTTTGAATTTTTGTATTTACCTAGTTTTAGGTAATTTATATGCCCCAAAGTTAACACTATGAAAAACGCAAAGGTTATTTGACCTAGTGATGTTCTATTTTTTTTATGTTAGAAAATGTTTTTTTTTTTCCTCATATATAGTCAACATATTGGCAATGTGAGACATACACTATTTGTCTTATTACCATGTTAAAAAGTAACTTTTCCAGGGATTTAAAGTTACATAGAAAATTAAATTTTTCATTTTATTTTATATGTAACCTGCGGTATCTCAATTGAAAAGATCAGATTGTGCTGAAAAATACAATATATAGTTTTCCTATGTTTCCTTTAAAGGCGTGTGAGAAATTTGACTTTGAAATGATTCAGTTCCAAATTCAGGAAAAACCTCTAGCACTGAGGGTTCCAAAAGCCCTAGCAGTGAAAGGGTTAAAACAGCTTTTCTGTGTGTCTAAAGCCTATATATTATAGCTGACCCAGGGTTCTCCCCAGGAATTCTGTACAGCCGGGCGCAGAACATTATAGCCAGGAGCACTTTTAACTGAAAAATAAACTGGCCTTACCTTATATATAATACGACAAATAATTTAAATAATGTGTTGTCTTTTGTTGACTATCTGGTTGCGCTTTTTTCATGTTTCACATTTTCTTTTTCATTACTGTTTTTTATTATGGTAAATTACCGTGCGTATTTAGGCACTCTACGATTTGACTGGGGAAAGATAACGTAGGGTTATTGGAGTTCACACACAAAAAAAAAAAAAAAAAAAAAAAAAAAAAGGTAACCTTTTCACTTCCTTTTTAGCTTAATTACTGAGCTTATTGCTTCATTTAAATTGTTTTCTTTAAGTTTTCATTAGACAATATTTTCAAACCAGTGAATAGCCTATCCTTTTAAGACGAATTAACAATGCAGTTTAATGTATGCATTACAAAATAACGAGGCACTTTTAAATTAACGAATTATTGGATTAATAAACATAAACTTTTTTTTTTTTATTATTGCTATAGCCTTAAATAGATGTTCCTAAACTCATAAATGATGCTAGGAAATGATACCGTTGAGACACATCTCATTCTAAGCCTGGTCTGAGGCACGTGTTAATTATGATGCCGGTAAGGGTCAATTAACGACACAATACAGATTTATGAATCAGATGAATAATATGTTAATGACAAAATTGGTCTCTAAGGGCACGTTATTCTAACGTCCCGATGAGTGATGTTTTTTGACAATAAATGATGTTTATGCATCACCCGATTAAATACTGTGATGTTAAACACTATTACCGGCACGATAGATGGTAAGTTTTATGCATGTGGTCCATAGTCTTGTAAACACTTTATTTAAAATGAACACATTGTATGCTTTTAGCTGTTTGTGACATCCTGAGTATTGTCAATAGCAGTACCTGCCTTAGAAACAGAACTGGACCAGTCAGTGTGTACTTTTATGGTGCTTGTTTACCTGCAAGCACTGGCTAAAAGGGGAATTTTGTATATTCTTAGAATGGCCCCTGCATTTTCTGAAGGCTGTCCTTGGAGCTTCTTTAAAAGGACACGAACGTACCGATGGCTTTAAAGAGATATTTTTCAGTCAGAAGTTTGAGTTTTGTTCGTGTTCTAGTGAGCCTAAATCCATATACAGTCACCACCACTTAAACCGTACAGGGTTCTTTCGGACAGCCGGTTATATCGAACAAATGGCGTTTACTGTTTGCCATTCCCATTGATTTCAATAACAAAGGCATCGTTTATACCGTGTTAAGCACATCGTATTTTTCGGGCAAACTCCGCTGTTTGGATCTCGTTATGTCTAATAAAAACCGAATCTCAAAACTATAATATAGTACAGTAATTGTTGCAGCTCTGTAAAATGGTATTTAAAACAGGATTAATTTATCTGCCTTTTTACATATCCACCCTTACTCTGGTCGGATCACAGTCGGATACGCGGCAGATTACTGTACTATTTATTACATTCATAGGTTTTAATTTTAATTAAAACACCCCCAATACAAAAAAAATGAAATTGGTGGATAGCCAATAAACACCGGAAAAACTGGAAATGGTTGATCTATTCACGTTGACTTTACCCTTTTCCCATTAAAAAAATAAAACCAACTACAAAAACAATAATAAATACATTTCCTAGCACTGCTGGGCAATGTCCCGCCTTCCTGACTTGCATCTATCATTGATTTGTTCTCAATACTTTAAACCCGCCCCAACTACTGAATGACAGCACATTCCTACATTTCTATTGGAGACTCCGCTTGCGAGATTTGAAACGAGATTACAATCAGGATGGAGGCTTGTTAGCGGGATTTCAAGCTGTATTACAGTTAAGATACGGAGGATTTAAAACAGAATTGTGGCGAAATGTACAAAAATGCCTGCACACAAAAACCCCAGAAGAATGTGCCTGGGACCATAGGGATTTCGTTGTGGAAGACAGCAATGGAAAGAAGGTACAACTTAAGTGTGCAAGTACTGTCAAGTCACTACTATACATATTTTGACAGGGGAGGGAGGGGAAAAAAAAACGCTCAAGCATTTTGGAAATACTAATTTCATACAGTATATCAAAAATGAAAGCCCCGAAAAAAACAAATTACATAAAACTCGAAAATAGTTAAAAATAAGCACCGAAAAATACAATTAATAAAGAAGCCCTTATAATATATCTTTTTTTTATTAGTGTCTTTCTTAATAAAGATTTTTAACCGCATACACGCTTGTTTGTTTTGATTACTGTACTGGTGATTGGGGGACATTTTGAATGTCAGGTTATTGTGTGGGAGTTTATACACCTACGTTGAGTTTCTATCACCAGACTTATTCTGCTCATTTGGTTGCATTCTGTCCTTTGTCCTGAATATTATCAATTTTTTAAAAAGATCTTTGAATTTAAAATTAGCACTGAAACCCACAACGTGTAGCTGCGAAACGTTGTTTGAAACTAAATCGTTTTGTATCCAGTAAAGGTTTTTTGGATTTGAGCGAGCTTGTTGACGGATGAGCAGGTTACCCAGACAACCACTATCTTTCTGCTTCCCCATGCTTATTGCTGAAGTGTTTCACAGGCCTCTCGTGAACCTTATATAGGTCTATGGGCTCACAACACATCATGTGACCATCAATTGCAGACTTGGAGATTTAACTTGTACTGTAACCCTTTGGTCCTTTATGAGAAATTAAGTCATGTTTATCATTTTGCAGTTCTGAAACAGAGACACCAACAGCAGATGCAGAGACCAAAGTGCCCTCTTCTAATTCTGGAGTCAGCAGAGGTGTGGAAGATGCAGTCACTAAGACTGAGGAGAATGGTCAACACTGTTGCAAGACAGGGGAGAACTTGCAGTCTTCTGAGATGTTACAGAACCCCCAGCCTCCCCAGGAGAAATCCCAGTGCTGTGAGACAAGGGAAAGCGAGCCATGCTGTGACATCAAAAACCATCGATGTTGCCGGACAGAAGAGAGCCAACAGTTCTGTGACTCAACATCATCTAGCAACCAACAAGGAGAGGAGGAGGACGACAGCCAAGTGTTGCCATCGCTACAGGACTCTGCTCCACAGAACTGTGGGAGAACCACTTTTGAGAGTCAGCCTTTATTCTGCACTTCCAGTCGTGCAGAACCAGCAGATACTGCCACCGCCACCACCACCACTACATCTTCCTCCTCCTCCAATACACTGTCAGGGACCATCTCTAAGGATAAACCCATCCCTGAGCAGGAACTGTACAACTCATTCCATTACTGGAGGACTCCTCTCCCCCTCATCGATCTGGAGGTGGAGCTGCAGCAGGCGCAGGAGGCCCAAGAGACACAGAAGGGATCCCCAAAGCCCCATTCATCACGGAGCCCATTGTCTTCCATCAGCCCAGCTCGGAGGAAGGAGCTGGAGGAAATGATCGAGAATCTTGAGCCGCACGTCGATGACCCTGATGTTAAAGGTACACCGTCTTTTGATACACGCAGGTGGGGAGGGAAATACAGTACCAGTTTACCACATGTACAGTTGCCTTGCAGCCAGTAACTTGCTTTAACCTTATAGTGCCAGATAACATATCTTAACATGCAAACACATGTCTGCTAGTGCTTTTTTTCAAAACTGCACATTTGAGACCTTAAAGAGCTAGTATCACATTCATATAAGTTATAACAATACCTCTAAGATGTTCTGTTTCCTATCTTCCTGGAACACTTCAAATAACTTGTTCAGTGCTCTTTTGGCATTGTACTGCTTTAGGCAACTCTGATCTATGCTGAAGCTTGGTGGTACTGGATGTTTATATTTTTGGCTGAAGTCCCATAAGTAATCTGTCCCATCAAGTGCACGCATGTTAAAATGAGAACTAGTTTTGTTATTAAACACACTGAAGTTAGTGGGGGTTCATCATTTGTTCCAGTGTTCTTTTATTATAGTTGCTGTGAAAGCACTGCATGTACACTTCGGATGACATTTAATATTTAGGTGAGCAGTTTCCTGAAACCCTATTTTTTGCAGTGCTCTCTATGAGTGCATGGCAGGAAGACATAGTCTTCTGCACTTCATTTGTTGTGATGGTGCTCTTGTTTTTCTGCCTGGTAGCACAAGTTGATGTGTTGACTGCCGCCCTGAGAGCCTCAACGCTGGAATCCCAGCTGGAAAACTCTACCCACGAGCCTTTTGATAACAGGATAGAGACCCAGAGGGAAGCAGCCACCCCAGACCACTTCAGTATAGATGCAGTGCCTTTAATCACAGACACAGCAGATATAGAGGTAGGGGTTTTCTGTTTTTTTTTAGTTGTTTTTTTTAACTTAACAATGGATTTTAAACAATTAAGGCCTTGAGACTATTTATCAAGTTCAGGGCTTGTACACACACAAACAGCTCTAGCCAAAAGATGGTTTAAAAAAATGTAGATGTGAGGTGCTACACTGGCAGAGGTGCGCTCAGTTGTCTGAAACACAAAATGACTTTACAAAATTACCCAACACTTGTCATGAAAGATCACTCATTGCCTCTCCCTTTGTCCTGGTTAGGTTTCCCTCAAACCAGTTCCCCTCACCCAGTGAGAAATGAGCCAGCCTGCATGCATGCATACCAATGGGTTTCCTATATACATTTCTAATCAACCTAATGAGAACTTGTATGGGCAGGAGCCAGCCTACATCTCAATGATCGAATACAATAACTCAGACCAGTATTATTACCTTTTTTAGTGAGTTTAAATGGAAACGCTAGCGTCTATCCAGGTTACAAAGAAAATCAGCAATTTCTTTTTAAACATTTGCTGTTTTTTTAGGTTTTTTTTTTTTATGTCCTTAAGCTTGTTATTAAATTCTATTGAAGTGTACAACTGGTGCCCATGAGGGGGGGAACTCGCATTCAACAGCCGCCCTTAATCTTCTGTTGGTTTGTTTCCCAAACAGAGCCTGGAATCCACTCTGGGGTTCATCCACGGGGATGACTCTGAGATGAGCGACTGCAGCCTCAGCCCAGAGGAAGAGAGGAAATGCAAACAGCAGGTAACTATTCTGGGCATAAAAAGCAAGATTGCTGTAATGAGGCACAACTGCTGTAGTAAACTTGCAGTGGCACTTGTGCAGTTGTATTCATACAGGAGCATTTGTTCAGTAATGACAAAAGGGGTGAAGTCAGAAAGACGGTTAGTGGTTTCTTAAGCAACTTTCTTATGTAATTTACTGAAACCACGTGTTAAAGTACGTCTCATTTAGCCCTGCTCAAAATAAATAACTTCTGCTGGGAAATGCAAATGGGGTGAGACAGGGGAGTGTTATAAACAATGTCCACATAAAAGGCAATGCAGCATTAGTTCAATAAAACAATTCCTCCCTCCCAAGGTGCATGCATATTGCTTCGTCGCTTTAAATTTGTATCCTCATGGGTTTCTCTTTCATCCATTATTATTTCATAGTTTTGTCCGGTATTCTGGTCTCTCCGGTTAGATGGAGAAAATTTGCTTTTAAATTGGCGATTTTTTTCAAAGCATGTGTACTGCAAAGGAAAAGGAATGTGTACTGCAAAGGATAAGGAGAAAAAAAATGCCCTTAAGCATTCATACATGTAAAGGCTTGCAAAGCAATGCAACGCAAAAGGTGTGTGTTAATTTCCTCATATTGTGGGGTTTCTAAAAAAAAATAAAAAATAAAACTTTTCCTTTTTTTCTGTAGGATGTTGTACCTCAGGCCCTGCTGGACCAGTACCTGTCCATGACAGATCCCTCTCGTGCTCAGACTGTAGATACTGAGATTGCCAAACATTGCGCTCACAGCCTCCCCGGAGTGGCACTTACCCTGGGCAGGCAGAACTGGCACTGTCTGAAGGACACCTATGAAACCCTGGCCTCTGACATGCAGGTGAGTTCCCACTTGAAATTAAAGGGACATACGATGATTTTTTTGATGTTCGCTTTGAATTTGCATACCTCTCTGGCTCCAGATTGAGCTGCTGCAAACAGGCTGCATTGGGCAACTTGAGGCAAGTCAGTCTTTCATTGGGGTTATTCTGCAGTGCAGCTGGAAGTATAAACTGAATACTTTTTTTCCAGCAGAGTGCACCAGAGAGTTTTTAGGAATTTACTTAGCTGTATACCATTGTTTATACAAGATGATTTCTTCTTAAGATTTGTAATACTGCCCTCGCTGTCTTTTGGGAGTGTATTAACAAATGCAATGTTTTTTTAAAATGTATATTTTGATTGACAATGAGGTTAGTAATTTATAGGATAGACCTGCATTTTTTAAAATGGTTAGAATATGTCTTCATGTTCCTGCTTGTATAAAATGGAATTTTAAAAGACATTGTTTTAGTTATTAAAGTTGTTTGTGGTCAAATTTTAAAATAAATAACATAAAAAATATCTATTGTGGTAAATATTTGGGCATTTTACCAGCATATGTTCTTGTCTGAAGTACAATGTGAAATCTGTTTAATGTTAACATTAAATTAAGAACAATGTTAATTTAAAAAACAAACCATCACTTACCGTAACAACGGTTAACGAATACCACAAAACAAACACATTGGGCTGATAAATGCTTAAATGACTTCCTGGAAAAAAATACAATTTGATTTTAAATTAATAATCTTCATCCCAACAAAACACCTTAAACTCTTGCGATGTTTGTTATATGCTAGAGCCAATGGGAGTGAATTACCTAGCAGCAACGTTACCTAGAATATGCAGGAAGGTAGGCACCTCACAGAACTAAGCAAGGTTTTTTGATAGTTAGTTATTTAGTCTGAAAAATGATCTGAAACACATCTAAGCAAGGTTTTTATAGATATTTAAAGTCTTTTTTTTTAATATTCTGTTGTGGAAGGTTATACCTCAAAATGTTAATAAATCTTTAGAAACTACATAGATTTCTCCTTTCTTTTTTATAAAAGTGACAATATCCAGCGCAAACCATGCCCTCTCGTGCTTTATTGCTCAATTGAAAGGCTGCAAAAAACAAATTCATTCATCACAGGAAAAGAGAATATTCATAACTGGTGATGGGATTCACAGAACATTAAAGAGCAGTGCTGATAGGCAGGGTGGGGTTGAGACAGGAAACTACAAGAAAAGCAGGTTGCAAAACAGCCCAAGCATTAATTAACATGTTTGTTTTTATTCCATTTTATGATGTTACACATCACAGTAGAGGAGTTTGTATGTGTTTCTCAACTTTCTGAGAATATCTACTCGTTTAAGCCAGCAACTTCAATTTTCAGGGCAAAATATAACAACAGCTTTCACTTTGACCTGTGACATCCCTTCATGCTGAATGTGTTACTGACCTAATATGGCTGCCATAGTAAGGCCCAGCTGCAGAGAGACAGTGTACATTGAGCTATTGTCTTAATGCTGATTTTCTTACTTAAGTTCCATTACCAGCGTTGTCAGGTAAAAATAAACCCTTTCACTGCTGCATGGCTTTAACCTTTGACCATATCAATGATACAGGCCACATGCTTTGGCGTACACTCTTTATAGTTGGTATATGGTTGTTTTCTAAATAAAGTTCCCTTACAGGTGGTAGCCAGTGAACATTGGCTGTTTCAGTGCCACATTTTTTTTAACCTCTGGAAATGTATTTTAACAAAATAAAAATAAAAAATAAACCATTTGTATTCATGTTTACATCTGAGGGGTGTGGCGTGCTATGACATACCCCTTAGATTATGCTACTGGGATACTTTTTTTTTGATAAACTACTATTTCTAGTTTATTGTACTATTTACCAGACCTTTTTTATTGTGATTTTAAAAAAAAAGGTATAGAAGCATTTGTTTAGTGTGTGCTACTTTTTTTAAAAACCTTCCTCATCTGAGCACACCGACATACTGTAATTATGAACTGCCTGCCTGTCGCAGCATGCGTCTGGCTCAGGGACTGGAAAGCACACATTTCTATTTCACTCCCTTGAAGTTGCAAATGCTCTTGTCATCGAGACGGTCCCCAAACCGGAACACACAAGAAACCAGAAAAATGACCAGAATAAAAAAAATATTTATTTGTCTGCTCAAAGATGTTTTGTTCTGGCTGACACATAAATGTGTAATTCCAGAGTAGAGTGGACATTATCTGAGATGAGGACCTCTAAACTAACTGGATTTAGAATCTTATCTTTGAACTCGATATAATGACAAATTAGTTGCAACATAACTGACCGTTGGGTTGAGACAACTGCTGCCACAGACAAAAAAAAGAAAAAAATCTAAGTCAAGTTCCAGGATTATCATCTGGTTACCTACTGCAGCCATAGTCACACATGGTAAAGCATCCCGCTTTTATCGGGATGCCTCGGGAGAAGTAAAAATATCCTGAATAAGCAAGCGGCTGTGCCACTTAAACAAGAGGCAGTTGAGACGACCTTAGTCACACTTTTTTGAGTCTTAATGAAAAGAAAAACAATTAAATCACATCACATTCTAATTAAATGTTAAATACATAATTCGAAGTACAAGTCAATGTTTTTTTTTTTTTTTTATTACTAAACAAATTTAATATTTAATTGCACCTGCGATGTTGACATGCCAGCTTTCTTTGAAACAGTAGCCTGAGAAACCACAGGAGACTCCAGCTCCTTCAAGAGTTCATCATTTGAAAATACTGTATCCCAATTAAACGAAGTGACGTCGCAATTAAACAACATAAACAGCATTGGGAAGAACTGTCTCCCAGAGTATCCCATTTAAGCAGCAATCCCAATTATCAGTATCCCGATTAGGCAGCACCGAATGTATTCTCTTTGTGAAGCAGACCATTTATCTATGAAAAAACTAAATTGTGTTGACAGACACACAGTCCTAACACATACCTGGTTAAAAAGGCCCTGTGATTAATTTTAAACAAGAACAGTTTCCCATGACTCCTTGGTATTTCAAAGACAAACAAGGTTTGGTTGCATTCTAAACAGTGGTGATATTGCTGTAACCGCAATGGATAAATGTGACTCTGTATCGCTGATGTTGCCTCTGAAAATCCTTGGAAACAGGATGTTTAATCTCATGGGTTTTATCTCCGTGTGTGTGTGTGTGTGTGTGTGTGTGTGTGTGTGTCTGGGGGGGGGGGGGTAACATTTTTATAGTGCCGAGTTCATTAATAATCTCAAAGCACTATGGTGTATGGAGGTTAAGCAGGAATTCCTAAACCCAGTGGAATAGGAGAAGTCCAGGTCAAGTGAATGACACTTGGTTGCTGTCAATGAACAATGTGCTGACTGTCGCCCCTACCCCCTCTCTGCAGTGGAAGGTGCGAAGGACACTAGCCTTCTCTATCCACGAGGTGGCCGTCATCCTGGGAGACCAGCTAACTGCAGCAGACCTCGTCCCCATCTTCAATGGCTTTCTCAAGGATCTGGATGAAGTCAGGATAGGGGTCCTCAAGCACTTGTATGACTTCCTAAAGGTATTCACTAACCACAAGATAAACAATGCATTACGCAACAGGTCTGCAGAGTTTATGAAAATGTAAAAAAAAAAAAACATAACCAGTAGGAATGCAGTAATGTAGTGACTATACTGCCTCCTGCCTTATTACATTAAAACCAACTCCGTCACAACAGTTTATGCAACTTACATATTGTAACATGGCCCAGTTTGAGCTAAGCCCATGTATGGTACCTTATGTATGTATGTATTTATTTATTTTTTTAACTGATCTACAGTGGCAAATAGGTCACCAATTGTACTGCTGTTGTGAGTAACACTGTTGTTGTAGAGGGCTCAAGTGTTTGTGTTGATAGCCCTGCATTCTCTGAGACAGGATTGCTTTGTGCCCCTCCAGCTGCTGCATAAGGAGATGAGGAGGGAGTATCTTTACCAGCTGCAGGAGTTCCTGGTCACAGACAACAGCAGAAACTGGCGCTTCAGAGCTGAGCTGGCTGAGTAAGTCTTTGAAAAGCCAGCCATTGAATGTTCTGCACCTCTTGCTGGATATATTGAATAGTCAAACAGCAGTCTGTTACCGAGTAAATATGTACACACGGCCAAGTAACAAGACATTAAACAAGATACTAAGTTATTAAAGTTTACAGTTCCCTCAATCTGTGTTCAGCACCAGCTGGTCCAGTGCAGTCAAAGACGGCGGGTATGGACCTTCAGTAACAAAACCGAGGCGTGCTGTGTTTGTAGGGAACCAAGGCACATAAATGCGTCTTTAGTAATTCAGTTCTGATGCAAGTTTAATCTGGGCCTGTAGTGTAATGACACAGCTAAAATTCCACATTTGGAAGTATAACTATATGGTTGAGGGTGTGTTTACATGGTTGGGGTTGGATTTGTGCTGATGCTGCATAATAAATGAATGGTTATCTATGCTCAGTTTGGCTGAAATGACCTAGAGCAGTGTATGAATGCATATAAAAGGCGATCTGGATACAGGGAGGGTGGTTGTGAGTATGCCTGTGTGCCACACTTTAGTGCTTTGCATACAGTCGCAGACAAAAGTATGTGGTCAGTTGTAATAATTTCTAATTTTTCTATCAAAATATGTAAATTAAAGTAGAGATTCAGCTTTATAATAGAAGAACAAATTATTACATAACATGCATAAAATGAAAAATAACATGCAAAAACTAATTTCATACAAGTACATACAAGTGTTTGGGCAATCAACATATTTCGTATGATACCCATTCGTTGCTAATTATTGACAATTATCATGATTGAAAACCAACAGCTGATGATTATAGAATAAATAAATACATAATCAAGTGCTGAAAAATAAATTGGAAATATGTGATTTTAAAAAAAAAAAAAAAAAAAAAAGCAACAAAAATGGTTAAAACTAAAGAGTACAGCAACAATCTCAAAATGGCAGTGATACAACTAAACAAATAAGGAGAAACTACCAGAAAAATAGCAGAAAGACTCGATTTACTGAAAAGCACTGTGTGGGCTATTATTGTAAAACACAGGAGAACAGGAACTACTGCAACCAGCTCCAGGTGTGGAAGATCAAGAAAGATTTCTACAAAATCTGGAAGAATCGTTCGAGCAGCCCGGCAAAATCCTCGGATTACTGCAAAAGGTTTGACACAAGAATTGAGATAAGATGGTCAAGAAATTCACGAGCGAACAATTCAGTGATTCCTTAACAAGATGAATGTCCAGGGGCGAAAACCAAGATGCAAACCTTTGTTAAATAGGAGGCTGTGTGGTCCAGTGGTTAAAAAAAGGGCTTGTAACCAGGAGGTCCCCGGTTCAAATCCCACCTCAGCCACTGACTCATTGTGTGACCCTGAGCAAGTCACTTAACCTCCTTGTGCTCCGTCTTTCGGGTGAGACATAGTTGTAAGTGAATTTGCAGCTGATGCATAGTTCACACACCCTAGTCTCTGTAAGTCGCCTTGGATAAAGGCGTCTGCTAAATAATAATAATAATAATAATAATAATAATAATAATAATAATAATAATAATAATAATAATAATACACAAAAGAAAGCAATTGGAGTTTTCCATTGAATACTTGAAGCCTGATGATTTCTTCAACCAAATTCTATGGTCAGACAAATCCAAAATATATATTTTTTTCACCAAGAAAGCAACAATATGTTTGGAGGAAGAGAGGAGAAGAATTTTAAAGAAAAGTTCATCATGCCCAGTGTTAAACATGGTGGAGGTTGTGTGATGGTATGGGCTTGTTTATCTTCCTCGGGCACTGGCGATCTTTATATTGTAAAAGGATCATTGAATGCTGCAAAATATCAGCAAATTTCTCATTTGTTACCCAGTGCTAGAAGGCTTATTGGACAGACGTTTGTATTCTACAAAGGAATTTCTGAAAAAAAGGAAGATTCCAGTTATGGATTGGCCATCTCAGTCCCCAGACTTGAATCTCATCGAGATGTTGTGGATTGACTTGAAGGCTGCTGTTGCAAAAAGGAAACCACTCGATTGCAGAACTCAAAGCTGTATGTGTTGAAGAATGGGCAAAAATATATCCGGAAAGATGCCAGGAACTGGTTTCAAAATACAAAAAAAGACTGAAAGATGTAAAGGAAGCAAAGGGTGGACATGCAATGTAAAGGTGCCCAAATGCTTTTTTCAAAGTATGAAATTAGTTTTTGCATGTTATTATTTCATTGTATGCATGCTATGTAATAATTTGTTGTTTTATTATAAAGCTGAATCTCTACTTTTAATTTATATCTTTCAATAGAACAATTAGAAATTATAGAAATCACTTTCTTTATGGTTTTTCAATTTTTATTTTTTTTTTAACTGCCCAAATACTTTTCTCTGCGACTGTATATCTAAAGACTTATCCAATTGTAGTGAACTACTTTAAGATGTTCTTTAGCATAAGTTATTGATAGTATAAGAAATCTGGGATCTAAAGAGTTACCTGCTGTTAGTCCATAAGTATTTTACACTTTTTTTTTGTTTTTTTACTGATGTGACACTGGATGTATGTTACTTGCATACTTGTAATTATTGTTTCTCTTGTTACACATAGAAAGTGAGCAAAAATTACCCACTAGCATATTGGTGGGAGTAATTCGAACTGACAGAGAGGGCTTCAATTAAAACCTCTTCATTAATACTGGGAGTTCCATGTTGATGTTGCACTAAATGAATTATATACAGTTCTTTGGTTTATTTGTCTAACAGTATACTCTGTTTCATTCCAGGCAGCTGGTTCTGCTGCTGGATCTATACTGCGGCAAAGATGTTTATGATTATTTGAGGCCTTTAGCATTCAGTCTTTGTACGGACAGAGTTTCTTCGGTTCGCTGGACCTCTTATAAGCTGGTAAGATGAACTGCCTTCTAAATGGGCTCTAGTGATTCGTGTGTATTAAAAAATCGGAAAGACTCGGAAACAACTAATACAATACATATCCTGTTTCCAGAATTCCTCTCATATTTGAAAGCGATATTTTGTTTATCATGCAGATTTGTGAGATCATAAAGAAGCTTTCTTCAGATTCAGCATTGGTTGCAGATTTCATGGCTGAGCTTGTCGATAAATTCTGCCACTGCTCTAAATGGTCGGGTCGCCAGGCTTTTGCCTTTGTTTGCCAGGTAAGACAATATATAGAAGAAAAATCTGCAGTTTAACCCTTTGCGGTCCATTGTCGGACCTGGTCCGACATTGCAATTATTCCTATCCGGTCCATTGTCGGACCCTGTCCGACATCATCAAAAAAACGCAAAAAACGGGTTTCATGTTGTTTTTTTCTCAGGAAAAAGCGAGAAAACCAATCAATGGCCAAGTGGGAGCGACAGGAGCGAGAGAAGCCAATTTAAAAAAAAAAATTTTTTTAAAAAAGCGTATCTCATGAATAGTCATACTTGCCCCTGGCATCACATAGGGGCGGTCATAAGGAAACAAGCTGGCTGTTACTGTATCAGCGCACAGAGACTATCACGGACATTTGCCGAGCTTTTTTGAGATGTTATAGTAATAAAATAATGACTTGGATTGCATTATTGAGGAGTTTGGTGATAAAACGAGTGATCAGGAGATGATTGATCGGTATGTACGACTAATTATTATTATTTATTTCTTAGCATATGTGAAAGCGATAGCGAACGAAAGGGTGGGGTGGGGCTGGAGATACCTAGTGAGTGCTTTGTTGATATGCAGGGCCTTTTAAACCCGTTTGACTGTGGGGGAAAAAAAATACTTTTAAACAGCGCGTCTAAAATTAACTGCGCGTGTGAAAATAAATTGGACCTGATGCGCCTGACGCACACTTAATTAGTGGACTGCAAAGGGTTAAAGTTCTGAGCTTAGTTGTTAAGTGTTCTGTTGCTTTTTTTGTGGGGGGGTGTTTGCTTCGTTTTTGAAAATAAAGCATTCATAATGATTGAATGCTCTGTGACACTCAGTGAAGTCCAATGAAAGTAAAATTGGTCAATATAAAATAAATACAAATAAAAAGCCTTGTGATCATTTCACTATACATGGTGATTTCATATAGTGTGCACCACAGGAAAAAAAAAAGCCTTATTATAGAATATGGTGTTTTGGTTCAGTTTGAAGGTTTACAATCAAACAGTTATGGCAGATAGGAGCACATTCAGTGTTGTGGTTTTTCTGGATACTTCTTATGGAAAGTCTCTACTGCTTTCCAAGAATGTTGCCTATGACTTGCATACAAGAACACGTTCATCAACACTGAATAAGAATAATAACTAGAACTGCCAGGCAGTTTTATGTCTTCCAAGCTCAGTACCAGTTAGAAATTTTGGCAAGCTATAGCATTGCAGCACAGGTGTCAGCAAGCAGATCAGTTTTATGGAGCAAATTAAATTCAAAATACTGCATTAGTTCATTGTCTCACGATACTTTATAACTTTAAACACCATAGTAACCATGACCCTATCTACACTCTGTAAGGAGTTATAAGCTATATGGGTTCCTTAATGTGTTGTATAGTAACCATAACTCTATGTGCACTATAATGAGTTATAAGCTAATTTTAGCCATATTGGTTTACGCACATACACCATTTTTGAAAAAGTCAATTCTATTGACACAGGGATGATGCTTGTCAACTTTGGAGTTAATTAACTAAACCGTGTTCAACTGAAGCGGTTTTAAATTTAAGAAAGAAACGTAGGTTATACAAAAGAACACCATTTTGCCATATTTCCCTTGCCCCAGGATGATGCCTACCAAGTTGGAAGTTAGTTGGTTAAATGGTTTGCAAACAGAAGCAGTTTGATGTTTGGCCGTGTTTTGATGAATTTTCCCAAGAAGCTGATTTTTTTTTTTTTTTTAAAGATTTTTCCAAAAAGTCGTCGGGCCGCCATCTTGGTTGACGCAGGAGCGCAGCTTTTTTTTTACATCTAAACTGTAATCTAAACGGGTGATATCTGCCAAGTTTCATGTTGATTGGTTACACCGCGTGCAGGAGCAGTTTAAAGTTTTGGGAGGAAAAACCACAATAATAAAAAATAAATAAATCTTTACAATAACAATAGGCTTCCTAAGCTAGCTTGGAAGCCTAATAATAAACATGTGTTGGCAGTTCTGATTTATGCTGTACCCTTGTGTTGTTTCTGGTCAGTCTGTGATTGAAGATGACTGTGTCTCCATGGACCTGTTTGCTGAGCACCTGCTGCCTCCCCTCCTACAGCTGGC
Source organism: Acipenser oxyrinchus oxyrinchus (assembly GCA_030684275.1). Taxonomy (NCBI): domain Eukaryota; kingdom Metazoa; phylum Chordata; class Actinopteri; order Acipenseriformes; family Acipenseridae; genus Acipenser; species Acipenser oxyrinchus. The sequence continues at coordinate 67,194,540 of CM060249.1, read as the reverse complement.
GTCTGACCCTGTTCCGAACGTCCGAGTCCTCCTCGCCAAAACCCTCCGTCATAGCCTTCTAGAAAAAGGTAACCCCCAGGAAGCCGGTTATTTCAACAATTACCAGGGAAGGACTTTTTTGGCAGTAATTTGTCTGTGCTGATGCAATGGGTTGTCTATTCATTAGATGGAAAATGTAGATCAGTTTGTTTCTATATGAATTGTTTCACCTGAACTACAAACAATACGTTCTGCTTTACAAAGTTTCAGTTTACAGTGCTGTGTTTTCTCAGCATCAATATTGTTTGTGGGTGTTGTGGTTTTTTTTTTTTGGTTTTTTTTTTGTGGCGAGCAGCAAGGAATCCCTGCAGGTTTGTAAGTTTTCCAGCTATTCTGCATTCCCATTCCTCAAGAGCACTGTGTGGAAAGATTACATCATTGTTTTGAGTAAGAGAATATAAATGTATATTCTCAACATAATGTAATAAAACATAAATGTAATAACCTTTTCGACTCTTTTAGACTATTTCGTACACTCTGCCAGCTCGCACCAGGAAACCTTGGAGCAGACCTTGGTGGCACTCCAGATGGATCTGGACAAGGACGTCAAGTATTTTGCCAGCGTGCACCCTGCCAGCACCCGTTTAGCTGATGACGCCATGAGCACAACCTCTTCCACATACTGAGCACCCCCAGCCAGTCCCTGACCGCATTGCCTACACCCTGCTGCCCCTAGGATGAGCTCCAGAGGGCAACAGGACAGAGAAGATGGGAGGGACTTCACCCCACCAACTACCCTTGGCTACATGGAGAGAATTTCTCTCCAAACTACACGTGAAAGTGTGGAAGTTCAGCCACCCAGTGAATACTGGCACTACAGTAATACAGCCTCTTTGGAATGACTAAGAATGCTTTGAGAGAGGGCATCTCTCACAGACATCTACCTGAATCTCTCTCTCTCTCTTCACTTGATACTGCTCTCCCAAGTTTTTTTTTTAATTTTATTTTCTTGCCACCGAAGCCTTAAGAGAGTCTTCCTAAAATTTAAAAAATACTTGAATCCTCAGAGCGGGTTTAGTTAAAGAAAGAGGAGTTCAGTTCTCAAATCATTCCTCATTGTTAGTAGTGAAAGCCAGTAAGACCAAGCTTTATTGAACTGCATCAAAATAAAGAAGTCTAATTTACAGTTTAGTTTTTGTTTTTTTATCTGTGTAAATGACTTCATCACAAGCTGATAAAGTGTACAAAGTACTGTACCAGCCTTCTATGTGAACTCAAGAATTGTTTGGAAATGTAGAACAGTTTATCTTAAGGGCTTAGAGCTGCAATGTTATGTTTTTAAACTAGTGCAGCACATTGCTGTACCCATGTGCAGAACCATTGAGTAGTTGGTTTTGTATTATTGATGAAACAATTTGTTGTGTTTTTTTTTTTTTTAAAGCTGCCACGTTAACTCAATAAAAATAAGTAAAAGGTTAGCACACATAATTGAAGTCAGGTATTTTAACTTGAGCATGAACTACTGCACCTTCTATTTTGCTTTTCCTTTGGGTTATTTTCATGTTCTGTACATATCTACGGGCCATCGTTACAATTGACCATGTTTACTGTTATGATACAAGTTTTCTTTTCTACTCGTCCAAATAAAATAAACGCAGACACAGTGCTGTTGGCTTTCAAAGTTTACAATATTGCTTTTGAACCAACCACCCCCTGTAAAGCAATACATATTCTCCTCATCTGAGGCACCACTGCCAGTAATAATACATTAAGTCTTGAAATGAATAAGATGTAACCAACTTCAATATATGGTATCCCTGTCCATTCTTTTCAAGTCTGTTTTCACTTTTTATTTTTGAGCAGGATTGTGACTGTTCCAGGAGATGTGATAGTGCTAAAGAAATTTTTTGAAGTGGTTTATCCTTCCACGTGACATTGAACTACGTATTTTATAATGTGTGCATCTTTGTTCTCTTTAACATTTATGTTGTACAAGGTTCAGTTTGTGAGCTGGTGGGCCCAGTATATAAACAGACATAGTGGCCCACAATCATTTCAGTTTTACACCTAAACAATGTTTCCTTCGTGTGTCGACTGTTTTTCACTAGTTTGTATTTCTGATCAATGCAGACGCTGACAGGTCTGGTTTGTTTACAATATCCAATGGTACTGTTAACTATACATGCTATTTGTCCTGTAGCATTCGTAGCTATTTTAGAGCAAAATATTGGGCACTACTCCTTTTAAAATAATTGGTCTTACCCCTGTAAAAGGTTGCATCCTCTAAAATAATTAGTCTCTTGAGGGTTTTCATCAATTTGCTGAAGGCTGTGGTGTATCTTTCTACAGAAACATTCCTAAGCAGATTATCATTTTTTTCTATTTTAACTTTGGAACTTTTTCTTAGCTGGCTACACCTTTTAAAGCCAAGGCAAGCAGGATAATAATTTCTATCACTGAATAATGGGGTCAAGATGAGCATCTTGAATACATTTTTGTCTGTTGCATGCAAGATTTTTAATTTTATTTGCAGATCACACATCACAATGAGGTGATGTGTATAAGTCAACAAGTATGAGAAATGTAAACTTCTGTAAAGTGCAGTGATTTGGCATGAAAAGGTGCTGTATGCTAGAGTGAATGTCCATCTGTTCACATGATCTACAGCGCTTCTGTCCTACAATCTGCCATTCCTTTCCAGGTTTATTTAGTATTTGTATTTATTTGTTGCAGTGTAATAGGCAAAAATGTAATGAATTCGTTCAATTTAACACTAGAATGTGGTTGAACACTGGAACAAATACCTGGTATGGAAGGGGACTACTTCGTCCACCTCCTGTAAGGAACATTTTTCCATCCACAATCTAGATTTATAGAGAAACACATCAGTAAAATGGATGTTTATTGTTATTATTTTGGAATGATTCATCAAGGTTCATTGAACTACAAAACACCCCATAGTGAAAAGCCCAAATATGTCAACATAAGGAGAGGTAAGAGTTAGTGACTTGTATTAAATATGCTTTTGAAATTATATAAATACTGACAGTAACATAAAAAGTAAACACTTCACATTTTTCTTCCAATGTTTTGAGTTAGACACCTGCTGAGCTCATTATTACATATTTTGTTTTGCAGCAAACTGATCCATCATGAGAACAGTTTGTGAGTTAGAGAGTGCTTCTGGGATAAAAATGATGCCTGTTATTTGTGAACTCATAACCTCATACACCACATTAATACCTAATCTAAAACGGATCCTTCCTTTGCAACTCAACATATGCAGTTGGGTAAGGCCTGGATAATTAGACAGAACTTGAAACTGGTTTGCTGCATAATTGATAAGGACACAAAGGATTCAGTGCTAAAAGGCAGACAAATAGGTGTATTGGATAAAAACCAACGTCCCCCAAACAAAACATACAATTAGTATTTAAAATAGCATGGAATTGATTTTGCCAGTAGAAAATTATTCAGTTCTCCACTAAATTGGTGTACAATTTAACTACAGAAAAATAATCATATATGGAAATTTATGTTCCAGCTGAAGAGACATTTATGGGGGCAGAAGGGAAGAATAACAGATCAGATCTTCATAATAATACAAGGCTTAGCCACATTCTAATCATCAACCATTTTTTTACATTAATTAAACCAGTGACAGACATCAGGCAAAAATCCAGTGTAAAGAAGAAGGAATTATGGACCTATGACCTGTCATTCAGCACACTTGATAAATCAAAACAATTAGATTTGCACACCTCAAATATTAACCTAGACAAGGGAAATGTTGTATGATAAGCACTTAAGTAAATATATTGAATCACATACAGTTCAAAGTTTACATGCATCTCACAGTCATACAACACCTTAACTTCTATCATCACAATAGTAGTCTGCAGTGCAGAGTGGAGTCCCATGGCATAACCATAAAGTCTGTTTAAAAGAATGCACCCTTAACTTTTGCATGCAGGGCAAGATCACATGCATCTGACATTCAGTGCACCTGCTCCAAGCCATCCTGCTGTTTCTCCCACTTGGCTCGTCAGATGGGAGTCTCTCTGCGGTCCTTGCTGGGAGATGGTTTAAGGGGATCCTTGCCAGCTTTGGTCTCAGTCCCCATGGGGTCCTTCTGTAGCTGGACACTGGTGATGCTGGCAGTGCGCTTCCCTAGCTCTTCCCCCCCGTTCTCCTGGCCTTGCTGCTGCTCCTGCTTCACTTTCTCAGTCTGCAACAGCCGCAACTGCACCCGCAGCTCAATGATCGCCTCTCGCTCCTCATGGATGGCCTGGTTGAGGTGGGTGTTTTTAATCTGCAGGGCAAAAAAATATATAATAATAAATAAAATACATCCCCCCCACCCCTCCACCCTGTCTTTTTTCTTTCTTTTTGGTCTAGTTTAAGGTTTCAAATAACTGCCATTTCATCATTTAAAAGCTTTTAGCAGCGCTGAGGCTCAAGTGACATGGCAAGAGTCCCACTTGCTTCCACACCATACCTTCTATTTAGAAAGATGTTTTTATGTTTTTACACAAATGGATTGGAAAAATACTGCAAAACAATCAGTACACATTTGCATGACAAAGCGTTTTTCGAAAACTAATGTTTTCGGAAAACTGAATCAGAAAATTGATTTTCTTAAAACACCACTTTTCTGTGTTTACATGATTAATGATCGTGAATCTAATTAAAATTCAACTGTATACATGGATTGAAGTTTTCGGAAAACACAGGATATTTTCACATGCAAAGTACTGTAGTAGCCCAAGTACGATTTGAACAGACCGGGCATTTCTGCGACTGAATAGAGACCAATCCAATAACTCAAAGTGCTTTATCGAAGTGTCAGGTCTTAAATTCAAAGATTACTATCCTATACCTCTATTCAGATTCCCCCAAATGTGCAATCAACCTTTCCAACAGCTCATCCTGTTCTATATTACCAGTTTCTTTTGCATACATTATTTTAAATTATCACGTCATTTTAAAACTGGAAAACATTTGCTGCTTCAGTATGGGCTATTAACAAATACATACAGACTTTAACAAATGTATTACTTTATCCCTAACTAGACAAATGGATGCATGCAGACTGACTACAGATTATTATTATTTTCTCTGTTTTCTAAAACCACGTGCAGGAGAAGAGGGTCAATGTGCACATGCGCAGTATGCTATTTCAATAAGTTTTCCGAAAAGTGTGTTTACATGATATACATTTTGTTAGTTTTCGTAATTTAAATCGGAAATTTCTAGGTGCTGTTTTCCAAAAACTGACTTTTGGAATATTCCGATACATTTTCCGAAAAAACTGTTTACATGACTTGATATCGGAATTAGTTTTCTGAAAACTTAATTTTCCGAAAAATATCTGAATTCTTATGCTCATGTAAACGTACTGCATATATCAATGTGCTTGCTGTTCACACTTATCTGCAAGTAAAGGGACCGAGTTTATTTGGATGCAAGCTAAAGTTCCATTTTTTGTTTTCACAATGCAGTTTGCAAGTGCACTTGGTTCTTTGTATGGTATGTGAACCAGATATTTACAATATCCTGCAAGGCATACTGAAGAATGACAGTTATTGATGTTTTGCTCCGGTTTTTAATTCCGTACAGCATGTTTTAGATTCTTACATATTGCTGTGGACTGTTCTCCTACTGTAGGCATTCATTTGAGAAAAGACTGGGTATTTTACTATTTTTGTGAGTTTTGTCCAGTTGCTCGGCTTAATTTTGGTGCCTGACCAGATTTATACGAGAGCTTTAGTTTCTCTCAATGTCCATGTTATTAGGGTTACCAGATCTGCAGAGTGAAAAACTGGGATTTTTTTTTTCCAATTCACTGATGCCGTACCAACTCAACTTAAAATAAAAGTATATAATAACACAATAATAGTTTAGAAATTAAACATCTGGTGTATTTATTGCAGATCATAACAACTCATTATTTTCTTTATGTTGTCATCTAGTCAACACATGTCAAACGTACAAAAATACAGATTTAAAAGTATTAAACAGTGCAGCTTGCATCAATTAAAAAATCAAAAAAATAATAAACTAAACAGTGCACCATCAGTAAACAAAACATCTTAGTGTTGCATACAGTGCAGTACAATCGTATTAAATTTCCAGCTGTACAAATACATTCATTTTGTTTTGTTAAATCAGATTAACCATAACCATACACATACTTTACAAGAGTACCACTGTGTTGCACTGACATGTAGAACAAGTTATAGTATGTATTCAAAGCACTCCATTCAAACTAAATGTTTTCTACATCGGGCCATAAACACTTTCCTCCTCTATCAGCTCGTTTTTCTTTCGCCATTTTAAGTTTGTCTTTGTTTTGTCTCGTCACATACTGTTTTTTCAGCATTGCGATTGCCATGCATTTTGGCAAATTCAACAACGGGCAATTTAGTTTTTAGTTTTTTGACTGTCCTATTTTATCCAGTCTCAAAGTCACCTGCATTATTACAGCATTGCAGTTACAATGAACGGAAGGCTTGAAAAGTTTACTCAGCTTTCTAACCAATAGCTGTTTGCTACGGATCCCAGTGGCGGGTTCAGTCTGAATGTTGACAAATCAATGGCTCAGGAGGGTGGGAATAAGGAAATTCATAGAGACCGACAGCTATTGTGTTAACAGTGAAGCAGTATGGCCACGTACGCACGCGTCTGGGTCAAGAGGAGGTCAGTCAAGAGTCTGAAAGCTTGCGTTTAACATTCAAAATGGCTAAGGGTATTGAGAGTAACCAATTAAAACTTAATTAGAACAGTGGTTTTGTGTTTCTACCTAGCAACATTACCTGAATGCCGTAGATCCTGAAGAAAGAATCGGGTTGTTGACAGTTAATTTGTGTGAGCCATAACTGAGGCTGTAGTAATCCCATTGTGGCACTGGTAACAGTAGTCTAATATTAACACCGGCGGATATGTCGCTCCCTCCTTTTAAGGGCCCCGCAAAATGCCTACAAATCGCCTTATACAATGTTTTTTACGGTACCATTTAAGCGTGAGAAATACAGATGATTGTTTATTTTATTTTTTAATGTTGCTAACACAACCTAATAAATGACTGTGCTATTATCTTGCTGAGCACATCGACGCAGTTTTGTATTTAAAAAAAAAAAAAAAAGTTGATACAAATCGCAAAACAGGGCCGATTTAACATACTGTTTCCGACCGGGACAAAAACTGAAGGCTGTTTTTGCTCTACATGTTTCCTCAGAATATGAACTAAACTACGCATGAAATGTTTACTTCCAAGTGGTGTTACCTTGTATAGTTTGTTTCCTGTGTGCAAAAGGACCGAGTCCAGCAGCTGTTCTCATTGAGGTTTAGTAATCGAACCAGACTTGTTTGCAAAGCGGACTTTGTACACGTCACAACAAACGTACCAAACCGTACAGATTGTGGACCAAACCCTCTAAGCGGATCCAGTGTGAACACAGCCTTAAGTCTTTCTAGGGGACAGGGCCCTAAAGTTATCTCATACCTAAACAACACAAAAGAACTATATATATATATATATATATATATATATATATATATATATATATATATATATATTTTTTTTTTTAATATTTAGAATCTCCAATTATTTTACCCCCGATTTTCTCCCATTTTGGAATGCCAATTATTATTATTGTTTCTCCTTCACCGCAGCGAATCCACACACAGCTCAGGGACCTGAGGCTCAGTGGGCGTCCTCCAATCCCACGGGCCAATCGGCGTCTTTTTACACCTAGGAACTCGAGAGCGGATGTCTGCAGGCTACCGGCCTCAGGAGGACCAAGATTAGCCCAGCAAATCTCTGCCCCCAAGCTCACTCGGCACCGGGCAAGTAGGGGTCGCTGCAGAGCGGTGAAGACAAACCGTCTAAGCCGGATCCCACCTCCCCAACCCCGGGAGAGCCAAAGCCAATGCGGCGCCCCCACGGAATCCCCAGCGAGGACTGGCTGCCTCTCACAACCAGGATTCGAACTTGCAATCTCTGGTTGTATGACTCACCCTGCATGCCGTGGGGCAGTGCTTTTACCAGGTGAGCCATTCGGGGACAAAAACAATATTTAAGAATCACTGAGACAGGGGACAAGGCTTGAATTTCTCACTGAAAGATCTCCAGAAGGGTTTCCCACTCAGACATGCTCACCTCCAGCTCCTGGTTCTGTTTCTGCAGGTCCTCCAGAATGAGCTGCAGCTCCTCCTCGTCCTCGCTCTCACTCTCGCTGTCTGAGGAGTACTCCTCTGTCTCGCTGCGCCCATGCTGCTGCTGACGGCTGTGCAATAAAAAATAAAAACGCCTGAAAAAGTGCTGGAAATTAAAGATGCATACCTTGTGTGTTTAGTGTTGGTTTAAAGTTGGTAACTTGATTTTTCTTTTTAAAAAAGTGAACAGAAGTATACTGTAAATACATCAATATAGATTAACACCCCACCTTTGAATTTCAGCGATTTCAGCTCGGAGACGCTCAATTTCTTCATTCTCAGAAGCGATCTGTCTCCTCAGGAACTGCTCCATAGACACCAGCTCTTCTTGCTCTGTGAGGATCTCATTCTCCTGGATAATTGAACACATATTCAGGTTAATGAACTCTTAAGGACCCATAACGGAAGCAAGATGTTGCATCTCAGGTAATTACATAATAATTACCATGTTTTATTCTTTTACTTAAGAGAAATGTCCTGGTACTGGTAATGATTGAAGTCACCAGGTATAAAAGTAAGTACGTGCGCCTGAATGACCTTGACATAACCCAGAAGTTTAATATATCCCAGAATTTGGAGGCCAATAACTTGGATTTGGTACCACCAGCATATCATAAATATTAACTCCTTTGAGAGAACTGTGAATAGAAGAATTATACATTCAAGCTGAATATTTAATGAAGGATGTTCCAAAGAGGTTTTAATTGAACTCAGGGAGCAATTGTTATCCAGGATGTTTCCAATAGCACTGGTAAATGGCCACACTGAAGCACGCTGTAATAATTGTATGTAAGGCATATATATATATATATATATATACTTGGGACAACAGGATATTGAGGACCTCCTCTTCATTTTCATTCATTTCTTCCTTGGAAACATCTTCCTTGGAAAGGCTTGCAATCTCTTGGGCAATCTTAGTTTCACACTCCTAAATTTAAGATATATGTATTCAAAAATTTGAATAAAACAAATTAAATAAAAAAACAAACACAGAATATTTCTCAGAACAGAAAACCATAACATTGTACGGAGACAGGAAACAGTTACTGTAGTGTATATCACGTAACAAATAAATTAATAAACCATTCCTAAAAATGAATATCCAATATTCTCTTTGTGGGATCTTTGGCTGTGAAAGGCGCTACATAAGTCCAAGATCATTGTTGTTATTCTGAAAATCACATCCTTTGAACAATATTCATTTGAATAAAGAAAGCAGTATGGGGCAAAAGGGAAGCGATTTGAACATGAGGGGTTCCATGCTTGCTGTCTGTTGGTACTTGCCTGTCTTTTAGCCTCTCTCAGCTTCCGTTTTAGTGCTGTCAGTATGCGCTGGACCTCCCACAGCCTCTCCTCCTTCGATAGGTCTTTAATTCCTGCCTGCAGGTCTCGATGCAGGCAGTTCAGAAGAAACTCCTTGAGGAGGACAAGTATAGAATGAAGAGCCAGCAACCAAAGCTTATGAAGAGGTTAATTCCAGGTAACAACAGCACAATAGTGGGAGTGTTGCAACAATATACAACTTTTGACTCCAAGTTCTTATAACTTAAGTCACCCTCCAGGTCTGGCTAAGTCTATGTCACAAAGTCTGCCAGATATAAACTAGCCTGCCTCGAACTTAAGACTTCTAGGAATGCATTATTTAAGCATTAATGTCCAACGCAGCTGTCATTACCTGTTAGATAACTTACCACAAAGGCAACTATCTACAAGTAACAACCGCTGCAGAAGATATTAATGCTAATCTTAACCATTTTTAAATGGTTATATTTTGTTAATTTTTTGGTCATATTTTGGTCTGGATTGCTTAGGCAGCTTGAAGTTTAAGCCGCTGTTTAAATCAAGCTTAAAATTGCATTACCCTTCAGAGGGCATCTACCTGTGGGATAATGACCTCCATTTAGAACCGGGTGGCCTGAGACAATCCGTGAGGTTATTATATAATAACTGTTCACTGTACAAACCTGGACTATCAAAACCAAACTACACTTCAGCTGCATGCTGTTGAGTTAGCCCTGCCCTTTCTTGCCTTTGACCTACCTGCCTGCGTATCTCCTCCTTGACACTCTCCTGTGTCTCTGGCAGGGCGGGCATGGTGGCCATGTTGGACCAACGAAGGGGTTTCACTGCCGGCTTCAGCTTCACATCCCCAAAGAGCTCCTTGATGTGGGTAAAGAACACATATAGCACCCGGTTGCTGATCTGCAGGGGGAGACACAGAACAGCTCACTTAACAGAAACACAAGACAAGTAATCTCTCTGTGCAGCTCGTGATCAGTATTTTTTTTTTTTTACTCTCCTAGACCAGTGGCACTCACATGTGACTTTTGGTCCATTCCAATCCAGGACCTGGTCTTTAATTACTTAATTGAACACCTGGGATCAATTAAATACCTAACTGGAACAAGACTCTGGGCTGTCAATAATTTAACAAGGTCCTGGACTGGAATAGATTAAAAGAGCCACAAGTCAGTACTGCTGTTCCAAGACACTTCAGACAGAAGTAGCAGAAAATAATTATGAAACTTTTAATAAACACAGTAGCATTTAATGCAAAGCAAAACAGATCATTTAATGTTATCAGGTGGTATTTAAAGAGTAAGTAATAGGGTTCTGAAAAATATAGCATTATCTGTCCCTGTAATTTTTCTTTTCATTGTTAACATCCTGACAACTTTCTACACTTATAACTTTAAAGTCTGTTTCAAAGCTCTTTTCAAAATGGCCACTGTGCACTGGGGTTTGAGATCTGTCCTCTAAATTAGTGGTACGCAAAGTAGGTGCGACTATGACTAAAGGGGCAGTTCTGTAAAACAATAAAACTTTATTTATTTATTTATTTATTTAAAGGATAGAAAATTTTAAATAAATACATAACAGCTGATTAGTCCAAGTTCTTACCTTTTTAAATAGGCTGGTGACAATCACTCTAGGACTTTTCGAACGAGAGAAATTATGTTTGAAGTGGCGAGTGTCACTGAAACGGCAGTGAATAGAGCCGAAATGGGGCACCAAGTGTTAAAAACAAACAAAAAAAAACAACTAATATTTTAACCTTGTTTTTTCTCGGATTTAACATAAATTGTGTATTTCCTAGATTTAACTAAACAAAAGATTTAGCTAAATACATAAATGTTAAACACATTCTTCAAAGTTTTGATGCAGATGCAGAGATTGGCTCTTGGAGTGTACAATGCCAAATCAAACGCTTCAATGGACAGGGGCGCATGTTCGCTTAAGATGTTTATTTATTTATTTATTTATTTATAATATTTATTTTGTGAAAACACAGATTTAGTTCTTCAGATTTAATTGCTGAATAATAATGTTTTTCAGATTTATCTGTTAGGTAAATGTTGAATCGCTAAGTGTAAAAAGATTTATAGACTGATTTTAAATGTTGAATTTGTGATACGTGTTTTCAATATTTATAAATTATATCTGAAAGTACAAATTCAAAACTTTTACGAATGTGTTTGTTAATGGGTGGGAACAAAATGTATGCCTGAAAAGGGTGTGGCATAGAAAAAGTTTGAGCACCACTGCTCTAAATCACTGCAGGAAAAATGATAATAAAATAAAAAAATAAAAACATAACAAGCGCTGTGGCTTTTCTGTTCCGTACCACATCATGGATCGTTATTGCTGTGTTACCTATTTGACAATGTGTGCCATAATCCTTACACTATCAGTGCACTAGAGCGGACATTTTGAAAAGAGCCTTTAAAGTTATTAGTGTAAAAAGCTGTCAGGATGTTAACACTGAAAAGAAAAATTACAGGTATGTTATTTAAATAGTTGTAGCAACACGTGGGGACTTGTAACGCTATATTTTTTGGAGATTATGTGTACATGAAACTCAATGATTGTGGGTATGACAATGACAGGACCTTGTAGAAAATGTAGCTTTCTCCAGTGAACATAAGAAAGAAAGTTTACAAACAGGAGGAGGCCATTCAGCCCATCTTGCTCGCTTGGTTGTTAGTAGCTTATTGATCCCAGAATCTCATCAAGCAGCTTCTTGAAGGATCCCAGGGTGTCAGCTTCAACAACATTACTGGGGAGTTGGTTCCAGATTAGAAGCAGCACAGAAATCAGTATGACCATAATCGAATATGTGGAAATTAACTCACACCTAAAATCAACTTGTATAGGAATGAAATAGCCGACAGTTTAAGAGTAAAGGAAAATCTTCATCTGCAGTGCCAGTGCTCTACAAAGGACAAGTCCAGCGAGACATGCACCAATTACGAATACAGCTGCAGTCCACTTATAATGGACTCCATGGGATAATGGAAATCAGTACTATAGAAACTAAGTACATTGTAAACACAATTCAAAATACTGTATGTAACTGCGAATATAAGAACCTTAAATATTTACTCTGTAGATATGTCATATGTTAAAAAATGTTTTCTATCCCTGTCAAATAAATACATAAATACCAGTCAATATAAACACTACAAATTGTCAAATAACGGGAATTTATTATTTATACAAAACACGCCCCTGCGGGCCGTACAATGTAATAAGTAGTACCATTTTTACGAATTTATATTTTTGCTAAATGGAATTAAAATTGTATACGTTATACATTTAAAATGCACAACCGCTGTGCCAACAAAAACACAGAAGAATAAAAGTAAACAGCAACTGTTTTCCTGCCTGACTACACAAACGCCACCGTTACTGTCATTTACTGTCCCGGGTGCACCTTATTTGCGCAAAATATCTACTGTGGAACAGGAAAACTGTACGTATTAAATGGTACTGTATGTATTAACACTAGAACCGCCAGATTTTCGAACCGCCATGTGAGTCACTGTGACCCGTACATTTTTAAACTGCTTCGTTATGAAAATTAAAGACATACTATCGGATACAACTGAAAAGTTTTATTCATGGACATCATAGCTAACATTTGCATCGCAGAAACACCGTATTTAAATGGAAAATTAAACATAAAGGCTTTATTTTTTAAAATGAGCGCATATACAGCATGACTACAAACAGTAAAAAAATAAAAAATAAAATATACATTTCAAAAGAAACAGGTATGTACATTTACCCATGTACAGGTGTAAACGGGTAAACGTACACACAAAACTATAAAACCAAAATCATTGTTTCTAATACTACATAAAAAGAAAATCTAACACTACTTCTGGTATGACAGCTGCATTGTACTCTATGGAGGAGTGTACACATCTGCCAGCTGACTGTGCCTGCATCCAGGAGCTGTGTTGTAAACACAGCCGCAGTTCCATTGAACACTATTGTGTAAACACCTGTAAACTGGTACATAGAAACCTGTAAAACCAAAATATATATTTTTTTTCTAATAGTAATATAAAAAAGAATATATAACATACGTTTCATATTAGGCACAGTTGTTATCCTACCTGTCATTTCACTTTGCTGTATGCAGCTTGCCGTATTCCAATCAAAATGACTACTTTCAAGATTAAATATTTCCTTCTACTATATTCCCAGTTACATTTGTGGAACAAAACAAAGGATTGTTGTCTCCAGATACATTGAAAAATAAGCAACTAGGCTTTCACTGAGTTTGCATCTTGATAAATCCACAATCATAGCAATCTCTGTCTAGTAGTCAGTCTACAAACAAAGGCTTGAAATAAAAAAAATTAAAAAAACATGTGTGCTAGGAGGAGGGGGTGTCTTGTTTGCTGCATTTACAAAAAAAAAAATAGAATATCTTACGTTATATTAAAAAAAGACATGTATTGTAATGCATGGGTCACATTGACCCACGTGGCGGTTCTAGGTAGAACTGTTTATAACTTTATAATTTTTGCAATTCTGGCAATTCAAACGTGGTCTGGATATTTAATTCATATATTCAGGAAAAGTCAAAAATGGACATACATATACGATTTACAACAGAAGAGTAATTCACATTTTAAATCCAAAATGGGTCAAATTGACATGCACGGCAGTCCTAGTGTTAAACTGTACATATTAACACAAAAGACCTGCCTGTGGAACTGAAAAAAACGTACCTATTAAACGATATATACGTTATAAGCAAGTCCATTTTAAGCAGAGTAATTCCCCATTAAAGCCCATGTTTTTTGGCAGGGACATGCCTCTTCAATGCGTTATAACGGATCCTATTAGAACGGAGTTCTGTTTACAAATGCACCTGTACCACCAAAAAAGAACAATACAATATTACTTGGTGATGTCTAGACATGAGTTATTTTATAGGCAAAATGTTATGGAATAGTATTTTTAACAGATTTTATGCTTTGCTAAACCTGTTTAAACTGTAAAAGAAAAAGCACAGTGGCATCTCCAGAAGATGCAGGGAGCTGCTAGTTTCAAAAGAATTATGTGCTGGACTTTTGTCTAGATGGTAAAATCGCTAATAATTTCATTAAAACCTAGGCACACTATTATAACAAAGAAATAAAGTTAAATCTGAACATTAAAAACCCTAGACTGGAACACAATTATAAATAAGATGCATGTATTGTATAGAACAGGAGTGTCAAAGCAGGAGTTTCAATCTCCAGCTCTATACAATACAATGAGTCTCATTTAATTAATTGGTCTAACTAGTTTATAAATTGGACAAATGTAACACTTCTCTCCAGGCCTCAAAATGTTTCATAGGTAGTGTACCTTGAATCAGATGCATTTTTAATTCAACAACTATAAATATTAAATATGTCCATTTGAACAAACAATTAGATAAATTATGTTAATTGAGAGCTTAAGTTGGAATGAAAACCATAAGACCCTGCGGCCCTCAAGGACTGGAGTTTGACACAGCTGGTTGTACTTTCAAACCCTGCCATTCAGTATAGAGATATTTCCAGTTTTACATCTATGAGCAACAGGAAATGTGTCAAGGGTTTTGAAATTAGGTTTATACCACTTGTATTAGAAAACATTATTCAGTTTTCAGGAATTATTCACATGATGCCAGGTCTGCAGGACGACGAGAACAGCATGTACAGACTTGCACAACATCCACAGAGCTGTAAACTCAAGAACAGGAGTGCAGTTTACGAAAATATTTCACTGGCTTTTCACAAGGAGACTCAATATTTTCTACAGTAAATGCTCCCTCCACTCAAACCAGGGTGTAGTTAATACAGCACATAAATCAATCTGTTATAAAGTAGACAATCATATCATGGGATGCTAGACGTGGGTTGTGCTTAACTCCCTTAGAAGCTCAACTTGTGACTTTTAAGCTTCCAAACTGGTCACAAACTGTTACCCATGTTGTGTTTGCAATTACTCTGTAAACCCACAAACTATTTATTATTTTCTTCAATGATGTATTTCAACAACAGGTATCTCATTTCTGGTAAGGTCTACCTGAATATAAATCTTAAATGGAATGGAACACAAAACAGTGTGAGTGTCAGTGTGCAAAGCTGATGACGCAGGTCATCCTTCTAGCACCTCCTGGGATCAGAAGACACCCATTGCACAGCAGTTTGATCCATTCCAGATTTTACAATAGGCTGGATTAACAATTGTGCATTGGTAATATGCTCAGGTGTCTAAATAAGCCCATTAAAAAAATGGAATGTCTTGCACTGTTCTGCTATGGGGGTCTTATACACAGCCCTAAGGGATACACATGATTATAATCCTTCCCGTAGCTAAATGTCTTGTTCACCTGGATAGTGGGGCTCAGGACGATGGAGATGTTTTGGATGTTCATCTTGGTGTCGGCCTCCTTGGCAATGACATGGTCCATGTGGACCAAGAGCCAGGCCAGCATCAGGTGGTTGCAGGGAGGCATGTCGGCCAGGCACCGCTGGAACTCCTGCACCTTTTCAGCATCAGAGGGGCAACTGCAGGCCTCCTCAAAGTGGATTGTCAAGTCCCGGCCTAGCAGGTTCTCTGGCAGCTCTCGCAGGTACTGCTTCAGCAGGCTGGCCACAGCGTGGGGGTCGTAATCATCAAGACAAGGGGACTCCTCCCGGTCATAAGCAGCTTTCAGCTCGTCCACCTTCGACTTCATCCCTACAGCATAGGACAGGGGGGCAAATCAAGAGTTAATTATCTGGCAAATTATCATAAATCATAAAATAACAGATTGAAATAAAAGCAAATATACATCAGACCGGGTTAAAAAAAAAATTATAGCGACTTAAAAGTAATGATTAAATTTGAGCACACACAATCACAGTAATGTTGAATGGCCATACCAAGTTTGATCTCAAAATACAGCTAACAATGTGACTGTGACATATATACAAACCTATATGCCCCTTTGCTGTACCCCTGAGGCTCAGGTAGATGGGACATTACATTTTAATAAATAAAACAAATAATAAAAAGGGAGGGTAGAGAAAATCTAAGTACAAATACCTGATACTCGATAGATGCCTTCGCACTTCATGCCACAGTTCTCAATATAGTCAATGCACTCTCGGAAGATGGCAGGCAGGCGGACCCCATCGTACATTATTGTCCGTTCGACAGCCTCTGCCAGGGGGATTCCAAAGACTGGCCGCAGACAGGGGGCTTCTTGTGGGACCACCTCTGGTTCAGCACTGGGCTTCTTCTTCTTCTTCTTCTCTTTCCACTGCTTGACCACGTCAGCGGGAGTTAGGTCTTTAGATTTCTTCTCCTTGTGTTTTTCCTCTTTGTGCTTCTCTTCCTTGTGCTTCTCCTCTTTGTGCTTCTCCTCTTTAGGCTTCTCCTTCACCTTGAAGTCCTTCTCCTTCTTCTTGGAGAAGCTGGGCTTCTTGAACACATGGATCCCCTTGGAACGCTTCATCTTGGAGGGGCTTTCCGCTTCATCCCCCGAGCTGTCTTCCTGGAAAGCTGCGTAGCCCTCGGCTGTTAGGAAAACATATGGAGTAAAAAACACACAATTCTCTGTCTCTCACGCACAACAGATAAAAGGAGGTCAGGCTTCAATTAAATTATTATACCCACTGAAACCTGCTTCTATTTTTTTTAAACTGCCTTTCAATATAGAGATGAATGTCTGTTTTAAACAGAACTTTGGTTAAATGAAATAACATTACAACTGTATTTTGGTTTTGTTGCACCAATACCATATCGGAATTATAACATCACAAAGGAATCTTATTGATGTCATACAGCCACCAAGAAAAAATCAAAACACCTTTCTCAGGAAAATGCAAACAGTTGGGGATGAACCAAATCAGATTAAGGTGAGACTATGATAAGAAATTATTACAGCAATATCAATAATTGAATAATCCAGTTTAAACAAGTTTGTTTAACAATTACTAAATGTGATTAGCCATTAAGTAATGGCAAAAATAAAAAGGCTTTTAGAATGGCTTTTGATACACTTTCCAGTTCCTTCTTCTCTGGGAAAATGTTAATGGTTCCTGGGGAATGATTACGAAGTTAATAAGATAAAGTTCATGGGATAAAAGAAAATTGTGGAAAGAAGTTAACTCCAATATGGTGAATAACAACTGCAACCTTTTGTCACCAGTATCTAGAAGCCCCCCTCAATTTAAGATTATCCTCTAGTGGAACCTGAGGACAAATCCAATTTAAATCTTGCATGTTTTAATTCCTGGGCTGAGGCAAGACATGGATCATCTGGTATTGTAACAACATGCTGAGCCAAGGATACGGGCATGCACTGTAGCTGTTAATATCCAAATTTGATTCTTACATATATTATATTTGGATATTTTGTATATCAAAATTAGCTTATTTCCATTATTGCTGTGTATTTGCCATTGCTTTAAATAATTGACATTTTTTCAGAGATTGAAAGCATACAGAACCACCCATCTGACACCACTGCATTACACACAAACTTTCACATACACCAGACCTCCAAAATGGACCCCATTATAGTTAATTTTCCTTGCTGCCTGCTACTTACTCCTCTTCTCCTTCTTCTTGAACTTGCCCTTCTTCTTGCCGTGGTCCTTCTCCTCGTCAGAGGCCACGTCCGCAGGTTCGTGCAGCCCATCGTGAGGTGGGAGGGCTCGCCAGTTCGGTACAGCCCCGGGAACTTGATGGGGCTAATCTCCTCGGAGCTGGGGGTGCGGGCCATTTCCCCGGGGTGCTCCACCCGGCGGTGCTCGCTGGGGCTGCTGGTGGGGGGCAGGAAGCACTCGGTCATGGTGACAGTGGTAGTGGCACCGGCACCCTGCTCTCCTCTGTGTCCGTGCCTCAATCTGCGTTACCTCTCCATTTCACCTGCAACACAAACTAGAAGGTTTCACTCTTTATTTTAAATCATGCGTCAACTACATTTGTGAAAAATAATAAATGTTTATTCTCAGGATCTTTTTTTTTTTTCTTTTTTAGAATCTCCAATTATTATTATCTCCCAATTATTATTATTTTTCTCCTTCACCGCGGCGATTCCCCACACAGCTCAGGGACCGGTGGCTCAGTGGGCATCCTCTGATCCCACAAGCCAATTGACATCTTTTTATACCCAGAAACTTGAGAGTGGATGTCCGCAGGCTACCGGCCTCTGGAGGACAAAGACCAGCCCATCGAATATCCACCCCCAAGCTCACTTGGCCTGTAGGGGTCACTGCAGAGTGGTGAGGAGAAACAGTCTAAGGGAGTGTTTTTATAGTGTTTACCTGGTCACGGGCCCAGAAAGACACTTGATTATGATCGTGTTTACACGATCACGGTCCTTAAAGGGTTAAAATAAAGATTTGTTCTGCCTAAGTCAGCTGCAGTTCTTTTAATTGGCAGCAATAAGGTGCTGCTGCAATGCAAGCTTACTGTATACAGTCAGCACCGCTTTATCAGGCGTCCTCGGGAGAAGGAAAAATATCCTGAATAAGCGGCTGTCCCAATTAAACGAGAGGCAGTTGTTAATTTCTCATATTCAAATTTGTCCTCAGGAAAAGTACACCCCTCTCCTCCCCTCCTCCCTTAGGGCTGTGTATAAGACCCCCATAGCAGAACAGTGCAAGACATTCCATTTTTTTAATGGGCTTATTTAGACACCTGAGCATATTACCAATGCACAATACACACGCACAATTGAGTTGACCCGAGAGAATTACCTGTTCGAAGCTATACACAGACTGGATTGGCAGATTCTGCAGGTACCTTAACTTGCCTGGAATGGAACTGCCTCCAAACATTTTGTTACTAAATTTGAAATGCTCAACTTAACTGGAATGGTTTGCCTTACCACTGCAATCCACTTGCTAAACATCTGAAAACACTGAAAAGGTCTTCTAGTCAAATCATTTTATCATTACATTTATTCCATTTCTTTGAGTATTTATAAATTCTGCACTATTGTGTGGTTAATAGTTGTGGATGAACTGTAGGGTTGTAAATCTGTAGTGACACAGACAATACGCTCCATTAAGGGTATGTTTAAGACAAACAGAACAATTGTATGAAGAAACTTAAAATGACAAATCTGAATTGAAAGTGAAGTCTGCAGAAACAGAATTGTGGAATGACCCAATTAAAAATAATAATAAAAATAATAATAATAATAATAACAACAATAACAATAATTAAGAACATTCTTAAACCGTGAAAGCTTGCTAATGCAGGTTTTTTTGTTTTTGTTTTGGTTACAAAACAAGCTAGTTAATGGTATCATTTATACCATATGTGGAAATGTTTTCAGTACACTTATTCATCTGTAAAGTATTTGTGTTGTTTTAAAGAACCACATGAAACAGAGATGCTCCCTACAGTATGCCAAAGCTGGCATGGTTAATACAGGCTTTAAGTATATCATAGCAAATTAGAAAACTATCTTTCTGTGGTCATTTTAAACTAAACTTGCTATCTACTAACAGAAAAATAAGACAAATCTGCTTTGATAGTTTCCCTACAGTTTAGGCAAACAGGTCAGCAACAAAAGCATTTTCAAGAATGGTGTGCCACTTGACTGTATTAAACGCAATAATGTTATCCCACAGTATTTCAATTTAGTAAAGATTGCTCACATGCCTGAGTCTTGTAAGCAAGTATAACACATTTACTTGTATAGTATGTGGACAAAGTTGGTAGGGATGGGAAGTTTAAATGTTTAAACTCTAAAGAAGTGGTTAAACGTTTAATAATATACTAGACCTATAACCGGTCACGTGACAAATGTCACCAAACGCATATTTTGTTATGCATTAATTTTAGTAATTTATCAGCAGTAGTCCATCGCATATCAGACTGCTCTAGTGCCACAGTAAGGGCGGATATTATAAAAAGGAAGGGGTTTGTTAATTGCCTCCAAGTAGCTTTTCTAATTGGTGCAACAGAAAGATTGACACTGGGGAGGGTTTTATTCTTGGTCGATCTGGCGCTTCATTGGTGCACTGTGTGTGTTCATGCCTGTAGTAGGTGTGGTATGGTATCAATTCCATGGCGAGGCAATAACGTTAATGACAAGTGTTTTTTCTGAGTTTGTTCTACATTTAAAATGGCATCTCTAAACAAAGGAAGCCACATTTGGAAGTATTTTGAGGAACCAGACGAGAAAACCGTGGTATTATGCCAAACAAATTGTCGTACCACAAAAACACAAGTTCAATGCTTCACAATTTGAAATGAAAACATTCAGAATTATCGTGGAAGGAGCTACTCGTGGCAATAAAAAGCAAACATCCATAACAACATTTGATATAGATTTGGCCGAACAGGGCGTGATCACGTGTGCGTTTTTTTGTTTTTTGTTCTTTTTTGTACTTTGTAGTTAAGTCTTTGCGATGTTAAAACATTATTTGCTTATTTAGGGTTTATTGCTTAAAAAATACTAACCAGGGCTGTCAGTATCAGAATGTAATATAAAGAGAGTGTGTGTGTATGTAGATATGGTTTAAACACTGACACTGCAAAGCGTTTAAATGTTCATAAAAAATTACCAAAAGCACATCCCTAAATGCTGGGCCTTTCATTAAGTGGCTGCTGCGCAAACAAAGTTTCCAAATCATTGCCACGCTCTTGGGGAAGGAGCTCATTGTCCAG
The DNA here is from genome assembly GCA_030684275.1 of Acipenser oxyrinchus oxyrinchus. Lineage (NCBI taxonomy): Eukaryota > Metazoa > Chordata > Actinopteri > Acipenseriformes > Acipenseridae > Acipenser > Acipenser oxyrinchus. The sequence goes on along the minus strand of CM060249.1, from coordinate 67,173,396 downwards.
CTGTTGATGAAGAGGAAGGCTGATAAGGGAAGAAATGAAGATAAACCTGGGCAGTCAGTACACACATCTGGACCAGGAAGAGCACAGAGTCTCAATCACTCTCTGGGGGCTATTCATTTGATTTTAAAACAGTGACATACCTAAATACAGCTTTGTTTTAATCATAAAGTAAAACCATTCCCTTACATATTTGTACACTATACTGCAAACTGCCAGAATCTTAGTACACACGGGGCCTTCAGTTGTCCTCCACTGTTTAGGTTACTTGGATTGACCCTTTTGGTCTGCTCTCTGTTTGCTGCTATAGTGCCATCCTCAGCCAGCAGATGGCTCTGACTCACTACACTACTAAGCAGGGTTGCCAGAGTTCTGCAGGGTTTATAGCCCAAAGTCACTTCAAAAATAGCCCAAAAGCAGCCCAATTATTTGTTTTGACTGAAAGCAAGCTCATTATTAACACGTAGGCCTATGCATAAAAAAAACAATCAAAAGCTTTCGTAAGAAAAGATACCTAGAATAAATTTGATAAAAACTACAAGCCCCAGTATAGCTCATCCACACGTCACTATCAACAAATTCATACGGAAGCTCAGAAGGGACAAATCAACATTCATACCAGGCCAGCAACCGAATTACAGTGTGATCCCTTTATTGAAATACTAATGCTAGTACTGTATCCCAAACAATATAGCAAACATGAAAACAGTTCAATCTTTTAAAGTTATACAACCAATCTAATTACATTATCAACCTGCGACTCCTTAATATTTCTCGCGGCTGTGTTTAAGAAGTAGCCCAATTCCGCGGGAAAACTGCGGACCTGGCAATACTGCTACTAAGCCAAAAACTTTATTGTAGCCAAACACTTGCAGCTTGAACAAAATCCTAGATCTGCTTCTTTGGTTAACATACCTAGGGCTTCTGTTTTTCGGGTTTTATTAATTGTATTTTTCGGTGCTTATTTTTAGCTATTTTCGAGTTTTATGTATATCGTTTTTTTCGGGGCTTTCGTTTTTGATATACTATATGAAAATAGTGTTTTCATTGAGCGTTTTTTTTTTCTGTCAAAATATGTATAGTAGTAACTCGACAGTACTTGCACACTTAAGTTGTACCTTCTACGTCCTCCACAACGAAATCCCTATGGTCACGGGCACATTCTTCTGGGGTTTTTGTGTATAGGCATTTTTGTACATTTCGTCACAATTCTGTTTTAAATCCTCTGTATCTTAACTGTAATACAGCTTGAAATCCCGTTAACAAGCCTCCATCCTGATTGTAATCTCGTTTTAAATCTTGAGTCTCCAATAGAAATGTGCTGTCATTCAGTAGTTGGGGCGGGTTTAAAGCAATTGAGAACGAATAAATGATAGATGCAAGTCAGGAAGGCGGGACATTGCCCAGCAGCACTGGGAAATGTATTTATTATTATTTTTGTAGTTGGTTTTATTTTTTTAATGGGAAAAGGGTAAAGTCAATGTGAAAAGATCAACCATTTCCACAGCTTTTCCTGTGTTTATTGGCTATCCACCAATTTCATTTTTTTTTTGTATCGGGGGTGTTTTATCAGAATTTATCGGTTAAAACCGAAAATCAGAAGCCCAAAACATAAGGTATCTCAAGCTGATAGCTGGGCTGAAATATAACAATTAGAAGATGCAACATGCATTATTTATAAGTTTTAATAATCGTACTGTATAACTGTTTAAGACGTTAAAATGCATATTTCGTGATACCTCATCATGATTAAATACTTAACCAATATAGCACATCAGGGCATGTGTCGTAGTGGGATATCACCGCCCCTCAGGTGCCAACCGAAGAACTGGCGATATCCCACAACACCACACATTCTGGAGTGCCATACTGAGATTATATAATGGCTATGAGGTCACTGGAAATGAACAAATAAAAATAGGTTTAAAAGAGAACTGTGGCGATGTCCTGAGATAATGCCATGGCTATGACATCACAGAGCCCACTGAAATGAATTGGAGGAAACTGTAAAATTTGGAAGGGAAAAAGGATCAATGTCATTGGCTAATGTGTTCCAACCTGTATAAGTATGTCACCATACTGGCACAATTTGGAACATTTAAAACTATTCTGATTGACTCACTCAACAACTGATTCACTTTGAGAGGACTGGTGATGGGGGGTGCAGTATCATTTTTCCAGTCCAGGGTATTCAAATGTGGTCTGCATGCCTAAACTGATTAACATAACTCATCTTAGTCTTGTGCCAGATAACACCCCTAGCCTTGCAAATACTGAACCATATTATTTTGAACACCCTGCTGTGTGCTATTGCATAAACACCACCATTTCATGCTCTGTGCTCCATACCCAATATCAAATGCACTGCAGTCCAAGTTTTAGCTAAATGTTGTAAAAACTTTATAGGACTGTAACAGGGTTGGTTGTTTTAAATCAAGTCGATTTAAATCCCTTGATTTTTTTTTTTTTAAGTCATTGATTAAATCATTTTTTCTTTTACTATCCATTTTATATAGTTTTGCAAGGAAAAGACATGAAAAGTATGTTTTAAAAACCGTTTTTTATTAACACACAAACAACATTTTAAACTCTTACTGTCTATTAACTAAAATGTGCACTGAAGATTATATTTTTAATTGAAATTATTAAGCACTTGTAGTTCTCTTATCGAGTAATTGAAGTGAATACACATTGTCTAGTTTTGTAGACTACCCCTGTCTGCTAGGGATCTTTCTGGAACCTATTTACTTATAAACAGAAAATAAACTCTTTGATGTTTAGTTGTTTTAGAAATTATTTTGTAAACAAACATAATGCCTCAGGCCGATATGACCCGAGATATTTATCCATGTAGCTTTGCATACATTAAGAAAATGCTTTCAATTGGTCTTTTATCATTATATTTGTATTACCACTACTATTATTATTATTATTGTTTGAAATTGGTTATACCTGTCTGAAGAGATGTTTGTAAAAAGGGCTTATAAAAATCTGTACTAGGCTTAGATTAGTAGAGACTCAGTTTCTCTGCAAGTAACAGCCTCTCTCTTATTTTGTTATAAAGTTGACCTATAACTTTATGATCTAATTAAATACTGTATACCTCAGAGTTTATTACTTTCTAATACTGTATTTCACATATAAACATGCACCACATTACATAATAATGGAGATTAAATTAATCACATAGCTTATTTCATATACAGCAAACTAACTGCAGCCCTGGCCAGCAATTAGCTTAAAACGCAAGGAGTAGTTAAATATTTCAGATTTTTCAGAAGCAGCTTTTCCCATTATCAATGATTGGTACTGAAAACAACACATAGATTGAAGATGCATGCAAAAGCAGGGAATCTCCTCTTGTAATTACAAGTTTTTAATCAGTACCTAAGTGATATCTGACGGTCTAAAATGTGTTTAAATCACCAACCCTGGATTGTAACCAAAAAACACTAAAAGAAGGAACAACTGAGAAAGAGGAAGACAAACAGCAAAGTGGAGAGACACAGTGCTGGAGGACTGTAATGGACTGGACTTTTAACTGATAAGGGCGCAGGGAGTTAAAGCTTTTTCTTTTTATAACCCAAATAAATGTGATTAATATTAGGAAGTACAAAAGAGCAATGAAAAGGGAAACAATAACTGTTCCCGCTGTCAAGTCAGTTACCTCTTTTCATATTCTGAACTTAAGCCGCTGAATCCTGGAGGAAGGGGTGCACCCTGAGAAACTTCCTCTTGATTTTCCACCCCAACCTGTGTACCTGTAAAGGCCAATGTAGGGCTCCCAGCCAAGATCTGCAACTCATCACTACCATGATTCCAACTGCTGATCTCCTGACCCCTTGACTCACTCTGCACTCCAAATGCTTGTTGTGGCAATACAATATAGGCTGTTCTCTCCTTTACTATACTATAAAGGGATGTACCATTCATGGTAGTGCTACACAATAATGACAACCAAGACTCACTAAAGTAACAAGTAAACCGATATAACAGATAGGCCAGTCTTAATTATAGATAAACACACTGCCTGACTTAGTACAATAAATACTTAAAATGCAGATTTATCAATAATAATAATACTACGACTACTAACAACAACAACAACAACAATAATAACAACAATATATGGACACAACAAAATACAACTTTTACAAGAAAACAAATATAGGATACACCATGAACGATAGAGTATGTTATTCCATGAGTGAGGATAGCCGAATGTACAAATTATTCGATGCTAGATCTCTCAATGCTTGTAATAAATACCAAACACAGAAACTTCGGAAAATATTTTGAATGACACTGACAGATGCAGTACTGTGGGGTTTAAAACCTTGTCCCAAGATGGACAGAGACAGACAGGGTCTAACTAGCAATGTCACTCTCTTAATATTCCTGACAAATTAGAACCCAGTTAAACGTACAACCACTTTTATTACTTTTTACATTTACATGTATATATCATTTACAAGCGGGCTTAACATTCAGAGGCCCAAATAAGCCTAGAGCTGGATTTACCAGCTAGTCCTGTCTTGACTGTCACGAGAGCGATGTTTTTAAAGTGCCCTCTTTCCTTTCAAACATTAACGTTGCCTGAGCAATTAAACACAACATAAAAGCCATGCAAACTTTATCAACTTATATGCAAAGCATAATAAACAATTTACACAACTAACCTGTTTCAGAGAATATCAATATGCAACTTCCTGCTGTGCTCTTTACGTACGGAGTAAAACAACTGAGCAGCCGTGATGCGGCTCCCCAGGTATCTTGGAAATTGTAGTCCTGTTAACCAGGAAATGGCTTTGCGGGCAATAGTATTATTATTCATTAATACTACACTGTCTAGTAAATGTCCGTGTTGCCCGTATGTATGGTTGGTTTAACGGGAAAAGGTGACTTTAGTCAGGTGCACGTATGTAGCTGTTATACAATATTACAGTTTTATTTATATTATTAATTGGTTTCTTTTGTTCTCGTTAAGAATATATATATATATATATATATATATATATATATATATATATATATATATATATATATATATATATATATATATATATATATATATACGTAAATTCTTATATATATGTGTGTGTGTGTGTGTGTGTGTGTGTGTGTGTGTGTTTAAATAGCACCTTACCAGCATGCCCTGTTGAAAACCAACGTTCCAATCTGATAGTAGTGTATAAATGTTTGATATTGTTTTTACATTAAGCCATGTATCTAAGTCACCACATACATTGAATAATTGTGATATCATCCTGTCTTTAAATTTCTACGAATAGGGTCCTTGATCTCTAAATGGATTTGCAGAACACCCAAGTGACCCACATTTCGCGGGTCAGACCCTCAAATTGATATCAAAACCTGCAGACCCGCGACAGTCATTGCAAAATAAAATGTATATGTAAAATCCCTGTTTGAGTAATGTCAAAAATGGAAGTTTGCCATTATCAACATATGATTGTATGTACACATCCATTCATTGATGGATTCTTAATTCAAGTTGCAAATTATACAGATTTCGATTAACCAATGTTGTTGTTTTCTTTGTCTTTTATTGCTTTGAAATGTCATTTTAATAATTTAGGTCAGATTAATAATTTTCCAAAATGTTCATGAGGATGGGGAATACCCCAAACCCCTGCTCATCCGCAGCAGATAGTCTGGACCAGCATTCCAGTTGATGAAACTATGGATTTGTTTTCCATCCAAAAACAGCAACAGAGAAATTCTATCTATTGTTAGCCTTATGATGCATGTTAATACCATATTAGTAATACTGAGATCATCACAATGTGAACATGTTATTCAGGTAATAGTATGATTTACTTAAGCTATATTGCCACTAGTGATGTATTCAAGGTAAGGCTGAGGCCGGGTGCCTAGAGGCCAAACTGAGGCTGAGACTAGAAGCCCTTTTAGGCCGGTGCCAGCATCACTAATTCATGGATTGTTTAATAATTGATAGTATATTACAAACTACACAAAGTCAGATAGAAAAACCCTGCTTTTGTCCTTGAAGTAATTTGAAGACATCTGAGGCCAGGGAAGCCAAGGAGAAAATTACTTTGAGATCAGTGCAGAGTATTGTTATTGAAAACTACCACCGGCCATACGTGTTGTCAAAATATACACTTAGCTAACAAAAACACATGGTCTACTTACAGCCAGACCATTGGAGTGAGTTTAAACTACAGAAAGAAAGGGAATTAATTAGGTAAAAAGAAGCTGCAGAAACATTTTATTTATATAATTCTATATCTGAAATATCTGCATATCACAAATTAATGTATAAAAAACTAGGAAAGTTGCTCTTGTCCAGACCCAATGAGAAACTATCACCATCTATGGATGCTAAGGAATAATAAAAAAAGAATAATTAAACATGTCTACTGGTGCCAGAATTTAATGTTGCTGGCGTTATATAAGGTAGCCTGGTGCTATAATCTAGCGCCATAGCTCCCCTGATGTAGATGACTTGAATAAGTCTTAGACAAATTATTCTATTTTACATGAATCCTTTGCATATATCATTCTCTATAGTAAAAATGAAAATGTTTCAAGTCCCACCAGTCCCAAAATAGGATGTGCTATTATTGTATTCTGTCAGGCCACCTGTCGACTCAAGCCCACAGACTTACATATAAATATAAAGCTGTGCTCCAGCCACACTTGGATTAGAAACCAACACAATGTAACATTAGTGGGGTCCTTCAGTCACATGGCACAGGGGAATTTGGTGGTATACAGTGCAGTCTTCTTTTTAGGACCTCAGATTCTAGTTCCTTTGTACCTGTGTTACAGACATACATTGTCAGTATTATAGCTTCCATTACTGGGAAGCAATAGTATTTCCAAATCCTACCTAAACATTGACCATCACCTAAAAAATGAGATGAAGGCTAATGGGATCATAAACACAGACAACCCTTTATTCCTATGAACACCTAGCACGCTAACTTGAACACTTGCTACATTAATGTAGCCTTGAATGCTTACCAATGCCAAGGCACTGGAATCACATGACCTCCTCTGCACCTCACTTCTTAGAGAAAGGGCCTTTTGTTCAGGGTTCATGGCTACCAAAGACAGGCCACACAGCAATACTTTTGTTTTCATTCAACCAAACACAGGCACACTGCAAAATATTGTCAATAGACTTTTTGTGCAGAAGCACATTCACTTTCCAGCTGAAGAGTTTAATCATATAGCTTTACAGACATTTTAGATCATTCTGTGCTTTATTTTTTTTTTCTTTTGTATGTGAGACACACTGATCTGTCTGTGGGAGGACACCTGCGAGAATTGTAAAAACAAGCAGAGCCTTGTTATACTAGGAAACAATCTTGTCAGTATCTAATTTTTAACACATCTTCAGCACAAGACTTAGGATGGACACAGGAAACTGGGCTTTGCTTATGTCTTCCTTTTTCAGAGGGCTAAGACAAATTGGAACGAGTACAGTGACTCCTCAAAAATAAATGCTTCTTTTTGTAAGGCCATTGTGAGTTGTCCCTTGTTAGTCACTTTAAGCTAGCATTGGAGTAATGTTATTGATTTTATTTGGTGGAGATGTGCTATTAGCTTTTCGTTTGTTTATGCTTCACTTGAATGATTTATTTGAGATATCTACCACCATTGCCCACATTTGCTGATGAAATACGAATCCCTAACTTCAAGTCAATAATTCCTTATACCAACATTTGTGCTGGATAATGCCTTTCCATACACTGCTTATGAAACACAGAATTTTCTCAATTTTCACCTCAAGCTATCAAACCAAATTATCCAGCTCTGGCTGTTCCGGTTTCCAGGATGGAACCACAGGCTGATTGTCTTTATAGAGTGCACTTCTGTAAAAAGGTTCCTGGTTTCCTGGTTTTAAGTTCCCATAAGAAATTTGGTACTTGGTTAATTGTTAACTGACATTTTTCAACTGAGATCTGTTTTGCTTATTTTGTAAGTAATGTCAGTGCTCACCTGATTGCAAGTCTGAGACAAATTCAGGTCCTACTGAGCTTCTGACAGGTGAAAGCAATAAAAAGTCCCCTTTCACCAGAAGATTGCAAATGGTACAGATAAAATAGTCCCAAATCCATCTCATTCAAATTCAGAAGACACAAACCAGACACGACACTTACCTGCAGTCTTAGAAGATATCAGCATGCAGCTAAATAGAATAGAAAACAAATCAAAATGGACTTTCTATATCATATATTTCTCTAAACAATGTCTGATTGTGTTGCATATGGCTTTTCAGCTTGTGTTTACCTCACCCAAATGTAGCTATGACAACCTACAGAAAAACAGAATAAAAAGCTTAACAAACAAACAAAAAAAAAGAAAAACTTTTTTTCTTGTGGCTTTTACTAAAAACAAAACCAAATGTTCCAAGCATTTAACAGAAATGCATAAAGTATGGCACACAAATTACTTTGGCAAAGACTCAAAGATTTTGACATGGAAAGCGAAAACATCTCTGATCGCCACTAAATTGTGTGCATAGTTTTTGAGAGGAGGCAAGTGAGTGAGTAAAATGTATATACATGTATATAGCTGTTTACTCCCAAAAAAAATTAAACACTGGTAATTCTGAACATGAGAATAAAATCCAAACCATATTTAAAGACAACCACCACAGGTTGCATGCATATGAAACCTATTTTAATTGATCAAAAAACAATGCATATATTTATCAGTCATTAAATTAAATGCAAGTTAAAATTATTGTGAATAGCTTCTAATGGAACTTCTCCTAGTGGCTAATGTGTTTATAATACTGACATCAGCATAAGACACGTACTAGCCTCTTGACTGGAATGGCAAGACGTTTGTGTGAACTATATGGTTTGTGGTTTGCGTACAGCCCTTGGATTTCCCTTCAGTTCTCTGGGCGGAGATGCCCATCCATTACAAACTGCCTCATTTCACTGATGCTATAGAACAGATACTTAGCAATGAGCTGTGAATGACTTCATACAGTAAACCAGTAAGAAAGGCAGCAGATTACTAGCATTTTTGCCCATTATAAGCAAAAAGTCACCTGCAAGACATGGAATTGATGAGGGTCTGTTAATGTTTTTGTCCAGTGGAAGATCATCTGTCTACAGCAAGGCTTCCCAAAGTTGGCCCTTCAGCCTTGGTCTTTGTTCCTGTTCTAAATAGTTAATTTCAACCAATTGACCCCAAAGTAGTTGTAGTTCATTATCTCATTGTACCTCGAAAACCAGGACCGTGATGTGAACTTCAAACATGTTCAATGGAGTTCACAAAAGGGCTCTCCAGAGGACAGGACAATCTGTACTATTACATTCTTCCAAAAATAAGCAACTATACCCAGGGCTGTCTCAGTAATTTCTGTGGAACGCCAATAAGGCATATCCTAACCCGAAAGTAAATTTAAAACTGAATTTAGAATTACTTGAGGTATTATATGTTGAATAAAGTAAACAAGAAATACATATGGCTTTAAAAAGGTAAATGATTTGATATGTGTCCTATGCTCTTTCATTGTGTTTACTTTTGATATCACTGCCCCACTCAATCATATCAGTCAGTAACAAATATTGGATTTATACAACACCTTATAAATAAACAAATGCAATTACATTAGCTTATAGTAAAATAAGCACAAACACCAAGATGGATTTTTTTTTTTTTGGCATTGCATTTATTTGCAAGCATGGTGAAGATGGATCAGCTATGCAGGTGTAGATTCCTGGAAAAAAAAATCAAATCTACTGTACTATAGATATACATCTCTGGTAGAAACCTATAAAACTTCTAAAAATATACAGTAAAAATGTAAAACATACAAAAGGATTTGGCAAAGGCGAATATTTTACATCATCTTAATATGAAACTACAATACAAATGACAACTTATTTTTTGTTTTGCACAGTTTTGAATGGCAGAGTCATCATTACTCCTTTTCTGCTGTTCTTTGTATTTGTTGTCCATTGTAGAAGTACTTTGTTCTTGAGAAAGAGTCTTTTTCAAAACATGCAGTTCATACACTTGACAGACTTGCTGCCATAGTCAATGCACTCAGGCCCTATGCATTCACAGCAGGCGTTGTGGAACCATCTGTATTTGGAGGCTCCCATGGATTCACACGAGACTTTACACTGGTGGATAGACATGCAGTCATCAAAATAGACCACTGTGCACATGTGATCTGAAAAAGGAAAAAAGATTATCAGATTTAATAGTGTGTTTAATGTAACGTTTCCATCAGACAGTTGGGATCGGAAAGAGATTTTAAAATCAGTCCCATTAAATGTGAACTACTTTTTTTTTTTTTATGACCTACTGCTCTTTTGCAGTAATTTGTTAAAGGATTTCTAAAACCTACTGATTATAGGTAGCGTAAAGACTTCATATTGGTGTTTTGGGCCACATTTTATTTATTTATTTTTTACTGAACAATAACAGTAATGTGACTTTGAATTTTTTTTACACAATTGCACTCTGTAGTATCAAAGTGTACCGTCTCCCGAACCAAGAAACAAAGTGGTTTAGTTTATATAACCCTGCAAGTGTTTTGAACTCATTATCTTAAATGGCGTCTGAGATTCTTTGACACCGTCGATGACAGCTTTGTAAAATTAATAACACAAAAGGTACCTCCCCCCCTTCTACGATACCCGAAGATTACTTATATAAATCACAGAACATAGCTGCGTATAAAGTCAATATCTCAAAAAGGTGCAAGGTCTTTTTCCAGAAACAAAAAAGTCATACACCCCAATATGGTAGGCATCTTAAGTCACACATACCTTTATAGTTTCCCCTTAAACTGAAATACGAAGTCTGTATCTTACATGTTTCAGATGTTAGTTTAAGTTGCCATGTCAATGGGTTTACTGAAACCTTTAAGCTCCCCTAACAAGGATGAGCAAAAAGCTTAATGACAATGCAAAGCAATTGCTGGTTTAGCCATTTGTCTGAGAGGTAGATCTTTTTGAAGAGCGGACAAAAATATAAATTTCGGACCAAAAAAAATTACATTTAATTACAGCTTATTAAAAAAAAAAAGTTTCCTTTAAAACCCAACAAGCCTGCTTTTCATCTGATTTGCTGTAGCACCAAGAAAGTCTTTTGTCTTCTTTTTCTGCCATGGTACATATGGTACAAATAACGGGCCATCTGTTTTTGGAATGAACAGTTGCTAATTAGTAGAGCAGGACCCAAATGGTTTATTGCTCTGACGATTAGAGCAAAACAGGCGTGCATTTATATCGGTTTAGATAAAGTTTTAGTTTCTAAAAGATAAAATAATCATATGCCTTCTTACTACTAAGAGCTGGTGAAGTTTCATTTTAGACATGCTTGCCTGAGAATCTTTGCCCACCCAGGCAAATACATCCCGAGCTGAAAGTTTGCATCTGAATTAACAAGTAGAAGTGCCTCAGCTGGAGTGCACTTTAATGAATGTCCCATTCAACAGCAAAATATAACTGGGTCAAGGGTTCATAACGGAGCAGGGGAAAAAGAAGAACAAAGGAGAACGCAGATCAAGATTAATTAGGATCACTTTCACAGCACTGGAGCGAAACCTAGTCTAACCTCTGTGAGTAAACTAGCAAGCTACTTTGTTTGAAAGCCCAGAAGCTTAAGGCAGCTCAAGAGATGGACTTCTTAGAGCCAAGATGGGAGTGCTTTGTGACTAAAGTAGGTAAAGTAGGCTGTTTTACTTATTTTTCCTTGAAAAACTTTCAGCACATCACCAAGTCCAAATTGCAAGCATTTTTCAAAACATATCTCAGTGGGTTAGCTATGCCTCTGGCTTGTCTGTGAGAATTCTCAATAGTACATAAGCTTTATTGATTATAATACCATAAATATACTTAACACAGACACAAATATGAAAGCAAAATAAATTACAAGAATAAATACATAGCAGTATTGGAAGTATAATGATTTTATTTGTTTAGAAAAGTGCAAAATGTTCAAACTAGCATTTTACTGAATGTGAACACTATGACAAGAGAATAGTTTACAGTATCAGCTCTTGTGAAGGCTAGCCAACTGTTTCACCTGGTATTCCCCACCTTCCAGCAAGAGATATTAGGTGTTTAAGAAACAACCCAATTGTCCCACCGAAAGCATAAATTAATAAAGGAGGAATTCTGATTTAAATGGTTTACATGTTACCTTCAAATTGATTTGATCACACAAACTGTGTCTACATACAAAACATAATATACATTTTGAAATGAATTTGTGAAGAATGGTGATGTGAAACCCACACTAATTTGTTGATCAGGCCCTAAAACTGAAAATAAACTATTGTACTATAGGAAGGCTGTTATCTCAACTTGTCAATCACAAAATAGCTAAGCCAATATTCTGTTATAATTAGAAAGTCATTGTTAGATTTTGTTGAGACCTTAGGCACACTTCCCCCAGAGTATAGTATAGTATACATTGAATAGCATTAATAGGCTAGGTAAGTGTGGGGCTATTACACTGCATTTAACCACACACACTATATGTAATTATATATATATATATATATATATATATATATATATATATATATATATATATAAATTGTAAAAGAATCGCACCTCTCCACGGTTCATTGCCCCTTTAAAAACACCGACCCAGGACACAGGAATGGATTTTTTTAAAAGCGCGGATGTGCTATTTTTAATGAAACAACACAAAAAACAAAAATACACAAAACAAACACCTAGCTCTTCTTTGAGCAATAACTAAAACACAAATCAGGAACCTAAACTAAAGACAGGAAAGCTAAGCTGTTTACCTGTTGCACAAAACAAAACAACACAACACACACCAAAAGGCTCTACACTACCCTTTCCTTTTTTATTACGGCTGTACTCACACACCAGCGCAGTCGGGCTTCTACATGCTTCAGCAGCCCTGAGCAGACTGACTGCCTCTCTTAAATACCCTGCACCTGGTTCTAATTTTCAATTACCACCAGGTGCAGGGGATAATTAACAATCAAATAATTAAACAATGAATTAAACAATTAAACAAAACAAACCCAAAATGTGCCTACGCACATGTTTTTCTGCAGGGAGGATTTAACCCCCTCCCTGCTGTCTTACAATATATATTCGATATATATTCACCATTCGATAAAGCACTCATTTGGTTAAATTCACCGTTTGGCCATGTTGACAGTAAATAGTAAAAATATACTTTCCTGTACAAAGACCTAATTCACTGTTTTCAATATTTCACGTTTGTTTGATGTGCATGTCAGATAGCTAAAACAACGAGGGAGCAATGTATTAGACTGTATAGCTTAAATAAGCCAATAAATATTTCACGTGACACTTAAATATTAGTGCTGGGATGAATATACAAACAAAGCTCACCTTTGTCGCTGTCGTAGCGTGCGTGGATGCTGTTGCCAGGGACAGAGACATTCTGGGACTGGGCTTCGTCGAGAGTCTCGAGGAAGGAGACGAGGTTCTCGTGATGGGTAAGCTCCTCAGCCACAGGGAAGGACACAATGTTCCAGTTGAGCTGTGTCTCCCCCTCTGTCAGTGCCCGGAACAGAGACGGGATTGGCTCGTGCAGCTCCTCCACCGTGCTCTTAGACGTTGGTGGCGTGTCGCTGTAGTTTTTGGGATTGCACATTCCTGCAAAGACAAAGGCAAATGGAAACTGGGGTAAATAAAAGAAACATAACACATTACCAAAATCGCAGGATATTATAAAAAGTTAACCCCACCCCATCTTGGTTGGAACACAGTACACAAAACAAAAGTAAAAAGAACCAAATCGTTTTGTCCATTTCATAAGGTTTTTTTGTTTAGGCATGTATTTTCAGAAAAATACTTACGTAAGTGCCGTTATGTTACGTGATTGTGTACGTGTTTAAAATACAAATCAATGAGGTTGTGTCAGTAACATACATTTACATTCATGTACCTTCAGTTGCTTTATAGTCATTGTTTCCCCAATTGGGCACATCTGAAAAAAAACACACCCGAAACAGAACTAACTACATTCGGATGCTGAGAAATAACACAAATATTATACCCATTTATAATGCCTGAAGATTTTACCATTTACTCTGTCTTCTATGGCTATTAGAAGGACTACAGTACTAGAACTAAAACAAACAGAAAACTATTGTAGCCCAGACTATATGCTCTGGCTGCTACATAGGAGCCCCTACCATGTTTTGAAAACAATTATGTAACCATCTTGTTAGTAAATCCACTTAAGTCAAAAAGATGTAATAACAGTATTTTCAGGTAAAAATGTGTTAAACCCAACTTTCTTTAACATAAACCTGCACTTATCAAGTTTTGAAAATACATGCCTAAGCGTGTACATATGCACCACTTTATGTGGACTATTTGCTTAACAGACACACTGGGAGACATTCCTTTGTGCGTCGTGTGGTGCTGGATAACACTCCTGCTGTGATACATAAGATCTCGAGACGTGGATAAAGTAACCTGGGTTCAGTTTAGAATGCCCTTGTTATGATACAGTACTGTATAGGTATAATTAAAAACTCAAATTCAGTAACAATAACAAATGCTATTAACATGTGCAGTTTTGGGCAATTTTCATTTTTTGTATTGTGTGTCTGTGGTGAATTGTTTTTATTTTATTTGTTTGAAAGTCTTAAAAACTGATCTGAACACTACCATTGTAAGTGTTCTAAACCCTGTATTTAGGGGAGTCCTCTTATTTTGTGAATGAGTAGTACTGATCCAGACACTACTTTTATCCATGGCAGATGTTCTTTATTACCGCCACTTGCTGCCTGTCAGGGCTGTGATTGTGAACATCTGGAAAGTTGAAATACTTTTCTTAAAAAAGGGAGGAACTCAGTGAACCAAGCACTCAGACACACGCAAACACAACAGAACTAAAGGCTTTCTATTAGCTTTTCACAATGGAAACTTACTTAATCTCAATTGTGAATCCACTGAAAATGTAAATCCTAAAAAATAACAGGCGACATTCCAAGACAGCAGGAGTATTGCAGGAGGTTACTATGTTGACTGACTTTACAAGAGCCCTCCCCCCAATTCCTAAAACTAACAGTTTGACAATGTACTAAATCTAAAAGTTAAAACAGCAAGGGTGTCGGGGTACTCCACTCTAAATGGTAGAACCCATATTCATTTAGCTATCTTGAATGGTGCCGTGTGTGCGGCACCTGTCAAATCTGCCTTTTAGTGTTTCTAGAAACGATTTCACATAATACGTTCTTGTAATGTCATCCCTACATATTACAAACAACCCAGTCAGTCATGGTCTCCTGGGAGTTTAAGAAAATAAACTCAGCTGTCCTAGCGCTTCCTGTGATCCACTGCACAACACTAATCCAGACCATACTGAACTGTAGGAAAAAGAAACATTTCAAACAAGTAAAGCTCTTATTTTGGTGTGAAGGTTTTAGGTTCCCCAGCTACTACAGTGTGTTTCTTATGAGAAAGTCTGTTGCATTCAGCCCTTGAAAACCCAACAGAAACGTCTTGACTTCTGCTCGTCTAAACAGCCATGCCCTGTCAGATCCAACAAATGTTTCGAAATGTTAATTCTTACCTCAAAAACAGTAAATGCTAAATTGTAGAATATTTAGGTTTTGTATGTCCACCATTTAAATACATTCTATTTTCACCATTAATTAATTATAAAATAAAAACAAATAAATGTAAAAATAACATGTGAAATGCCCCCTTCTTGTACTGGACAGAGCGATCTTTAGCAAAAATATTTTCAATCTTTGATGCAGCTGGTGTCTTTTTTGTTGACGACAGAAATCGTGCCGCTCTATGCAGTGTGCTCAATAATTTACCAGAAGCATACTAAACAGGCTGCCAGGTTCCTAAATACAGTCTAACAGGTAGTGTGTCAATAAGGTAAATGTTTGCTGTATTTGTTTAAGTGATAAAAAAAATGTATATTTATAGAAATAGGAATTTTCACGGGGAACTACATATTACACTGCAATGGGTAAAATTTCACGGAATTGTGAAATCCATGATAGCAGCCTTATTTATGGGGCCCAATGAGGAATGTCACCTTTAAAAATTTTTTTAAAAATACCCAATATTAAAGATCTATAGCAACAAGCTATTTGTTTACATGATACAGTTCCACAAGTTACAGTGCCTTGCATAAGTATTCACCCCCCTTGGACTTTTCCATATTTTGTAGTGTTACAACCTGGAATTAAAATGGATTTAATTAGGATTTTTTGTCACTGATCTACACAAAATAGTCCATAATGTGGAAGAGTGGCGAGAAGAAAGCCATTGCTGAAAAAAACCCATATCAAATCCCATTTGGATTTTGCCAAAAGGCAGGTGGGAGACACAGCAAACATGTGGAAAAAGGTTCTCTGGTCTGATGAGATCAAAATTGAACTTTTTGGCCTTAGCGCAAAACGCTATGTGTGGCGCAAAGCCAACACTGCTCATCACCCTGAGAACACCATCCCCACGGTGAAGCATGGTGGTGGCAGCATCATGTTATGGGGATGCTTTTCATTGGCAGGGACTGGAAAACTGGTCAGGATTGAGGGCAAGATGGATGGAGCCAAATACAGGGAAATTCTAGAGGAAAACTTGTTTCAGTCTGCAAGAAACCTGGGACTGGGGCGGATGTTCACATTCCAGCAAGACAATGACCCTAAACACACAGCCAAAACTACACTGGAGTGGTTTAAAAACAAGAACCTGAATGTCTTAGAATGGCCCAGTCAAAGCCCAGACCTCAATCTGATTGAGAATCTGTGGTAAGACTTGAAAATTGCTGTTCACCAACGGCCCTCATCCAACTTGACAGAGCTTGAGCAATTCTGCCAAGAAGAATGGGCAAAAATTGCAGGATCCAGATGTGCAAAGCTGGTAGAGACTTACCCAAAAAGAATCACAGCTGTAATTGCTGCCAAAGGTGCTTCTACCAAATATTGACTCAGGGGGGGTGAATACTTATGCAACCAACAAATGTCTTTTTTTTGTTTAACTTTTGTGTCACAATAAAAAATATTTTGCGCCATCAAAGTGTTATGTTGTGTAAATCAAATGGCAAAAAATCCCAATTAAATCCATTTTAATTCCAGGTTGTAACACTACAAAATGTGGAAAAGTCCAAGGGGGGTGAAAACTTATGCAAGGCACTGTAAGACAAACTGTCTCTAAGGACAGTCCATAAGCAGGTTTAGTGCAACAGAATTTCTTTTTCGTATTGGTTGAAAAGCAGCATGTTTTAGCAGCATATGTAATGTGGGTAACTGGGGTACTCCATTGCAGCACAGACCCCGTGATCAGTGTGCCGCACTCACCTACACAGTCACAGCACTCATCCCAGAGCGTGCCAAGGCACAGCATGCACTCCTTACAGCACGAGCAGTTCCCATCTGTCGGTCGGCATTGACACAGCTCCTGCGCAAGAGAGGGAGAAAAGTTCAGTCAGAAAACACACCTTCCAGCACTATGGGGAAGGTGTCGTTTTTTTGTCTATAAATGAGAATTGTTTTTCCATTTGCAAATTTCTCCTTTCACCTGCACTACTGAATTTTAATAACAGTTTCATTCCGCTGGTAACAAACGTGCGAGTCAAAATTATTGAGCTTTTGTTACAAATATTGCAATGAATTTAGGAGACAGAGGTGATACTAAAAAAAAAAAAGTTCAGAAAGAAAAAAACAAAGTTATATTAGATCATACATCACTTGGAAAAAAAAAGAAAAAAAACAACCATTACAAAATCAAAATGAACTAGGTCACAGCAAATATAGGGCCCATTACTGGTACAGGATCAACAGGCTATTGCCTGAAACCATGTAATGGGGGATAACTGACAAGATTCGGCAATGAATGTTACAAATGCAAGGTTACTTCACAAACTGCTCTGCCTTTGCTCATATTTCTTGGAGTGTCAAAGTATGCATTAGAGGGAAAGTACACACCTATCCCTCCTGAAACTTCTCCACACAATGCCTGAAGCTGAAAATGTACACATTCTTCAATCTCTTTGAAGTGTTTGTCTTTTAATCAATTCTCCACATCAATATAATAACAAACAGTCTACTAAAACCTTAGCTTTGTTTTTATTTAAAGCATATACATTTCCAAACAAAGAGTACAAATCCAAAAAATACTGAATTGGACCAAACATCTTTATAAATACAGTTCTTACTTACATTTAAGTATGAAATGGAGCACACTCTTTGAAAGGCACTTCTAACAATACAAGAAAGTAATTGAAGAGCTAACAGAATGCAGTATGACATGGCAATACACCTATATGTAAACAATGTACCTATCTTATAATGTTAGGCTACAAAGACACTGATACTCCCCACAACTTGTGCAAAGTAATGTTAATACCAAGTTCCATGACAAGTGGATAAGCGATTCTCCACATATATGCAAATATGTAAGTGTAACATACAACTGTGGCCAAAGGGTTTGCATCACCCTATAGAATGAACTCACTTTGCTTCATAAAGTCGAAGGAAACCTGCTGAATAATGTTACGTTAACATATTGAATTACATACCGCTTTGTAGTTTTCCATATACTTAACGAAAAACTGACAATTGAAAAATGTGACTGTGGCAATATGGCCACGCCCTGGTGCGTAGTTTATGTGCATATGTTACGTGTTGTGTGTAAATGTTGGTGTATAGCGATGGTTGCACGGGATATAAGCGGGTCTGTGTTTCACGTGTGTTTAAAAATGTAGAATTGTATTTAGGCACGAGGATGGCACATCACTTCACGTGCAGATAAAATGTGTATAATGTGTGTCACGGGATTGCACTTAATTAATTCACGTGCAGTTGTACTGAGATTCCAATTGAATGATTGACTAGCAATCGAGTCTTGGTACAACTGCATAAAAACAGCATTTTTTCACTCACTTGGGGTTGGGTGTTCGAGAGTGGAGAACGGGTGAGAGAGGAGAACGTAAAATAAAGGGGAATAATAATAATAATAATAATAATAATAATAATAATAATAATAATAAGTGTTTTGTAAGCACCGTGTTTGTTTGTCTCCGTGCACCGTTTTGTTTAGTGATAGTCCGTTTTGTTTATCTCTTTTGTTTGGCGAATGTGCCGTGTTTTTGTGTTCAAACCTTTTATTTTCTGTTCTGTTTAATTATTAAATGCTGAGCGCGATCACGCGCTCAGCTTCACCAAAACCCCAAGTCTCTGTCTGTTCTGTGTTGCTCCCGGTCTCTGGTCTGACGTCACTCACTGCTGCCGTCTTTGTGACACGTGGTGTCAGAACTGGGATGCAGGTACCCCAGCACACACTCGTCGGACAGTAGCCTGGTTAGCAAGTCCGGGGCGGACTTGAGGCTGGGAGGGGAGAGTGTAGCGTGCACGGGGTAAGGCAGCAGCAGGGCTGGTAGGTGACGTAATCACATACAAAGACATAAGCCCGATATACGCTCCTTGCAATGGAGCCGGCTCTTTTGTACAGCGGTATCGGCGCTATGCTTCAGTGCGAGAGGTCCCGGGTTCGCGCCCGCCCTCCGCCTGTGTGTGGATTTGCCTCGCCCTGTGTGATGCGCCTGCCTGCGGGAACCGAGATCGCTACATTGGTGTCAGAAGTGGGATCCACAGCGCCTCCAGGACTCAGGCCAGAGCGGGAACCGCAGTTTTTGGAAGAGGAAAAAAAAAATGGATTTTTTGGAGAAATGGAGGAGGAAAGGCGCTAGAGAGGAAGCAACAGCAGCACCCATCCTGCAGGCCAGTGTCAGAGGAGGTGATCGACTGGCTGCTGGATCAGGAGAAGCAAGGGGGCCCAGAGTAACATCAACACAGCAGTTGCAGGCGGTGTTAAAAGGTGCCCTGCACCGCTACTAACAAGGCTGTTGTCCTCTCTAGTGCCCAAAGGGGAGGAGCCCGAGCGTCCCACGCCTGAGTGGGAGGAGCCCGAACGTCCCTACGCCTGAGTGGGAGGAGCCCGAACGTCCTACGCCTGAGTGGGAGGAGCCCGAACGTCCCTACGCCTGAGTGGGGGAGCCCAGCGTCCTAAGCCTGAGTGGGAGCCCGAACGTCCCTCACGCCTGAGTGGGGGAGCCCGAGCGTCCCACGCCTGAGTGGGAGGAGCCCGAACGTCCCTACGCCTGAGTGGGGGAGCCCGAACGTCCCTACGCCCAAGAGGGGGAGTCGGTGCGTCCACAGCCCAAAGGGAGGAGTCGGTGCGTCCACAGCCCAAAGGGAGAGTCGGTGCGTCCACAGCCCAAAGAGGGGGTGTCGGTGCTTCCATAGCCCAAGAGGGGAAGTCAGTGCTTCCACAGCCCTAGGACCCAAGCTGCCAGCAGAGGGAGAATGCCTGCTGGTTCCATCTCCACCAGCAGAGGAAGAATGCCTGCTGTCCCCATCTCCACCAGCAGAGGAAGAATGCCTGCTGTCCCGTGTCCACCAGCAGAGGAAGAATGCCTGCTGTCCCGTGTCCACCAGCAGAGGAAGAATGCCTGCTGTTCCCGTGTCCACCAGCAGAGGAAGAATGCCTGCTGTCCCGTGTCCACCAGCAGAGGGTGAATGCCTGCTGGGTTCCCATCCACCAGCAGAGTGTGAACGTCTGCTGGTATCACTTCCCCCACCGTCACCACCCGGAGGAGAGGAACAGGAGCTGCCTCTGCCTCCACCACAGTCCCCTGCAAGAGAGGCGGAGCCGCACCAGTCCCCTGCAACAGTAGGAGACCACACACTGCTCGCACCTCCATCGCCAGGAGACTACACGCTGCTCGCACCTCCATCGCCAGGAGACTACACGCTGCTCCCACCTCCATCGCTTCCTCCACTAAGAGCAGAGGAGCAGGAGCTGCCTCTGCCTCCGCCACCGCCCGGAGCAGAGGAGCAGGAGCTGCCTCTGCCTCCACCGCAAGGAGCAGAGCAGCAGGAGCTGCCTCTGCCTCCACCACCTCCACCGCTTCCTCCACTAGGAGCAGAGGAGCAGGAGCTGCCTCTGCCTCTGCCACCTCCAAGAGCAGAGCAGCAGGAGCTGCCTCTGCCTCCACCACCTCAACCGCTTCCACCAGGAGCAGAGCAGCAGGAGCTGCCTCTGCCTCCTCCACCAGCAGAGGGCGAGTACCTGCTGGTTCCGCCTTCCTTGTCGTGGGAGGACTGCTTGCCCCTCCCACCTCCACCAGCAGAGGGTGAATACCTGCTGGTTCCGACACCACTAGGAGCAGAGCAGCAGGAGCTGCCTCTGCCTCCGCCACCGCCAGGAGCAGAGGAGCAGGAGCTGCCTCTACCACCGCCAGGAGCAGAGGAGCAGGAACTGCCTCTGCCTCCGCCACTGCCAGGAGCAGAACAGCAGGAGCTGTCTCTGTTTCCCACACCTCCACCACAGGGAGTACGGTGGCCGGAGCCCCAGAAAGGGGAGCTACCGGCTACAAAGACAGGGGGAGAGGTCAGGAGACCACTTTCCCCAGCAGCAGTTTCGCTGCAGGAGTTCTTGTGGCGGAGCGCCACAGGAGGGAGCTACCGGCTATGAAGAAAGGGGTAGAGGTCAGGAGACCAGCATCCCCCGCAGCAATTTCGCTGCAGGAGTGGACCAGCATGCTGTCAGCTGTGCCACTACCGGCAGGGGTGCTGACAGCATTGCCAGCCATGGGCCCACTGAAGCCTCCCTTCCCAGCCCGAGACTTTGTCTTGGACTGCTGGGTTTTTAAGGGGGAAAGTGGCCGTTGAGGCCATGTGTGCTGCGCACAAGGGGGGGTATATGTGGCAATGTGGCCACGCCCTGGTGCGTAGTTTATGTGTATATGTTATGTGTTGTGTGTAAATGTTGGTGTATAGCGATGGTTGCACGGGATATAAGCGGGTCTGTGTTTCACGTGTGTTTAAAAATGTAGAATTGTATTTAGGCACGAGGATGGCACATCACTTCACGTGCAGATAAAATGTGTATAATGTGTGTCACGGGATTGCACTTAAATAATTCACGTGCAGTTGTACTGAGATTCCAATTGAATGATTGACTAGCAATCGAGTCTTGGTACAACTGCATAAAAACAGCATTTTTTCACTCACTTGGGGTTGGGTGTTCGAGAGTGGAGAACGGGTGAGAGAGGAGAACGTAAAATAAAGGGGAATAATAATAATAATAATAATAATAAGTGTTTTGTACGCACCGTGTTTGTTTGTCTCCGTGCACCGTTTTGTTTAGTGATAGTCCGTTTTGTTTATCTCTTTTGTTTGGTGAATGTGCCGTGTTTTTGTGTTCAAACCTTTTATTTTCTGTTCTGTTTAATTATTAAATGCTGAGCGATCGACAGCTCAGCTTCACCAAAACCCCAAGTCTCTGTCTGTTCTGTGTTGCTCCCGGTCTCTGGTCTGACGTCACTCACTGCTGCCGTCTTTGTGACAGTGACATTTCGGCATCTATCATGAAATACTGTACTATTACGGCTTCTGGTAGACTTTTGCAGTATCATTTTGAAGTTTTTGACTAGATGATGTTAAATAAAAGATCTAAATTAAGTTCATATCTGGGGTTTTTTTTTTTTTTTTTTTTTTTTTTTTTGTATTTCTCAGTCCTAAAATTCAAGGTGATGTTCAACTTTTGGCCATAGCGCTACAGATGGATAGACATTCCCTTATATCCCTAAAATCTGATATTATCAATAACTTGTTAGACTAGTTAACACAATCCTAGATCTTCATTGTTTAGGGAAGAGGTGGTTTAAAGGGAATTAGAAGCTGACAAAATCCTAAATGGTACCGAAAAGTTCAAACCCAAGTTACTACTTAAAATCAGCCCAGAGGAAGTGAGCAGTGGGGGAAATGGATGTTGACAGTAAAGAAAAACAAATTCAGCACTTTTTGTGTGAGGTCACGAAGGCTTGAACACTGAAATCATTCAAGCAGCAATTAGATTCTATTCCGTCAGAAAACAGTACTAAACAGGTACAGCCATAGAAGCCTTGTGAGTAGACTTCATGAAACAATATAAACAATTTTTCATTAGCTTCTCACTATTATTAATTAAACTGGTAACATTATGACCAAATAAACTAATAGAAACATTTTCTAAGGCTTATATATCAAACATAAAACTGCAATTTCCTGACATGACACATCTCCAAAATTGTAAAATGTAGTTATTTGAATTTGTCATAGTAAACGGCACTTACATAGAAAGTATATATATATATATATATATATATATATATATATATATATATATATATATATATATATATATATATATATATATACACAGTACTGTGCAAAAGTTTTAGGCAGCTGTGAAAAAATGCTGTAAAAAGTAAGAATGCTTTCAAAATA
Source organism: Acipenser oxyrinchus oxyrinchus (assembly GCA_030684275.1). NCBI lineage: Eukaryota > Metazoa > Chordata > Actinopteri > Acipenseriformes > Acipenseridae > Acipenser > Acipenser oxyrinchus. The sequence goes on along the minus strand of CM060249.1, from coordinate 67,150,121 downwards.
GACATGTTAATAGATTATATTTATCAATTAACTAAATGCAAAGTGAGTGAACAGAAGAAAAATCTAAATCAAATCCATATTTGGTGTGACCACCCTTTGCCTTCAAAACAGCATCAAGCATCAATTCTTCTAGGTACACTTGCACACAGTTTTTGAAGGAACTCGGCAGGTAGGTTGGCCCAAACATCTTGGAGAACTAACCACAGTTCTTCTGTGGATTTAGGCAGCTTCAGTTGCTTCTCTCTCTTCATGTAATCCCAGACAGACTCGATGATGTTGAGATCAGGGCTCTGTGGGGACCACACCATCACTTCCAGGACTCCTTGTTCTTCTTTACGCTGAAGATAGTTCTTAATGACTTTCGCTGTATGTTTGGGGTTGTTGTCATGCTGCAGAATAAATTTGGAGCCAATCAGATGCCTCCCTGATGGTATTGCATGATGGATAAGTATCTGCCTGTACTTCTTAGCATTGAGGAGACCATTAATTCTGACCAAATCCCCAACTCCATTTGCAGAACTGCAGCCCCAAACTTGCAAGGAACCTCCACCATGCTTCACTGTTGCCTGCAGACACTCATTCATGTGCAGCTCTCCAGCCCTTCGGCGAACAAACTGCCTTCTGCTACAGCCAAATATTTCACATTTTGACTCATCAGTCCAGAGCACCTGCTGCCATTTTTCTGCACCCCAGTTCCTGTGTTTTCGCATAGTTGAGTCGCTGGCCTTGTTTCCACGTCGAGGTATGGCTTTTTGGCCGCAAGTCTTCCATGAAGGCCACTTCTGACCAGACTTCTCCGGACAGTAGATGGGTGTACCAGGGTCCCACTGTTTTCTGAGTTCTGAGCTGATGGCACTGCTGGACATCTTCCGATTGCGAAGGGAAGTAAGCATGATGTGTCTTTCATCTGCTGCAGTAAGTTTCCTTGGCCGACCACCGCGTCTCACGGTCCTCAACGTTGCCCGTTTCTTTGTGCTTCTTCAAAAGTGCTTGGACAGCACATCTGGAAACCCCTGTCTGCCTTGAAATTTCCGCCTGGGAGAGACTTTGCTGATGCAGTATAACTACCTTGTGTCTTGTTGCTGTGCTCAGTCTTGCCATGGTGTTTGACTTTTGACAGTAAACTGTCTTCAGCAACCTCACCTTGTTAGCTGAGTTTGGCTGTTCCTCACCCAGTTTTATTCCTCCTACACAGCTGTTTCTGTTTCAGTTAATGATTGTGTTTCAACCTACATATTGAATTGATGATCATTAGCACCTGTTTGGTATAATTGTTTAATCATACACCTGACTATATGCCTACAAAATCCCTGACTTTGTGCAAGTGTACCTAGAAGAATTGATGCTGTTTTGAAGGCAAAGGGTGGTCACACCAAATATGGATTTGATTTAGATTTTTCTTCTGTTCACTCACTTTGCATTTAGTTAATTGATAAATATAATCTATTAACATGTCTATTTTTGAAAGCATTCTTACTTTACAGCATTTTTTCACACCTGCCTAAAACTTTTGCACAGTACTGTATATATATATATATATATATATATATATATATATATATATATATATATATATATATATATATATAACCCAGGGCTTGCAATGGAACGTGAAACAAGCAATGCAATTGGTCGAGCAAGGTTCCAGCTGTCCGTATATTGGATGGATACGGACAGTTGGAGCCTTGTCACATATTCTAAATCACTGCGCTGCCTCACAGAATTTAAAGTATCGGACTGTAGCCATCTTGCTTTTACAGTTACAGATCTTGAGTGACCAATTACCTGCAAAAAAATCCCAACGTAGCAAGTAGATTTGGATGAAGAACAATAAATGAACTGAAGAACCTCCCCCTCCCCCAAAAAAAAGAAATCGCTGTCTTTATAAATCAGTCAGTCACCCCGACTTAATTTATTATACACACACCCTTCAAAAAAAGAAACGCATAGCAGATATTTTTCTGAGTGCTATTGGACATTTGGAAGCCGGTGAATCTCAGTCCGCCGTGGTGCGGCGTCTGAATGTATCCCAGAGCACTATAGGGTGACTTTGGCTACGATACCAGCAACGTGGAATACTTGACCGCCCAAGATCCAGTAGGCCATGTGTCATTTACACGACAGGTTCACCACTGCAACCTCTACAACATCTGCAGTACCAGGAATGCGTAGAATTTCCAACCAGACTGTTAGAAACCACCTACAGGAGGCAGGTATCCGAGCAAGAAGGCCAGTTAGAGGAGTGATTCTTCAACTACGACTTCATTGGTGTCATAATCACAGAGTATGGCTCATACAAAGATGGAGAAACGTGGTGTTCAGTGATGAATCCAGATTTCTGCTTCGACATGCAGATGGAAGAGCCCGGGTATACAGGCGACATCATGAACGTTTTGCGGCCAACTGCGTGCGACAGGTTGACAGATTTGGTGTTGGGAGTGTCATGGTGTGGGCGCCAATCTCAGACAGTGGCAGAACCAATCTTGTTATGAGATCATACGACCTCATGTGATCCCATTCATGAACCACCGTAACGTCATTTTCCAGCATGACCGCACACAGCCCAGGCCACCACAGCTTTCCTCACTCAGAACAATGTTCAAGTGCTTCCCTGGCCGTCTCGATCACCAGATCTGAATCCCTTGAGCATTTGATGGACAAGCTTGATTGACGTGTGTGACAACGTCATCCCGAGCCACAGACGTTACAAGGACTTTTCCAAGCACTTGAGCAAGAGTGGGTTGCCATTCCCCGGCATGTTATCCAGGCTCTGATTCGATCCATGTGCAGGAGATGTCAGGCCATCATCGATGCCAATGGTGAGCATACCTATTACTGATTTCTGTTGAACTTGAACTTTGTTTGACCTTTGAAAGTAACTTTGTTGAATGTCTGTGGCAAAGCGCCCGCCCCCTTTGTATATATGTATATGGGTGCTGATATTATTTATTATTATGAGTTTATGTGTATATGGCGGACGAAAAGCCACTGCCATTATTTGTTATTGTTTTAGTTTTTATTACCTCGTGGGAATGCGTGACTGATCAGCTACATAATAAAATTAGCTGACAGTCACGCATCCATAGTAAACCTGTGCAGAATGTGACCAAGGGGATAATAAAATAATTAATAGCTAGTTAATACCTCAATCACCACTATAAAACCCTGCAGCTTTGGCTGCAACGGGGAGAGAGAGGAGAGACTATCGACCACAGAAAAAAAAGGTACTTGTTACAGAAAACCATATTAGTTAGTGTCTGTTTTTTTGTTTGGCCAACGCGCCCTTTCTTTTCTGTGTTTTGTTCAACTGTTTTGATTGTTTTAATTAAATAAAACACTGAGCGCCAATGCGCTCAGTTTCAGCACCCGTTTTTGCTATTGCACTTCCTGGTCCATGACATCACCACACACGCCATTCAAGCCATTCCTGTGACAATGTATTAATGATTTCTGTACAGGTTAAGGTTCTTTGGAACTGTATTTTACTATGCAAACTACATTATGCAACAAATACTAATGTTATAAAAAGTACATTCAAAACACCTATGTGTTTCTAATTTTGAAGAGTGTATATATATATATATACACAGTACTGTGCAAAAGTTTTAGGCAGGTGTGAAAAAATGCTGTAAAGTAAGAATGCTTTCAAAAATAGACATGTTAATAGATTATATTTATCAATTAACTAAATGCAAAGTGAGTGAACAGAAGAAAAATATAAATCAAATCCATATTTGGTGTGACCACCCTTTGCCTTCAAAACAGCATCAAGCATCAATTCTTCTAGGTACACTTGCACACAGTTTTTGAAGGAACTCGGCAGGTAGGTTGGCCCAAACATCTTGGAGAACTAACCACAGTTCTTCTGTGGATTTAGGCAGCCTCAGTTGCTTCTCTCTCTTCATGTAATCCCAGACAGACTCGATGATGTTGAGATCAGGGCTCTGTGGGGCCATACCATCACTTCCAGGACTCCTTGTTCTTCTTTACGCTGAAGATAGTTCTTAATGACTTTCGCTGTATGTTTGGGGTCGTTGTCATGCTGCAGAATAAATTTGGGGCCAATCAGATGCCTCCCTGATGGTATTGCATGATGGATAAGTATTTGCCTGTACTTCTCAGCATTGAGGAAACCATTAATTCTGACCAAATCCCCAACTCCATTTGCAGAAATGCAGCCCCAAACTTGCAAGGAACCTCCACCATGCTTCACTGTTGCCTGCAGACACTCATTCGTGTACCGCCTCCAGCCCTTTGCGAACAAACTGCCTTCTGCTACAGCCAAATATTTCAAATTTTGACTCATCAGTCCAGAGCACCTGCTGCCATTTTTCTGCACCCCAGTTCCTGTGTTTTCGCGCATAGTTGAGTCGCTGGCCTTGTTTCCACGCCGGAGGTATGGCTTTTGGCCGCAAGTCTTCCATGAAGGCCACTTCTGACCAGACTTCTCCGGACAGTAGATGGGTGTACCAGGGTCCCACTGTTTTCTGCCAGTTCTGAGCTGATGGCACTGCTGGACATCTTCCGATATGGCGGGAAGTAAGCATGATGTGTCTTCATCTGCTGCAGTAAGTTTCCTTGGTCCACCACCGCGCTCACGGTCCTCAACGCTGCCCGTTTCTTTGTGCTTCTTCAAAAGAGCTTGGACAGCACATCTGGAAACCCCTGCCTGCCTTGAAATTTCTGCCTGGGAGAGACCTTTGCTGATGCAGTATAACTACCTTGTGTCTTGTTGCTGTGCTCAGTCTTGCCATGGTGTATGACTTTTGACAGTAAACTGTCTTCAGCAACCTCACCTTGTTAGCTGAGTTTGGCTGTTCCTCACCCAGTTTTATTCCTCCTACACAGCTGTTTCTGTTTCAGTTAATGATTGTGTTTCAACCTACATATTGAATTGATGATCATTAGCACCTGTTTGGTATAATTGTTTAATCATACACCTGACTATATGCCTACAAAATCCCTGACTTTGTGCAAGTGTACCTAGAAGAATTGATGCTGTTTTGAAGGCAAAGGGTGGTCACACCAAATATGGATTTGATTTAGATTTTTCTTCTGTTCACTCACTTTGCATTTAGTTAATTGATAAATATAATCTATTAACATGTCTATTTTTGAAAGCATTCTTCCTTTACAGCATTTTTTCACACCTGCCTAAAACTTTTGCACAGTACTGTATATATATATATAACCTATATTTAACCTCTTAAAACGATTAGGATATGCGTCATGATTCTTTAGTGATTTTTGACCATTCTTCCACGCAAAATTATAAATTTCCATTGGGGTATGTAAACTTTTGACGACTATATATATAGCTTATGCTAAAATCTTCTTCTATTCTTGGTAGGCCTGTGGCTGTTGACATCTGTGGCATGTAAAAACGTGTTTTACTTGAGTCATTTGTTAATAAGGTAATAAGCAACATCCAAAAACAGGGACTAGAACATTTTGTTAACAAGCAACATAATCATGGGATTAGGAAAAGAAAGTAGACATACAGTGACCCTTATACAAATGTGTGCAGACATGCCCTGCCGAGCAATCATGTGTAACATTTAAATTGCTACCACACCCTAATGGCTGTTGCTTGGCAAAACCTACAACTATTCAAAAAGCAAAAGTTATTTTAAGTTAAACCCAGTTATAAGAAGTATGAAATTCTTCTGTGCAGCAAAGTCATCTTATGTCTTAGGACAACTATTTTATGTATTGTTTATAGTAAGAATTATAAGTCATATCCCCATTGGAACTTACTAGTAGCAACTACACTTAGAATGTTAGTTCTAAATGTTTACACCACAACAGGTTCTGTATAAACAGATTAAGTAAGTTAATATTGGGTTTCATCTGGCTTTTATTTAGTTAATTTGACTTATAATATGTTTCTAAGTGTTTGGTGACTACCTCTAACCGAGTTGAGAGTGTACTTTCTTTTGCACTCTTTGTATGACTGAACCGACTCACTTTGCTTGTGGGCCTGACACAGCAAAGAGTGCGTAAGAAATACACTCTCAACTTGGTTAGAGGCAGCTAACGAACACCTAAACATACAAGAGAAGATGTACAGTGCTCCCTCGCTATAAGGCTCTCGATTATAACGCGCCTCGGATGTAACGCTCCTACAGCATGTCCCCCAATTCCCTATACTAGTGATTCATGCAATATTTCTACAGTAAATACAATACCGGTGTTGTTCCAACTGTAAACAACTTCTCAGTCTAACTTCTGTTTCTGTCTCTCCCTTTTGAAACAGTTTCTGAACTAAAGAAAAGCTGCGCTGGCACTTTATAACACAGACATCTTATTAGTCCTATTCTGTGGTTGTCTTTCCTAATTTACTTTTTTGCTGCCAAATCTGGGGCGAGCCCATTACCTCTTCCCCTCGCCCGACCCACTATCCTTCTCACACTTAGTTTGCTTGTCTGTTGCATCGAACTGAACTCCCAACCGCCGTTTAGCCGGGCTATTTATAGTTTAAAAACTGCTATTTAAAATGATCCACGAGTAGGAATGTTACCTTTTTTTGTTTTGATTACATGGTGCTTTATGCATGGTTAATTCACGGAAAGCTACATTTTGCTCCACTATATATGTATTATAGAGAGGGAGTTATTTTATTTAGTATTTGTCAGATGTGTGTTGTTAGGTGTCCTTCGGCGCCCCCCACCCCCTCTTATAACGCTCTTCGGTTATAGTGCTCATATTGTGTCCCCCACCCTGAGACCTGCGTTATAGCAAGGGAGCACTGTATTTCCAAAGTGTACTGTAAAACGTTAGGTAAAATGGATATATGAAAAAGATCAGTATCATTAACAAAATGAAACAATGTGAAATGATTCATTTCACATGGTCGCCACCTGCAATGAAACGTCAGAGAGAAGCCTAGAATGCAGCTGTGCACCATGTATGTGAATTATGATATACAGCTTTGTATCAAAAGTCAAATGACCTCAATATGGCAGCCATATTAAGTTAGGTGTCAATGCCATGGTCACCAAATTGAGCATGGAGGGGGGTTACATAATCCTGCAAATGAGAAGTAACCATCTCAAATGGTTTCTGAGCTATGAGGCTTCGACAGTGGCTGTGGCAGCTTGAGAGAGATAATCATAGAACGTACAGAGAAATAAGCCAACACCTTGAATCATTAAAGTCATCAGGAAGGTAGAAAACCATATGACGACTTCAATACTGCAGCCTTCTTAGGTGACAGGTCAAAGTAAAGGGTGTCGAAGTTTCCATAACACTGAAAATATAAATGTGAACTTGCAATCTGAAAGGGTTACTGAGAAATAAGCAGTGTGGCAGCAAATCTACAAATCCACCCCACAGAACCGGGTTCTGTATTATTTCACATCTGTCCATCGCAAAATGAGAATGCAAACTAAAATTATGTGTTAAAGGCAAGTCATGAGTTCTTAAACATGAATGAATAAATATACATCATGGTCTTGAGTGTTTTGTATGCTATTATCACATCACTTTAACTACAGGCATATAAGCTGGCATAGGCAATTCACAAAGCCAAAGGGCCTGGACATCTTCTCCGAATAATATAACTTGACAGCTATGCACAGCCACAGTTTGGTGGTAAGAGGCGCAAGAAATAAAGCCTGAATCATAAAACCCAAATACTGAACTTTATTATGACTCACACACCAGAAAGATTAAAATCAACCAGTAGAAGTTGAAAAATAACCCTCGGATCTGGTGAGGTAATGTATTATGGAAAATATGAACACGCAGCAAAGTGGGGAAAAAAAACCCACTAAGCAGTGGATTCTTGCCACGTAGCAAAAGAGATTTCATTTTCATAATGTTCAACTTGATTCTATAAAAATGGTAAGCAACTTGAAATCAACCAATTAGGATAAATAATCCATCTTCAATAATGTTTTAGACAGAAAACAGTGAAACTTGTTGGGCATGTAAAATAAGACATAACAAAGGCAAACTAGGGAGTGGAGAATGACATAGAACTGGTTTAATGACTTTCAGTTCTTATAAAACCACAAATAATCATCTGGAAAGTTTTCTACCTGAAGACAAGGGATGAGGTACTTTCAAAGTTATCTGTCGACAGTACTGAAATATAAGCATCAAATATGTTCCGCTGAGAATGGAAATTTAAATCTGATAAAGGAGGATAAAAGAAGTCAAAATGCTGCAGCAAAGCCCTTGAGACTCATCAACACAAGCCCTCTAAGGCTCACAAGATGTTATATCTGCACACCCAGAAGAGACTGTTCTTATGTTTCACTGGATGAATGAAAAGTGGCAAGGTATGAAATAAGTCCACTAACTGGGTCACACTCCGATGCTCTACGCAGAGTTAAAAGTCAGAAATGTGTCCAGATAACTCACCGCCCCCAAACATTGCCATCAGAACCTGGCATATCCAATCCTGTAAGATGCAATACCCTCTATTAGCCGATGGACCTCATGCTGCTAATAACTGAACAGTACAGATGGTAAATTCAGCTCTTAGCAGAAAAGAATTAATGCAGTTGCAGATAACAAAATAAACTTGATGAGAGGTTTGTAATGCTACTTTTTTCTGCTAATTTCTGTATGAGAACTGCTCTTTTTGTAAAGCCATTTATTCAGCTACAAAACAGGTAACAAGCTGATTTCTACCTCAGTATGAAAAGTACTTTGCCTAACCTCATCATCTGTGTATCACCCCTTTCACTTTTTACAGAAGGTGAACGAAAAATACTTTTGAGTAGTTTAGTGTGTCGGCTTTAGAAGATATTTTAAAAAGAATATATCTGATAAAATAGATATTCTTGAACCAGTGGATAAGGGGATTAGGGAACTGACATTGGAAATAAAATTAAGAAGAATTTTCTTAATGCCACAAAATGTTTGACATGTACTGAAAGAGCCAGAACAACAGGGTAAAGTCCATGTTATTGTTTTAATTCTAAAATTGACATTAGAGCTGTTTGGCATCTGAAACATATCACGTCAGACATAACATTATTCACATCTGCAAACAATCCTGGTGGATGATGATTCCTTACCTGGATAAGGCACTTGCTGACATCACTGGCACAAAGTGCCTTGTTGCAGGCACCAGTCAGTGACAGTCCCGACAGAAGTAACAACAACACAGCTGTAGCTGGGATCACAGCATTCCCTGACCTCATCCCTGCTCTTCTAAGGACTGCCACAAAATCTGTGATGCAACCTGAATCAAGAGTGTAAAATGGCTTTCAGCATGGTGAACCACAGATTAACATGGCTACATACAGTATGTGTTTGTGAAATGGACTAAAGAAGGATTTAAAAAAACTAAATGATCCTACCCTTAAATTGACTGGAAAAGTCATACCCCCACCAAAAACACATGCACACCACACGCACACATTAATATATATTGGAGCGATCCTGGTTCCCGCAGGCAGGCGCATCACACAGGGCGAGGCAATCCACACACAGGCGGAGGGAGGACGCGAACCCGACCTCTCAAGACTAAAGCATAGCGCCCGATACCGCTGTATTAAGAGCAGGCTCCTTTGCAAGGAGCGTATATCGGGCTTATGTCTTTGTGTGTGATTACGTCACCTACCAGCCCTACTGCTGCCTTCCCCCGTGCACGCTACACTCTCCCCTGCCAGCCTCAAGTCCGCCCTGGACTTGCTAACCAGGCTACAGTCCGACGAAAAGCGCATCGGGTACCTGCATCCCACTTCTAACACCAATGTAGCGCTCTTGGTTCCCGCAGGCAGGCACATCACACAGGGTGAGGCAATCCACACACAGGTGGAGGGAGCATGCGAACCCGGGACCGCTTGCACTCTCGCACTAAACCACTGTACAAAGGAGCTGGCTGTTTTGTACAGCGGTATAGGCGCTATACGTTAGTGTGAGAGGTCCCGGGTTCGCGCCCGCCCTCCACCTGTGTGTGGATTGCATCACCCTCTGGGGTGATGCAATCCACACACTTGGTTGCCTGTGGGAACCAAGATCGATCGATCTATCTATCTATCTATCTAGTTGTGCATCCTGGGAGAGTGAGGAGTGAGTGTGTACTGCTGCGGGAGAGTGAGAGGAGTGTAGAGTGAGTAGGTGAGCGTTTGTTTTTTCTTTCTTTTTACTTTATGGTCATTTACTTTTTTTGATATAGGTGTTATATCGGGTTTTGTTTTCTGAGGTGTTTGTCAACAAATAAGCTGACTTTTTGTCAGCTTAATAGGCCAGTATGGCCAATTCAAAGGGGAGGGAATCTTCCCCAAATGTTTGGGGTAAAAATGGTGACGGAGGGGTTTACCTTGATGGAACAGTGTGTGCTAGCTTTAGGTAATGTGGTTGGGTGTGAGCGTATTGTGTCTGCGTCTCGAATGAATGGAGCAATTGTTGCTTTTTTATGCGATACTAGTCTTGTTGAAAAAGGCATTGTTGTAAATGACACTTTTGTTGCGGTTACACCGCTGTCTGTACCTTCCCGAAGAGTCATTCTTTCAATGTTCCTCCATTTCTAAAAAATGATTTAATTGAGCGGCGCTTTCCGGTATGATAAAATTGTATCCAGCCCCAAGAGAATACCGATTGGCTGCAAATCCCCGCAGTTAAAGCATATAGTGTCGTTCCGAAGACATGTCAATATGATTTTTAATGACGTGAATCAGGAACTGAACGTTGCACTTAAATTCAAGGCAGATGATATTGAATATGTCATTTTTGCCAGTACCGATGTAATGCGATGTTTTCACTGTAAAAAGGAGGGACACATTGTTAAGAACTGTCCTGAGAAAGGAGGTAATGCGGGCGAGAAGGATGAGGGTGAGCAAGGGGAGAGAGAAGAAGCTGGGCAGCCGGAGGCACGTGGAGCTGAGAGCGGTTCCGTGGTTTCTGAAACCCTGGCTAAAGAGGGTAGTAAGGCGCAGGACACAATGCAGGCTAGCGGGAGTTTGATTCGGGACAGCAACACTGAGGAGAGTGTGAGTGAGTCGGCCGGGGTTGAAAAAACGGGCAGTGGGCTTACTGTCACTAATACTGGTGAGACTTCCACACTGGCTGCAGCTGCTGCAGCAAGCGTCAGTGTGGAACAGAAAAGTAGCGACCAGATTGAGAAAGGAGGTGTCTCTGCTGAGCCAGAAATGGAGACTCAGGTAGAGACAGAAACTGAGAGAGACGATAAGAGTCTGAGAACGGAGCTTAGTGAGGAGCAGGAAGCGAGTGGCGGGGCGTTTCATTTTAAAGTCCCGAGAAAAAAAAGAGGCAGAGAAAAGTGACTGCAGATGTCGTCACTAAGAAAAAAGCAAATTACACGGATGATGGTTCAAGTGTATCCGATAGCTCTCAACCTGAAAAAAAGCCACGAGAGCACACTGTGGAGTGTTAGCATTGCCTGCAAGGATCCCGAGGAGAGCTCAGAGTTTGACAGTGAGGAGGAGGGGAGTCAGACTGATTGTTCGCTGACGGCAGAGCCCCCTTGCACTGAGGCTGGTTACAGCGTGGGCAGCGTTAAAACGTTTTTAGAACTTACTAAAGGTAGGAGGGGGGTCAGCGTTGAAGACCATTTTCCTAACATTAAAATATTTTTACTGTCGGCACGTTTTTTGCTACCGAAAGTTTCAGGCTCTGGTCTTTCTGAGCAGGAGCGCTGGCGTCTAAAGAACTTAATTGCAAAGGTGAATAAGCAGTCTAAAACTGCTTAAAATAGGTGACAGTTTTTTTCAATTTTCTTCTCCCATGGATAAGTGGTTTCTTTCCTTCTTTCTTGTTTGTATCTTTCTATCTCTCCCTAACATGAGCTCTCTTAAGATTGGGTCATTAAATATAAACGGGTGTAAGGATGATTTAAAGAGAGCCGTGTTGTTTGAGTATCTGGGGCAGAAAGATTTGAAAGTAATTTTGTTGCAAGAAACACACACTGATTCTAGGAATCAAATAGACTGGGCCAGGGATTGGAAGGGGGAGACTTTTTTTAGTCACGGATCTAGTGTGAGTGCTGGGGTGGCAGTCCTTGTTTCAAAAGACTTTAAACCAGTTTCTTATGATGTCACTGAGGTAGTGAAGGGGCGGTTACTTAAAGTGCAAGCGAAAGTCGGTGAAATCTCGCTTGTCTTTATTAATATTTACGCACCAAATGAGGGCAGAGAACGGATTGCTTTCTTTCAGATTTTAGATACAGTTCTGAACGGTTGTGGAAGTGAGGAAGTCCTGTTTTTAGCCGGTGATTTTAACTGCACTGTACATTGTTTAGATGATCGAAATCACCCTGAGCCGCACCCACAGTCTGCCAAGGAGCTTTTAATGATTTTAAATAAGCACAACTTGTCTGACGTGTGGAAAGCATTCAATGGCACAAATAGACAGTACACATGGGTCAGTGTGTGAAAAACGGTCTCTTTAGCGAGATTAGACCGTTTTTATACTTTTAAGCAGCATTTTAGCCTGTTTTCCAAGTGTTTTATTTCTCCCACTGGTCTTTCCGATCACAGTCTTTTAACAGTTCATGTTTTATTGCCTTCCCAAATGACAAAACGTTCTTACTGGCATTTTAACATTCAGCTGCTGAAAGATACACATTTTAAGGAATGCCTAACTTTTTATGGAACAGGTGGAGAGAGCAAAATCTGCTTTTACTTCTCTGGCTCAGTGGTGGGATGTGGGGAAGGTACAGGTCAGGTTGTTCTGTCAGCAGTACACTGCTAATGCCACAAAGAGGATGACTGAGACTCTGGAAGAGCTGGAGAGAGACATGTTAGAGCTTCAGGGAGCTCTACAGTCTAATCCCAATAGTAGGACGATTCAAGACCTCAAAAGTAAAAAACAGCAGCTGGCTGAGCTGCTGAATGTCAAAGTGCAGGGGGCGCTGGTGAGGTCTAGAGTGCAATACCTTGCAGAGGTGGATGCGCCAACACAGTTTTTCTTTGGCATGGAGAAAAAGAGTGCACAGCGCAAAGTAATTCACTGCCTGAAGACACTGTCAGGGGACGAGTTGAGGGAGCCCAGAGAGATCCGGCAATGTGCTGTGGACTTCTACACAAAGCTGTTCACAGCGGAAGCTGAAGGACAGCCGGAGGAGACACAGCGCTTCTTGGAGACTCTGCCGAAGATCTCTGAAGAGGAGAAAGGTTTTCTAGACAGACCTCTGACAGTACAGGAGCTCTCTGACGCTCTCATGGGGCTGAAGGGAGGAAAAACTTCAGGATTGGACGGACTACCTGTCGAGTTTTTCAAGTCTTTCTGGACTTTGCTTGGGAAAGATCTACATGCAGTCTACGCAGAAAGTCTGGAGAAAGGGGAGCTGCCGTTGAGTTGAAGAAGGGCAGTGATAACTTTGCTGCCAAAAAAAGGGGACTTGTGCCATATCAAAAACTGGAGGCCTGTGTCGTTGTTGGCCTCTGATTACAAAATAATATCGAAAGCCCTCGCTAATCGGTTGAGCACTGTAATGGGAAATATTATTCATCCCGACCAAACCTATTGCGTGCCCAGTAGAAGCATTTTTGACAGTATTTTTTAATTGAGACACATTGGCTGCCTCTGAGCTCTTCGGTTTCCCTGCTGGGCTTATCTCTCTTGATCAGGAGAAAGCCTTTGACAGAGTCGATCACAAGTACTTATGGAAGGTATTTGAAGCCTTTGGATTTGGCCTGGGATTTCTATCCCATATACAGTTCCTGTACTGTGACATTTTCAGTCTGCTGAAGATCAACGGGGAGCTGAGTGTACCTTTCCCAGTTCACAGGGGTATCAGACAAGGCTGCCCTCTCTCGGGAATGTTCTATTCCCTGTCCATCGAACCCCTTATTTGCAGGCTCAGGCATGTTCTAACAGGGCTCTCTATCCCAGGTAGTCCGGCTCAGCCCATAAAAGTATCTGCCTATGCAGATGACATCCCAGTTTTTATAACCAGCCAAGCAGATGTTGATAAACTCTGTGACAGTCAGCAGCTTTTTGAAAGAGTCTCATCTGCTAGAATTAATTGATTGAAGAGTGGGGCTTTCTTACTTGGGAAATGGATGAAGCCTGGGCCTCCAGTGTTGCCCGGTGGATTGCTCTGGAGCCGGGAAGAGTTTAGACACCTAGGGGTTTTTTTGGGAGGTGCGAGAGCAGCTGAGAGGAATTGGGAGGGAGTGTTGGAGGCAATACGGGGGCGTTTGCAGAGGTGGCGCTGGGTTTTGCCACAGCTCTCGTATAGGGGCAGAGTTTTAATAGTAAACAACTTGGCTGCTTCCATGCTCTGGCACAAGTGCATATGTGTGGAACCTGATCAGGCGTTTTTAAAAAAATCCAGTGTGAATTTTTAAGTTTTTTCTGGGATGGACTGCATTGGTTAAGGCAAAGCATACTGTACCTACCTCTGGAAGAAGGGGTCAGGGATTGATGGACCTGTCCAGCAGGATTGCTGCTTTTAGACTGCAGGCTGTCCAAAAAATGCTTTATAGTAGTGAGAAGCCTCCCTGGGTTGACGTGGCTTTACTCTTCTTGCGCCAAGTTGGAGGGCTGGGTCTTGGGACGATATTTTCTTTTTAGACACTACTCTGTTTGTTTGTTCCAAACTACCAGCCTACTATCAGAGTGTGTTGAAAGCATGGCAGAGTCTGAGGGTGGGTTTGGATGAAGAGGCTTTAGATTTTACTGGCTTTTGGAGAGACCTCTGGTTTTAATCCTCTTTTAAAGTGGAAATGTTAAAATCACAGGCTTTTACTAATGTAATGATAAAGGCCGGGGTCATCAAGTTACGACATGTTTTAGATCTGGAGAGTTTTAATTGGAAAAGTCCACAGAGTTTGTCTTTAACCTTGGGGTTGCAGTCTGTGAGGGTAGCTGGGTTGTTGCTTTCCCAGATTCATGCAGTGTTATCAAATGCACAGAATGAGACTCTAAGAAAGGGCTTTACTAACTGTATCTCTTCCCCCTGTGAAACACCTTTCCCTCTCATTCAGATCTCCCCAGCTATCAGCCGAGACACGGGAGACAAAGGGCATTTGTTTAAAATCGAGAACTTGACAGATCTCCCCCTGTCAAGTGTGAAGGGGGACACATTGTATGAATTATGTGTAAAGCTAAGACACGAGAAGCAATTACAGGGCCTTCCAGATACATCTTGGAGAGCGCGGTTGGAGGTGGAAGAGCAGGTCAGGCGGCGTGGAGAAGCCTCTATAAACTTCCCCTGTCAAAGAGGCTGGGAGATCTACAGTGGAGACTCTTGCACACGATTCTCGCTGTTAATGCCTACCTCTGCATACTAGACCCAATGGTATCTGATAAATGTCCATTTTGTTCACAAAGAGAGACTGTCTTTCATAGTTTTATCTTTTGTAAAAGATTAGCCTCTCTTTTTACTGTACTGAATAATGTATTTGTGAAACTGAATGTGGTCTTTTCCGAATGTGTTTTTGTTTTTGGTGTGCCTTATATTAAGGAAAAGAAGCATCTGTGCCAGTTGCTTAACTTTCTTTTGGGGCAGGCCAAGCTCTCCATTTTAAAAACTAGGAAAGCTCAAATTGCCAAGGTTGGGGAAACAGATGCTGTTACTGTTTTTAGAATGCTGGTGATTAGTAGAATCAAGCTGGATTTCAGTTATCACCGCATGATCCATGATCTAGATTCTTTTCAGTTAAATTGGTGTATTGGGGGTGTGCTCAGTGAGACTGAAGGAGAAATCCTTAATATTTATTTATTTATTTATTTATTTATAATGACTTAATGCTTTAATTTTTTGTCTTGTAAATATTTAAAGAAAAAATAATGTAATTATTGTTCCTATTGTGTTTTGTACCAAAAGTCAATAAAGTCTTTTGAAAAAGTAAAAGTATCTATCTATCTATCTATCTATCTATCTATCTATCCATCTATCTATCCATCTATCTATCTATCTATTTATCTATCTATCTATGCTGTGTGGTCCAGTGATTAAACAAAAGGGCTTGTAACCAGGAGGCCCCCAGTTCAAATCCCACCTCAACCAATGACTCATTGTGTTACCCTGAGCAAGTCACTTAACCTCCTTGTGCTCCGTCTTTCGGGTGAGAGGTAGTTGTAAACGCGTCTCCTAAATAATAATAGTGATTGTTCACTTTATTTTATCAACACTAACAGTGTTTACATCCTCACGTTTAAATGTTTTATTTAGAATGCAGTTTTAAAATAGGGTATTATACCCGCTCAAATGAAAATTATAATTTTAACACAAGTTATGTAAACACGTTTCTGAGTTCACAATGCATGTATTTATATTATATATGTGTGTATATGCGTGTGTGTGCGCGTGTGTGTGTGAACTACGTTCCACAAAAGTGTGTTACCCACCCCCACCCCCCGAATAGGGTTGCGCATGAACAGTTAAGACTGGAAAGTAAACATACATTTAAGTGGACACTTGGTAGTTTATCGGTATGATTTGATTTAAAACACGTTCGACGGAGAGATATTTTGACCTTTCAACTGTGGACAACGGCATATATATCTTACTGTTCTCTAAACCATACAATATTTTAATTGATTAATCACCATCCCTTCGTAACAGTAAAATAACGTACCAACACCACTATACAGATATTGTCCAATTACACGTTTCCATTACATTGAAAATATTTAACAGACTTAACGCGTACAATTATATACTTCTGTCAAAATAAGAGAATGGATAATTCGTTTCTAGAAAAGTACTGTGCTTTTCCATTGCTTTTTTTTATTCAATTGCCTCTAAAACAAAAACACACACAACTAAAGTAGAACCTATAAAATTGTATTTTATATATCACACACTAACACAAGTATACAGTGTAATGTTTATTTTTAAAATGCGTATGTTAATGATTCAGCCCTTCCACGAGTTTCAATAAGTTGCCATGTTTAACTTTGCTTTTTAAACAAATGTACAGTATACATCAAAAATGTCTTTCGCTTCCTATCGATTTCTATCTTTTATGATCTACGAAGTGAATTCTTGGGAGGAATGCGATTGCTAAAATAATTCGCGACTTTGGTAAAAATTAGTTATAAAACATTTCTCTGAATGCTATCACATTTCATGTTTTGCAGGTCTCTCCATTTTCTCTTTGCATATTCCACTGCCCCCCATTTATCTCCTCGATTGCACTGACTCGAGCATTACAATTGTATCACCTAAATTGAAAGGATTCCATTGTGCATTGATTAAAACTACTTGTCTTACAAGATTTAATAATAATAATAATAATAATAATAATAATAATAATAATAATAATAATAATAATAATAAAGTATAACTCACCTTCACACGTGTTGGCAATCTTCTTTGTGTATAGTTCTATTAAGGTATTTGTTGTTATTGTGTTCCTTTTGATGTCTTCCCAAATTCTATTCAGAACAAAATCATGCTGATGTTCTCTTCTGATGGCGTGAGCTATGCTGCACTTCACCAAAACACAAAGCAAGTGGGGCAGCTCTTGGGCGCCTTAAAGACATACAGACCATTTTAACTGCGGCAGAGCTGCCAACAATTCCAGGTGAGAAACATTGCTATCTGCTACAGTGGGGGTGGGGCCGGGGACAAGCTGTGCCTCTTTTTTTTTTTCTTTTTTCTTTCTTGGAACATCAACTCCTCTCGTACTTCAGAATGGTTGGTACCGGTGTATGCTTCAGTGCTCAGTTTGAAACAGATAAGAAGAAATCTTGCAATAAACGGTTTAAGTTGTTCATGCTTTTGGTTTTGGCAAGGAGCAATTTAGTTGCTACTAGGCATTATATAATTACACGCTGCATTTATTGTTAAGAAACCATTACTGTAGTGGAAATGTGTATGTAAAAAAAAAGATATATATATATATATATATATATATATATATATATATATATATATATATATATATATATATATATATATATATATACCCGACATTACACAGATATGTCGTAGCCCCTCCAACCAAGATTTGTCAAACTTTTTTTTTTTTTTTTTTTCGTCTACTCTGGTGTCAATTTTCTCTAATTGATTATTTTCGCAGTCACTTCACACCCGGCCGTGGCGTTTACTCTAGGAAATGTTGGTAGATTTACTTTGATCTAACCAGTGCAACAAAGCCATCAAACACGTTAAGATTACTTAAAACATAGATAACAAAATCAAACACACTGTCTACATTGTATTGCGTTGTCACTGTTCACGATACTTTTTGCATGTCCCTAGAGACGATCTTTGTTTAGTTTTCTGTAATCTGAATTACAATGTTGACAACACGAATAGGCCTACTCGTAAAAAAAAAAAAAAAAAAAGAAAAGAAAAAAACCCACAGTTCTAGCTCTACAAATATTACCACAGTCAATACCCTCATCTACACCTAATTTGCACGTTTGTCATTTTTTTTTCTGGTGAAGTGATAACACAAGAAAGACGGTTTCTTTAAAATGTAAATGTAATGATTTGCTGATCATTTCAGCCAATTAGGCATGGTCATTTTGTATATATTTTAGCAAATTTCGAAATTTTAGATATTTCTTAGAAGCATATACGATACACCCATATACATATAAAATGATACATTACCGTTTACTTTGTACTTTCGTTAATGACGTACTTATTCTGGCATTCTTTTACTTCTCATAAATACATGCCTTCATCTTTATAACAGATTATGGGATTTGAAAATGTGATTTTGGTTTTGGATGCTGCTGAGGTCATGCATCTGTAGCTTTGTAGAGCATTGTACAGCTAGCAATTATTATCATTTTTATATAATTGTATTATAATGCTGCCATGGGGGGCATTTAAAATAAATAGCATGATGCTAGTCAAAAACATTATTTTCATACAGTACTACATCAGTCAATTAAGAACATATGTTCAGAACATTCCATCTGAAACAGCTGGAATGGATAACGTATTTAGCTCCGCCTTGGAAGGTTTTTTTGTTTTGTTTGTTTTGCTTAAAGAAACAGATGTCTAATTATTTAACCTAGAAACAGAGGAATGAAAGACCCTGAAGATGAAGGTGCCAAATGCAATGACAGGAACGGCGCAGAGCACCCCACCCAATACCGAAGGCAATAAAATGTTAGAAATAACTACGTATTACATTACTGGAAACGGATTCTGGAGTTCCAACGAAAAGCCAGAGAGAGATTTAAGAGGAGCGGTAGCGCCTCTATAGTTACCCTCCGTCGAAGGTCCCATTATAAACACAACATTTGAGATATTAACAAAGGGTTTCAAAGCAGTTAGAAGCATGGGATTCGGTAAACATGGAGTTATGTATATTGTCTGTAACTGGAGAAGTGCTCCGTGATGTGTACTTTCCGTTAGGGGTGCCTAAAAATGTGTTAAATTTCTACGCTTCAGACCGTTTTTTTTGGCCACGCAAAGCTCAAAAACTGCGAGGTTATGCATGTGCTATTCATATTTGAAACTCTTATATGAATCCTATATGAAATTGTCTTATTTGAACTGTCTTGTATGTTATATCTATATGTATGAAACTTTGTCATATATGAATTGAGAGAGAGAATTAGCCTATTCTGGGTATGGACGTCTGAGATGGAGATCTATAGGAAAACATGTTCTGCAATATACATTTCTGTACACACCTGTTGGTGTTCTCGCGGTAGCACGGACACATATGTAAAACATATAATATTGTATACTGTAATGGTAACTTACTTCAGCAGCTAAATGTACAATAATAAATACAAGTATGTTTGTCATTTAGCGGCAGGTCTTTTCTGTAGTGTACGACCCGTACTAGGTGAGGTGTATGCACTACTAGTGCATACAATCTTGGGGAGGGGGATCGACTTGAGACGTATTCATTTTAAACTTGTTTTTGTTGTTCAACTTTAAAACGTATATTCCCTTTAAGATCAATAAAGCTTGTTTCAATATATTTTATTGCAAAAATGTAAGTATTTTGATATAATACATTTTACAGAAATATTACTGTATTTCAGTTTACAAAGCCTGTGCTAAATAAAATATGTATATGATTTCTGTATTAGAACAATTTAAGCGTTATGAATGTATGCAACTAATATAGCTTAAATACATACACAATGGAAACTGGAAATAAATGTTGTTTTTCTGTTTTTAAACCGACTTTTCAACTCTCCTTTAAAAATTCAATTGATAACTGTCCAGTAGGGGTTGTAACACTGTGGCCTTGGTCTGGACCACTCAGCGATCTGACGTCACAGTGGTCCAGACCACTGCGACATAATTGACGAATGCTATATACACGTTTTTCTTTTTTTTTTTTTTTTTTGCTTCTTACTAAAAAATATGTGTTGGACCAGTACTCTGGATATACATTGTATGCTTGCAGATTTGGTACAGCAAGATGGCAGTGTTTTGAGATCTCTGTAACAGACCACCTGAATGTAAAGAAGTACACTTTGTAAAATAAAGGTATTTGTAAAGCACCTGGCAAGAAATGTTGAAGTGCTTGAATTCCAAAGATGTATATTCACAGTACTGTGCTAACATCATATGGAGGCAGACCAACTCTTACCCACATGTGTGACTGCGGAGACTCCACACTTTCCCATGCAGCAATGACTAGGATGCTGTAGTGTAAAAACATAAACCCAATTTGCCTAGTTTTGTGAGTTTGCGTTGCAAACTTAACGCTGTCTTAAGATAGTTTTTTGCAATGAATATAATAAAAACTTAGGAAGTGGTTGTTTTGTCACTTTTTTCTGGTGATTCAGGTAGTTTTGTTAGAAGCATAACAGTATGACATTTTGTAGCGAAATAGGACCATAATAACAAGGAAGCGAAAGATTAACAATATGTAGCTTTTAAGAGTGTGTTGCACAAATTAGCTTCACTTACATGCTTATCTTTAAATTGACTAAATCCTGGAGCAGCTGTTTTAATTATGGGTCTCCAATACCTGATTCCTACTGAAATGGAGTAATTATATATTTATATTTAAATTTCACATAAAAGATTCAGCTTAATTCAGTTTTTTTTTAAAACATATTAAAAAGAGACCAGGTGATTCTTTCACATTGTCTACTGGGTTGCACCTTGAGCACAACATGACATTAGCCATGTTAGAATTGCTGGCTACTCGGGACATTATCACCGATTCACAAATTCTGTTTTATTCCTTCCAACTAAGCTTCAGTGTTTGCATTTTGGTCTGTATTGCCATCAACTGGCTGATCAATGATTGTTAAATAGAATTTAAATATATTCATGATTTTGTTTTTCTGCAGCATATTTGGTGAACTACTCCAACCCAATTATATTTCTCCACTGCAAGTTAGTTGATGTTTTTTTTTTAACAAACAACAAATTACTAGTGAATATATAATAATTCTATATAGTCAGTGAAGTCACAAATTGAATTACACATTTCTAATTATCTGACAATATGTACTAGTGTACTTACTATGATTCATGAAAAGGCAACCCCAATGAAATTAGGTACTGTAAAAACTGAATACACCAACATTAAAAAAAAAACACACACACACAAAAAAAACTTGATACTGAATGTACAGGACCAGTAAAATGTATTCAACAATATATTACAAATATGTACATGCCATTTAACAAGTAAATATTAAAATAAACCATATATCATTTGAGAACCATTGTTCAAAGGCAATATGTTGAAAAAATAAATTTTGTTGCGATTCCATGTCAGTAACATAAGTAACATTTTTCAAATGAGGAAGCAACATTTTACTTTTTTTTTTAAATGTGTTAGTCAACATACATACATTGAAAATGAAACTGCAGTTTGTGATGCACATGACAGAACAAATGGCAAATGTGAATGAAACTAGTTTTCTAAACCTCACTACAGTCCACAGTACAGCTTTGTAGACAGAATCAAAACCAGTAATGCATGCGCAGCATAAACATCACACATCTAAAACAGCTGCAGTAATGGAACCAGTAAAAATCCAACACATGCTTTAGATCAAGCCAAGAACAAGACACTCAATATAAAACTTCAACTTTGGCCCATCAAAACACTTTTACAATCAAAATATCTTTTTCATCTCATTTTCTTTTTTTACAAGTTAAAAACAATTAATTACATGGTTATTTACAAATGCACAATTATATATAAAATAAATTATTAACACAATAAATATAAGAGCTTTCTGTACATTTATGAAAACCTTCACTAAATGTGAAATCTAACTTATTTTTTATAGTTCTTCATTGTAATAACTTCTGTGGCAGTACAGAACCACATTTTATAGAGGAAAGGTATCCCACAAAGCAGGCTTTGTATCAAGTTATCTGCTTATAGATATGTATGCATTCTTCGATGTTGCAGAACACATCCATTCTTTTTTTCTGTGTCGTTCAGCAGCTTCCAGCGCTGCAAGCACCATCTTCCAGTTCCTTGTAGTAAGTGCCTATTCCTGAGAACAGCAAGCTAGAACTCTATTCTCGTATTATTATACTATTTTAATTGGACATTGTCTAGACACCCAGAATATATGTCCACCATCAAGAATGAAAAGTGTGATGGGAAAACTGGATTTCTGCTTTTAAGTTTAGGACATGAACCCCATACTCAGCATCCACATAAACTCTTACCCTCTGCAAGAATCAACAGTCTAGGATGTGTTAAGTGCTCTTGAATTGGGAGCTATATTCCTTTGTGCAGCTCTTGGTGTTAAGGGCAGCATTTTTCTTACACCCTTGCTCACAGATGCTTTGTTTGAGTCAAACTCCATGGAACAAAAGACACAGGTCATATGGGTGTCAACTCAAAGTCATCATTGACATCAACCAGTGGGACATAAAACTCAGGGATTTCGAAGATGCTGATAGATTTGTATGTTGCAGGATCAAGTTCTTGTAGTTTGAGCTGCCATTCTAGCCTCTGCACTGCATTCAGTGCTGCTGCTTCATGCTGCTGTCTCATCAGAAGACATGTCTTTTTAAACAAAATAAAAGAATGCTTGTTAATATTGCTGACTGAAGTCTTATCAACACAATTAGAAATACTGAAAAATGACAAAGCACTTGTATTATTGCTTCAGTTCAGTAAAGCCCCAGTGTTTGCTCCAGGCTGCACCATTGTGCCATAACCCCCTAAAACAAAAAACAATGACTGGCACAATTTTCCAACAAGCTGTAAAAGAAAGGTGTATTGTGTAATTAAAATAGAGTTGTGTGGGATGCTTGTTGTTTACATCTAAATCCACATCAACTGGGAAATTGTCATCATTAGTTATTACTACCTATGATGGTGCTGAAAATGTGCCTAGTGTCAGATGGAAAAAAAAAAAATCATGCATTCTACAAATCATTCTACAAATCCTGGAGCTTTTTATACTGTAAAATGCTACATTCCTGCAGTCAAACTACCACTGGGGTCTGGAAGTTAGTTATACATCCCCACACTCAGTATATAAAAACAACACGTAGTTGACCAGACATGACAATGTAACCTGAGCATTGTTCCAATGGATAGATTACAGATTAATGAAATACATTTTATGGTAACACTGCATAGAGCAGGGTTTCCTAATCCTGATCCTGGGGATCGGTTTTCATTCCAACTGAACTCTCATTTATTTAACTAGACCCTTAATTGAACTGAGAATTTGCTTAATTAGACCTTTTTAATTGTTTTCAGTGCTTAAACAGTTGCAGATTTTGTTAGCTATAACATTTTATAAGTAACTTGAACTGTTTAAGCGCTGAAAACAAGTAAAAAGTTCTAATTACACAAATTATCCGTTCAATTAAGGGTTTAAGTAAGTAATTAAGAGCTCAGTTGGAATGAAAACCAACAGACACAATGGGTCCCTGGACCAGGATTGGGAAACCCTGGTGAAGATCACTGACTATATCACAAAGCTTGTACAGCTAATATACCACGCCTATAACAATGCTGTCCCCTCCCACTCAAGCAAACAAAAGGTTAATTTGAGAACTGGTTGGACTGAAAGCAGTAACTACATACATTATACATTTGTCTCACATTATATAAAATAAATAAAGGCTTATGGCAGGACACAATTATTGAACAGGAAACATTTAAAATGTAAACATAGTTATGCTATCAGAAATCTATTAATGCACTTATTTTGTTATAAAATTATGTACTGTATACATTTTATAAAGATTAAAATAATTGCAAGGATTGCTTACCTTAAGCTTATCAAACTTGTCATCAACATCATGTAACCAAGACATGAATTGACGAGCATTGAACCGATCCCTTACTGATGTTTTGCTGTCATCAGTCTAACAAAAGAAAAAAAGAAATGTAATACTTTTTAGATAAACTCCTGCAACAGGTCAAGCTGCCTCCCAGAGTTCACAAATAAATTAAATCAAAGTATTTGTATATTTGAAAATGTTTCATACCTGAGGGTCCTGAGGCATGTTGTAAACTTCTGCATCCAGAAGAACAGTGCAGGCACTAAATGGTAGAGTCTGGTTGGCCAGGGTTCTAGCTGCACGATAATGGACACGCAAAACCTCCTGCTCATTTGACACTATGAGTTTTTCCTAAAATTAACAGGAAAAAAGTCAATTTGTTATATAAATCTCTCTTGCAACTAATCTATTATTGATATGGCCAGAGGTTAATACTAGGGATACACCGAATCCAGGATTCGGTTTCAGATTCGGCCCGAATACCTACTTTTTGAGCAGCGTTCGGATTTGGCCGAATACTTAGGATTTGGTGAACTGAATCCGAATCCTATATCCGCACATCCATTTTAATATATCCCTCCAATGTGTGCGGTTCTTCTTTAAATAAAAGACACAAATCCGGTATTGAACGTAATTTTTGTATTTAATAACAAGAATACGTTTGATGAACTCTGTCGCGCTCTCAACTCCCTATTGGAGGCACACGTACTAAACATGTCATACAGCTGCTGAATGCAAACATACCCCTGTATGCAACAGCACAGTCACATCACACTTGTCATGGAGAAAAGTTATGCAGTAAACCGGTAATATATAGTAATGACAAACTGTTGTAGACTTTTGTGCTTTGTTGCTTTGTCTGAGATGTGTTCTAGAGATCATACTGAGAGAAAAAAAAAATCGGTGCATAGAAATATATATTTTTTGTAACTTTACAACTGTCAGATGTGTAAGACATTGTTGAACAATATGCTTTAGTAAATACAATTTTACACTATTGTGCCAATACAAGTTGAACCATTTGGGAACTGCTGTGTTTTATTAAAATCATTTTAAAACTGTTTTGTAGCCTATTTGATATGTGTTACACACACATTTAAATCAACGTGGGTTTTATTTCGCAGGGAGATTCAGGTCGCTCATCACGGTAGTTTAGCTCTCAGACAAGTTGACAACAGTCTCCAGAATCTCGGGACACTAAGGCAGGTCAGGTTTTTTAAACTCACCGTTCTAAACTGCAATGTATTCAATATGTAAAGTGAGTGTGAATTGCTTGAGCAGTTTAGTAAATGTATTTCATTGTTTAACCACTTCAACACCATGACGTACACATGTAGGTCAAATGAAAACCCACTTACAGTACCATGCCGTATGTGCGTAAGTCAAGTTTCCCATTCTATTCTATGGTCGGTTTCTCAGTCTAGTGTTTCAGGTTTCATTCTCTAAGGCAGTGCTAGTACTGTGGAATGTGCAATGAAAGTCGTGGGAGGGTCAGGTGACATTTGTATCCAATTGCGTGTCATGTAGCGATTCCAATCTACCTGTGGGCGTTTAGAAGACTGATATATATTGCGGGAAGCCATTCAACTTTTACAAGTATATATAATGTTTTAAATAATATTTTTTTTTGTTTTATTATTAGTTTTACTTGTTTAGTTGTAGTTTATATAGTTTTTAGCTAAAGCTAAACATGGCAACGTACGTGGAGCGCGACAACGGGAGTGAAGTTGGTTCGGAGGATTTCGATACCAGCGACAGTGATGCTGACTTATCACTCAGCGATGATAATGAAGAGGATGTGGAGCCAAGAAAAGTACAAACTGTACAAACAGAAGAGCATGCAGCTACTTTACAGGTAAGCCAGCTGCAACCGGGAAGCTGTTTGGTTTGAAATGGCAGTGCTGTGACTAAATACTATCAAAACACAGTCTGTGGCAGCCAGATCCATCACAATGCCTGCGCAAAGCAGCTGTGTACAAGTATTTGTGACTATCCCTCCAACACAAGGGAAGCAGAGACCGCAAAAAAGGTGCAGGGTCTGCTACGAAAATGAAAACCAAATAAAGGACACAAGAAAAATGTGCAGTGGTTGCGAAAGCAAGTCCAGGTTCTGTTGTATTGAACATTTCAATAAATAGCACAGAGCAAGTCGATACTGGCACATGTTTTGATGTTGTTTGATTTTTATTTGATAATTACTGTTTACTGATTATTATTGTTATTAGCAGCGTTTGTTTGTTTTCATTGTTAAAAAAAAAAAAACCCCAAAAAACCACATGTTTTTATCTCTATATTGAACATGGGTATGTAGTACACAGGAGCATAAAGGATTAATGAAAAACACAGTTTATAGCAATCACAGGTTTGAAAACATTATTACTATTATTTTCAAAAGCTGGTACCTGGGAAAGGGTTTAATTTTTACATATGGAGTTGAAGTGGTTAATTGTGGTGGTGATTCTATCCGGAGAGCCTCGTAACAACGATTATTGTTGTATTGCTTGAATTTTTTTTATACAGTAAACAATATCTATCAATTATTACAGATAACTTTGCATTCACCTGCACTCTTTCATTTAACACTAGAACCACCATGCGGGTCAATTTGGCCCATTTTGGATTTTAAATGTTAATTACTCTTCAGTTGTAAATCGTATGTGTGTGTCCGTTTTTGACTTTTCCAAAATATATTAAATATCCAGACAGCGTTTGATAGCCAGAATTGCAAAAATTATAAAGTTATAAACAGTTCTACCTAGAACCGCCACATGGGTCAATGTGACTAATGCATTACAATACATGTCTTTTTTTAATATAACGTAAGATATTCTATTTTTTTTTTGTAAATGCAGCAAACAAGACACGCCCCCTCCTCCTAGCACACATGTTTTTTTTTTTATTTCAAGCCTTTCTTTGTTTGTAGACTGACTACGAGACAGAGATTGCTATGACTGTGGATTTGTCAAGATGCAAACTCAGTGAAAGCCTAGTTGTTTACTTTTCAATGTACCTGGAGACAACAATACTTTTTGTTCCACAAATGCAACTGGGAATATATCAGTAGGAAATATTTAAATCTTGAAAGTAGTCATTTAGATTGGAATACGGCAAGCTGCACTCAGATGCATACAGCAAACTGAAATGACAGGTAGGATAACAACTTATGTGCCTAATATATGTTATATATTCTTTTTAGGCTTCCAGGCCAGAATGGCCGGGAAGCCTATTGTTGTTGTAAGGATTTTTATTATAATTATTTTCTTTTTCCTTCCACCCAAATTACAAATGCCTATAACTTTTAAACGGCTGCCCCAAAACTCGGATGTAGAGGACTATGGGATTTTGTGTCATGGTCAATATGGCAGCCTTTGGTCACATGGCGTGGCAGCCATCTTAGATTTAATGAAAATTTTGGAAAATTTTCAAATGTCTTCTTCTCATGAACGGTAAATAGTACAGCTGTGAAATTTTTTGTACATAGTGCGCGCATGTCCACGATTGATTCTACTTAAGGAAAAGTTGATCGGTAACATGGTGTGGAAGCTATTTGCGATTTTGCGTAAAACGCTTAAACGACATCTCCTCATGAACCCTTTGGCCGATTGATGTGAATCTTGGGTATACGTTATCTTTGTAGTGTCCTCTAAAAAAGCTATTCAGGAAAAGTTCCTACATGAACAAACGTGGCCGTCATGAGCCAATCAATATGGGTGACATGCAAGTTTTGACCATATTTCACCCTGAAATGACACATTCCCACCACTGGGGACAGCTTTTTCTGCTTTAACCCTTTGCGGTCCATTGTCGGACTGGGTCCGACATTGAAATTATTCCTATCAGGTCCATTGTCTGACCCTGTCCGACATCATCAAAAAAACGCAAAAAACGGGTTTCTAGTCGTTTTTTCTCCGGAAAAAGCCGAGAAAACCATTCAATGGCCGAGTGGGAGCGACAGGAGCTGAGACAAGCCGATAAAAAAAAAGGTGTATCTCATGAATAGTCATACTTGCCCTGGCATCAGATAGGGGCGGTCATAAGGAAACAAGCTGGTTGTTCTGTATCAGCGCACAGAGACTATCACGGACATTAGCAGAGCTTTTTCGAGATGTTATAGTAATAAAATAATGACTTGGATTGCATTATTGAGGAGTTTGGTGATAAAACGAGTCATCAGGAGATGATTGATCGGTATGTACGACTATTATTATTATTATTATTATTATTATTTATTTCTTAGCATATGTGAAAGCGATAGCAAACGAAAGGGTGGGGCGGGGCTGGAGATGCCTAGTGAGTGCTTTGTTGATATGCAGGGCCATTTAAACCCGTTTGACTGTGGAAAAAAAATACTTTTAAACAGCGCGTCTAAAATTAACTGCGCGTGTGAAAATAAATTGGACCTGACGAGCCTGACAAACAATTAATAAATGGACTGCAAAGGGTTAAATGCTTGGAAGCCTTAAAGTTGCCTGCTGCTTCTAGTTCTATATATTACTATGAGAAAAAAAACAAAAAACATTTTGGTTTTACAGGTTTGTATGTACCAGTTTACACGTGTTTACACAATAGTGTTCAATGGAACTGCGGCTGTGTTTACAACACAGCTCCTGGATGCAGGCACAGTCAGCTGGCAGATGTGTACACTCCTCCATAGAGTACAATGCAGCTGTCATACCAGAAGTAGTGTTATATTTTCTTTTTATGTAGTATTAGAAACAATGATTTTGGTTTTATAGTTTTGTGTGTACGTTTACCCGTTTACACCTGTACATGGGTATATGTACATACCTGTTTCTTTTGAAATGTATATTTTATTATATTTTTTCACTGCTTGCAGTCATGCTGTATATGCGCTCATTTTAAAAGTAAAGCCTTTATGTTTAATTTTCCATTTAAATACGGTGTTTCTGCGATGCAAATGTTAGCTATGATGTTCATGAATAAAACTTTTCAGTTCTATCCGATAGTTTGTCTTTAATTTTCATAACAAAGCAGTTTAAAAATGTATGGGTCACAGTGACACACGTGGCGGTTCTAAGTTCGAAAATCTGGCGGTTCTAGTGTTAACCTTGTGACAGCAGGTAAAGTTTCTATTTGTTTAATATTTCTTGCTTCACATAGTCCCGCCCAGTCAGAGACTCAGAAAGCCAATCAGCTGCTGTATAGGTCTGATTGATGGAAATGATCCTCGCAGGCATGTCTGTGCTTTTGGTAACAACTAAGTAAAACAATTCAGTTAATTTAGATGACAGTTTGCACAATTCACACTCACTTTACTGAATGCAGTTTAGAGAGGTGAGTTACAAAACCTGACTTTCCTTAAAGTGACCCTATTCTCAGATCAGATGACACAGGTTGAAACGTCATTAAAGAAAATAGAGGGTTATGCAAAGATGCAGCTCTCCTTTCTTGTAAAGGTAAAGTAAACAGTTATGTGTTTTGACGTTTCTATTGTGGGGGGAGAGGGCAAGCGGTAAATCGTGTAAGTTTCAAACTGAAATCTTAAATCAGGGATATATTTCCATTCGGTAATAAAAATACTATGAACTAAAAGGCTCAAAACAAACAGATTGTGCGCGTCCCTTGTTAGTAGCTGCCAGTCTGTTTTTCATTCAACAGTTTCCTTCAGTTTTTCTTGACAGTTTTTGTAGATTCGGTATTCGGCCGAATCTTTTGAGGTGGATTCGTTATTTCGGCCGAATCTCAAAAACTTGGATTTGGTGAATCCCCAATTAATACAATGCGGCAGTGATAATCGTTGCAGCCCTAGCCCTGGTTATGATGTCGTACTCAAATCCTATAAGAAAATAACTATCCTCATAATGCCGATTTGCTGCCTTTAAATGTGCAATGAAGGTTTAATCACTCATGGAGAAGAGAACATCAATTGAGCATTTCAGCAATAAGATTTTCCTTACTTGTTAGATACATTTACTTCCAAATATACACTAAAACCTATTCAATATACTATAATCAGATCATCAGCCATTATAACCACAGCATCAAAAGCAACTGTTCTTACCCGTTCAATACTGTGTTGCAAACGCAGCTTCATTCGGACAACCTCCTGTTGTTTGAACATTTCTTTTAGGGGTTCAGGCAATGAAGGAGGAGGTGTTATCTATAAAAGATAATACAAAAATCAATGGTAAACACATAAAAATAAACACTTCAGGTAGCATCTGAGGTCAACATCAAAGTGATTTAATTTGGTATTACTAGATTTTGATAGAAGTAGTATGGGTTATTTTTGAATTACAAGGAAGCATATGTAACATTAAAAGTGAATATTGCCATGCCACCTTAAATTTCATTTGCCATGACAGCTGATGTCACTGTGTGTTTAACACACAATTGAGATAATAATACAACCCAACCTTTTTTTAAATTGTATTTTTATAGCATTCAATAATTGCAAGTCATTTTGCACAATTCCAGTTCAAGATTTATAGTACTATAATAATAATAATAATAATAATAATAATAATAATAATGGAATCAAATGACATGTCATATGTCATCTGTGAATATTTTTACAGTTTATATATGTTTAAAATAAATATATGTTTAAAATGAAATACAAAAAACTTACTGTTGGTATACAAAGTTTACTCAAAGGATTTCCATCTAGAAGGTATGATCCATTGAAAGTAACATATTCATCATAATACTGTGGTGGTTGTGGGATAATGCTGCTTAACACTTTCCGCTTCTCTTCAATCTTCTTTCGGATGTGCAAGAACTCATAGTAAGGGTTGGCCCTCTCTGACTGGTATGGCTGAATCTCATCCAGCTTTAATGAATCTACAACATCTGCAAGAGATTGCTGGGTCTTCTCTTTAGCCTGCAGCACTGTAGGGTTTGCCTGCACAGGCTGTGGGACTCTCGACATTTTCCTTTTTCGTGGGTGATGCACCTGAATGTCCTCGTCCTCTGTTAACCTTATTTGTGCTTTGATGGAAGCTGATGAATCACCATCTGTATTGGCTATTTGTGGGCAACCAACTGAGGCTGCTTTTATCATGCCAGCTTGTGAATTTGTTTCAGTTCTGGTAACTCTTTGAGAAGCATCCTGCTGTTCTAGTTTGTCATCAGCAGTTTCTAGGTCTACCGCCATCTGCTCAATTAATTCCGTATTCATGTCAGGTACAAGATGGGGTTGGGTAGCGCTATCTGGAGACGGTTTTAGAAGGTCTTGCATTTCTTGTGAAAGTTTGTTTTCCATGCTTTCTGCATCAAGATGTTCCCCTACTTTATCCTCCAGGCTTGAGTAAGTAGCCTCAACAACAGCTGGGGACTTAGGCAGCGCATATTCAGAATTTTCTGACTTATGAGTACCTGAGCTTTCAAGCACAGCTTGTTCTGCAATACATGATTTAGATTCCACCCTGCCAGCGTCATTATCTGTCTCCAAGTCAGTTTCTTCAGTATTTTTTAACTCATCACAGCATGTACTTATTTTCTGTACAGAACGTTCTGTGTTGGTATTGCTTACTTGTTGCTCAATGGTACATGAAGGATCGGTAGTTTGTTCAGGGCTATTCGGACAATATGGTCTTACACTTTCAGACAAATCACTCGATACTGCTTCTACATTTTGCTCCTCAATTTTGCTATTTGTACTTAACTGGGCACCATCATCAGGATGAACACAAGTTGTGAGTTTTTCCTCAGAAAATGAAGCTTGGCCCTGGTCTGTTTTTTGGGGCACCTCATGTCTCTGGTTGCTGGAAGTTAGCTCATATGCTTCACGTGTGTTACTACTGCTTTCAGATGATGCCTTTGGAAGCAATGGTAAGGACAACTGAGAAGATAACATTTCCAATGCATTCACTGAAGGGATTGAGCTTTCCTGTTTTGTACATTCTGATGATAATTTCTCACATGGCTTTTCAGCTTCCTTATATGGGGTTTCTAGAGTTTTATTGTTTTTTTCTAATGCTTTATCAGTTGAGAGATAACTCTCCGATTGTGTTTCTGGATGGTTTACATGCAGCGGACTACTCTGCCGTGCAACACAATCGTTGTGCTCGTTCCTGATTGGCACGGGAGACACTGAAAGGGAAGACTGACAGCTTGAAACAGTCACGTATGAGCTTTTTCCACTAGCAACTGTTGGTGCATCTGTTGAGGAAGTGGTGGTGCTAAGACTTGGAGGCACTGGAGAGAGACTGTTTTGGTTTTCTTGTGTTGGGGCCAGGCTGCTTTCTACTACAGAAAGTCTTAAATGTTCTTCATTAGCAGGTGTTGGTACACTATACCTGCGTTCCTCACCAAGCTTTCTGCAGTCAGGAGCAGTGGGCTTAGCATCCTCATTAGAAATCGATCTTAAGTAAGATGGAGGCTGTTTGCTGGACAGTGGGGGATTGAGACGATGGGATACGTCAAATAAACTTTCAGCGTCTCTTTCATGAATAATAGGCGATTTGGCAGTGGGCACAAACTGAGACTGTGAGAAGGACATTTGTGAGTCTGAACCTTCAACTGTAAAATCAGAATCATACTCAATTACTGGCCTAGGTGTTGTCACTGCAGTCTGGAAGGAATCCTCTGAACTGGCCACTGAAACCATGGACACTGATCTAGAGATAACCCCTGATTTTTCACTTTCTGGCCTGGGAGATCGAGTCAAGCTATTATCAAGACCATGAGCGATTTTTCCAACACTTGGCAAATGTTTTGCATCCAAGGAAAAAGACCTTGTGCTTGTGGGATCTTTTAACAGCTTCTCTCGGCTGTGAGCTTCGGACACTTCTGAGCTTTTAGACCGTAGAAGTTCTTTATTACTGTATGATTCCGCTGGCAAGTTCTTTAGTCCCTCTTTGTTTTTCAGTTTGCTGAGCTCTAACCCTGGTCTGTGCTTCAACCTTTCCCTTTCCTTTTGCTTAATCTTTTCTTTGTGTTTCCGATGCCACTGTTCGATCTCGCGATCTTTGAGACTCAGCATTCTCTCGAAACTTGTCTGCATAAGATCATCGTTGACCAGCCTTTTCTCCTTTGGTCGAGTGTCCTTGGCAGCAGGTGATGGTTTAGATTTAATCTTATCAGCCTCTACTTCGTTGGTCTTTGTTTTGTTGGCTTTATTAGATTGAGTCTTGTCCTTGTGTTTGTCTCTGTAGTGGTCAATCTCTCTGTCCTTTTCCCTTCTGCCTTTTTCAGGGGTTTTCAATGCATCTTCTTTCTGTTTATCCTTTGAGGAAAATGCCTTATCATTTGATACCTTACTGCTCTCTGTCACAATGCCTTTTTTCTCTTCTAAAAATACTTTCATGTTTGAAGAAGAGGTTACATCTTTGACTTTTTCCTTCTTTTTTTTCTCTCTCTCATGATCTTTCTCCTTTTCTTTCACTCGGTCTAGTTTGCTTAAATCACACCCCTTTTCCATGGGCTTCCCTTTCTTCTCTATATTTTTTTCTTTGTCCTTGTTTTCATCCATATACCGTTCTCTTTCTGTCTTTTCCTTTTCATGCTTTTTTTCATGCTTGTCTTTGTTTTTTTTGTTGTCTTCTGGCTTTTTTAAAGACAAAACAGCTTTCTGCTTTTCATTGTCCTTGTGGGTTTTTGGTTCATGTGAGAAGCTTGTTTTTTCTCTCTCTTTCCATCTCTCTGTGCAATCATATGATTCAGCTTTATCAAAAAGGTTGTGCTCATTTTTTATTTTTTTCTCTTTGTCAGAATGTTTATCCATCTTTTCTGCATCTTTTTCCTTTACTAGGGACCTTTTCTCAGTTTTTTCTTTTTCCTGTGGGTCATGCTGTTCTTGATTGGTTTCCTTCTCTGTAAATGGCTGCTCTGCCAGTTCCTCCTTAACAGCAGCACCCCCATGTGGACGGTCCTCAGACTCCCTGTCTACAGCAGGGTCATCTGTTCTTTCCTCCTGCTCATTCTTGTCCACATCCTTCCCCTTATCTTCTTTAGAAAAGTTTTCTTTCTTGTCCTTTTTAGATTTATCTCGTTCCTCTTTAGACCTCTTCTCTTTGCCAAGATGCTTTTCTTTCACAGATCTCTCTTCTTTGACAGACTTCTCGGACAGCTTTTCTGAAGAAACTGTTTGACAGGTTTCGGTTTTCCCTGGCAACAGTTCATCATTTTCATCACTCTTGAAAAAGTTCTCTTTCCAGAACTCCCGATCAAATTCCAGGTTCCGTGGTGCTTCTTTGTTACTGTCTCTCTGCCTGTGCTTGTCCTTTTCCCCCTCGTGTTCTTTTCTGTGCTTGTCTTTTCCTTTGTCCTTGTGTTTTAATTTATGCTTTTTGATCACTTTTCCGTCTTTATCAGTCTTTCGTAAGGCTCCCTCCGAACTGGCAAAGCAAGTCCCCAAGCCCTCCTCTTTCCTTGGACTGGAGATTTCAACCTCTTCATCTACTCCATCTTCATCTACTTTCTGGTGGTGCTTGCTTTTCTCTTTGTGCTTAAACCCTTTGCTGGTTGAACTTTCAATGGTGTTGTCTGTGTCTGTATAGGTGTTGTATGGGACAGTTCCTGTCTGTGAAGACATTTCTGAACCTCCGGGGGGCAAGCATACATTTTCCTGTTTTAGGGGAGAAGATTGTTTGTCAGATAAATTGGGATTAAGCTTGGGAGATTTTACAGATGGGAGATGGTAAAGATGAACTGAAGAGTCATCCTTTGGGCTAAAAGACATTTTAAAAGAATCCTCCTCTTTTGTCCACTCTGAAGTTTCAGGTCCGGCTGCAGAAGAAAAAAATGTCATCTTAGTATTTTCTTTGCCATCTTCTTTGAGCTCTTGGTTCTCTTTGTTTTTACTCAGATTACTAAACTTTGTCTTCACCTTCCCCTTCTCTTTATGCTCAGCTGTTAGGCTGATCTCTTTCTTAGTCTTTATTTCAGTTTTGTGACCCTCTGTTGCAGCTGCAAGGGAACAAGTTGGAGACAAGACTTTCCTCTCCTGTGGTGGTGCATCATCATCCTCATCCTCATCCTCATCCTCATCATCATCTGAGCTCTCAGAGCTGCAGATAAGCACTCTGCAGGGTTTTTGCTTTTTTGACTTGCAGACATTTTGCTGATCTGTCCTTTCCTGCTTAGCAATAAAATGACTCCTTTCTTTTTCTCCCTTCTCCCGTTGTCTGAGCTCTCTCCTAAGAATATGCCGGTTGTTCAGTGCTTTGCTTAAGTCCTCCTCTTCCTCGTCGTCTTTGAACTCATACTCATCCAGGCCGGATACGGAGGCTTTGGTTGGGGTCAGCTGTTTGTTTTCAGAGTCCTTTTCACCTTCAGATTCCTCCATATTATCATCCACACTGGAAGGGTTTACGGAAAGTGGGTCTTCAGATTCTACAAGGACAGAAATCAAAGAAAAATTAGGCTTTAACCCAAGCTTCAGTTGAGCTTCAATGATATCTTTCCTGGACGACTTTTTTCAGCAGTTCATTCCAAACAAACGTCACTGTTATGGAATTAAAAATGTTGTCCTCGCTGACTTGCACACAAATTACAGTTATGCATGGGATGTGTACACCAGAGGAGAATATTCCATGATAAAGATGAGGGAACTGGTTACAGTGTAGTCATGCAGCTGCTGAACACTGCAAAACCGCTAGGAAAGGGCCATGTAGTGTACACCGACAACTTTTACACTTCCCCTGCTCTCTTTGAGACTCTGCACGAAACAAACACCGGTGCTTTTGGCACCGTCAAAGTAAATCGAAAAGGCATGACACAGGAATTCAAAAATAATAAAATGAAGCCGGGAGATCCCCCGTTGTTTTTGGAGAAAGGGCCTCTTTTATCTACAAGTTTCAAAGATGCAGAACAGTTACTTTGCTTTCTACCGTGATTTCAAAGAGGATACGCAGCAAGGGGCCAGAAGGGTTTTGAGTAATCCGAAAACCAGAGAGCGTCGAGGATTATAATCGATACATGGGAGGTGTAGACAGCGCTGACCAACTCTGCTCTTATTACAGCTTTCAGCACTGCTCTGTCAAATGGTACCACCGCATATCTCACCATGCAAAGAGTTAGCGTTAGTGAAAGCGTTCATCATTTTTAAGAAAAGCACAAACGCAAATATGACGGCTGTTGAGATCAGAGAGAGGATTGTGCAGAGGCTCCTGAACAGGGTTACAGCAAGAAACACAGTACCAGCCCCAGTGATGGAAATGCCAGGAGTGCCACCTAGACTGTTAGGGAGACATTTGCTGGGACAGCATGAAAAATCAAAGTTTGACTGTAAAGTCTGACAGAAAGAGAGGATGTTCAGATCAGGGACCTAAAAAGTCTGCAAAACCTGCTCAGATCAACCAGCGCTATGCCCAGCCCCTTGCTTTGAACTTTACCACACAAAGTTAATCTACAAACAGTGACAAGTGAGTTTACATTGGAACGTCAGCTAAATAATTAAATAATAAGAATAATAATTTCCAAACGCGAAACATTATTTTATAAAAATGTTTATTCCTACACTGAAGTAGTTAATACTAAATAAATAAAAAGTCAATATTAAATATTAAATACATTAATAATGAGTAAACAGTGAATTTGAAAAAAAAAATCATTAACATGCATAAAATGTTATTTTCCTACTTCAGATATTTCTATAATATTTAAGGTAATAAGCAGAAACAACATTTTTAATGCATTTATGTGAGGAAAACCTGACATTGGAGAAAAAACAGCAACCCATACATAAATTATAGTTGTAGCAACACTGATTTGATTATAATATACTTATAGGTGCAGGTTTCGTAACAATGTGCAATATTTTGACAGGGAGAAGACAGGAAAGGAAGAGAGGAGCTTTTTGTGCAGGTCAGACTCTTTTAGAATGTTGGCGGCCATCTTGGTTGGGCAGGCTGGCAGCACAGTGTTCCAAAGCAGGAAGACAGTGAAAGAGTTAAAATACATTATTTCATAATTATATGTATTTCATACAAAAAAAAATCACATTAACAAAACTGTACAGTTCTGCTATGTGCACTATTCGCCACGCACAGCTGTGCAGTGATTATGTCATGTGACATAATACTACACACTGTAAACAGGAAAATGGATGTCTCTGAAAAGGCTAAAAAGATCACTACTGAGAATCGGCTGTTGACAGGCATTTAGATTCAAGTATTCACCGAGAGAAAGGCGGAAATCCAGAGCATTACTGCGACTGCTTTACTTGCAAAGAAACAAAAACAATGTGACTTCCATGTTCCAAAAGTCCACCGAAAACCATGAAGCACAAAACACATTACATTTTGACCTGACAGAGGCGTTTGTTTCGCAAATATCCCTCTTGGAAGATTGGACAACCAAAAGTTGCGTAAATTCTTCAGAGTGTAGCAAATGGTGGAGTGTTTCCTTCATCAGCCCAGCTGAGACTGTGAATAATTACCTAAAGTTGCCAAGTATCACAAGCAGGAGATTATGAAATTGGGAAAACAGTGATTGTTTGTCAGTGGTCTCTGACGAGTCGACTGATGCCCAATATCATTATGGGTTACACATTGTATTTATTTTGCAAGACCTAAATTGTGAAGATGCACTGAAGTACTAGAACTGAAAGCTGTCCTTGCAGATACACTTTACCTACAGGCTGTTAATTACAACACAGTTTCACAAGCTATTGTAAAGTGCTTGAATAACTTTGACGTTGATTTTGATCATCTCAGTGCACTAATCTCTACATTTGATGTTTGATTTATAAAATAGTTCCGTGCACATTTCGTGAAATACGACACTTTACCCGTGATACTGCCATGAATTTTAAAGAACATTTCCGCGATTTTCACAGGGCCTTATTGATAAGTGGACAATAAAATTGACTATGGTACTTCCAAAAGTATGTATTTACAATGAGAGCCATCAGTATCATGCAGAGGTCTTCTTTATCCCCAGATTCTAATACTACCAAAATAAATATTATTTAAAACTTTTATCTTTCTATTCATTCTACTAAACTAATTAAACTTGTCAGCCATAACAGGTAGCAACAGT
The DNA here is from genome assembly GCA_030684275.1 of Acipenser oxyrinchus oxyrinchus. Classification (NCBI taxonomy): domain Eukaryota; kingdom Metazoa; phylum Chordata; class Actinopteri; order Acipenseriformes; family Acipenseridae; genus Acipenser; species Acipenser oxyrinchus. Next base: position 67,112,092 of record CM060249.1, on the reverse strand, counting down.
CCATTATAAGCACAAAAGCATTATAGCCAAATTATGTTTTTCTATAGAAGTTCAATTTGGTTTTTTTCATTTAACATTAATGCCTCAGGCAAGATTACAATTACTGGGGTTATCTACCTGAAGAGCTGTCTTCATCATCAGAGAGAGGCATCTCCCCTTTCAGTAGCTGCTCTAGCTCTTCTGTGTCTACAACATCCACTGGCCTCTCTCCGCGGTTATTGGCCTGGAAGGCATTACCTCCATGGCGGAGAAGCAGCTTGACAATCTAAGAAGGACCAAACCAACCAACCAACCAACCAACCAACAAACCAACAAACAAACAAACAAACAAACAAACACACACACAGGTATTAGGTTTCTTATTGTAGGTATTGTCTTTCAATGTACTGAAAAAATAAACATATAAAAAAAACTTTAAAGATTTGTTTTTACTGCAAATATAAAGTTTGTTTCTAGTTCAACAAAACTGCGACAGATATATTGGTTGCCAACATAATAAATACAAGAAACAGCCTTACTTTAAAACAAAGTGTTCCCTTGTTTGTCTACACACTCATATTTGATTTCACTTCATGATTTTCCATAAAAATGTGTCATCTCTACAATGAATTGTGGGATTGTAGGCCAGGGGAAGACTTAATCTCTGATTAATCTTGACAAACAAAAACCAGTATACAGTGGTAGATCAATCATTCAGAGTGATTAGCTAGTTTCTCAAGAATGTTTTTTGTCTGTTTACTGCGCCACCTGGCAGTACAATAATAGAAATGTCAGTGCCACGGGTGAAAGAAAAATTTGCTCCAAAAATTTTGAAGTTCATTACTATTGAGTGGTACTCAATTGTATAGATGAGGGCTTTTCTTGTTGTGAAATTAACAGATTTTTAAAAGGCTGGGTCTGATTTCATTTAATACCTGCTGAGAAAAAAAATGTTATTGAATTATTTTTTTTATTGGATTAACCTAGCATGCCAATATGTTTAGTGAGCTGGTTCTGACTTTTTAAATATCAGTCCACAATAACAGTTGTTTGCTAAGTTTTTTTTTTTGTTTAAACAAGTGAATCTCATTTTAAGATTTCACTTAACATCTTGAATGATTAAACTCTCAGTATCACTGGTGATCTGCAATATGAATGGTTGGCAGTACATACATCTCTGTGTCCACTGCTCGAAGCATCATGCAAAGGTGTATCATCGTCCAGACCTTGTGTGTTCACTTCAGCTCCTGCTGCTATCAAGACTTTGGCAACATCATAATAGCCCAGGTTACACGCTTCATGGAGTGGAGTCCAGCCTGAGGATATTAAAAAAATAATAATAATCCTCATAAAACTTTAAAAAAATAAAAAAATATATATAAATAAATAATAATAAAATGCATTTTGAACCACATACACCACAGCAACTGCAAAGAAACATTTTTTAACTAGCATTTTCTGTGTAAGAGGTATCCAAGTAGGGAGACCTATCAGCAGATACAAACAAGTACAATGACACAGGTTTGCATGACTTAAGATTTTTTTTTTTTACTAGTTATGCAAATTAACTAATACCACTTTGCACTAGGCCTGGAAAAACTGGGGAATTCTGTAAGGCAATGCATCAAATGCTAATGATCAAATGACTAATATATATATATATATATATATATATATATATATATATATATATATATATATATATATATATACTGTGTCAAGTTCAACAATATAATACTCTTCTAGACTGCAAGACTGCAATTATTATGTTTGTGCCTCCAGATGGAACACTGATTTATGCAAGGGTATGGTTAGGGTACTTTCAAAAGAGTAAAGTTTAAATCCAGTAATTCAACAATGGGTAGTGGTTGATTTTAGTCATTTTAGTTCATTGTTTTGTTTATGTAGAGATTACAGCTTCTTAGTGTACGAAACACGCAAACAAGTGAAAAAGTAATATTGATTGCTCCAAAATAAATCAATTTTAGAGCAATCTGACAGAAGTATAATATCACTAAGAAGTCAATATTACTAATTAATAGTAATATTACTAACATAATTCCCTTGTAAGAAATAACCCAATTGCATCTTGACAAGAATAGCTTCATTTAAACTGAAATTTAAAACGACTTGCAGGATGCAATAAGGCCATCATGGGAATGATCACTACATTTGCTGCTGTGCCATGTTATATTGGCCAACTTTCTAAAAATCACCCTCTACATAATGAAACCCTTACATTTATCAAGATAAATAAGATCACAAGTATACATTTTCTATTTCAAACTCACTACTGAAAAGCACACATACATTTTACCAGCAGTCTTACCAGTACGTTTGACCCTGCTCGTCTTCCATTCATGGAACAAAGTAAAATACATTAAATGTGTTTTGGTGTATTACAAAGAAGAAAACAGCCACATTATGAAATTAAACAAGCAAATATATTTCAGACCAGAACATTTTTTTAGCGGCTATGTCGTAGACTGTGTGTCTATAATTCAATGGGAGGAATAATAACTGATTGAATCTTCAGGCAAACACGTTATTTACCTGTAATCATTATTTAGAGGGCTCAATGACTTTTACCTACATAATTATATGCATAACTTGTTTTCCTACCTGCAAAATCTTTAACATTTACATCTGCACCAAGGCTGATGAGTTCTTTAACTTGCTTTGTATCTCCTCGGATGGCTGCCATATGCAACGGAGTCTCTCCTCTCTCATTTCTTTTATTCACTTTGTCCTTCTGTCGGGATGAGGTACTTGGGATTTTCTTTTGCACTGGTGTTGTCTGGGATGGGTGGTTAGGAGTAGAGTCTATGTACAAAAACAAAAAAAAGAAGCAAGAAGTGACAGTAATGTATAATCTTTTACAGACCACATTATTTTTTTTACTTATCTCTATGATTTTTAAATAACCCTGAATGCTCTAGTCTGATTTACATGGATAATATGTTAAATAACTTGTTCTAACAAAAGTCTGCTTTAAAGTCAAAATCAAATTCAGGCACATGCTTTTCAAGGTATAGGCTTCTTTAGTGGAACCAGGCACAAACCAGGAACCATGCAAGTGAATTACAGACAAGCCATGACTAACATACATGCTTTCCTGAATTGCTTTAATTGTATAATTGCTTTTATACTTCAAGGGAAAGGTTCCCTGCACTCTGATTGGCTGAGCTAGAGGGATACAATCCCTAGTATATGCCTTTAGAATGTTTGTAACCGCTTCACAAAAACAAATCAAACAATATCACTCCACCAGTTTTATTTGCAACAAAATGTTGTTTAAAGCAAATTTCAACCTTTTTAATAATATGTTAATTGAAGAATGGGTAAGTCAAAACTTCCCTGGAAAAAGAGGGCTCCTGAGTGGTGCATCCGGTAAAGGCACTCCGCGTGGAGTGCAGGATGCGTCCTATTTTCCACTGTCGACCGTGGCCAGGAGTTCCCAGAGGGTGGCGCACAATTGGCCGAACACCACCCAGATGGGGAGGGCTTAGGTCGGCCAGGGTGTCCCGGTTCACCGCGCACCAGTGACCCCTACATACTGGCCGTGTGCCTGCAGGCCTGCCTGTAAGTTGCCCAGAGCTGTAGGTCTGAGGTGACTACACGGCAGGCCTGCAGAGTGAAAAAAGAAGCGGGTGGCTGACGGCACATGTTACAGAGGATGCGTTTAATTTGAGAGGATGCAGTGCCTCAAGAAAGATTAAACATGTTTTCTATTACATTTTTACTACTCTGCATCTATCAAAACACAAAATGCTGTGTAGTATCCAATAATGAATTAATTATTTAAAGCGAGTTAAACCTCAAAACCCACTTGCACAAACATACAGTAATGGGGAGTGTCAGATTTTACTTATTGCTGGTGTTTCTTCGCACCTATGTGAGTGATACAGTCATGACGCTCACCATGTTTCACCAAGTCTGTCCGGCAGTAATCACAGTAGACGTGAGATTGAGACACTCAATTTCTTTTAATGAAGACCATTCTGTGGTAAATTCCTCTCAATCTTTTAGATGGAGGGGAGTGACATTTTTTGTTTGATTTGTGATTCCTATTTTACAACTGATAAGTAAGGCTGGGATTTTGTTACGGAAATTTGTACTAAAAATCACGGACCAGTCACGGTACATTTGTTCAAAATCACGGAGGTAGGGGGAAATGGTGTGTTAAGTCACGAGGATGAAAATTCAACTATGTTTTTTTTTTTAAAATACAATATACAATACCTACGTAAACATAAAATGAGTCTGTCTGTACATCTTTCTGGAGCGCCAGTCATTTTTGTATGCAGAAAATGATTACAGCAAGCGTTGGGACTCTCGTTTCCATGTTTTTCCAGAACTAGTAAACGTCGCATTTCATTTCACCGACAATTTTGTAATAAGCACGGTATTCACGCTGTGCTACACAGTTGTCTTCAAAACAGTAGAATGGTCTCAAACACTTCTTTCTCAGCTATGCTGAGATACTTCGCTTGATTTGAGACCCGACAGGCATTGAAAAATGATAGAAGGGTAAATTTGCGCAGCTGTTTCTGAAGGACCCCTAAACTGGTTACTAAGCAACCTGGCTCAGAGCTTTTAGTGTGTCCGTTAAAATGCCACAAAAACAGTCAGTGAAATACAGTACTATTTAAGAACCATTAATTAATTTAAAAAAATAACAAGAAAACACACACATGGTATTGAAATAATATTTCATAAATGTTCAGGGAGTATCCATCATTTATTTATTTAATAAAAATCGTAGTATTATACCCCTTTGACATAGTGCCATAGCAGAACCTCCAAAATAATAGCTGCTACAGCCAAATCGTAACAGATGGCATCTCTGCATAATAGACTCTCTGTATTTCTTTTTTGTGGTTTTATGAATGAGCATGAAATTGCCTTGGTGCCCTTGGGTTGGATTTACATTTTGCCTTTTTGCCCCCTAGAACTGCCTTGGAGCCCCTGAATCTTCACACCCAGTGTTTTTGCCCCTCATGACCTTAACTTCATGCCCTGACCCTGCATTTCTTCATTCACCTGTTGAACTACAATGTGGTAGGTTGTGCTTTTGGTCTTATTATGATATGAACGATTCATACCTCTATTACAATCGTATATATATATATATATATATATATATATATATATATATATATATATATATATATATATATATATATATATATATATATATATATATATATACACACATATATATATATATATATATATATATATATATATATATATATATGAAAATATTAAGATTCATGGATACTTTATTCATTACACCCCTATAAATCCTCTCTACCTTTTGCTTGTTTTTCAGATTTGCTCTTAAATGTTGATGAAAATCAATTAACATTCGGAATAATAAAACACAAATATTGACACATATTACACTACCATATACAGCCCTGGGAAGATGACCAAACTGCAATGATCTCCATTTCATGAAACCTATTAGGTGTTAGGAAAAACTTGAAATGTAGTAGAGTTATAGCTTTAAAGTATTAAGGGATTTTAGTAAAAACATTAAGGTTGCTATAACCTGGACTGTTGTCTCTTGCTGTCATTTGCATAAGAAGCGCCATCTGCTTGCGTTCTGAAAGTGGATACCCAAACAGAATGCTGACTGGAGCCGACTTCTTGCTCCCTGTCTCTTTCTTAACTTTCTTCTTGTCTGGGCCACCTTTCTCTGCAAAAAAACAAACAAACAAACAAATATTTAATAACCTTTTAGTAAAATTAGGTTTTAGCTGTTCAAAAAACACCAGGACAGCAGACTGCACTTACCTGAAACATATCAACAGTTCTTTTGCAGTCAGTGTTCAGTACAAATATTAAGGTAGAGTGTGTTTTGCCAGATTACCAGATTAGAAATTAAAATAAACAATGAATAAATTAAAAAAAGTAGAGTCCCGCCTATTTAAACACAAGTTTAAACTAAATTCAGCCAACAATCTCAATATGCTAATTGTAAATACAACTGAAAATGTGGAAAAGCACTTTATATAAAACAGCAATCTTCTAGCAGGCAGGAACAGTCGAAACTGGTAAACCATTTTACCTGAGTAAGTCCTGTAAGGAGGGATTACTCTTTCTCCCCAGGTTTCACTTGTGTGTCCTGGATCTGAATCTACAGTGCAAGCAGAAAGATTGGAAAAGGACGATAGCAGGGAAGAAAATGCACCACATACATAAAGCAGGCTGGGAACACTTACTGAAAATGGTTTATGGACAAACTTGCCATTTTCCCAGCCTGCACAAAGGGAGAAGAACATCAGAAACAGAAATACATCAGATGGCATGACTTTTAGAATGCGTAAAACAGTTTTCAGTGTGGCTGAATAGGGATGAGTGGTGGGCCAGCATAGGATGCCCAGGGTACGAGAACCGTCAATAAATAAATAAATACCATGGTAATCTTAATATCAATGTATAAATTGTGCAAGTTATAAAATGAAAACTTACTAAAAATGGAGAAATACTGTAAACTAATTTGAAAGTCCCAAATATAGCAGAAAAAGCACCCTAAAAAGTTGTACAATTTATAATTTATACTGCCACAGTATGTAGTATTCTAGCTATTATTAAGATATATCCTGTGCTGCAGTGTACAAAAAGATACATTTAAGCTGTTTAGTTGATAGTAAACAGAATTAGTAAATGGTCATTCATGTTGCTTATAAAACACAAACCTTTACTAACACAGGTTATCATTTAAGAGAAGAGAACCATTATCAAAATACAGTAATCATTTTCACACTATCACTGTAGCTTTTATTAGGCAGCATTATAAGAAAATCATAAGGATTTGTCACTGATGGTGAAGATAGTTATGTGGCTAAACATTTGTATCTTTACCTCTTCAGCTCTTTGCAGTGCTTTTATAAAAATTATTGATGTGTTTGGAGAGTTCTGTTTATGTTTTGCTGCAATAATCCAGCTGTGTACAAATCTATTTTTATTTTTACCACTGAAGCTAGGTGAGAAAGCTGAATACTGTCGTTTTGTACAGGATGTTGAACAACGTTATTATCATAACCCTGGTTCCCTGAAATAGAACTGTAAACATTACCAAATGGGTATTTACCTCCTAAAGACCCAAAACCTGAATACATATATCAAAGCAGCTCGCCCCTGAGGGCATAAAAGGACTGCACTCACAGAACTCAGCGTAACTTTTCCTTCAAGCCTGCTGCAATCATGGATTATTTATTAATAAGTAATTAAGGCTCCACCCACGAATATAAAAGGACCCACTCACGGCTCAGAAGGGGGAGAGTGTCAGAGGTGAGGCAAGAGAGAGACGTGAGTTTGAAGTAAGAGAAAAACAATTGCTATATACCGATATACTTGTTTGTGTTTTTGTTTATTTGTTTGGCCAACATGCCCTTTTGTTTTTGTTTGTTTAAACTGTTTCTTTATTATTTTAATAAAACACTGAGCGCAGCTGTAGCGCTTCAGTCTCAGCCCATACTTTGTTTTTGACTACTGCTTCCTGAACCTGACGTCACCACCCACATGCCACACAAAGCCATATGTGACAGCTACCCATTTGGACAGCCTCTGCTTAGACAGGGCTTGACCATGGGACTTCGCCCCATAGCAGACAAAAAATTGTTTGGACTGCCTCCCACTTTTTGCCCTGTCAACATAATACGCTAGTGCCCACACAGGACACAGAGCATGGAGCTGCCGCTCTCTGTCAGACATGAAATGCAGAGTAGATTTCGGCAAAAAAGTAAGATTGGTATGGAGTGTAACCTATGTCCTGGCTTCTGCAAAAATTAAACAGGCTTTCGCAATTGAGAATGCCTGCATCTCACTCACCCACTTTGCAGAGGTGATTGCAAGCAAGAAAGTCGCTTTAAGCGATACGCATTCTGTTCACACCGCGGGTAGCAATGTACAGGGATCGCAAGCTACACAAGACTGAGTGAAGCCTGCTTGTTAGTAAACTAACAGCCATCGTAATGGTGATGCAAAAGCTGTCACGAAAACAGCATCAAGATGCTGTGGGACGAGAAAAGAAAAATGGCGCTGCGTTCTGTGCATGCAGTCCGGGGCGGACATGACTACGTCACAGAGGCTCTGTGAGCAGCTTTAACCCTTTGCGGACCATTGTCAGACTGGGTCCGACATTGCAATTATTCCCACCAGGTCCTTTGTCGGACCCTGTCCGACATCATTTTAAAAACGCAAAAAAGTCGGTTTTCAACGGAAAAAGCCGAGAAAACCATTCAATGGCCAAGTGAGAGCGAAAGGGCGAGACAAGCCGATAAAAAAAAAAAAAGGCGTATCTCATGAATAGTCATAGTACCCCATTGGCATCAGATGGATGCGGTCGTATGGAAACAAGCTGGGAGTACAGTATCAGCGCAGAGACACTCCACGGACATTTGCAGAGCTTTTTGAGATGTTATAGCAATAAAATAATGACTTGGATTGCATTATTGAGGAGTTTGGTGATAAAGCGAGTCATCAGGAGACGATTGATCGGTATGTACGACTATTATTATTATTATTTTTTATTTGGTAGCATATGTGGCGATAGCAAGCGAAAGTGGTGGCGGGGCTGGAGATCCCTAGTGAGTGCTTTGTTGATATGCAGGGCCATTTAAACCCGTTTGACTGTGAAAAAAATACTTTTAAACAGCGTCTAAAATTAACTGCGCGTGAAAAAATTAATTAGACCTGGCGAGCCTGACGCAGAATTAATAAATGGACCGCAAAGGGTTAATATATTTATTCAGGTTTCGGGTCTTAAAGAGGTTAATACCCATTCGGTAATGGTTACATTTCGTACTCAGAAGGGAACAAGAAGTTGTTCAAATGAAAATTACCGTTTCCTTCACTATGTTCATAGGAACGAAACAAGAACATAGCATTAACCATTGTGTACCGTAATTGCGGTATTTGCAGTGCAGCAAAACAGAAACTGTATCAATACCGTAATGTGCTTAACCCTTGGTAACCCATAAACCTGCATATTGACTCACACCTACCTGGGACTCTCAGTCATTTGTATCTTTAACCTTTGAACTATCAAGTGTACATTCTGAAAGCATACATTCTGCTAAACAAGGCCATTGCTCTGCCTTGGAAAAAGTTCCTTTACTTAATAGAAATGTATTTCATCAAATACAGAACACCACCAATAAAGGTTTTTGTAAACTTATATACATTTCTCATTTCAGATCTTCCCTCTTTGAAAAGAAATCACACATTGATGCAACATACAGTGGTATCTGTATTGCTGAAAATGACAATGGCCTGACACACGAGGGCGCTCAATGCAAATTCATCAGGAGCTGTTTTTTCTAGATAGAGATGAGAAAGGTAAGCACCTGTATCCGAGTCTCTTTCCTCATTTCTGGTTGGACTGACAGTAAAAGGAAGCTTGCGTTTCATGGAAGACTTCTGCTTCACCTCCTTCCCCAACAGTTCACTTCGGTCCAGCTTTGGAGTATTATTGAATGCTGGAATCTTTTCCTTATTCTGAAAAAAACCAATAAAAAATAAAAAAATTAAACCTTTAATTATAAGACAGGTGATACATGTTTCGATTGTTTTCTTAGATTCTGTCTAAAATGTTTGTCAAATATAGGATTGACCTTGATGTTGAGACAGAAGTAAGTAGACAACATTTATTTTCTAATAAATATTTATTTAAAATCTTTCCCTATACATAAAACATGTTGCACACATGTGTTTTTTGTTCTTATTAATGTTTTAACTATGGGTTTTCAGATCGGTTACAAACAGTTTAAATGTTTGAAAAGTATAACTAAGGGTTTAAATGTTTAGGAAAAAAAAAACTCTTTGGAACTCTCTCCCAGCTTTGGTGCGTGATGCTCCCACCATCGCTCCATTTAAATCAACTCTCAAGACCCACATGTTCTCTCTTGCTTTCCATGCTCTTTAAGTCTGCTATTTGCTATTAGCTGCTGTGTTGCTGCTACTATTTCATGTATTATGCTACTATCATGCATTATACACTGTTTTTTTTGTTGTTATTATTTTATTATTATTATCATTTGTTTATTTAGCAGACACCTTTATCCAAGGCGACTTACAGAGACTAGGGTGTGTGAACTATGCATCAGCTGCAGAGTCACTTACAACTACGTCTCACCCGAAAGACGGAGCACAAGGAGGTTAAGTGACTTGCTCAGGGTCACACAATGAGTCAGTGGCTGAGGTGGGATTTGAATTGGGGACCTCCTGGTTACAAGCCCTTTTCTTTAACCACTGGACCACACAGCCTTTACTGTACAGCATGTATTATGCATTTCTCTGTATTTAAAGTATTATGGATTTTCTTGCTGTTACTGCATCTTGTAAAACGCTTTGTAATGGTGGTCCACTATGAAAGGCGCTATATAAAATAAAAATTGATCGACTGATTGATAAGGACTTCCCTGTCATGGAAAGATTTGCTAATCTGAGAAAAATGGCTTCCTTGCTACCTACAGGGCAGATGGCTGTCAGAACATTCAACACGAGTCTTTCTTTGTTTCACTGCCTGAGAAAGAGAACTAGAAACCTCTTGTAAATGCAGGATTTTTTACAGTAATTAAAGTGAAATACATCATTTGATTTTAATAGATTCGAATTAAAAGATATTTATTTTTGAAACCTGCAGGCTCTTATTTTATTTATCTTTTATTTATTTTTTGCATTAATAATTTCCTATTAATGCACTACACTTAAACATATACACTTTTTATTCAGAATACAGGGAATGTATTAATCCTTTAGGTGAGTGATTATCCCATATGTATCACCCTCCTACCCCCCAATTTTGTCTTAATGCTTTTTTGCAACATTTAATGTGTAAATAAAAGTCATAAATTCCCCCAAAGCTGTACACAAATTGCATTGTGTTTTGAAAAGTGTTATTCAGAATTGTTTTGGGTTTGTTTCTGTTTAAGAAGCATTTTAATATTATATTATTATTATTTATTTCTTAGCAGACACCCTTATCCAGGGCGACTTACAATTGTTACAAGATATCACATTATTTTTACATACAATTACCCATTTATACAGTTGGGTTTTTACCTGAGCAATCTAGGTAAAGTACCTTGCTCAAGGGTACAGCAGCAGTGTCCCCCCACCTGGGATTGAACCCATGATCCTCTGGTCAGGAGTCCAGAGCCCTAACCACTACTCCACACTGCTGCCACAGGTGTGTTAGGAGTATTTTTAATTTCCTAAACATTTAAACCTTACACATTATAAACATTTGTAACTGATCAGAAAACCCACTGTTGAAACATTAATAAGCATAAAAAACTCATGTGCACAACATGTTGTATGTATAGGGAATGATTTTAAACAAATATTTATTAGGAAATAAATGTTGCTAACTTACTTCTGTCTAAACATCAAGTTATTTTTTAATTTTTATCATGAGTGCTGTGAAAAATGCAGGCTGCTTGAGAGAATTACAGTTTAACATTTACTTTCAATCCTTCTTGTGCATCATACATGACCAATGGTTTAGAATTTGTTATATAATAAAACTTGTAGCAGTAGCCTGTAGCCTGTACTGCTACTTTCCATTTCAACAAATAAAGTAGATCTAATTGTTACTTTCTGTCCCACTATAGAAGGTGTAGATTGATCGACTTGTAGTAATAGCACTACAAAGCAATTCTGTCTGCGTGTTAAGGATTGATAATTTTGAACAAAGTCCCATTCCCTTTCATATCTTGTCTGCCGAATGCAGGAATGTTTATATTATTACAGAATAATCTGTGCTCCAGATAAGCTGCCTCCTGGATGTTTTATGCATTGCAAAAATATGAATTACACAGGATATTTAATGCGTAACCAATATGCAAAGCAATTCTGCTGCACAGCTTGAGCTCCCATGTTATCAAGCTTCTTGTACTTCGTTGGTTCCCGGCGTCTCAATGGTCAATTGTGAATATACTGCATGGGGTAGTACGGTTTAATGCAGTCACTTACAATGCATGTTTGTGACTGGTGAATAAGCTACTGGATTATCAACCTAACCTACCAACCGAATTTCTGGAATAAATACAATATTCTGTGCTTTGAGAGTCGGGATGCTTTATATTACTATAGTAAGGCGATCAATAGGGAATACAACATTATCGTTTCTTTATAAATATATAGTATGTACATGCAGGCGTAAGCATACTCCATCTGCAGCATAGAAATAAAAAATTCTGTTTCTTTTATGGTTTTTTGCTTTAGTCATATTGTTTGTGGTGACCAAAGCAAATCATATTTTTTTGTTTTTACTGTAAGACCAAGTACAGTAGTTCAAAGTAACATTACAGTTAAAATGTAAGGCTATAGTTAATGCATATCCCATAAGTTAGCATTGAAGTACGTACAGTATTTATTGAAAGTACTTATGACTAAGGTAATGTTGCATTTTACTCACCCAAAATACATTTTACTCGTAGAGGCTACGTCTGCAGGATAAAATGTATGAATCAGGCTCAATTTACGTATTCATTTATTTCAGTTTTACAGCCAAATTAAAAACCTGTCCTGTCTCAAATGTGCACAGTATCAGCATGATTTTCAAAAGGGGTAAAATAAGAACTAGGTCGCAAAATGATTTTTAAAGCCTGATTAATGTAACCACATCACTTGATTTATATTTGTAAAGCGTCAACAAGTGAATACACGACTCATTTAATCTAAATCTTTTGAAAGCCGTATACTTAGTGACCCAAATCAGGTTTTAGAAATCACTTCGCAACCTATTTATTTTGCCGCTTTGGAAAATCATGCTGTATGCCTCTTTACATTTTAGAAATGTGGATGTCTGCAGCCGGCAAGAATGGTCCAAGTCCATAATGTTTGTTTCTCTCGCTATGAAAGGAAACCCAAAAAGAAGTAAAGGACATAAAAGTTATTCCCTTTTTTTTTGTTAAGCTACATTGCTTTGCTCTATTGAATGCAATGCTACTACTGGTCCTAGACGGAATCTACAAACAGGTTTGGAAAACAATATTGTTTTTGTTTTGCTGTATATATAATTATGCTGCTATTGTATATATTAGCTGCTGGACTTTCTGGTAAACTAACAAAACCACTGACCCATTAACCTCAGTGGATGTTACATTAAGCACTTGCTAATGCTTTTGTACTTTACTGCCTGGGACTGAAGATTTTTTTTATGTCTGTGATCCATATTGCATCATTTTGTGTTCTATGTTGCCACGGATGTTTGAATGTTAATTAAAATGATCATTAACAAGAGTGAGATTTAACTATTATCATTCATGTGTGATTTCTGTCGTATGGTAGAAGGTAAAAAAGGCATACACAGTTTAACAAGCCTCATGCTCAGCTATGATCAGCAAAGAAAAAAGCCTAAATAAAGTGTTCAGATAAATTATCTAATTCAATTTGAAGACACTTCCCCATTATTGATTGGTACTAAAAAAATGTGTAAATTGAAAACACAGTAAAAGTTAGGAAATATAATCCTGCAATTAACAGGTCCCTATGATGTCATGTACGGTGTACTCACATATTTCAAACTTTACATATGATTTGTATCAAATTAGCTGTATTATGGGCTTGCTTGTATCCAAATATCTCATATGGAGTCAGTCTCAATGGGGCTGACGGACCACCCTGTAGTGTATGAATTATCCTTACGAGTGCAGAAAATATAAACCGTGTTCACAGCGCTGTATTGGTGCATAACCATAGAACTGTATAAAAACAACATAGGCTATGTAATAATCGCAGACAGATGGACACACTGATGAGGGTCACGGGTTCAATCCCTTGAGCAAGGTACTTTACCTAGATTGCTCCAGTAAAAACCCAACTGTATAAATGGGTATTTGTATGTAAAAATAATGTGTAAAAAATAATGTAATTGTATGTAAAAATAACGTGATATCTTGTAACAATTGTAAGTAGCCCTGGATAAGGGCGTCTGCTAAGAAATAAATAATAATAATAATACAGTGATTGCATCTGTATTTGTCACCTTATTTTTTTAAATTTTTCGTGCAAACTCCATGGCCGAAAATGTATTTAAGAAAAATAAAACCGTGCTCAGTTCTTCTCAGTGCTGTGAAAGAGCGGGCTCGAAATGTCCACTCTGCTCCACTCCAGCAACTACCCTGCTCCGCTCCCCCGCTCCATATACAATTGGCTCACTCCGCTCCCCTGCTCCATATACAATTGGCTCGCTCCGCTAACACTCTCTGTCCTCAACACAGGGCTGGATTAACCAATATGCCAACAACACCATTTGCCATAATATGCATAGGGCCCCCAACATATGGGTTAGCGTAGGGTCCCCACATCCTTTAATCAGGCCCTGACTACAGTCGTTTTCGGTTTTAGCACAAGCACAGTAGTCTTGATGTCCATAAAATAAATGGGCATCATATCTGTGTTATTTCTCAGCATCCGAATGCAAATGCTCATTAATTAGTTCCAAATCAGCTCTCTCCACACAGAAGCGGCATGTTTTATTCAGATGTGACTACTTGGGAAACAAGCAACGTGTGTAAGTGAATGTAAATGGATGGAAAGGTTTGACAGAAATGGATTGTCAAAAATGGTCCTATTTAGTAGCTGCATGTATATCAAGCTATTGAAAAAACTTAATTCTAAAAACTGGGTCTTTTAATTCTCCTGCCTTCACTTCCTCCAAACAAGTTGTGTCTAGTGGATGGGAGATAACTCCCACAATGAAAGTCATGCCTGTTGTATGCTACCTTACTGGCACACGTCCTTTAGTTATGTGAACACCCAGTGTGGGTTACATGTTTTAATATTGAAATCGGCAATGATAACCAAAAACACTTTCATGGACATTGATTAAAGGAAAATACTCAAACTAAGAAGCAATTTCGGCTGACACAGGAACCATTAAATTGACAAAAAAAAATAAACCACACAATCCCCTTTACATTTCAGAACCTCCCCTTTTAACCTCATAATAAATTCAAATCATATTACCTTCCTTCCAGATTGTTTCTCTACCATGGTGCTGTCCCTGTCAGTCCCAGGTTTGGCCATCTTACAGCTCTTAACTAGCTGCAGCACTTAGGCACCTCATAATGCACCTGGATAAGTAAAGCATGAGGATTGTGTTTAGTCAGAGACGTACAGCATCATCACAATGTGTATCATGTTAAAAAAGAGAGCAGCTTGGGAAATTAATTCATCTTTGTATCAAAACAGTTAAAAATAAAGATTTGTGGATTCTATTATGCTTTTTGGTCTTTGTTCTTCTGTTTGTGGCTTTTAGTGTTTCTTATTGTTAAAAATGGTCAAAACTTTAATAAATGAAGACAAAAAACATTTGTGTACCATAACATTAAGACAGAAAGTAATATAACCACATGCAGTGCATTTCTAGCCTCTAAAGGTATTCAGTAACCGCATTACATATACTGTACTTCACCCACGCACTGTCAACATTCTCTAGGATTTTTCATTTGAAGCACAATGAAAATAATTCAAGTGATACTGTAACAAACCCAGTGAGAATATTGTTTAAATTCAAGATTTCTTCACCAAGGAATCCCATACTCGCATCATTTGATGAGAATGTGGAAATAATTATCTTTTATAGATGTACCATGAAAAGGAGGACAAAAGGAAACTTTCCAGATTCTGATTAAATCAACTATCCTCTTTGAACTAGAAATACAATTATACAGTAGTTGCAATCACCTACTGTATCTATGCTGCAAGGTTGGCGAACTACAGTAGCAGTGACAATTTCACACCAGACAGCATGCAACTGCGCAACTGTGTTTTAAAAAGAAAATTTTGACCAATACAAAACCTGAAATGCTCTTATATAGTGATGGCCAAGGTTGCCCCAGTTGTTTCTTCTAACTTAGCTTGTGTTTTTTATACACGTTAGAAGAAACAACTGGGGCAGTAACCTTGTTCCCCATCGGTTTTACAGTTGTGCCTATTTGCTTTGTGCTGGGCAAGGTTGCCCCAATGGTTTCTTAAAACCTGGCTTGTGTTTTTGATATCTCCACTTTAAATGGCTGGGCACTTTTGATAACTTGGCATTTTTGTTTCAGATATCACTACTTTTTTCACTTAATGGATAATAACACACACACACACACACATTACGGGAATAGCACAATTGTTCAACTTATATTGAGGCAATGTATTGCTGTTTAGTTAGGGTAAATGTAGTAGCCTAGTCTGTTGAAAGGGTTAAGATGTGAATCTGTGTAGCGTAGCGGTTATGTAGTTGGAGTGAAAGTATGAATAGTTAGGGTTCAAATCCTGCCATTATATATATATATATATATATATATATATATATATATATATATATATATATATATATATATATATATATATATATATATATATGCAAAAGTATGTCTGTTCAATGAAAGTGTCATTCATATCAACTACATTTTTTCACATTAAAAATGTGTTTGTTACACATAAATAAAATACATTTCATTTTTTAAGTTTGGAATATAAACGCTGTGTGGGAATTGAACCCAAGACCTGCTTCCAATGCAGCTTGCAATGCAGATGCCCCAGCTTTCACGCCACAAAGTTTGTCCTTCCATTGTACAACATTTTTTAACAAGTAACGAGACAAACAAGATTTTGTAAATAAGGATTATGTATTATCCTGATTGTACTGAAAGTTTTCATCTGATTTTGCAAACTATCATAAAAAGATTGATCCGACTGATAGGCTCTGTGAAGGTGTGAGCTGGCTCGTTGCACGATTCACCGACAAGCACAACCGATGAAGGTGGCCGGTGAAGAGTTTCGTGTGGGCCCCTGCCTGCGCTGGAGACTGGGCACAAATGAGACAGTCGTCCAGGTAATTGAGAACTCTGATGCCTCCAAGTCTCAATGGGGCCAGAATAGCTTCCATGCACTTCGAAAAGGCACGGGGCGCTAGAGAGAGGCCAAATGGCAGTACACAGAACTTGTACGCTGTTCCTTGGAACGCGAACCTCAGGTACCTCCTGTGCGTTGGTCTTATGGGGATGTGAAAATAAGCGTCTTTGAGGCCCACCGTGGCCTACCTCCTGAGCCACCATCGTGGCGTCTTGCGGTTCCGTGACTGATGTTGGTCAAGCCCCGAAATGGAGGGGGACCGTGCTCGAACTGCAGAGTAGCCGGTTTGAACGGTCTTAAGCACCCAGATGTCCGTGGTGCACTGATGCCAATACTCCAGATGGCTCCATGAGAAGGGGCCCTGGGCCTGTGCAGCCGGCTGTGCAAGTCTTTGAGGCTGCTGGGGCTTTGGGTGCCAGTTTGCCACTAGTTTGCGCACTGGAGGTGGTCGTTTGGGAAGCAGGTGAACCAGCTCCTTCGCAGATTCTAGCGCTCAGTGAGAGCGCTGCAGCATCTCGTCCATCGCGGGACCACACGTACGCCTAATCAGGCATGTGTGCCTGGGAAAGCCAAAAACTGACTACATGCAACTATGCAACCTACAGTCTGCCCATTAAGTTTTGATACAGACAGCAGGTTCTTGTTAACCAGGTGAGGGCCTGTGACTGTCAGAGAGGGACCTCAGCAAATAGGACTGGTAGGCTACCAGAATACTATTATAGTTGCCCAGCCGTGCAACGAATGCACTGGCTGAATAGGCATGCTTGAGGATCACCCCTGAGACCCGGCACTGCTTGTTGGGCCAGATAGCATCCTTGGACAGAAGCGCTAAATTAGGTGCCTGCACCAAAGCGGCAACTGAAGCCTCCACTGGTGAAAACTGGGCCAGGCACAACGTTTCCGCATTATGCACCCTATACAGGGTGTCCATCGACCAGGAAACAGCAGAGGCTGAGCTGGATGATCCCAGGATGACTGTATCTCAAAAAGAAAATCCGGGTGCACTGGCAGGGACAAGGGAGAGGTGGTAGCCTGATCAAAGATGGACTGCCTTGTCTCACCTTCTGTCGGCCAGGGACTTGCAAGACTGCAGTGACCCTCTTCATCAGCGGTAGAACCTCTGCCGACAGGGAGAGCTTAACCGCAGGGGGTGTGCTGTCGGACTCCACGTCCTCATACAGGAACGCTAGCTCATCAGAGGCAGCGATGGACAGCATGTCCTCCTGTTGTCAATCTGCGCTCGCAGTCCCCTGGGGTCCCCAAGGGGACAGGCGAGGCAGTCGGCACCAAACATTCACGCAGTAACTCTGTGAGCACCGTTCCTTGGTGTGAAACAGCTGCCCAGAGCTTTTCCATCTGCTCTATCGTTGTCTGTCAAACCTATCGTTTGGAACGGTGACTTATTTTTCTTACTCGTGGGAGGAGAAGGAGAGGCAGAGGAAGATGAAGACGGTGAAGACGGTTCACTGTGTGGGTTACATGGGGTGAGGACACAGCAACCTCTCTAAGAGGGTGATGGGGAAGAGCGCTGTGCAGGAGTAAGGGACGCAGAGTGCTCTGTAGAGCTGCGGGAGAGATACTTCTCCAGTGCGCTTAGAGAAATGTGCACACAACTCGCAGAAACTGCAGATCACCAGTGCTCTGGCCCCAGGCAGGAAGAGCATCTGCCGTGCTTGTCCTCAACAGGCAGACTGGCCTCGCATGTCTCGCAGGGATAAAACCCAGACATGATGCAAGCAAGCAAGCAATGCATTGTGCAGTATACAGATGCTACCTCAACCTGCGTATAGATAGAAACCAGTCAGGTCACAACCTGAACCAGACCGGTTTTGTATCGGACCGGGGGCGTGAACACCGGTCGAGCCGTGTAGGACCAGGTGGAGACCAGGTCGGTACCGGTGCGGTACCAGGTCCACCGGTTTGCAGTTACCGCGGGTAGCACTGTACACGGATGCCCACCTGTACAAGCCACTGGCAAAACCACTCAGTCAGTACTCACATGAGACTGAGGGAAGCCTGCTTGTTAGAATTAACTAACAGCCCTTGTAATGGTCATGCAAAAGTCATCACCAAAACGGCATCAAGATGCTCTGGGAAAGAATGCAAGCAACCGCAACTGAAGCAAGTACCTTGGTCCTGCGCAGCACTGCTGAACCCAGCAGCTGCTCTCACTACATGTGTGCCGCAGCACACGCTGCAAACAGGCCTGCCCTCTCCGTGAAAACAGTAAAACAGAATGACAAAAAAAAAAGTTTTTTCTCAGCAAAATACAGTAATAACAATTACTTATAAATATACAAACCAACTCGCAATTTTAGCCGAAGCCAAAACAAAGTCAAAATGCTATTGCAGCCTGGGAGAAGAGCACAAAATCATCCGACTTATGTTGCTTGATCCCTGGGAAGGAGCGACTGAAGCAACTGGTTTCATGCGGGCCACAAGGCCATAGTGGGATGTAACAAACAGGTTGTAGTACACAAATACGAGTGATTAGTAAAACTAATACAGTGATTATTCTCAATATCACATATAATTTGTGTAAAACACAATAAAATGCAAATATAAAAGCAAAAAAAGTAACAAGCATTTATCTGAACTAGGCTCTCCTGTTTCAGGTCAGTCTTGAAAGGAAAAATGGCACCGAGATCTGTGCTAGCAGCCCCTTTATGCCCTTGGGGGCGGGCCAAAAAGCTTTGATATTTCTTATTCAGGTTTCCGGGTCTTAAGAAGGTAAATACCCATTTCGTACTTGAAAGGGAACCAACCAAACCAAGCAGCAAATGTAATTGCAATCTTTCCCTATACACGTGTAAACACAGATCAACAACAATTATTTTTTGCTTCGTTGTGATATTTTATTTGCTTTTTAGTTAACTGGTGAAGGTTGATAAATGATATATTTATAAATGCGCACGTGTACTGCTGCATGTACCCACTACCAGCATACAATTAATGGTCTACCTTTACTGTTTTCAACATTTGATTCATTCAAGCTTTCAGTTAAACTGACAACAATTCCAAAATTCCAAAACAATAGTAGCAGTACAGTACAGTCACCACTACTCTGTACAACCAAATACAACTTGCAAAATCACATTCAGTTGGCTTGCAACATCCCCCCCATCCCCACCCAAAAACAAACAAACAAACAAAAGAAAATCGTGGAGCGCAGCTGCACCACTTAACCAGCAAAATTCAATTCAAAATTTGAATTACTTTTATTATTATTATTTTCCAACAAAACATATTCTAGCCTTATTTTAAGACGACTGTGAACAAGCCAGTAATCAATAAAACAGCAGTACATCCAAACATTTTAATAAATCAATTACCGCTATGTAACAAGATTTATCAGTTTGAGTAATAACTTGATTTAGTTAATATTGAATCATACATCGATGTACTCAATATTTTAAATGTTAATAGCTAATTAGTCACAAAAACGTATTCATTATAGGCATCAATTGAATTTTTAAATGAATGTTATCAAGTACAAAAGTTAGTATGAAAACATTTCTCCAAAAGAAAAAAAAACATTCCAGCACCTCAAAACTACAAATGCATTCAAACTCCTGCCTTTTTTTGTTCTTTATACTTTGCAAAACGTATTCTTTGGTAGCGGATTCGACCTATTATAATTTTATTAATACTGAACACACGTTTTACGTCTGCCAGCAAAGCGATCACATGACCTTAACACTGCCCTGTTGTGAGAGCTCTCGCTCTACATCCCGCCTTCATGTAGGCAATCTGTTAGCTCTGATTTGTGAATTTCTGCTTTGATTGACAGTCCGCCAATACTGCCTTGCTACACTTTATTTTTCTTCAGGTCATCGGCGCCTGCTTTTCGCTATTAATAGAAAAAAATACATAGAATGTTATTGCTCCCGCGGCCCACCTGGGATTGTGTCGCGGCCCACAGTTTGGGAACCACTGGATTACTGAATTACGAAACAGTTCCTGTTGTAATGACCATATCCCTTTACCTAAAAATACTATAAAATCGGAAGCAATTTTAGAATCAGACGCATTCTTGAAGACAAACAAATGCAGACCTAGATTTTAAATACTGTAGCTTGATACCTTACTGCTGCCTGCAAGTATAAACATGAGCGAGAAAATTACACATACCTACTCCTTTAAATATAAAGCTCACCAGCGGGTTTCATCTTTCATTCTCAAAAGGTTTAATAGACCCATGATGAGAATGATTATTATGATTGATATTATGATCAAATCCGACAGGCAATTATAGAATTGTCCAGCTAGAATTAAAAAATAAAATAAATAGCTTAACCAAGCATTTATCAATGGTACCATTTATCGGTCGTTTAAGGTTAAAGTGATGGAAATTGCAATAAAATAAAATATTGCAAAATTACTTTTAAAACAATAAGAATTGCTGTCATTTACGTTAAACTCCTAGTGATGAGACATCTCAGTTGCAGGCTCTCCATGATTTTCACAATAAAACTTAAGAATGGATCTGGCCTGGGGCATTTTGTTCTTACAATCATATATTGTATATACACTGTAGGGCACAGTGAACCCTATTGAAAATATCCCACCCTCAAACTTTCAACATTACTTTGTGTATAAGTTAATGACACTAGGAACTTACTTTAATAATTTTAAAATGAATGTACCCTACATTAATGTAGTCAGTACGACACGAGCAGTACGTGGGGTTGGGGTGAACGGCACTGTACATTTAGGGAAGTTTTTGGACCACCATCTTGAAATCTGACAAATTTACCCCATTTAAATGTTTGCTTTCAATATTCAGTGTATTGCATATATAGGGGTGTAGTGGGACTTTTTTCGCTGCTACGCCATTTACAGTACATATTTCTACTTGTTAAAATGAAAGGCAGGCAATCCAACACAGTAAAGTAGCCTACCGGTGTCACATTAATTTATGCTACCTATCAAATGTTCCTACTTTGCGTACTGCGCATGCCCAGACTACTTTCCCATTGCACTGGGCATGTCCAGTGTGCCAGTGTGATGGAGTCAAATGGCTTCCTCACGGAATGCATCCCGTAAATGGACTGTCTAAAATAAACAATGCAGAGATTTTTGACCAATACTTTTCTTTGTGCCGGTTGAGCATGTCAGTCTTATAAATGTACCTCATCACTGTACAAATAAACTAAGCAAATAATACCACTGTAAACTACTGTGCATGGAGAAAAGGGGAAGAAATAATTATGCAGACCTGACAACCATGAACATTTTTTTTTTTTTTTTTTGGAGTACCACCCTTGACGCGGACATAATACTAGGGGGGTCCGGGGAACATTTTCCTCTGGTGAGTTTTGCTGAGATTAGCTATGATTGTTTCAGTTTAAATTTAAATGTGTGTGCTTACCTTAGTATAGATAAAAACCTTTTTCATTTCTACCAACTGAAAATTATTTAAAGTACAGAGATATAACCATGTTGGTCGTATGTTTGTATTTTATTTACTATCAAAATGTAAAAAATGTATACGCTTCCCACAAAGCGAGTTGTTTAAAACAAAGAGAATACAATTCAATCTTCTCCCCAACAAAGCACTTTCAAAAAAGGAAAGAAAACTTGCAAATAGTCACTGAGTTTCAAGTGTAATAGCTTCCTATAAAGTGAGTTGTTTAAAACAGTAGAGGAATCCAAACAGGTTAAACTGTACTTTCAGATCTGCCTTTTGAATGTTTAGCTTTATAGGTGGCTGACTTGGCTTTCCTGAGCAAGGTGTCACTAAAGGTTTGTGTGTGACACACTTGCTGCTTCGCGGACATCATGATTTTGTGCGTTACCAGTGAACTTAGCATGTCTGTGTTCAGGCTGGCTCTGTGTTGGGTTTTGTTTTTGGTCACCAAGCTGAACACTCTTTCACAGTCAGCATTACTGTGGAAGATGACCAAAATGCCTAGCATTACTGCAGGAAGACTTGCTTGTCAGCAACCTTGATCAAGATAATCTCTCTCCAGGCTTCGTCAATGCGCTTGGGCAGGATGCAGTCTTCAAAATCATTTACCTGATACAGGCAGAACTCATCCTCCAGTTGGTCTACTGTGACCCCCTCAGGCAGCACAGGCAAAACGATTGATTGATGAAGAACATGAGAGAGCAGGAGCTGACTGGCTGCCTTTTGTGGATGTCTGCCACAGCTGCATGCACCAACACCTCATCTTCAAAAGGAAATTTCCGGATCATGTAGTCAGCAGCTTATGAGAAGAACTGCCTCGCATCCTTGTAAAACTGCCTCAGGTGTAGGCTCGTCTGGCTTTCGATTAAGCATTTCGTTTAATGACCCACTCCAAGTTCCTCATCGAAAAGCTGGTTTTCCATTTTGTTGTGGTCTGTGGGTTTCAAACCTCTTCCCACATTTTTCATTATGACAACAACTTGTTCTGGCTTGCAGAAGCACAGCAATATTTGTTGCAGTTGTTTCTCCAAAGTTGACAGCAGGGTGTGGATGCAGTGTTCTTCCTTCTGCAAAGCTTGGTTTCCTGTGTCAAAAATTGGTAAAGCCCTCTTCAAAAATAATGCATATACCTTGGACAGAGGGTCTGACAGAAACTTGTGCACCTTCTCAGGCTTGGATAGTGAACTCCCAGAAGGTTTCTTCTCATGACACTCTTTGACCTTTTTTTCCTTGGCTGTTTTCTGTTGCTTGGCCACTTCACCCTGTATGAAGAGGAAAGCACTCAAGTTAAACCTTGTCCCAGTTGTTGAAGTTGAAGTTGTAGGTGCTGGCTTTACACTGCTGGCAGTGCTGGAGGATGACGAGGCCTTGGGTGACTTCCAGCCTGCAAAGTGAACTTAGCTGGAGCTGGCTTGGAAGCGGTCTTTGTAGCCTTTGCTGGTTTTGAAGAATTGACCTCTCCAGCAACGAATGAATTCAGAGGACCCCACTGCTCCAGGAGGCGGTTCACTGACCTAGAGAGAGCCACCTGGTGGAGCACAGCTTCAGAATCTTCAGGATATCAGCGTCACACATCTTCTGCACCTCACACAGTGTTGCCTTCCTCTTGCTGCTTTTCTCCAAGTAGTAGTAGATGGTGATTAGATGGTCTTCGATGCTGACTGACAGCTCCCTTGAGGCGCTCTCTGCAGCAATGTGAATAAGGTGGCAAGCACAGCCAACCAAGTAAATGTGTGGGTGTTGACCTTTTATGAAGGCTGCCACCCCCTTTCCCAGGCCTTGCATCACAGCAGCAATGCCAGCTGCAAAGCTGACAGTTAGCCCAAGATATCCCCCTCCTCCTCAGCTCATCATCCACCACACTGAAGATCGCTCCGCCAGTGGACTCTCTACTATCTTCAGTAGTAAAACAGCAATTCTATTGATACTGGCATCAAAGAATATCACTACAATGCGGTACATCTTGATGTCATCAAAATCAGTACTGCCATCTGTAGCAATACTAAAGGGGGATGTCTTTATTGTACCACAATGCACTGTTCATCATGAGAAGCCAATATCTTCACAATATTGGAGGTTTTACTGTGTGCACAACCACACTGCTTGTTGTTGTTGTTGGTGTCGGGGAACATCTTTTTGAACAAGGGTCCAGCGCGGTCTGCTACAGCTAGTGGCAGGTTGTGCTCCACTAGGAAAGATGTGAACAGTGTCTCTGTCCGGATGGTCCTAAAGTCATGTGCTGGCAGGAACATTGTATTAATCTTAGGGACAGACATTACAGCTCTTGCAAACTTCTTGTGTTTGGCCCCTTCTATGTGGCATCTGCAATCTGAAAAAAATGACAACAGTTTAACACAGATTATTTTATTAAAGTAAAGAAACATTTTATACATTGTGTGTATGTAAACATTTACACATATGTGATATATATCTGCTGATATCAACATACAGGAATAGGACATTAAACATACTTAGGGCTTCTGATTTTCGGTTTTAACCAATAAAACCCAATAAAACACCCCCGACACAAAAAAACCAATATTGGTGGATAGCCAATAAACACAGGAAAACACCGTAAAAACTGTGGAAATGGTTAATCTATTCACGTTGACTTTACCCTTTTCACATTTAAAAAAATAAAACCTACTACAAAAATAATAATAAATACATTTCCCTGTGCTGCTGGGCAATGTCCCGCCTTCCTGACTTGTATCTATCATTGATTAGTTCTGAATACTTTAAACCCGCCCCAAATACTGAGTGACAGCACATTCCTACATTTCTATTGGAGACTCCACTTGCGAGATTTAAAACGAGATTACCAGGATCAGGATGGAGGCTTGTTAGCGGGATTTAAAGCTGTATTACAGTTAAGACACGGAGGATTTAAAACAGAATTGTGGCGAAATGTACAAAAATACCTACACACAAAAACCCCAGAAGAATGAGCCCGTGACCATAGGGATTTCGTTGTGGAAGACAGCAAAATACAATTTATAAAACCCGAAAAACAGAAGCCCTAAACATACTTCACAATTTTGCTGAAAAATGAATATACTTTACTCTTGTCATCAGAAGTATGAAATTACAATACTAGCACACAGCTAATTTTTTAATTAAATTTCATAATAAGATATTTAGGGCTTCTTTTTTTCGGGTTTTATTAATTGTATTTTTCGGTGCTTATTTTTAGCGATTTTCAAGTTTTATGTCAATTGTTTTTTTTTGGGGCTTTCGTTTTTGATATACTGTGTGAAAATAGTGTTTGCTTGTCTTACTTTCCAAACTGCTTGAGCGTTTTGTTTTTGTGTGTGTGTGTGTGTCAAAATGTGTATAGTAACTCGACAGTACTTGCACACTTAAGTTATATCTTCTTTCCTTTGCTGTCTTCCACAATGAAATCCCTATGTTCACGGGCTCATTCTTCTGGGGTTTTTGTGTGTAGGCATTTCTGTACATTTCACCACAATTCTGTTTTAAATCCTTTGTGTCTTAACTGTAATACAGCTTTAAATCCTACTAAAAAGCCTCCATCCTGATTGTAATCTCGTTTTAAATCTTGCAAGTGGAGTCTCCAATAGAAATGTTGGAATGTGATGTCACTCAGTATTTGGGGCGGGTTTAAAGTATTCAGAACTAATCAATGACAGATACAAGTCAGGAAGGCGGGACATTGCCCAGCAGCACAAGGAAATGTATTTATTATTATTTTTGTAGTAGGTTTTATTTTTTTAAATGTGAAAAGGGTAAAGTCAACGTGAATAGATTAACCATTTCCACAGATTTTACAGTGTTTTCCGGTGTTTATTGGCTATCCACCGATTTAACTTTTTTTTTTTGTAATCGGGGGTGTTTTATCGGTTAAAACCGAAAATCAGAAGCCCTAAAGATATTACAGTGTTGTGGTGTTATGCTACTAAATGGACACTAAGGGGTCACTATTACTAGTAATAGGCTGAAAAGGAACTACAGCATTGAGGTAATGGAGCAGTTACCGGTGATTACTGTTGACTTGACTACTAAGTTCAATAAAGCGATTAAATACTGTATACACCATTTCCTGCTTTTCACTTATGACTACACAACAATTGTTCATGAAAAAATACTTGTTTCATGTAAAGGTTTGCATATTGTGGACACTTCAGTGATCACATCCAAATCTAAATTATCATAATTGGCATAATCTTAGTATTACAATAATTAAATATTTAATATTAGTACAATCACTATGACAACATATAAAATGGGAAATACATTGAATGTCTTACCTTGAAGCTCCTTGATGACTAATGTCAAAATCTACTTGACACACCGTGCAAAAAGCATGGTGCTCTCGGACTGACGCAGGCAGGGCCACTTCTCGGTGTAGCTTTGAAGAAAATTCTGTAGACTGTGTACACGCTTTTTCTTCTGTGGTGGAGCACCACCACTTCTTTCTTCATCCGCCATTCTCTCTTCAAGGAAAATGCAACAGATGTGCTCACATTTATGTTTAAAAATCAAATGAAACGCTGGAGTGAGTAAATCGAGAAACGTTCAACTGGAGTTATTTTTCTTTTTTTAAATTAAGCGTGTGACGTGTACACTTCCTGCCTATGCGCATATGTTTAGAAAGCTAAACAAATTATGATCAACATGCACATACAATATTATAATTCACCACTGTATACACATATAGATAGACATGTGAGGGCTTCGAAAGTAAGAGAAAGGAGGTTGAATTAAGTGGCTCCGTGAACGTAAAATTAAGGTTAAACGGAAAGGAATTGATTTTCAATTTTTCTTCTACTGTATGTGTGTAATTAAACCCAGATTTACGTAAAAATATTTGATTCCTCGCTTTGTTTTGCGCCGTGCGCTCACTTTGCTGTGTGTATTACTTCATACGAATCAATTGATATTTAATTACTTAGTCATTCACAAACGAAAATAAACTAATAATCTGCACCATATTGTGTAGCTATCTTATGAGACAGGGCACACAGAATCAGACCTTCATTTGCTCGCTCACTCATTCGTGTCAGGTGTGCGTTTTACTCAGCGCAATGTAAGATCTGGTTCTGCACTCTGCCTTTCAAGAGATGAAAAATGTCACTGGGCATCTATCTAGGATTAAGCTGGACTATCTGGGCAACACTATTCTATCACGTGTGTTGTTTTGTATTTTGGCCAGGAAATCATGGTTACCACAGTAATATGACCACTGACCTTTATATAGAGATCAGTGAATGAGACTGGTGACGATGACGAGGGAAAGCCAGGGAGTGGCTGCAAAGTGACTGGAGGTGGTCATAAGCAAACTTCAGAGATAGGATTGGTCGAAATAGGGAGTCCCTAACGAAATGAACCAATCACGTTAGATGCAACACTTTCTCTAGTAACTACAGGTAACATAATAGACGATGACCAAAATATATATTACACATGATTGCGTATCATCTCTGATGAAACCATACCCGCGTATTACCAACTCAAAATGGGTAGCGGACATGCAAAATGCGTACAGGTTGGCAGGTCTGAATTATGTACTTACCAGTAGGTTGGTGAGATACCGTGGGGAAACCTGAAAAAGGAAAAAAACTAAATAAAAGTTTATTTAAATGTTTATATGACAACAGTGAAATTGTAATGTTTAAGTAAAAGTATGCCGATATATTTATCTAGTGGGGATTATTAAAATATAATAGTGTTAAAATACAATGTACCGCTACGGAGCACGGAAATTGCATGGTGTGTTCCATGCCTGCAAGGTATGGGCGACACCATCTTGGGCATGTGCATGTGTAAAACCTCAAGTACACGTATGTAAAACTGTTTTGCAAAAGTAGCATGCTTATTGTTATTATTATTCTTTTATTATTAATAATATTAATACAACTATTTGCCTGGTGTTCTGATAAGTTACTGTATGTTAATTGTATTACATTATTTTAGTTATAGCTACAGATTAAATTTTGGTACAGGTATCAGATTCTGACAAGGAAGCACAATGTGACGCTTCTACATGTCATAGCAAAAATTGACGTTACACCGGTACCTTTCTCCAGACACGTCTCTGTGTGAAAGGATCAAGTGCTCATTGTCTGTTTTATATTTAAAGCGTTGATATTTTACTGTACACATCCACTTGATACAAAAATAAAAAGCAAAACGAACACAATATTATTTGTATTATCGGTACCATACATCGATATGCCAAAAATGAAAAACAACCCACACTTTTTTTTTTTTTTTACATAATACAACAATATGATACACACCCAAATTTCAAATAATATTTGGATTTATTAAAACAACGGTATGTGGTACTGATTTTAATATATGTTTTTGCTATACATTGTGTTTTTGTTTGGTTAAAATATTTCACTCTTTGCAATAATTAGTAATAAAAATGAAAATGGCAAAGATCAGACCACAACAAAGTATCTTCCGTCACGGAAAAGAGATCTACTAAATAATTAATTTAAAACAAGTGAACAACCTTTTTAATCTGTGAAAATAACAAAGATGAACTGTATGGTTGTGCTAAACTCTTAGCCTTTCAAGATACGTTTCTTTCTGTAATATTAAGCAAAAATCAAGATCAAGTTACTTTATTTTGAAGTGGAGCATTAGGCATATGAGTCCGAAAACGCAGAAATCCATTGTGAATCTTGTTACATTCACGCAGGATGTACTGCATTCTCTATAGAAGGGAAAATGTTTTACAGGGTGACAAAAGCTGAATACGGTACCACTTGAGAACATAATGTATGCAGTCTTCAATACCCAAGCCTCACTTTACCTTTTACAAGTGGCTACAAGTTGCAGGATCAAGATCTCAAAAACTCAGTGTCTCTGGTTCATGGGAAGCATGACTGACTAGTGCAATTTTACATGTTGGGTAATTTATCACAGAAGGACCTGTAACATTTAATCCCTATTTTTAAAGTTGTTTTTTTTCCTGTCTTAGGTTAGGGTTAGAGAAATATTTAGGAATGACACTATTAGTGTACACCACCATTGAGATATACAGTGACATTGTAGGCTAGATGTATAATTTCTGAAAGGACAGTGTGGAACTGTAGGCCTGTACCGAGTAGCCTATACTAAAACAGATTCCAGACCATTCCAGATCAGTACAGTTCAACTGAGGTTAGTAACATTCCACTGGGTTGCCTAGCAATGAACCAAAGCTCCTTGCTTTCAAAGATGAAATCACGTGTTAACCTTTGGGAATTCTGATTTAGGGGGGCCAAGACTACAGATTATTATAGTATTCATGCTGTGATGAAGACCTGTTATATTAGGCATTATTTGTTGAAGTAATTACTAGTGAATTTTGTTTCAGGCAGATATAAGTTTTAGCGTCCGATTTCACACACACAAATACATGAGTGGTCTATACCACCAAAGCGAAGACAATTGACTGATGTCTGCACAGTTCCTGCTTTCCATTTCATAAGGAAACTATGCAACCAACCTGCTGACCCACTATGTCCCTGCATGCAAGCTGAGGTCCTCTGACTCTGGCTTGCTTGTTATACCCAAACAAAAGTGCACCACACTCGGAGAGCACTCTTTTAGCTTCATGGCCCCTACTCTCTGGAACACTCTCTTCCAGCTTTAGTTTGTGCAGCTCCAACAGTCATTCGCTTCAAATCAACTCTCAAGACCCACTTGTTCTCTCTTGCTTTCAATGCTCTTTGATCATCTGTTATTAGCTGTTGTCTAAATTGCTATTTCAGGTTTTTCACTTAATCTTATTCGTATGATTCTGTATGACACATGCATCCACAATGTTTAGAATTCACATCCTGTGCCTGGATTTAATGTATTTGCATTGTGTGTGTTTTTTTTTTCTTTCTCTGTTTGTATTTAATGTATTATGCATTGTTCTTCACGATCTTGTAAAGCGCTTTGTGATGGTGGTCCACTTTGAAAGGAACTATATAAAATAAAGATTGATTGATTGATTGATTGATTGATGTATGATTGAAGCAGGAGGAGAGGCTATGTGGTGTGTAAATATACAAAAAAAACAACAATGGAGGAATCTAAATTCAAATCCGATTTAAAAAACTTGGTGTTGCCTTGAACGTTTAGTCGGGTAATGTTGGTTTGTATTCGACTGCGAGCAGCTTCCCTGTCGAGCACCGAGACGCCAGCAGCAAATGCCTGCTGTGGAAGGCAAAAGCAGAGTCTAGCCAATTCTGAACCCTGCCCCAGAACTGTCAGGCACAATTAAGATTATTAAAAAAAAGCAATTCAATAAAATGCAGTCAATAAATTGCACTTAGAAATCCACAAACATTAATAAAGAGTGTTATGCATGTGTGGATAATAATAACCGTAATTGACTGAGAAAATACATACAAAATCAAGACTATTTGTCTGCAACAGTCAACTACTAGATAGAGACAAAAAAAAGTGACGCTATACAGGCCGCTAGCTGTACATATCACTAAAAACAGCAACCTCTATGCTAAATTTATTTAAAATATTTACCCTAAACATATCCTTTATAATGTTACCCAGAAGAGAACTGACTGTTCCTAGATCTACCACAAATCATTACTACATCCAGTCAAAACTTGATTACATTTCAAAGTATTTCTAAGCAAGTACTGTAGGTGTATTCCCATATCATACAGAAAAGCATAATGCAATTCAGTTTTGCTGACCTGTTGAAATTATCAATCAACACTTAAGCTAAATAAAACATGCAGGTTTTGGCTGGCAACTGTAAATGTAGGTCTACAGTGTGTGGGAAAGTGCTCCAAGCATCTTCCTGTTACTCTGGTGAAGTGAATGATGGGTTTCCAGTTGCAACACGCACTAATGCTCATTATGATTCCTAAAATGATAAAAAAATAAAAAAAATAAAAAATAATAATAATAGTAATTTTAAACAAATTAAAAAGACACAAGAAACAGCTCGCCAATTTTGGTTTGTACATAGTTTAAAAATTAACAGGATCGACCTCTATGCAATATCAGTAATTCATATTAACAATGTTGTACTGTTCTGCTCTGCTTTTAAAACATATTGTTACAAAGATTCTGAATAACAATAAAAAGAGATTTCACGCATGAGAAAATGGCCAAGATTGTAACAAGCCCTACTCTGCCTCCCAGCACTTCGAAAGCTCAAGCCTACAGCTGGCTCTAAAAGTAGGTTAATGATCAGTGATACCCAAGCAGTTAAGGAGAACAATGAACCATTTACTGATTACGAATAGTAGTGTAAAAACTAGATTAGGGCAGAGGCACAGATACAAAAATAAGAATGACAAAGGTTCAGAATATCTCTGCCATGATCAGTGCTGCACACACACACATTATAAACATACTGTCGCTTGAGTGGGGTATATTTGGGGGGTTTCATAAAAATGGTGTTCTGTGTTTATTGACTGGTTTTAATTGATTTTCAATGGTATAAACTAAAATTGAAAACACACAGTACTATTGCAACTTCTTACAAGACAGTAGAACTACAGTAATAGTATGCAGCAGAAAATAAAAAAGTCTTCCAATTCCAAATCAACAGAATTAAGGAGCTGCAACTGTCAAAATGCAAATCCATTCCACAGTACTGAGCAAATGTTTTCATAGTTTAGATCAAAACCGTCTGCTTTTAGGCTTGAAGGATTTGCTGCAGAAAGTGCAGCTGTGCTTCAGCCTGGCAGAAACTAGGAGCATCAACAAGGCCGTTTCAACTGCAGCCATCTTTAAATTTTTAGGCATCACAGGCACTCACGTGAGAATTACAGCACTGTGCAAATCCTCTTCCTGCTACAATGAATTATAAAAGCAATTTCTTTACAGCAGCTGAATATCTTTCTATCGTAGTTTTAGTTCCGCTGAAAATCATAAATAACATTTTATTTTTTATATTTATTTATTTACTTCTATTTAAAATAATCTTCAAAGCACAGTCTTACTGCTTTGGTCTCAGTTACCAGGCCAACTATGCAGATATTGGCAGCAATTAAAATTAATATTCCTGCTTATACTGTACTTCACTTTGTATTCCCCATGCCATCTGACAGGACTAGTGCTTCATAAAATAAGGAACTCATATGTTTACACAAGCTTGGTCCCTTGAGGAATCTTCTACACCCTTTCTTTCTAAGTGTCATGGCAACACGTTTGTCGGTTTCAAAGTGAGAAATTAGTTTGTACTTTTTTTTATTTAAATGAGCCAAAGATCATTTTCATCTGATCAAGCTTCATAAGGTTAGGCTGTACTTTTATCTATAAATACTGTACTGTAGGATTAGTGGAAGTAGCAGTAGCACCAATGATTTTTGTGAACACAACAAAGCTGTTCCCCTTTCAATTATAAGAGCACTGGAACGGTAACTAACAAGTATCCACAAAGAAATAGGCTCAGAAATTTGAAGAATACGACTGGACCTTTTGAATGAGACGTGAGGGTGATGACAATGGCTTGGTTTACATGCACTTGAAAATCGACTCTACAGTCATGACTGTGTGACGTTGTCACGCGAATACATCGTGAAACAGCAAACTGACTGTAAGGGCAGGGTCAAACGCTTACTCACAATAAAAATAGCTGTAAAAACCCATGTAAACCGGAGCAGGAATCGTGCTTGTGGCTCACGAAGTTTCAGCAGTCAAGATCCCGTTCTACTGACTTAATATCATGTAATCTCCAACAGAAAGGCCGTATAAAACATAGACCCCCAACACACACACACACACACACACATTTATGGAGTACTTCAACACTAGAACCGCCGCGGTTACACTCATACCTGCAGACGGCAGTCATTATCACGGTACATTTTAAACATCATCAATACTAAACTGAAAGACAAACTATCGGATACAACTCAAAAGTTTTATTCAAGCACATCATGTCAAACATCTGCACAGCCAAAACGCCAATTAAACATAAAAGTGTTTATTTACTAACTTACCACTTCTTAAAAAATTAAAAACTATAATAAAATAAACATTTCAAAAGAAACTTGTGTGTAAACAGCACATACAAAACTGTAAAAACAAAAGTATTTTTTAATCTAAAATGAAAGTAACATATGATTTATCCTGCGTGTGTGTCACTTGCAGCACAGAATCCAGGTTGAGCTGCTGCAGCCTGCAGCTTTGCAGTTTTCTGATCAAAATGTTTCTGCTGAAGCACTGTGGCTAGCTTCAAGATGAAATCTCTCCTACCTTGTACAAAACAAAGGATTTGATGGCTGCCAGGTCCAACAGAGATAACAGGCTTGTATATATATATATACTGTAGCGTGCACGGGGTAAGGCAGCAGTAGAGCTGGTAGGTGACGTAATCACACACAAAGACATAAGCCCGATATACGCTCCTTGCAAGGGAGACGGCTCCTTTGTACAGCGGTATCGGCGCTATGCTTCAGTCGCGAGATCCGGGTTTGCGCCCGCCCTCTGCCTGTGTGTGGATTACCTCGCCCTGTGTGATGCGCCTGTCTGCGGGAACCAAGATCTCTACATTGGTGTCAGAAGTGGACGCAGTTACCCCGGTACGCACTCATCAGACTGTAGCCTGGTTAGCAAGTCCGGGGCGGACTTGAGGCTGGCAGGGGAGAGTGTAGCGTGCACGGGGTAAGGCAGCAGTAGGGCTGGTAGATGACGTAATCACACACAAAAACATAAGCCCGATATACGCTCCTTGCAAGGGAGCCGGCTCTTTGTTCAGCGGTATCGGCGCTATGCTTTAGTGCGAGAGGTCCCGGGTTCGCGCCCGCCCTCCGCCTGTAAGTGGATTGCCTCACCCTGTGTGATGCGCCTGCCTGCGGGAACCGAGATCGCTACAATATAAACAAACTGAATATTGTAGGTTATATTCAAAATAAAAACATGTACTGTAAAAGGCGGTTCTAGTGTTAACGAAATGGAACTTTTAGATGTTCCACAAACACACACACAGAAATATAAATTCTATGTAGTAAAACTTGTAGAACTTGTAGTAAGGGGCTCCCGAGTGGCGCATCCAGTAAAGGCGCTCCGCGTGCAGTGCAGAATGCGCCCTATAGTCTGGACGTCGCCGGTTCGAGTCTAGGCTATTCCTTTGCCGACCAAGGACGAGAGCTCCAGGCTAGGTAGGCCAGGGTGTCCTCGGCTCATACCTGCCACCGCACACCAGCGACCCCTGTAGCTGCCCAGGACTGCATTGTCCTCCGACGCTGTAGCTCTGGATGGCTGCATGGTGAGTCTGCAGTGTCTAAAGAAGCGGGCGGCTGACGGCACACACTTCGGAGGACAGCGTGTGTTCTTCTTCGCCCCTCCCAAGTCAGTGCAGGGGTGGTAGCGGTGAGCTGAGCCTAAAAATACTTGGACATTACTAAATTGGGGAGAAAACAATAAAAAATAATTGCCGACCACTAAATAAAAAAATAAAAAAAACAACTTGTAGAAATTATATTTTATATAATTTTGTGGGTGTGTGTGGGGGTTATAGTGCTTGCTGTGTCAAAGAAGTCTCCACAAGGAAGGAAAGTCTGACCAAACCTACCTTATGAGGACACAGGCCAAGTCCTTGTACTGTTTAAACAGATATTAAACAGTCTAAAAGTGACCAAATATTTAGTTTGTTGCTGACTTTCACCATGTGTGGAGTTTTGTTTGACTGGAGTTAGGAATTGTAAATAAAAATAGCGAGAGACATGCAAAGTCCTCATAAACACTATAAACAAAGGTGTGTGTGTGTGTGTGTGTGTGTGTGTGTGTGTGTGTGTGTGTGTGTGTGTCTGTGTGTGTGTGTGTGTCTGTGTGTGTCTGTGTGTGTGTGTGTGTTGGAAAGGTAACCAGACAAACAAGTAGCTAATGTGCGGCGTAATTCAGAATGTGTGTGCAACACGTGAATTAATTTCTCTTGTTAAATTTTTTTATCTTCATGGCAACGCATGAAGCTCTCCTCACAATATTCATAGTCGTTCTTTTCCTACTTAGTAAGCAGACACAGACATTTAAATATCCCCTCCCTTAAATGACTGCGAGTTGTGTAATCTGCATTGGTACGGTCAGAACTGCACAGCAACGCATTTCCTAAAAAGTACGGCAAACAGGTTGTGAGGAAAACTGTCATGACTTGTGCATGTAAACGCCGCCATTGAGACAGATATCAGGTAACAGGCTTCAGCAAAGACACTTCCATTTTACTTTGAGGGAATGTTATTTTGGACTCAAACATGCTCAACTGGCTCATCATTATAGCAGATGTACTGTACTGCACACAGAAAAGTCTTGGTATGCAAACAAAAACACCCTTAGCCTGCATTCTGTTACAAGCACATATACTGTGCAATCTTCAGCTCCAACACTCTTTATGGGATTCAACACTCCACTCCAAACATAAAGGCTGCTCCCAGACTAACAATGGCATTTTATTTAAAAAAAAATCTTCTTAAAACCTTCTCTTTCAAAACCATAAAAATACAGCATTTCAAAAAGGCTAAATGAAACATTGAAACATACTGGATCTACGAATAATGTGATTTTAAGTGAAGATAAAATGTAAATTTCACTTCCAGTCTCTCAGTTGAAGAAATAGGTGCCCTTAGTAAGAGCTGCTACCAATATCAACAACTCAAAATTGACCTTGTCCACTGCGTTCACTAAAATTCAAGTAAGTACTATGCTATATATAAGCAATAACACATGACATACAACCCAACTATATATACATTGAAGTGTGTTACTGTGCTTATACAATGTCTTAAAATTAATACCATAAAAAAAATAAAACACTAGATTTAAAACTTGAAATTGAGTTTTATTGAATGTATCCTTCCGTCAATGCAAAATTGTCCTTATACTGTATTTGCAGGGCTCCAGACTGTGACTAAAATGATTGCCACTGGTATTTGGGAGTTAAGCGTCAGGTAATGATTTTGACACGGTAATTTTTTGTATATTTCCTGGACGAGAATGCGCCAAAAAAACAAGAATTCATGGAAAGGTCACCAAATAAGGTAGTTTTAGCTTCATCAACATACACAAGAGCTTTTAAATAGTACACCAAAAACAAATAACATAAAGACTATTTCTTTTGACTACTGACACATTTAAATGTTACTTTAGAGTACAAACTTAAGGCTGATTCATACTTCTGTCGCAGATGAATGCGATGCGTCAGGCACAGACAGGTATAAAAACGGTGCAGCTTCAATATTTGTTGTATGAAGGACGCATCGTGTCGCAGCCCCTTTGACTGCATAGCTGTCGTTCATACTTTAAATACAGACTGCATTCGCGAAATTGGAAAAAAATGACATTTTAGATGACATTTTAGTTTGTTAATCTTAACAAGAGGTTTAAAAAAATCAAAAGCGATGTTGTTGGTACATCCGTCCTCTCAACCAACAGACCATTGCTTCAATGCAAAAATACACATGCAATGCCAGTGACACCTACAGAAAGACCTGCAGTCACACTGCACATAGCAACTGGCAATACCCAGCAAAGTGTGGCCATGAGCTTCCGACTCCACTCTTTACTTCAGGGTTTTCTTGCTCTTCACAAATCTATCATGCAGTTCTCTCAGTCTTTTTTGGAAAGGCATATATCCTTAACAGATCGTCAAACCTTTCACCTGCCATTCTAAAATATCTCTCTAATTAATGTTTGAAATTCTCCCTTTCTGGTTCTCTGTTGGTTGAGAGGATGGACATACTTACTGTGGTGTATTTAGTTTTGTAAATAACACAAACTCACTGAAACTTGTTCTTACTGAAAAAATAAACAGTAACATTTTTACGTCATGGTTTCATTTTGATAATAAGCTGTACACTGGCAAAGCATGACTGGTTTTCTAACATAAAAACACAAATATTGTTGTTTGTAAATAAAATAAAAACAACACTAGCTCACTGTAAAATTACAAGAAAAGTGTAACGTTTCACTATTAAACATTTTGACACAGGATTTTTATTTATTTATTTATTTTTTACATAAATTGAATGTAATTGCAAGAAGAAAACAAAAAAAAAACAACTATATGGCACACGTGTAGCCTAAACAACTGTGTTGCTTCTGTTGCGTATTTATTTTAAAACTACAGTAAAGACATGAGTACTGTCTTTACTGCAGCCTATGCACTGCATGGGGTAAAATAAGTGGGTGTTCAGAACCCTCCTATATCTGTTCCCATGGTGTTGCTATTGTAAAAATGGGTAGTTGCATAAATAGAAGAGAGTTAACTTTTAATGGAAGGATAGGCAAACCGTGTGCATACAAGCAGCCATGTGCAACTCAGTATTTTCCTAAATTGTATTTTTTTTAAACCTGGTTTGATTCTCTTAATGGCAGATTCGCCACACAAGAAAACAAATGAAAACAAAATGCTTCCAGGTAATGTTAGCAATTTTGTTTTGTTATATTAATACATTTGGTAGTACTTTCTTTTTAAAGTAAACATTCTCGAATTAACATAAATGTTTAAATAAAAAATATAGAATTTTATAAGGAGACATCATTTATTAATATACAAATTACAATAGCCCATTCACTTCTCCTTGTGCTGCTGTTACCCACGTACACAAACGTTCGCTGTCCTGCAGTGTGACCCTATAATATACTAGTCTGAATGTACTGTTTTTTCTGTAAATGAAAACCACAAACATATTTGAATTAAAACAGCTTACTGACATGTTTCATAAACACTGATATGTCAATTTGATGTTTGCAATCCTTAGTTTACTCCCCCCACGAGTGCTCCAGACTCTCAGAATGCATGCTGGCTGGCTGGCTTGCTTTCTTTCTTGCTGGGAGCCACTTGCAGTTAACACAAACACAGTCATCTAGAATTACTGTGCTGTTGTTTACTTGAATACTTCTTGCACTGACAGTGCCATGCAATTCCTCCGTAGTTAAGGCAAAACGCAACCACTCTCAACCCTGGTTTTAGAAACTGTTGATGGGCTTCAAAATTACTCTCTCGGTAAACCACATCAACATTTTGCGATTTAAAAAGACATCCAGGGGATTGATTTCCATTTTAAATTTGTATTATTCAGTTTACTATTTGACAGTGAATTATTATTACAGCTAACGTAAGTGGTCTGTAGCTCTTACAGTAACCTCCAGCTGAAACTGCGTCACATTTCACTTTTAAAAGCTTTTGAGTCACCTGACGTGTTTTGATCTTAATGCATAAACATAGTTAATTCAGGGTAATACTCCTGCAGAAAATAGTGAGTGGACTCTATAGGGAGCAACTGTGCACGTTTCCCTATGGGCAAGGAGTTTTGGGACCCAATCAGGCCCCTAGGGAATTCTTCACATTTATAGTACAGTGCAGTCAATTTTACACCTAAAAAGATAAAGATATTAATTGGGGAGCCTGGGTCCATGAAAAATCATACTGTTAGTTGGATGGGAAAATATTTATTTGCATGTAAAGAATGATATGTGAAGTTTGCAACTGTTTTAGGCTATCAACAATCAGTATAATAATTAGATTTAATAGTAGAACATGCTGAATTGGAAAATCCTGCCAATCTCACTGCTGGGTAGATTTTCCATGGAAGGTTCCCAGCCAATAATAAAGATATTATTTGGCTACAAGGCCTCGGTGCAATACTGGATTTTCAAAAATGTTATTGCCAGATGTACGCGTGAAACCATTTGGAAAACAATCTGACTTTTCACATCTCGTAACTGGTCCACCAAAAAATTGTTTAAAACGTATAAAATAAAAAAACAGATATTATACTTACACTAAATGTCTAGTATAATTATTATTTTATTTTTTTTAGGATTAGACAACGATTATTTAAAACTGGAGAAAGTTATATTGTTCACAAAAACAGGCAGAACTAACAAGGCCTTGACGTCACATATTCACTGTAATGAACACCCTTCCTGCTTTCGATCAGTGTATTAATAATAATAATAATAATAATAATAATATATTAGATAGCATCTTTCATTATAAGGATCCTAAAGCTTTTTACAAAGAAAAAGCTGTAAAAATAAATAAATAAATAAAGACCATGCAACTGCAGGTCACAAATAAAAATGAAAGCTTATAAATTAAAGCGATATTAGCCTAACACTTGTGCCCTTTTTACATACAATATAGTATCCCAAAGCGCTTTTACATAAAAAAAGTATAAAAGACCATACAAACATCACACAGGGGTGGACAAATGGGTAGTCCAGGCACCCGAGACTACCAAAAATTGGGTCCGGACTACCGAACTATAACGTTGCAAAGCCTGCAGGACTACCGGCGGCTTCGGAAGATTTTTTTTCTTAAGCAGTTACTTCAAAGATCTTCTATATAGAAGACCTTTGGTTACTTTGTACAGACAGACTGATAAACCAGCTCAGTTTACTTCGTGTGCGTACCTAAATTCAACGGTACTGTTGAGCGCTGACTCAACAAAAACGTCACTATTGTCACAACACTTCATTGCATTCCTAAACTAAATGGTAAAATTTAAAATGAGCGATTCTGCATATCAACCTGCAGCTTCAGAATCTAAAAAGATTATTACAAAATCTTAAATACAAGTTTTTATTAAATATGCTGCACTACTTGGTAATATATATATATATATATACATACACTACCGGTCAAAAGTTTTAGAACACCCCCATTTTTCCAGTTTTTATTGAAATTTAAGCAGTCCAGTGAATAACCTGAAATGGTACAAAGGTAAGCGGTAAACTGCCAGAGGTTAAAAAAAAAAGTTTAGGTTACCAAAAACTGAAAAGTAATGTACATTTCAGAGTTATACAAAAAGGCCTTTTTCAGGGAACAAGTAATGGGTTAACAGCTTACAGCTGTTCTGCAGCAATGGAAGAAAATTAAGCCTTGAAAGTTGATGCTAACAATTCCTACAGGTGTCCCAACTTTTGTTGATTACTTACAAACCCTCTGTCTGTATAAAAGCAGTGTTGGAACAGACTGTGTTACTACACCCTCTTAAGCATTATTTGGACAGTATTGTACTGCAGGAAGTAGTATATTGCTATCATAATGGTGAGAAAAGGCAATTAACAAAGGAAGACAGACAGACCATTATAACCCTTAAAAGTGTAGGTCTTTCCTTTAGAGAAATTGCAAAGAAAGCCAAGGTGTCAGTGAGTACAGTTTCCTACACCATCAAAAGGCACTTGGAAACTGGAGGAAACTCTGACAGGAAGAGGTCTGGCAGACCCAAAGCAACAACAGAATCAGAAGACAAGTTTCTGAGAGTCAACAGCTTGCGTGATAGGCGGCTCACAGGACAACAGCTTCAAGCACAGCTTAACACTGGTCGAAGTAAGCAAGTCTCAGTTTCAACTGTGAAGAGAAGACTTTGAGCTGCAGGTTTGACAGGTCGTGTGGCAGTAAGAAAGCCATTGCTAAGATGGCAAAATAAGAAAAAGAGGCTTGCCTGGGCCATGAAGCACCGCCAGTGGACTACTGAAGACTGGAAGAAGGTCTTATGGACCGATGAATCAAAATTTGAAATCTTTGGTTCATCACGCAGGGTTTTTGTACGCCGTCGAGTAGGCGAAAGGATGGTTCCTCGGTGTGTGACACCAACTGTGAAACATGGAGGAGGAAGCGTGATGGTCTGGGGCTCTTTTGCTGGATCCAGAGTCGGCGACTTGCACAGAGTGAGTGGCACCCTGAACCAAAACGGCTACCACAGCATTTTGCAGCGCCATGCAATACCCTCTGGTATACGCCTAGTTGGTCAGGGGTTCATCCTACAGCAAGATAATGACCCAAAACATACCTCCAGGCTATGTCAGAACTACCTTAGAAGAAAAGAACAAGACGGTAGGCTTCAAATCATGGAATGGCCAGCACAGTCTCCAGACTTAAACCCCATCGAGCTGGTTTGGGATGAACTGGACAGAAGGGTGAAAGCAAAGCAACCTACAAGTGCAACACATTTGTGGGACCTTCTGCAACAGTGTTAGGAAGAACTTTCCAAACAATATTTGATTTCCATTGTAGAAAGAATGCCACGAGTGTGTTCTGTTATATCTGTTATATCTGCAAAAGGTGGTTACTTTGAGTCAAAAATTTAGATTCCATGATTTCTTTTTTATCTCCAATTGTTTATTTGTTCTATGCTTTAATTTCAGAGTACATTGAGACATTAAACTGCGTAAATTTCAATAAAAACTGGAAAAATGGAGGTGTTCTAAAACTTTTGACCGGTAGTGTATATATATATATATAATTAATTTTTATATAGCAGCTTGATTGCAGTTATGGGTGTCACCATCTTTCTGTTCATCAGCTCTGAGAGTCGGTGAGTTTGTTGAGTCAGCGTTAAGCCAACACTGCCTGTTACTAGCTCTCAACGGTGAGTTTAGGAATGATTTTGAGAGTTGTTGCTTCTCAGCGTTGAATTTAGTACACGCCTACTTAGTTGCAGTGGTAGCTATAGTAACCAGCGAATCCAATCGTGATTGGTTCATGCCTTATTCATGACATTCCATTTTTTTTTAATCACGCATTAGTTGCATGCAAGATCAGTGACATGACAGATAAACCAATCAGAGCTGGGAATTTGCTTTATACTTTACTAGAACGGCGTTGGCGGTTTATAGTGATTGGAAATACACAGTAGGCTACTATATTTTACCGGAGTTATGGCTGAGATACTAAATAAATTACATTATATATATATATATATATATATATATAAACAAATTCATAAACAGTAGAGAACACCGTACCCTCAGTGGCTATCAAAGTGTTACCGAGGTGCAGGGACACTGCAGCTCAAGCAAGGTAGAAAGTTAATAAAGGTGCGTTATTTTATGTTTTTTATTTCCAACTGAACAATTAGCTAACGGTATTGTGAGGGAGCCCCCTCACATGGTAATGTCTTTATAAAGTGTGGAATGCATTTGTACAATTTGAAATGTATACCCTGACGTTGTTGTTGTTTTTATTAAGTCAGCAGAAAGCCGTGCTCATGTTTATATTCTGTGTACACGTTTAGACCACCAAGTTTATTTGTACGGTACCAATGTATATTGATTGTATAATAATAATACATCCTGAAAACGAATGCAACACTTGCAGAGTTTAGTTAGTTTAATGCGCAGTGGATACTGTGAGAGATTTATAGATATTTTTTATGAATATTTAAAAATATAAAAGTAAACGGTATGAAATTGTTTAGCTAATGAAGACTGGTGACTGGTGAAAGGTGGGGCTAGGTTCTATAAATGGTACAGGTGAGGAAAAATAAAAACAACTACACTACTTCAAGTGCATAATAATTCCCACAGGCCATTTAGGACCCAGAACATGATTGTTTTCATTTGTTATGCAGTGAATATTTTAAAACTAAATGATGAGATATTGGTTGGATCAAAAACCCAGACTGTGAGTCCCCAGGACTGATAAAGTCTGGGAAAATAATGCAAATGATGCGGTCAAACATAATTCCCTACACTTTATAAAAGGAAACTATTATTAGCTTGATATTGTTTGGTAGAAATATTAACAGAAACTAGGTTGTTAGCAAACTGTGGCAGTATCTGGTTTTACATGGTAAAAAAACAAAACATGTTTTATTAGTGGCCCTCAGAAGTGATGTCGGAT
The DNA here is from genome assembly GCA_030684275.1 of Acipenser oxyrinchus oxyrinchus. Taxonomy (NCBI): domain Eukaryota; kingdom Metazoa; phylum Chordata; class Actinopteri; order Acipenseriformes; family Acipenseridae; genus Acipenser; species Acipenser oxyrinchus. The sequence goes on along the minus strand of CM060249.1, from coordinate 67,069,283 downwards.
TTCTTTTCTGAACCTTAGCATCTTAAAATTTTATCTGTCTACATTTTTTTAATGGTGCGTAGCGTTAAATGGAAATGTTTATCTACTGAAAAATGTGGGCTACCAAAGTTTACCTTGTGGTAGTCCATCAGTCTACCACACATAGTAGTGATTTGTCCACCCCTGTCACAGATCATAAAAATAAGAAAAAAGCAAACAGAATGCATCAAAGAAAAAAGAAAATAGCAGGTCACAAAGAAAAAAAACAACAACGTGAATGCAATAAAATACGGAAGGCTTTATAGTATAGACTAGTAAAAACAGGTGTGCAGTGTCTTTGTAAACAGGATTGATATGGGAGGCAGTGCCTGTTGTGCAGCAAATGCTTCTGTTGGATGGGGTTAGTTTGTCAGTTTTGGAATGGATAAAGGTCAGTTTATTTCAGAAATGTCTAAACTGAATCAACACACAAAAAAGAATGTAATCACCCTCTACAAACCAGTCATCCAGTTGACGGTACCGCTATGTTTTACTATCTTGGAAGGAGAAATTCCCTGGAAAGACGTCATAGCAGAGACATTCCGAAAAATAATACAGTACTTTGGTTAAGAGAACACCCCTATATTGACACAATAGGCCAAGGTCAAATCACAATATAAATCAATAAATACAAATGTATGTATTACTTATGTCATGACGCACATGCATCAGCATGAAATGAACAGAATAAGTACGAGAAAAGCAATAGGCAAGCAGATGTTAATAAACTAACTGAGAAACTAAATTAACAAATCACCCTTACATATGGTAAAAATGCAGCAGCGGCTCTAACAGCAATTATAAATATGAGAATGAATTTTAACACAATGGTTATTAACAGAGCACCGCCCTACACACATTAAATGCAGCAGCAGCTCTAAATTACTCTCGTGAAGTCAGTTTTGAAAAGATTGAATAAACCATTTGAATTTGATGGTGAGGAGTTATCAGGTCACAAAACAGTACTGTATAAATTTTGAATTGGTTAGCAATTCGGTGCCAAAAAGGTGTTCTTCTAAGCAAAGTTTCTGCTACTTTATGCGGAGCATTTACAATCGCAAAATTCCGTTCCCTAAGCCAAAGTGTTCTCTTAGGAGGTGTTTCTATACGCAGAGACGACTATAGTAAAATAAAAAAATAAAAACAAAGAAAACTAAAATGTGTTTATTTTTCCTAAATATTTATAAATCCTATGTTTAGCGACAACAGTAGTGCCAATGACTTCTAGAATACAGATTGGAGATATATGGACTACCGTACTGACATGTTAAACCTTGTGAGCTATGCATTGTTTTTTTTCTTTGTTTTGTTTTTTTCCAATCAAATCTAACCGCTATACACAGTTCACTCCTGAAGGGCTTTGCATCTCCAGTGCAGGGTAATAAAAGGTCAAATAAGCTATGAAAAACCCTGTTGCTACAATAGGATACAGAACTGGAGTGTGCTCAATGAGCACAGCGCCACAGGGCTTTACGTGGTTTTACCTACTGAACGATGCACACGCCGCGAGTGTTTCCTAACAGTAGCGAGTCAAGCTCTGAGCTGCCTCGCAGGAGGTTTAAAATGGCCGACCTGCATTATCAGTCTGGTGGCTGCAAATTGATTTTTCCCAAATATGGACTTGTTTGACCAACACGTGTGGTAAGTAATATTTTTGTCACTTTGGCTTTTTAAAACTGATTATGATATATTTTTTTAAGTGACTATTGTATTGGAAAAGAAACATGGAGTATTTATAAACTTGACAAATCCGCCTCACGATGGTAAACCAAAAAAAAACAGCTCTACATTACAAAAATACAATAGTAAAAAAAAAAAATTGAAAAACTTGCTTAAAGTAACTAATACACGGCGATATATCTTGCCTGCCATTTTGGAACTGCTAGCTCCTAACAGACCCTTCTATAACTGCCAATGTCCGTTACGGGGAACCACGCGAGAGCCCTCTGCTTATTGAATGTATCTCGTTTACTACCAGACATGTAATGTATCATTGAAAGACTAGCAAGCAATTGTTCAGAACAATAACGTGCATCCTACTACTGTAGCTGCAATTTCTGTAAATTGCTTACTGCTACTTTTATACCATTAAAAAAAAGCATTATTTTCTTTCTTACACCCCTGTAACAGGGTCCGTAGTCTCTCTGTCTGTGATATAATAAGGACAAGTGACCATGGTAACAACAGATTAAGCCTCAGGGCAATACCTCCAGAACAGGGCCTCCAGAACAGGGCAGACCCCAGAGGCACTGACAAGAACAGTCAGTAGACATTGTACATTTATCCACCACAAAAAAATTACAAAATAAAATGTATTTCAGAAAAAACTATTGACTTACAAAATGACAGTTTACTGATCCTCACGTGTTGGTTATAGACCTGCAGTTACAGGACTGTACGTCACGCACTGTGGTCATACAATTCATCAAAACAACAGCTGAATTCTCCCCTTTTATGGTTTTTTCAACCACATACAAATGTTTTGGTCTGAACAGTAGTGATTAGCCTGCCTAAAACTGAGCTTTTAAATTATAAAAAAAGAAAAAGAAACACAAAATGTCTTGACATTTCTTATGTTTTATAATAGCTAACAGTTATTCAAGGAAAACAAGTGTTGACCACTGTTTAACTTTTCATTGCTCTTGTATAATTTCTAGACTTTCAATAAAGTTTGTTGAGGGAAGGCAGACGGGGCTCATCTCCCCAAGAGCCCAACAAGTTTTATTCACAGCATAGAGGTAACAAAAGTGCAGCGAAAATGTAAACAATATTTTTACATTATTAAACATTTAAACACAAACTTTGGAAAGTAGGAAGCATTTCAACAGGAATACAAAGATATATACTGTTAAAAAAATTCTAATAATACTTGGCAAGTGCAGAATTATGAAATTTTATAATTTGTTTATTTTGACAGGGGAAGAATAACTACCACAATTAAAAACCTGTAATTTTTAGTTGCTTGGTAAATTTTGACAATCAGGGACTGGTAAACAGCTATTTTTTTTTTTTTTGAAAACTGAAAGTTAAACTTGAAACAATAAACAAACTATGGAAACCCCCTGGGTCCTTCAGTGACCCTGAAGAAAATCCTTCAACAATGCAGTGACCAATGAGCACAAGAGAATATTCAGAGCACACATCTCTGTCAATGGATGTTTTTTGAGGGAGTAAAAAGTCCTAATGTTATACTATCATAATCCTATAATAAATGTACAGTAATTCACTTATTAGACTTGGCAGGTAAAAACTGAATTTTCCCTGCTATTTACACAGTTTGGTTTCCAATGTTGACAAACATGGTGGTTTTACTGTTACTGCACTAGTGATGATGAGGATGTGACTTCTGTACTGGACTGTACTGGGGGAGGGCTGGATCTTCATAATTCTGGTGGAAAGACCAACAATTAAAATAATTGGTTTATGAATTTTTAAAGATGCTGCATTTTCATAAATGAGGTGGAGAAGTCTGGCATCCCATTAAGCATCTTCTTTTAGCCTTTAAGGAACGGGATCGTGTTAACACGACCATACAGAAGTGGGCTTCTAGGACTGCGATCGTGTACACGATACAAAAAGCACTTCGTTTTGATGACTTACACGGCCATCGTACTTTGCAGTACAGGCTTGAAACACATCTCACTGGATAGGGGAGGGACTGACATTCACTTCGTGATATTTTTTTTTTCTTTGTGTGACGTCACAGAGGGGCATTTAGTGTCTAAAGGGTGGAGAAAGTTTTGGCAGCGCAAACGTTGTAAATCCAATGTTAGATTAGAACATTTATTCTCTCATGTATTTTAATATTATATATATATATATATATATATATATATATATATATATATATATATATATATATATATATACACATACACATACTATTTCATGATCTAAATGTATCAGGTATTTTTTTGTCCTTATTACTGATAATAATAGAATGAATGATTTATTATAAAGACCCTGAGAATAAACGTGTATTATGACACTGCAATCATTCAGGTGAAACAATGTCTTGTAATTTGCCCAAACATCAATATTTTTCAACAAAACTTTCAGGAAGTATTGTAAGGTCCCTCGAGTCATAGAATAACCTACCCATAAATCATACCCATTTTACACTACCATTTGATACATATCTCTCAAATGATCAGTTTTAAAGAAACACATGTTATAGCTAAGACATCTGATTTTATACTAGACTTCCTCGTTGATTTCACCCCTGCAGTGTCTTCTGAGTCAAAGCATGTTACTGGTTTATAGCATGTCGTCAAGAGGGGAAACAATTGGTTATTGACAAGAAAGAAGCCTGTGAAAGGGGTGGGGACAACCAAGCAAGGAAGTGCACCAGGGTTTAAAGCATGGCTGGCAATATACATTTCTTTAACCTGGTGTAGTAGCCGATATCATGTGTTCATGGTGGAGAAGATTTATGGAACTACTTTGTTAGCTACGCCTATTTTAAAAAGGTTTTGTCTCAACACACTGGAAACACTTGACTAAACAGGAAAAGCACAATCAAAGGGCTGTAAACCACTATGGGTCAGAAAATGAAATTAATTGGGCAGTATAGCCTAATAAAATTACTGGATTCCCTGATCTGAACTAAATCTATATGTATGCACAATGAAGCCCTAAAATCATTTTGCTGGGATGGAGGATTTTGCATCCAATATTATCCTTATAAGATAAAGACACAGCCATTACTCGAAATAAGCTGTGACCGAGTGTTTTACCCAGTGAAAAAAATATGAATTACGTATAATATTTAAATGTAATATGTAAAGAATATGCATAGCAATTTTGCTGCACAGCTGAAGTTCACATGTTATCAAGCTTCCTGTACTGCATTGGTTCCCAACATCTCAATGGTCAATTGTGAATATACTGCATGCAGTAGCTAGAGAGTAGATCACAGAAATGTCAGGACTGTTGTCTGTGAAACACATTCAGGTTTTCAATAAAAGTGTACTGTCAATTATTTTTACACATTTTCAGATCTTGAAATAATGTACTGTACATAAGGTAACAGTCATCACTTTTTTACATTAACGTATTTGGAACCAAAACCAATATACAAGTTATTTAAAAAACAACAACAATAAGGCTACTTTAGTTTTAGGGCCAATCTTTAATAAACTGTCTATCATGGCATTTAAGGTTAGGTTATTGGATTTACTGATTTTCACAAATAGTGAAATATATCTATTTTTGATATATCACATTGGATTTTGATGGGTTAATTTAGACAGAAAAGATCACAAGGGCTATGTGACAGAAATATAATGAGTTCTGGTTGTAAATCTCCCTCCCGACCTATGAGGGCGCTAAGTAGCGAAAGGGAAAGGCTTTGGACGGGCTGGCCTGACAGTTCATTTCCTGGGTCGGGAAGTCGGTCAGCCTGGAAGAAGGTGAGACTCCGTTGCAGGAACGTATTGACCCGGAAGGTAAACGAGGTAGCAGCTGCAGGCAATAGAGTCAGCTGCAATCGTTTACCAAGGGATCATGCATGATAGCATAAAGGGGCCGGAGAATCAAAAATCTTTTCCTTCTCTTGGTTTTTATTAAGAGACTGGAAGGACCGTGTGCGACGCAGAGAAAACGTACTGAAAAATATTCGTGAGTGTTTTGTTTGTTTGTTCGTTCGTGTGTTTAGTAACTGTCTGTGTTTTTGCTATCACTAGACTGCTAAACACGAATCCGGAGCTGTCGCCTTGGGCCAGCACAAAACCGGATCACCATTGCACTAAAACTGTCACAAACTATAATAAATTGTTATCACCCGCTACGAGCACTACTGCACGCACTGGGACAGGTGATCATGGCAAGTATTATTGTGGGGCAGATCACTTGTCTTTATTATTTGTGTTTTACATATTGCTGTGTATTACCGGAGCTTATTATTTGGTCACCAGACCCGGATTATAAAACAAGATAAATCTTTCCAAACTGGATTACAATTGTCTGTGATTATTCCTGCACTGCATCACCTCTGCACCTGTTTATAATCAGCAGCCACTTTGCCACAGGCTGTCTTACAGAGCGATCATGACAATACTGGATTTCTATTCGTCACACTGTTTCAAGCACACGGGCTTCTTAGAGCCTGTTTAAGGTCAATTTCCATAAACATGGCGGCTACATATGTTTTGGTATTAAAGTATTCATGGAAACAGCTATTTTTATGTTCTGAAACAGTGTATGATCAATTCCCCAGTGGTTACTGTACATGAAGGACACATTAGGTATGTGGAATTACCAACTCTTTTTCTGTTAGTAATTTTAACTCCTCTGCAAAATGTGCATACTGATAAAACCTTAACACTTACTTAACACTTAATGGGGTGTAGCAGTTGTAAACAAACATTCATAATGCTTACAAAACACTCAGAACTGACACCTCCTTTTATCTGCCCTTGTCAGGCCGAATTTAGCATTATTTTGAAATATGAGAATGCATCAGCGTTTCATTGAATTTTGTCCATGTGATTACTTACGCTATTAATTTATTCATCGCCGTGGTTTAACTGTGAACTTTCGGTAAAGGCAAAATGTACTTTTTAGACATCAAAACAGTATAAAAACGGCCATTTCCTCACATTACATTTTTCTTCAATTATGTATTTCTTTTTTGAAAAAGCCCAATTGCTGAACACAACAACTTATTTGGTAGGTCGATCTTTAATCAGTGTAAAATATTAAAGTATTTAAAACTATATAGATTTATGGGATGATTGCTTAACTAGCCTATGTGTTATTATTAACGTATTCGTATCACAAGATTTTGTGTCAAATATTAGAACAATAATTTCATATGGTCAGTTTCAAAGAAACGTAGTGTGGGGAAATGGCTATTCACTTGACGTTTGTGTTTTGACGTTTTTATACTGTTTTGATGTCTAAAAAGTAGATTTAGTTTACAATACCAAAAGCTGACATTTAAACAACGCCGACGAACACAATTAATAGCGCACTGCATATCTGAAGTGTAAAACATAGTTTTACAAAAATGTGGAATTATTGGAACCCCTCACCACCACCACCACCACCACCACCACCACCACAAAACAAGATGATGATTTGCAAGCACAAGTAATAGGAGATAAAAGAGAGGCAGCGCACTTTAAGTAACCAGGGGCCCGTTTCTCAAAAGAGATTTGCGATGATTCACAAATTGTTAGCACTTCGCAAATAAAAAAAAATGGTTTTCATAAAAATTTTGCAGGTCTGCGACATCAGCGATTTTCACCAGAAACCTGCGATGTCTTCCCTGAAAAACGGACAAGGGTTGGAAAGGCCAAAATGAAATAATTTGATATGCGTCACACGCGTTTAACCGTCACTGGTCAAATTTTGATACGGTCTTCATTGTGTGTGTTTCCAACGATTTTTACTCTGCTTTGTAGTCTGTCGTGCTCCTGCTGAAATAGCTCTATTACACCATACGTAACCCGAGAACGCGTTAATTTCTGCGCATGCTTATCACATGCTGAAGGTAACAGGTTTCACATTCTCTGGTTTATTTTCGGAGGACCCCTTGAAACCTCCTCAAGGCACCCTAGTGGGCCGCGGACCCCTAGTTGAGAACCCCCATGCATAGGGAACAGAAAGTTTTGCAACGAGACCATTAGGGCTCATTTTTTGTAAACGCAGCCATTAACTGAACTATGCAAGTACATCCCCGGTCTCTTTCATCAAGTATCCTATTACATCTTACATTGATACATCAACACCTGTTAAACCATGTTTCTGTTTCAGGCCTTTTCTACGTTTTAAACCCAAATATCTTTTTGTACGGGGTTTTTTTTTAAAATAATACTACTACTACTACTACTACTACTACTACTACTAATAATAATAATAATATTATTAATTATTATTATTATTATTATTATTATTATTATTATTATTACAATAGGCGTGCTTAAAGTGTGTGTGTGTGTGGTGTTCATTTTTTTTTTTTTAGGAAAATACAATTTAAGTCTAATATTAAGGGACCCCAACATTGGTTGTTGATTCCTACTCAGAAACTTCACATAAGGACTAGCAAGTTTCAAAAGGTACCACAATTGTATTAGTTTCTAACCCTTTAAATGTAATGCTTTTTTTTTTTTTTGTAAAACAATGATAAGTTTTAAGAAAAAGGCCTTTGTGCCATCAACCAAGCTTACAAGGGGCTGAAAAAGATACGCAATAAGACGTTGTTTTAAAAGGATTAGCCTCTGTGTTTTTATTTGTGCATACAATACATTTTACCAGAGAACGAAACCAAAACCACAAAAAGAAGGGGCAGTTTGCAACGGTGCATTTTGCTCCGCTATTTTAGGAACTATTAAACTGACATTGGCTACTAGTGTAGTTACTATATATATATATATATATATATATATATATATATATATATATATATATATATATATATATAATCACTTCGACTAGTAGTCTTTCAAGTTGTTTTCATTTAACGACGGAGTGAACAATGCGCCACCGTCTGTTCAGTAGCATATCACTAAACTAGACAACGCTTTCACAGTTTGTGTGCTTTAAATACCCATCAACAAATGATATGTATATATGTATTTACTGTGAGCAATAGATTGAAATTCCTCATTATTTTGCTTTCTGGCATATATTTTTTATTTCACTGTACTTTCCTAATAACGAAAAAACATTGTACGGTGCTACATTTTAAAACGTGCAGTAGTGGTACACACCTCCTTATTTATTTATTTATTTATTTTACCTACACTTCGCTCAGTCCAACAATAAAACACACCGTGACTGGGTAAACGTGGAACACTACTGGAAACAACCATTTCAGTATAACAACGTTTTATCTAGATTTTGGATATGCAATTCTCCAGCATATGGGTAGGCCAGTACAATGTCAACAGCGTCAAATGAGTAGAAGAAAAAAAGAAACGTGTCTTTGTGCTTCAAGCGTACTTATTATGTCTGAGCTGACACTGAGCCGCAGCTCGGCATCCCGGGACCGAACACACACAGCCTGCTCTGACACTGTCACAGTGTCACTGGTGTTGGACTCGCACCGCATCACAATCTTCGGGGTTATTTTGTATACCATGTGAACTACATCGTCCATTTCCTGCACAAACACATTATAACCTAACAAATACATTTTTAGTGCTCCGCACACTGCAAAATAAAGGTACTTTTTTAAGCCACGCTGCAGATTATTCAGTTATTCCCACACAACTAGTACTAGCAAGCTATATTTTGTACATGAAGAGGTATATTATCAATCCGCTTATTTTTCACTTACCTGTGTGAAGTGATTTGGATCCCGCGAATTCATTTACTGTACGTACGATCATACACCTGTGCGCTCTAGTGGCAACAATAAATATCAATATTTAATATTAAAACGAACTCCCAAGCAGTATGTCGTTCCCTTCCTGCTTTCAGATGGTTTTGAAAACATTCCCCTTCTGTGTCGTCTCTAACGAAAAAAAACATGCATATATTCAACCACCTCATCTATTGGCTGACACGTTGTCATGTGTTTCAACTACCACGAAGGTCCTCAACGACAAAAAAAAAAAAAAAACATTGGCTACCTACAAAATGTGCATACACCTCACATTTTTAATTCTGTCACTTTTAATAAAATGAATTCAAGTTATTGCGTTTGGACATTATGGTTTCAGAATCGCACTGGGATTAGGGTTACATTTCGGTTGTCGAATGACGTTAAAGAATAGCAAAGGTTTCATTTCTTAGACGTGCAAAGGAGGATGGGAGACGCTCGCTACTGACTCATCCTTTCCTCTTTCCGCTTCTGCAGCAACTGGGATATTCTTGAGACGCATTGGAGGGGAAAACAAGTGACATCGTAGAGGGCCATGGGAGAACCAGACCGAAAAGGGGGTATATTGAACGTGATACTTTGAATGACTTGCTCTTAACATTATCTTTCGGTTAGCCAAGAATGTTTTTATGTTGAGTATTCGTTTTTCTTTTTTTTTTTTGTGCTGTGGTATGATTCAGTTCTGCGGGTCTTATGGCGCAGTGAGATTTATGTAAAGTACACAGTGCGCCTGCGTCCAAGTGAGTGTTTTGTGGCAGGGTTGGTGTGAGTCATACACAAGAGAAGGGCAATGCGGGGGAGGGGAGACTAGACACAGCAGTTGAACTTGGAGGGAATGAATGGAATCGACAGCACTTAACGGCGGGGGCTTGTTTACATGGCTGTTCACAAAAGCCGGCCAGTTATAGTGGTATTGTAACGAGGAAACCGGTGAGGGTAATAATACAAAATGATACAAGTTGCATTGCTACAGTATAGCATGCGCATATATATATATATATATATATATATATATATATATATATATATATATATATATATATATATATATATATATATATATATATATATATATATATATATGTATGTATTACTTCACAGCATTAAAATATCGCTTAACATATGTGGTTCATAACATTTGCTAAATTACACCTGTATTTTACATACTTGTTACTTGTGAAAAACATAATTTAATACCTGATCACATATTTACCTTCCATTGGAGGCAAAGGGCACACCTGTCAAACTGTTTCAAGGTCATATATAATAAGATCCCAAAGTGTGCATTATACTGGTTCCAGCCTACTGTAGCTCTTCCTCTTGCATATATCAAATCTATGGATACTGTATATTTTTAAATATTAATATTTCTTGTTTAATGTAATAATGAAACCAAATACAAGTAAAACATTTATATACGTTATTCCTGTGCTGTCCAGCAAATTGGCTTTCAGTGTATAGCAGCTGATTAGGAGATTCAAATACCAAAATCAAATAAACACACACACACACACACATAGAGCAAGGAATCTATGTATTAAAGAAATGCTATTTGAAACGTGCTAGTGTTTGTCCCAGGCATGCTAGGTAGACATTTATTTTGTGTTTTGGAAAATCATTGCCCTTTCCTAGATTATATGTTGTCAAAGCTGCATTTTCCTCCCAAAAATGGTATAACCAATCTAAGCTCTATCATCTCGTGACCTGGGGTTGATCATTTTAGATCTCTCAGCTGAGGTACTAAGCCAATGCTGCTGCAGGTGAGGGTAAAGTAAACCAATACTTGCTTAAGTCTTGGTTCTGACAGCTTGCTACAGTTCAGGGGTCCAAAGACAAGCGATAAAAATAGAAAATATAGACAGCTGTATTTCTAAATGTGTATTTGGAAAAATTATAAAGCCTATACAAAAGATTAGAAACACAGAGCTAACAAAATAACACCATTAAATCTTACTTAACATATATTGCCATCACCATGTAAGTCTTACATTGCCCTAAAAGATTAGACAGATTATCATTAACTTTTTTTTTTAATTAATCAGTTAATGATTTTCTAAGCTATCAATCGATCAGCTCGTTATTATGCATATACTTAAAACGTGCAGGAACATATTTTGAGTTAAAGATTCTTCCCGAGAAAAGTTAGAGCTGTAACGAAGGGTACATTTTGACCTTCAACGGTTCGGAACACATTACCGAACTAAGGTTCGAACCTTCGACAGTACTATTATTTTTATTATTTGTTTATTTAGCAGACACCTTTATCCCAGGCGACTTACAGAGACTAGGGTGTGTGAACTATGCATCAGCTGCAGAGTCACTTACAATTACGTCTCACCCGAAAGATGGAGCACAAGGAGGTTAAGTGACTTGCTCAGGGTCACACAATGAGTCAGTGGCTGAGGTGGGATTTGAACCGGGGACCTCCTGGTTACAAGCCCATTTTTTTAACCACTGGACCACACAGCCTCCTGATCCTAATCTGATACTAATCTGCATAATTTACTGGCAACAGTCACCATAGCTACTAGTTAGTTTATATTTGATTGAAAACCCTATTATCTTACAGGTTATCCATATACATGGTATAAAGCATTCACATGTAGTTTAAAAACAGGGCTTGAATTTCATTTGTGTGTGCTGGGGATTTCCCTGTGCTGCAACTAATGGGGGGGGGGGGGGGATTCCAAAATTTTAGGGGAAAATGGCAAAAAAAAAGGCACTTTTGCATATAAAAAACTATATATATATATATATATATATATATATATATATATATATTTTTTTTTTTACTGCATCATTCACACTGGTGTTGCTTTTAAATAAGCTGCTTTCAGGAGACCAAACAGGAGTCCTACCATAGACATTTCTCTTACAATGTTTTGTACACTAGGTATTCACTATATCTTTTACCAAAGCAAAACAGTCACTATAGATACCCCTATAGTGTCCTGGCGCCCCAAAATTAATGGGGCTGAGTTTTAACAGTTAAAGCGAAAGTCACCGCTTGCAAAACACCTAGATAGACTTAATATTGTCTTTTTTTTACAAAATTGCTTATTTACTGTACTGAGTTTCTATAATATATTAAAGATAGTGACTGAGAATCACGTACGAGAGAGTAAAGTCTTGTGGCACTTAAAATATCCAGCACTACTTTTATTTTTTTATTTATTTTAACCAGAACTACTCAGAATGTGGCTCATAGTGCTTTCGTAACTGACACCCATTTCCTCAAAGACTGTTGTTGTGTTTCAGGCATTCTAAATTGTGTAAAAATTAATACAGTAGCTTGGTGTCTTAAAATATCTCTGCAGGATTTTCCCGCACTAAAAGTTGCAGATATGCGGGAGCAACTTGGAAAATGTGTGATTCCCACGATCCCGCGCTGAATTTCAAGCCCTGAAAAAAGTTATATAGAACAGTAATCATGTTTTTATAATTTAAATAAAAATACATGTTTATGTATATGTAATTGATGCTGCTTGTGATACTCATACATATAGTCTTGGACGTTAATGCAATTTTCTGTTGGTGATTATTGGCTGTAAATGATCACGATAATCATGATTATTGGCTAAATAAAATATATAACATTTCTGGTAGCGTGTCTTGTTATTGCTAACTTGTTTGCAAAATAAAAAAAGAAAAAAGTGTTTCAAAAACTGCTTTCCACGGTTGGCTGACGGCACACGCTTCGGAGGACAGCGTGTGTTCGTCTTCGCCCTACCGAGTCAGCGCAGGGGTGGTAGCGGTGAGCTGAGCCTAAAAATAATTGGCGATTCCAAAAATTGGGTGAAAATAATAAAAAATAATTGGCAATGACTAAATTTATAAAAAAAAACAACTGCTTTCCAGTTCATACAAGTTCTAAATTGTGATTTAAAAAAATCTCATCTGTTGAACAGTTGTACATTCCAAACACAGATCGTATGTAACTGTAACCCCCAGTTGGGACCTTCATTTACAGATCTTGCTAATTTATTTTTGAACCCAAAAAGCAGGGTTGCAACCTTTATAAAATAATGATTAATTAATTAGTGCCGTTTTCGAAATTAAAATTTAGTGATAGTGTTTATTTAACGTTTCATACTTATTCTACCATAGCATTTCTCTTACAATGTCTTGTACACTAGGTATTCAGTACCCCTGCCTACCCCCGTGCTTTGGTATAATACTCTGCTCCAATGCACGGTAGCGGCGCCACGAAGAGATACGTGTAATGATTTGGTAGTGGATTTTAACACAAATAACCATTATACAAATCAAATGATCTTATTGTGCATTTGATTGACATTTAATGTGTAATTATTGTATTCATACATTGTCAACCGGTTTCTGTTAACAGAGAAAAAAAAGAAAGAAAAAATGTCTGACAGTGTGTGAATGCCGCCTGACGATACATTCAAAATTCCTGGCTAGCAACCGAACCTTCGAACCTTTGAATACAGCCCTAGAAAAGTTTGATTCAAGATGAGTTAATGTCTAAAAATGAACTAAACAAACAAACAAACAATAGTCGTCGTCGTCCACCCCCCCCATTTAAAAGAACTATAACTGCAAGGACATTGCATTTTTTATTATTTTTTGGTTCCTTGATTACTACAATATACCATTTAAAAAAATAAATAAGAATAAAAGGCACAATGTTAACACATTGTGCATCTTAAAGTGATATCTGGTTTTACATTAGGCTAAATTACTTTTGTTACTTGTTTATTATTATTTGTTTATTTAGCAGACACCTTTATCCAAGGCAACTTACAGTGACTAGGACATGTGAACTATGCATCAGCTGCAGAGTCACTTACAACAACGTCTCACTCGTAAGACGGAGCACAAGGAGGTTCACACAGCGAGTCAATGAGTGAGCTGGACCGCACAGCCTCCTACAAAATACATAATTATAGGGGAAAAGTGTTTAATTAATATATACACAGGCAACATCTTTGCACTGTAATCTTTAGCATGTGATGCACCATCAACATTCAAGTCCACATCTCCAGATGTATTATTCATCTCAAATAGATCTTTAAAACAGTTAAAGGTCTGGTCGCACTGCAAAGCCAGGCCCAGTGGGTGGTTCAGTCAGGGAAGTCAGCCCGCCTGCTGGTTCACAAGAGAAACGACCATTCCTGAAAAATTAAGGGTCAATTTTAGTATGCTTCATGTAGGCTACATCTCTGAAATGAACTTGGATACTATCAATCCCACAGAATGCTTTTACCATTTTGCAATAAATAATGTGACAATGGTCTGAATTTCTGTACCCTACTGTAGTTTGTTAAAATTTTACCTTCATCCATCTAAAAAAAAAAAAAAAAACTGCTTTGTAGGTCAGAGCAATATAGACCTAATCGTCCACGCACAGAATCATCAAAAGCAGCTCCCATGATACAGTAGCTTTATTAGGTGTCACTATCAAGAAAAATCTATAGGATTGAGCATTCCATACTGAATGGAAACCATTGTCAAACCATGAGTGACTGGGATTCTCAGTCTGTGGTAACGTTGTGCAATGCGGTAATGCAGGACATTTGTATTGTTGCTGCATCATCTGCTAAAAGCAGCTTTCATTACTCAGGATCCTTACCTTGGACCAGGTAATGGTACTTTTCCTGCCTTCAGATCATCAAGAATCTGTTCAATGTCCTGAGGTTTAAGATCCTCCTAGGGTGGGGAAAAAAAAAGTTATTGTTTTATTTTCTGGGGCTGTAAAACAAACACACAGATTGTAGGTTTTGCCACACTCATCCATCTCGTCCATACACAAACACTTGCGCTTTGCCTGAACAAATTCAGAGATGACATTTCTGCTTGAAACCTCTTTCAGAAATGAAACCTTAATGCCAATATAATAGTAGTTCTTTAAATACTTCAAATAAAACTATTCAAACAGCTGGCATATCCTTTATCTTTTTTTTTATGCACCTATGAATATTCTAATAAAAGATGCTGCACATCATTCTTCCTATTTAAGCCATTTTAAAGAGTCCACCAGGGAGTCGGGCTCCCATTCATTTTTTCAGTATTGCTCATATAGCACTCTTGCCAGGCCCGGCATAATTCCTAGTGGTGCAGTCCCGCAACCGATTATTAGGATACTCAAAGGCATTTAAAAGCAGTATACAGTTTTGACTTTGAAATTCAGTACTTACATAATAGTTGTCGTTGATTTGTACCATAGGGGCATTTACACAGGCACCTAAGCATTCCACTTCGACCAAGGTGAACAGTTTGTCAGGAGTTGTTTCTCCTACTTTTATACCTATCAGTACAAAAAAAGTATTGTACATAGATTTAAAACTAAACACAGGTCACACCTGTATTTAATATACCTGGAGGCGCCTGTACGCATGTCATTACACATTTACAGAACTACTTGTTTTATTTTATTATAATACAACTTGGCTACCACATTCTTTACCATAAGCTGTTGAGTCACAAAAGCTGGGGAGAAATCTGTGCTGTTGGTCTGTATCTTACACTTATCTTTGTACATATATTGTGCATACAGTAGATATAGTTCATGTCGATTAGTGAGATAAGGGTTTGATTTTAAAGCTTGTCTGTTCGCCTGGGACAGTGAAAAATGTGCTTCCAATGTACTCGTGGTCTGTAGGACAAGTGTTTCATAAATATATTTTAAAATGATCTTATATAATTAAAGTCATAGATATTCCGTTAGAAAGCTGACATTTCCTGTATTGGTGTGTGGCGGCACTCCTCCTTGTCACCTCCTCCTCATTGTTCTCTTCCGCCCTCCTGGACCCCTTACTCACTTTCTTGATGAGCTTGACTTCCTCCCCTCTCCATCCACCCCTGTTCTATTAGGTGACTACAACATCCACCTCTCCAACCCTCACCACTCTGCTGGATTTCTGCCCCTTCACTCCTTCGCCTTGTGTCTATCCCCCCCCCCTTGTCTGTTGCTCCCATCCCTTCCTACTCTGCCGACCCCCTCTGTCAACTTCCGTCGAAACCTCTTCTCTCCCCCTCTATCTTTCCCTCTGCTGCTCTCTCGCACCTCTCCTCTATCGACTCCTCCCAACTCTCTATAGACTCGGCTACCTTCAACCTCTTCTCCTCCCTCACTTCTTCCTCGACTCCCTTTGCCCCTTCACCTCTCATCCTACACGCCGGCCCTGCCCCGCACCAACCCCTCCCCGTCCCAAGCCGTCCACCCCTCAAAGCCCCACTGACCCCTCCTTGCTCCGCTCTGCTCCCCTCTCTTCCTTCTCTTCTACCAAACGCCTCTACTTCTCCCTCCTTAGCCCTCCACCCCTTCCACCGTCTGCACTCTCAGCTGACGACTTTGCCTCCTTCTCCTGCAAAATCACTGACATCCACAAACTCTTCAATACCTCTCCTCCTTCCCCACCCACTCCCTGTCCTCTGCTAAGGCTAAGGCGATGCATCGTATCGTTTGACAACTATCAATAGTCAAGCCTGTGCATCGTTTTTGTGTAAAGGGTTTAAGCAAAGAGAAGATTTTATTTTTTACTAAATTTGGAATCAGCAATAATTTTTTGCATTTAGTGCAGAGCTTCTCTGCTCCCCTCAGGTCTGACTCACTGTATCTGCATGCGACTGAGCTCACCTTCTCCCCCCTGTGAGTGTTTACTGATGGAATTAGATCTGTGCAGGAGTCTTCAAAGAAACAGAGCAAGTTAAGAGAGTTGTGCTAGAATTACAAATACTGTATCGACCGAGCTACAATGCCTTTCAATGTCTGACAATTATTTTCTAAAGTAAGATGGAAAGAAAAGTAAAGGAAGTAATGTTTGGGATACTCCGGTAACACAACTAAATTTGCATGGCCATTTAACGCGCTAGCCTTTGTGCATTTATAAAAAGCATACCATCTCAAAATCTGTATTTTCAACCATAACACCTGCGTTTTTACATACTACATCAACATAGTTATATTATTTTCCAGTGTAACTACTTCAGATTAACAAAGTTAACATGCAAAAAATACACAGTATAAATAATGGTAGTAGAAATTAACATAAAGACAAGCTTACCATGAAACATTTTCTTTTGAAAATCCCCCATTCACGACGTAAAAATCAGTGTTGTAGAACATGTACTAATGTCTCTGCGGGTATGTACAGTTTTGCTGTTTAAATGTTCTTAAAATTTTCCTTTTAGCACCCAAGTCCAAAATGACTCGTGCTCTCTCCAAATCAAAGTCTTAATTCTCAGGAGCTTCCATTGAAATTGACATTAGTTTTAGAGGATCTTCACGTAAACAAGATTGTTTGCTGTTCTGCACTGTTCTGACACCTAAACCTCCATTCTGCAGGTACTCAGGATACAGGTATCGTAATTGCAATTGCTTCAAGTTTTGCGAAAGCAGGAAAGATGTTGGAATAGTTCTCAATAAAAACCCTGCAGGCCTCTTACATGGTAAATAAAATTAAAACCATGATTTTTGAGCATGTGTTTTGTGTCCAAATTCTTGGCTAAGAGTCTTGAATCCACCACCCTCTCTCCCTCCTCATCCACCAAGAACCTCGGTGTCACCCTCGATCCCTCCCTCTCCTACTCAGCACATCTCTACTCTGGTACTCTCCTGTCGCTTCTTCCTCAGCAACATATGCCAAATGTGCCCCTTCCTCACCGACTACTCCAAACAATTCAGGCCTTGGTACTGTCCCGCCTTGACTACTGCAACTCCCTCCTGGCCGGCCTCCCTGCTTCCGCTACCCATCCGCTCCAGCTCATTCAAAACTCTGCTGCCCGCCTTGTCTTTTCCCTCCTTCATTTCTCCCACGCTACACCGCTGCTCACTCCCTCCACTGGCTCCCTATCGCCGGTCACATCCAATTCAAAACTCTTGTACTCACCTATCTCTGTCTCGTACTTTCAGCTCCCTCCGGACTATTATTTCTCCCTACACCCCCTCTCACTCCTTCCGCCACTGGCAGATTAGCTGTATCCTCCCTCCGCTCCCCCACTTCCAGAGCCTGCTCCTACCCACAGATATCAGGACTGCTCAGCCCATGACCACCCTCCGGCGCCTCCTCAAGACACACCTGTTCAGACAGCATCTGTAAACCTCACAACCCTCGACTATACTGAACTACATGGCACCCATTGTATCAGTACTCAATTATAACTAATTTCTGTATGTTGTAAGGTAACCATATTTACATTTTTTGAAATTGTTCTTATTTGAAATCATTCTTATCCATTTATTGTACTTACTACTTGCTCTTAAATATTTTTTTACTATAAGTTTAACTGCTTAGTCGAAATCGCTCTCAAACATAATTACTTACTGTATTTTTCTGACTATTGTAGTTCATAACTGCTCTTATCTGAAATGTGATATTTTGTAATGTGATATTTTAACAACTGTAAATCGCCCTGGATAAGGGCATCTGCTAGGAAATCAATAATTACTATTATTATTATTATTATTATTATTATTATTATAGTAGCTGAAGATCACAGAGATGCTGGGAACCAGCGAACACCACTTCTGCACCTCTTGTGTATTACCAATCAAATTGCAGGTTCAGTCAGCCATTAGGCTATGTGTCTGACACGAGTGTTTGTTTGCTGGACATTATTATTTGCTGTTTCTTTGTAGTCTTATTGTACTAAAATATTTCAACATAAAAATGTTTTTCAATGCTTGTCTATGTGTATTACTTCTAGTAGTACACTAGTTTTTCATAGTAACTACACTATTTCAAGTTTGAAATGCTAAATAGAAATGCAATATGAGTAATGCGCAATACAATTTGTAAAAATTTCAAGCTTGAAAACACAGATTTATAAAATACAGGTTTTAGTGTGGTGCAACCTCCAATACCACTATTAGTGATTTGCTAAATTCACTTGTGACAGAATATATAATTGTTCAAAATACTACAATAAGTAAAATCTGTAATATGCAAGTTTTGTGTGGATGGGCGGGCGGGCGGATTGGAAATCTGAATCCGCCCCAAAATTCATACTTGGTGCATCCCTAGTTAAGTTAAAACTGCCTGTCACATTGAGCTATGCAAACTATGTGATTTGCAGTACTGTTCTTCAGAAACAAACTAAGTGCTACATATACTGTACTATAGTACTGTACATATTATTAAATATTATTACTGTCATGTATATATTTTTTATTTTGCATTGTGAGCAGCCAGTTTTATTTATGGAGTGATCTGCCTTGCACTTGTCCGTGGGACAATCAGAACAAAATCTAACCCTGGATAGACATTTTCTATTTTTTGTTAATAGAATTAATAGTATTAGTCACTCATACAATATGGTGCAGTGAGGTTATATATATATATATATATATATATATATATATATATATATATATATATATAAAATCTTTAAGAAGCATTATTCTCTTCTTACCCAGTTTGTTCTTGATGGCTTCCAGGATGCTATCAGAGTTGCAAAGCATGCATGGTGTGGTTGTGCAGACCTGAATGTGGTACTTGCCCACTGGATGGCGATTGAACATTGTGTAAAATGTAGCTACTTCGTATACCCTCATGGCTGGCATATCCAGTACCTCGGCTACCTAAAGAAATGAACAGATAAAGATATTATCAAATATTCATGCAGCAACATTTTTTTAATAGCAAGCCGTTAATATTTATTATGACAGCTGGCTCTACACAAAAGCCTCAGAACCCACTACTAGAATACAGGACACCATGTATCATCACTGCACTGAAAAACACAAGAAGAGTGAAAGTATAGAGCTGACTCAGCAGTGTTTAGTTATGCAGCAGCTCAGTGCTGTCTATAACCAAAATGCTCATTACAGCCACCAAATTATTTAAAATGTTTAATTGGAACAGCACTGTATTATGAAGACCTTGCATAGCTTTTTCAATAAGAGTCATAATTAGGACTGTTAGTTTTTCACGCCTTGTCTGCTTACCTGTAATTTCTACATGACCAACCACTGCAAAAACAGGGATGCATTGTGAATGCTATGTTTGCATCTACACCAACCTGTACTCAAATAGTACAGGAAATAAATTACAGTGCAATGGCAGTGCGACTCATGTCTTTACTGCAAGAACAACATTTCTAACATACAATATACATGCTGCATATAACTTTGTTTAGGAGCACGTACTGAAAAGACCCAAGTTGGAAGAATCAGTTTTATGTAGTTACAATGTCATTATCGGCTAACATCTTACTATGTTTACCTTAATAATTCTAACATAAAACAAATTATAATGGGGGTCACTATTGGTTGTGAGGCAAACCTGCTTTTAAATATTTCCTTGCTGCTTTGATATGCAATGTCACACAACATGTTATAATAAAGTAAAGTGCTATAGTTAAATGCAGAACACTAAACAAATGTCTTCAAATAACTTTTTACTGATATTTTAAAATGTTGAACTAGAAGACCGGCCACTTCTGGTTAAATCCGTTTTTAAACTATGTGTCTCTGCTCAAAAAATGTTGCGCCCCAAAAACAGTGCAGTGCAGATAAGACCAGCGATACACCTCGATTTAACAAGGGTAAGAATACAAAACAAGAATTCTTCAACATGGAGGAAATTATCCAACAAAAAAATAAATGTTCAGCTATATGATGTGATGGAGTTGACAGCAGAATGTTATTTTAAAGGAAAATTTGAGTTCACTTTTTAATAAGGGTTGAAAATACATTGCCAAATGCCTGTCAATTTGCTAGGAAGAAACACACTTAATGCTTTAATTCTTAACTACGCAGCAGTTTCTTCTAGTTTTACCAATTAATTTATCATATGTTTATATATACAGTAGACAAAGCTTAAATATCCAGTTTAATAGTTTAACCTTCAGTGTTGTACATGCATTATTTTTCAATTCTAAATGACATGTGTGCTTGTAAGACTTTTCTATTACAGTAACAAAGAAAAAAAAAAAGAATAAATAGCCTATACAAAATGCTAGAGTGATAGTTTGGAATGACTAGGCTTCTGGTTATGAACAGGGCATGAGATGACACGCAAACACTGCTTCTGACTTCAGCTCACAACCACAGTGGTCTTGGTACTTAAATGTATACAATTACCATTGCAGTAGGCATTTTACAAATTAAAAAAAAAACAGCTCAAACTGATAGGTCATTAAGTTCATTCATCCCAGATGACACTGCTGCACATGATGCCAGTCAGACAGTATCCCAGCCTGAGCAGCTACTATCTGTAAAAGGTAGCTCGGGGGAGCTCTCGAGGGAGAATAACAGCTGCATTAACTGACTTTTATTGTGGTGCACTATGCATTGCATCAAGCTTCGGGATAGATTGGAGTTGCCCAAAGGAGTTCATAATGCTAAAAAAGTTATTTTAAGTGATCCAGGAAGATAAGAAATACCACAGCAGGGTTCACTCCATCATACAGGTGGATGTAATACTGTCTCTTTAAACAAAGAAAAGGTTAATATTTGACATGCAGTGTCAACATTTTTGTATCAATGACACCAGGATTAGAGTAAAGCCAATAATATTTTCTTGTAAATTACAAATGTACCTCATACCTTGTTCATTGCAGAGATGGGCAGCCATCCATTATTTTGCCTCTGGGCCAGGTCTAACACTGGGATTGTACCTGCCGCCTTATGTCCCTCTGGGTAATTAGACAGGATGGCTTCTATTCTCTTTGAGGATGAGAAAATAAATGTATTAGATTTTTACACTGCACAAAATATTAAAACAGTTTTCAAACGACCCCTCTCTTTGAATAGTTATAGCCCATGTCTTCAGCAGTGTATTTAATACACTAACAAAATTACTATACCACATACAGCACA
Organism: Acipenser oxyrinchus oxyrinchus; assembly: GCA_030684275.1. NCBI lineage: Eukaryota > Metazoa > Chordata > Actinopteri > Acipenseriformes > Acipenseridae > Acipenser > Acipenser oxyrinchus. The sequence continues at coordinate 67,047,153 of CM060249.1, read as the reverse complement.
GTATAAAACAGGTGTATTAAACAGATCAGTAGTGGTGCATTTATTTTATGGGTATTTAAATGTTTCTTCTGTTATTCATGGACTTAAATATTTGATACTAAACAAGTGCTTACATTTTTCTCCATGAAGAAAAACTGAATTCAATGCCAACACTGTTAATACATAAAGGTTATTTAGGTCTGCAGAGGATTTGTTACACAGCAAATGTTAATTAGTGCACACAGGTGAATTCTCTCAAAGCTAACATGGCTTGTACTGTGGCAAAGTTAATTGGCCCACACAGGTATCTGGGTACTCATGCTGAATGTAAAAATCAGTCTTAACACAGGTGTTAAATATTTAAAACAGCTTTTAATCTTTTCAAAGGAAGTTCACAAAAATAGTGTAAATTGTTTTTATGAATTGTGTTTTCAACTATACAAATAGAACAGCAAACACATTGAATTTAATAACACTTATGTTATTCCCATATGTGTTTAAGAAGTAAAATAATAAAATGTTTTGCATTTCTATGTTGCAATCAGGCCTGTGCATAAAAGGGATCTAAAAGCAAGCCAGAACCAGTGGCTGTGTCACATCAAACTGCCTGTGGACAACAGCAGTAAAGTGTAAACCGTTTGGAAGACCTTAAATATTAACAACGACTCTGAATTATGAAACATGATTCATTTGCATAAACAGTCCCTTTACCCTATCTGATTGGTCATACCTCTAACATTCCAAAAACCACAACAGTGTTCCTACCCATTTTGCCAAAAGCATTTCAGTCACTGGAACACCATTGTGATTTTCAAGTACAATATGTTATGGAGGCAGGAATGACAAATCAGATCATGTACAAGGATTGTTAAAATGTTACATACATTTCATAATTCAGCCTCAGAAGTGTTCACTGCATTGAACTGCAGGAGACCGAGATGCATTAGACCAGGGGTGTCAAACTCCAGTCCTTGCGGGCCGCAGGGTCTTCCAACTTAAGCTCTCAGTTAATATAATTGATCTAATTATTTGTTGAATTTGACATTTAATATTTTTCAAGGTCTTTTACAGTTGATGGTTTTAAAAATGCACTTGATTCAAGGTACACTACCTATGAAACATTTTGAGGCCTGAAGAGAAGTGTTAAATGTGTCCAGTTAATCAAATAATTAGACCAATTAAGTAATTGAGAGCTTGGGTGGAACGAAAGCCAGAAGACACTGCAGCCCTCCAGGAAATGAGTTTGACACCCCTGCCTTAGACAGTTATTTTATGTTCACAATCATACTACTTCATGGCATTGGTAAATTGTGCAGCTATGGGCCACCTGCTTAAGACCACTCACAAGCCATTACCATTTAAACCTGCCTTTTTCAGCATTTATATATTTGCAGGCGTTCAGTGTAAACCACATAGGAAACTACAATATTCTAGATACTATAATAGACTACTGATTTGGTGTAAAATGATGCTTTGGTCAAATGTACAGTAATTTGTGGCCGATTTATTATTAGTTTATTTAGCAGACGCCTTTATGCAAGGCGACTTACAGAGAATAGAGTGTGTGAACTATGCATCAGCTGCAGAGTAACTTACAATTACATCTCACCCAAAAGACGGAGCACAAGGAAGTTAAGTGACTTGCTCAGGGTCACACAATGAGTCAGTGGCTGAGGTGGGATTTGAACCGGGGACCTCCTGGTTACAAGCTTGTTTCTTTAACCACTGGACCACACTGCCTCCTTTAAGCCACCGCCCCTTGTCATATGAAGGCTGAACTCTTACCGTCAGGTTTTCAGGTGTAAATTCAAATGGGGTGTCTGGGTTGTTCTCTGGAGTGTCTCTGTGCTGTAAAGAAAGGATATTAAATGAAACGAGACATCCAGTAAATAAACACTCTTCTTCTGAAAAGCAGGTTGCAATGCAGGAGCGTTAATCTGAAGGTGCCTTGATAACTAAGAATAAATGGCAGGTGAGCCAGATTTAAAAATAAAAACATAACGTATGTATGACGTTTTAGGTGCTGTTAATTAGAATCTAAGGAATCTACAGTTTGACTGTGAGGTAGACCATTAGGCATAAGAGGCTGGGAATTAACAAAACCTTCTCTTAAAAAAGATTTTCAAAGGGCTTACATAAATTAAACACTTAGCAGCAAGTGGTGCTTTACAGGGGAGCAGGCAAACTTCATTAGCATAAGGATGGAGCTGTGGAAGAACAAACCTGCTTGTGACTATTAACAGTAATTAGCATAATGAAGAGCCAATCTACTCATTCAAGTACAAAAAGTTGTATTCTAAGACTGCAGTCCCAAATATAATGTTTTGTTACCATTGATTTGAAGAGCTGATCCTGCTTATTAGATTAACTAACAAAGAAACACTAGCCTTCAATACCTAAACATATGTTATAGTTTACATTTAAATGTCAGAAACTAATAATTTGGTGATTTCTTTACAATGTTCACTCCCTTAGCATAATTTTTTTTTAAAAAAGCACAGCACGAGTAAATTATGATTAAAAGATAAAACTGTGAGTCTACAGGTGTCACTTGCAGACTCACAGTTTTTTCTTGACGTACAGGAACATGAAGCACACTTGTTGCAAGCAATCTTGAATATTTATCAACAATACAATGTTCATGTACATTTCTGAAAAACTGAAGCTGTGCTCTGTAAACTAAACTGTGAATCTGTGTTCACATGTAACCATATATACACTGTTCTGTCTACTTTCCTAATACATAAGTACAATGAGAAAGATTAGTTAATTTCCTGAATTGTCAATGGCGGAGTTTCTGTACAGTTTAGAAACTCCAAATTCTCTCTCCTGTGTCTGAGAATGTGACATAGCACGCGCATTCCTCACGCTAGAGGAAGGGCCGCGGGCAAAACATGATACGACTTAAAAACTATGTTTTATTTTGCATGGAAACATATCCGAAAGCCGTACCTTGATGCTCGCACTTTAAGAAAACAGGATATAGCTTCCGGTAAGGGATTGGCCGGGGAGAGGAAACAGATGAAGAAAACAACAATGCCTATGTTGCAGCCTTAAAAGAAAATGACAGAACACTTTTTTTTATTTTTTTATTTCCGTCACAACTTTGTTCTGCCTCAGTTTGAGTTAACATATTGTTTATTTTTTTAAACAAAAAAATTTAAACAGAAGATACACAGAAAAAAAAAATTCTCCAAGTAATCAATTACGTAGACCACAAGGTTGAAGCCTGAACTGAAGGCAAATAGAGTGCTATTTGATTCGCTGGGTGCTCCGAAAAAGCAAGCTAAATGTAATGTTGAATTTCATTAGCTGGCTGTGATGTAATGCTTTGTCGTTGACCACTGAGGTGTAAGACCATGGGAACAGTGCTTCTTTCAAATTATTGTATGTTTGATGGAAACAATGGAAGAGACAGACAGAAAAGTCTGAAAGGGAACGAAAAAAACATTACCGATAAACAAAATCTTGAACATCGTTAATTAATCCAGTCTATACCCTAATTCATTTCCTGTGGCACCATTTTAGTGCATGTCAGGGCTGAATGAGTGTAGTCATCGTTTGAATATAAAATTAGTCTTGGAAATGCATTACGTAATGGACATGTAATTATTGTATTCACCATGTAAGTGTACATTCTTTCCTTTTTCATTTCTTTACTGTTTTCTTTTAAACATACCTATTGCAGAGCGATTGCCCTGCACAGGGGGAAATTAGTCTTGGTGTAATTTGGAAACGGGTTTGTTTTGTGTGCTTTTTGGAGTTGTCATGTTTCATTAAAATATTGTTTACAGACAGGTGCTCAGTTGAGACTTGCTGTCTGCTAGGCTTGGTTGAGAGGAAGAACAGCGAGGGATTGGCTGTGCTGGTCCTCAATCAGCAGGTGGGCTGGGCGGGTCTCGACTGCATGTCTGTTTGCATAATAAATCTGGTGAGGATCGTTCTGGGCGACTGCACCACCATGCTACACAGGGGGGCGCTGTGTACACTCAGGAGGAGAGCATCCGCTCTGCAGGAACTACAGCTACGCAACTCTGAAACTGCAACACGGTACTTGTGAAGGCAATGCCCAGCTAAGGCCGTATGAAAAAGCAGAAGTCGTCGTAAGAATACCAGCTCATAAGTAGGTTAGTTTAGAGGATAGTGATCCCAAGTAATGTATAGCGAGGGCTGCGTAGTGTAGCAGGTTCCTGGAGCAGGACGCCTCGTTCAGTAAGGCTAGCGTTCGCCCTGTGTGGCACATTTTATTTGTAGTTTTTGTACTGTGTTTTACTTTGCCTTTTGTACAGCTTGCTGTATGTGTCCTCTGTGCGTTACCATCGCTGGTAGCATCACATGACCCGTTTGTTTACTTTCTGTTTTGTGTTTAATAAATCCTGCGCGCCTGTGCCTGCATTTCAACTCCAACTCCCATGTCTCTCTGTCTTGCAATGCGGTTACCCACACGACACGAGTACCTTGTCACAATACCATTTAAATGTTGGTATCAATGCGAAGGAGTAAAAGTACTATATATTGATGTTCAATTCAAATTTGCCGTTTTGTCATTATTCTGATACAGAAAAATGCCAAACCCTATTATTGTGAACACCCTGACGAACATTTCTCCAGGTTCCAGGGGTTCATTATAATGAAGTTAGACTATATATATATATATATATATATATATATATATATATATATATATATATATATATAGTATTCCTTCGAATTTAAGATGCAGCCCAAATTTCTCACCCTCAATTTGAGGAAAGAATAAATCAAATAAATATGCATTTTCAAAGATACAACTTCAATTACGCATATGGAGGCAGTTTGCAGCCATCTGCTATCACACAGAGCATTACGTGCTGCTTCTCCAGTCGCGATTACTCACACGTATGACAAAAAAAAAAAAAAAACCTAGGTTCTTATTTTCAAGAATATGGTGTAAAAGGTTAAATACATTATGGTAATTGCAGACACCAGTGTGCATTATAAATGCACTGAGCAGTTTTGTTCAGGTTGACTGATGTCACATTCTGCAAAACTGCCTCACTGACCGTCTAGGTTCTGGAGAAGTCAGGGTTAAACTAGTGTAGGGGGCTCCCGAGTGGCGCAACCAGTAAAAGCACTTGCTAGAGGATGCGCTCTATAGCCTGGACGTCGCCGGTTCGAGTCCAGGCTATTCCACAGCCGACCGTGGACGGGAGCTCCCAGGGGGCGGCGCTCAATTGGCCGAGCGTCGTCCGGGGAGAGGGAGAGTTAGGTCAGCCAGGGTGTCCTCAGCTCACCGCGCACCAGCGACCCCTGTAGTCTGGCCGGGCGCCTGCGGGCTTGCCTGTAAGCTGCCCAGAGCTGCGTTGTCCTCCGATGCTGTAGCTCTGAGGCGGCTGCACGGTGAGTCTGCAGAGTGTAAAGAAGCGGTCAGCTGACGGCACACGCTTCGGAGGACAGCGTGTGTTCATCTTCTCCCCTCCTGAGTCAGCGCAGGGGTGGTAGCGGTGAGCTGAGCCTAAAAATAATTGGGCATTTCAAATTGGGTAGAAAATAATAAAAACTAATTGGCAACGACTAAATTTAAAAAATAAAAAAAGGGGTTAAACTAGTGTTGAGAAGAGCCGCAGTCACTGCGTTTGGAGGATTTAAAAATAAAGATGCTGAGTGATTATTGTGCAGGTGAAACAGTGACTTTAAAACGCCAACTTTACTTACAAAAAGTATATAACATTAAATAAGCAGTTACATTTTTAGTTTTGCAAATTGCACTTCAAAAAAACTTGAATATCTAAAAGAAATGTACTCAGCAGTAACACTTTTTTTCCAGCTAATTTGTAGGGATGTGCTTTTGGTACATTTTTATGAAAGTTTAAATGCTATGCAGGTGTCAGCGTTTAAACCATATCTATATGCACACACTCTCTCTGTTTATATTACATTCTGATGTATACTGACAGCCCTGGTTAGTATTTTCCACGCAAAGAACCCCTAATTAAGCAAATAACGTTTTAACATCGCAAAGACTGAACTACAGTAAAAAAAAGTTAAAAACAAAACACACACTCACCAAAGTATATATTGAAATCACTCTATTCAAATTTTTGATCAGTTAATTTATGGGCATTGGTTGATTAACCTGTAGAGTAAATTGGTAGATTCATCCGTGCACATTTTTAAGAAAGGTAACGATCTTATAGCGGCTGTCCTGCTTGTAATATTAAAAAATCAATAGAATCTTAAAAATAAATAAAAAAATACATTTGTTTTACTATTTTTCTTAGTAAAATGTCTCTCTTTCTATTTGTAGAGCGCTGTTGAAATGTACCTGTGGGCACAAAGTGAATAAACTTTTTTTTTTTTTTTCACATTATATTATATTATATTATATATTATATTTAAAGAACAAAACCAATAATAAAAAAAAACAACAAAAACACAGCTTACATATGTTACAGACTCTATCAAATGCACAGATTCCAATACATTGTTATATTAACTCTACTGTTCAGGGATCGTGCCACAAACGGGAAATCCATTTATTATTATTATTATTTTATTTTTAATATCCCCTTCTGTTGACAGATTTACATAGATATCAAGGCCTTTTTTTTAAACAAATGATTTGCATAAAAGTGTACTGGTAAATTAAAGCCTATACATAATTCATTTACACTTATTAATTCAGAGAACGCATATTGAAAAAAAAAAAGTTTTAAAATCGTGTTGTAAGTATTCACAGTCGCCACCTGGAGCGTTCTGTTTATTATGGATGTTTGCTTTTTACTGCATTCAGTAACTCCACAGTAATTCTGAATGTTTTCATTACAAATAATGAATAATTACGATATGTTTCGGAAAACTAATTCCGATATCAAAAGTCATGTAAACACAGTTTTCGGAAAATGAATCGGAATATTCCGAAAGTCAGTTTTCGGAAAACAGCACCTAGAAATTTCCGATTCAATTCCGAAAACTAACCAAATGTATATCATGTAAACGCACTTTTCGGAAAATTTAACGCTATCTCTGGATTTTGTTTTGTTTCCCTTGCTTTTTTATTATATTTTTTGGTGGCCAAATGAGGCAGGCTGCATTAGCGGTTCTTCAACGCAACCTTAAAAGCTTTGTGTAAACCCAGTTTAATAAAGCTGCACAATATCACTAATCACTAAATTGGAATGCCTGCAGAAACATTTATATATAGTCTCATGTATTTTAGTATTAATTAGGTCATTTGCATTTGGAAGGAGAATTTATCTCCCTAAAAGAAAACTGCATGGATACCCACATTACCCAAAAGGTACTATCGAAATAGTGTGAGGAAAAGGTGAGACTTATTTTTCCTTTTCCATGGAAACTACGCCTATGTCTGCACGATTCTGCAAAGTAAATGTATAATATAAATAAGCCTTTCCTCATAAAGGGGATTTGTGACGTTTTTGGTTTGTCTGTGTTTCATTTTGTATAAGTTACAAAAGAATATATTTCACAACAACAAAAAAATCATACTGTTCAAAACATAGGTTTGAAGCACTTATTGTTTTTACTGAGGGAACATAAATCTAACTCCAAGAGATCCTTTGTTGTTAATACTACAAGGGACAAAATAATTATGCACTTTGCAAACATTAGTGCAGAACAGAAATGACCTGAATTACCACAATTATCCTAAGCCCTGATTTCCACACCTTATTTCTTAAATTAGCCCAACTGTCTTCATTTAAATTTCTTTACAGAGATCATATCACAAACACTTTTGCTAAACAACCATCTACTGGTTTCACTGACCCAGATTAGCACAAAGCTTGGACAACTTTACATAATCTTTGGTAAAATAGTCCAAGACAAACCAGCCTTGTATTTGTTGAATGATATTAACACAACAGAGGAGTGGTTATCAAATCTTCCTATTTAGGACCCCCCTTAAAGACTTTGGTCTGATGCAACCTCCTATTCATAAAATTAATAATTCTAGAGCTATGCACCCCCCCCCCCCCCAGGTTTCTCTGCCTCTTTGTTACAATATATATTGTAACTGCTAAAGTGTAGAAGGTATGCTTCAATTGAAGGCTTACTGTACACAACCTGAATACAGGTGCAGCAAATTTTGAATCTTCCCTGTCTACTGATATAAATATGCATTCTTATTTCATACAAGACAACAACGTTACAATATTGTGAGGTAAACATGAACTACAAAATGAAAACGTTACTCCTTACCACAAACAATGCTCCACCACCTCCAGCCCGCACTGCTGTCTGATGCAGGTAGCGAGTCTGCCTCGCCTGGAGTAACACAAGGGTTCAGAAAAAAATACGTTTAATTTCGAATGTGATTCTCTCCACGTACTGTATGTACTGTAGGTACAGTACTTGTGTCACACTTCACACACTTTCGCATCTGGAGAACCGCTTGAATTCACAGCAGTGGCCGGGGATACATGTTACTGTTGTACTTAGTTTAGTAAGGGCAACATATTTTAACAGCTGACACGATTGTTTTACTATACGGATCAGACAGTAAGCAAGTATCTGCCTAGGCTCTCACTAACATGAAAGTTTTTAAACTGAATAGTCAAATAGTGCATGTTATAAAACCATAAAGAGATACTGTGCCTATGATTGTGTTACTCTTTTTGGCAACAGTATATCAAAAGCACTACATTTGTGTAGTGTTTCATGGTAAATTATTGAAAATATGTAATTCGGGTTAAATTAAGAAAGTGGGCTGCGCAAAATTCAGATTAGTTCTGAACATTGTCAGAAAATAAGTGTGGTTATCCAACTGCGAATTGTAGATTATAATAAAATGTGAAGTTTCGTCTTAGATTCTTACTTAGTCAGGATAATAACATGCACACACGATTTAACATCGATTTGTTTATTTTAGCAGACGCCTTTATCCAAGGTGACTTACAGAGACTGGGGTTGTTTGGCACATACACATGTAAATGCTACCCCTAAATAAAAGTCACATCAATTAGTTCGAATGTGAAGGTCGCTTAAGCAGGCAGTCGACCTGTCCTTGGTGTTGCTCATATGTGCAGGCCTTTTTGATGGAAACAAGCAGATCTTAATGAAATGTATATATATTTAAAAAAAACTCACGCTTGTTTCTACTTTCAAACCACGCTTATTCACACTTACCGAATGAGAAACAGCAGACCGAACTGCAGCCGACAAAAACATATCTGCAATGTTATTTTTTTGTGTTTTAGTCAAAAGAAGCTGCCAGTGTAGGCGGATCTGACAACAGCCGGAATCGAAGAGAGCAGGCAGCGATTTCTTGCACTGGCCTTCACAGCCTTTCAAATCGAGCTGAGAGTAAACGATCCTTACTGAGTTCGTAGGATACAACACTTCTATTTAATACACGATTAAATACAATAGAACATTCTGCATCTTTTCCCTGTCTTTTTCTTCGTTGCCAATATGAAGGGGAAAAAACGGGGGCATTAATTAGATATCAAAATTGTATCTAAACATGTTTTAGGTCACTGTCATATATTTTACTTTATCAGAGAATTGCTATGAATTTTATGTTCATTAATAAATGCTACTTTCTCGGGCCAAATGTTAAATGACACAAAGTAAATTACAGTGTTGTTACTCATGTACTGTACATACATCTACACAAATGACATATCCGATCTGATTGAGATAAATGGGACATTATCAAGCAAAAATCATCCCATAGGAATGGACGTTGGATGTAGCAGCCGCTAGAGGGCGCTAAAAAGCAGTGTTAAAATAATTGTAAAAATTACTTTAATAGTAACACAGTTAGGTTTAGGGGTGGAGATTAGGTAGGGGTAGAGATTACGTTAGTGGTAGACATTTAGGGGTTAGTAGGCTAGTAGGTACCTACTGGCCCATTCCTATGGGATGATTTTTGCTTGATAACGTGTCATTCAATCGACTGATCTCTGCCCCTTTATCTAATCGCCATTTGCGATCCCTGATCCTTGTTTCTTTTTTCAGGTTGAAAAAGTCCCTTGGGTCAACTTTGTCAATACCTTTTAGAATTTTGAATGTTTGAATCAGATCGCCGTGTAGTCTTCTTTGTTCAAGACTGAATTCTGGCTCAATTCTTTTAGCCTGTCTGCATATGACATGCCTTTTAAACCCGGGATAATTCTGTTTTTTCTAGAGCAGCAATATCCTTTTTGTAGCGAGGTGACCAGAACTGAACACAATATTCTAGATTAGGTCTTACTAATGCATTGTAAAGTTTTAACATTACTTCCCTTGATTTAAATTCAACACTTTTCACTATATATCCGAACATTTTGTTGTCCTTTTTTTATAGCTTCCCACATTGTCTAGATGAAGACATTTCTGAGTCAACATAAACTCCTAGGTCTTTTTCATAGATTCCTTCTTCAATTTCAGTATCACCCATATGGTTTTTATAATGCACATTTTTTATTGCCTGTGTGCAGTACCTTACACTTTTCTATATTAAATGTCATTTGCCATGTGTCTGCCCAGTTCTGAATGCTGACTAGATCGTTTTGAATGTTGCAGCTGTAATGGGGTTTGCCACTCCTCCTATTTTTGTGCTGTCTATACCAGAATCTAAGTCATTAATGTAGATTAGGAAGAGCAGACGTGCGCCGCCCTCCCATCCTCGGTCGGTAAAGGACTAGCCTGGACTCAAACCGGCGATGTCCAGACTATAGGGCACATACTCCACTCTACATGAGTGTTTTTACTGGATGTGCCACTCGGGAGCCCTTATGCAGGACTTCTTATGCGGGAGTTCTAATAAAAGGTCCCCAGATGCTCAACCCTGACCTCAAGGACCATCCAGTGGAGACTGCCAATTGTGCCATATTGTAAGGTGGTTTTGATGAGAAACAAGGTTTGCAAAAATATAATTCTAGTGCATGAACCCACTGTGACACCAGGTCCAGTTTCTAAAAATTATTAACCAGAAATGCCTATTTTGATATATACGAATTCAAAGGGGGGATTACACCACGCCTAATTATGCTCAGTTGGAGCGTTTAGTTCATATTTCAGTAATTTTGTTTCTTGCAGCCTGTCGGAGGGATAAAGATGGGTATTACTGGATAACTGGTAGGATTAATGACATGCTGAATGTATCTGATGAGGAGGCTAGTCCTTATTCACAGCTTTCCTGCCTGTCCTGCTCTCTCTGGTCCTCTCGGCATTCATTGTGATGAGCGTCCTACTGCATTACTGCTCCAGTCAGTTTGTTCATTTACATTTCAGGTCTATAAATACAAAAATTGCAATTAGTGTAATTGTTATGATGTATATGCCACCACCAGGTGGCAACATTCATTATGAAAAAAAACAAAAACAATAAATGATGCCTACCAAAAACGTTGATTAACAGACACTGGTTTACCGTGAAATCCATATATTACCGGCATAATAATATACTATGGTCTTTATATATATATATATATATATATATATATATATATATATATATATATATATATATATATATATATATATATATATAATCTTCAGGACACTTGCTGAGCACTGCTGAGGTGGAGTCAGCCCTGATGGAGCACCCTGTTGTGGCAGAGGCTGCAGTAGTGAGCCGCCCCCATTCTGTCAAAGGGTCTACTGCTTTGTCACCTTGAAGAATGGGAGAGAGTTCAACTATTCCCTTGCAGAGGAACTGAAGAAGCAAGGTATGCAGCAAGGTGTTGAGTCTCTTCTCCCAGTTCTTGCTGTCAGGATGTAGACTGAACCCAGCCTCCACATGGGTGGGTTTCTATAGTATGTGTTTATTCTATGCTAGCTTATTCTCGTGATAATGGTATAACACATGCTTATTTTCCCCATTGCCACTCTTGTATCACAAACATAAGGAAAATTCTTATTTTTCTGATTTACAATCTTAGCAGAAACAGGGTAATCAGTGTTTTAGGAAAGCTGCAATGTTTTCAAATTAAGTAAAGAACAAGGAAAAACATGACATTGCGGTAAGAGTGAATGGATACAAGTCAGTGTAATCTACAATGAAAATTACTCTTCCCTTTCATATTCTTTTAGTTCGAGAAATACTTGGACCAATTGCCACGCCAGACCTTATCCAGAATGCACTAGGACTGCCTAAAACACGTTCAGGTAACACATTGTATTGGTTTTAATGAAATAAACTCTTTGTGCTGAACATCTTTCTGTTTACCTGGACTCTTTCTAGCTGGAATCTGTGCTGCAGGCCAGACCCACTACATTTTGAAAAGGTAATAAAACAATCAAATATGCTTAAAGGGGTTATAGATCATTAAATAATTCCATAATTCTTACCTGTTCTGAACTACCAACTCGTAATGTCTCACATGTGTAGTTTTGAAAGAAGCACGCGTTAGAATAAAATTCCCTGCTTCCAATAACGACATGCTTTGAAAGCAGACATTGACCCTGAAGTCACTGAACCTGAGAGCTTTCTTTACCCTACTATGGTACAGTACCAGATATACATTTTATAAATGAAAATATATGTTTACTATAACTCATGTTTCTGTCAAAACTGTATATGTAACAGGTGAATAACTGGATCCTTTCAACACGACCTACAAGTGAATACTTTGAAGTTAACCAAACGTTATATTGATCAATGAAAAAAACAAAACCAGCCATGTAGATGATCCTTCATAGATTATACACAATCGTCAGTTCATTCCATGAACCGTTTTGATGAAGTCCTTTCACAGAATCGCCTTGTGGCTTGTTACAAGCAAGGCAGCTAATGCAAAACATTCTACTGGCTATTTTGCTTGTTTACTGCAGGAAAACTAAAGAGACGGGTCCTGAGATAGATTGCCCGCAACGGGAAAGACCTTGGAGACCTTTCCACGCTTGCAGACCCGAAAGTGGTGGAGGTTCCCTTCAGCCAGAGGTGCTACGCTACTGCTTGAGACCCTTATATGCTGGATTTGTAGGCAGCTCTAAAGTAAATCAACTAGAATGTATTGTCTTTAATAAGTCACCTTGGTGAACCGAAGTGTCAGCGGCATTATAATACAATTTAAGAAAGGCTGATTGTCAAAACCTCATCTTGTATCAATAATTAAGCTGTCACACCTCTGTTAATTTTTTTAATGGTTTTAATTAACTTTAATAATACTAAAAGAACAGTTTTTAGTAAGTTATTAAATACTTTACTGATTAAAAAGCCCCTGTATAATATGCAGTTCTGTATTTTCTTAGCTGTTTAGCAGCAAATATATGTATTATTATTTCTGTTCTTTAGTGATTTGCAGTTCCTTATTAATCCATGATTATTATTTTAATTACATTAGATTTTTTTTCCTTTCAGAAATAAAGTATATTATTTAATTTGCTTATTCTGCATGAATGAAGATATCAAAGTGTCTGCACAATAATTATACAGCTGTATACTTTATACACAAAAGCATATACAGCCTATGTCAAATCTTTTGTGAAATCTGTCCTTGACTGGTTTCAATGCCTCAGTCTTTCTTTTTTGTGCCATGCCCTTGGGATTTCAAATGTAAACAGAGCTGAATGGAACTAGGTTTCATATATTTTGAAGTGAATCTGCTAAGGAAACTGTATTGTATACAACAATCTATTAGTGGGAGTACTGAACGGGTGACTCGTTGAATAGAAAAATGACAGTCAACCTCAGAAAGTGGAAGTCGACTAATCACACGTCACGTGTTACTGAAGTAATGGTTCCCGGTGGACGTAAATGCAGTTGCAGTTTCAATCCATTCACATATTACAGTATTAAACAGTACACTCACAAACAGAGCACCAGACATGATCAAATACATGACGTTGTCAAGTTAGTTGTCATTATATCCCTTAGTCTGTGTCTACCATTTACAGTATTTTAATAAACTATGAAAGTATGCTTTTATTTTAATAATACACTGGCAGAAGAAATGTTGTTGTGTTATTATTTTATTATTATTTGTTTATTTAGCAGACGCCTTTATCCAAGGCGACTTACAGAGACTAGGGTGTGTGAACTATGCATTAGCTGCAGAGTCACTTACAATTACGTCTCACCTGAAAGACGGAGCACAGGAGGTTAAGTGACTTGCGCAGGGTCACACAATGAGTCAGTGGCTGAGGTGGGATTTGAACCGGGGTTACAAGCCCTTTTCTTTAACCACTGGACTACACAGCCTCCTAAAACAAAAACCTGACACTTATTTTTACGACCAAAGGCATTTGTAAAGTAGATTGAATGCTACTTCACTCCAGTATAAAGATCATCTGTTAAACCTCATTAGGCATGGTTTCAAAGTATACTAAATTCCAAGTTTAAAAATAAATGTTTGTTTTTGAGACATAAGGAGATATGTGAAGATGTCAAGTTGTGGAGTTAAAAAAAACCAAGAGGAGACTGCAAATTTGTGTATTCTGAGTGCCGCCTCTGATACATGCAGTTAAACTTACTTTCACATTTCAATAGCTCATTATCAACTCATAAAAGCTCAGTCCCATAATGGTGTGCTCTATCTCACATTTAAGAATTCAGCTGGCAGCTATGCTGGCTGCATCAGCGCAGATTACACTACAGTAACAGGTTATATTGATTTCCAGAGAGGAGTAATATAATAGATGATCTTTACACTAGAGTGAAGTACCATTCAATCTCTACTTTGCAAATGCCTTTTTGGTCATAAAACTAACAAACCAATATGGATATCATTTATGCTTCTAAAGTGACTATTTGATTTAATTCTCCTACACAAAGCATTATTTCTCCTATATGTCATTAACAGACTACCATTCTAAAAAATGATTGTCAATGGCCATGGTGCTCTGAGGATTTTACTTTGATATTCAATAAACCAAACAAAACAAAGGTGCCTCCTGTAGATGATCATTTTACCCTCCTCTACATAAATTCAAAACATATCTAACATATTTTCCTCTCTAATTGTTTGTGATGCAAACAAAAAATAGTGCTAGTGAACTCAAGGAATTAAATTGTAAAATTGTAACGCAAACAATAACTTAAATGTATTTTAAATTCTTAATTGAATCATATTTTTTTCTGCTGACATTTAAACACTGACAGAAAACCCCACTTGTGGTGGAAATTAATAAACTATAGACTGTATGGATTATGACAGTTCCTGTTAGGGTTAGACTTTTAAATGAATTTTGCATTATTATGAATTGGTGTTTACTTGGTGATTACTAATAGTAGCAAAATGTTTCTTCATCTTCAATTACTATTATCCATCAAGTTTGTCCCATAATTCTGACATCATAGGCATAATTGGTAATATTGGTTGATTCTATTTCTTTAAGGTGTGGAATGTCTAATCAATAGGTGTGCCTGCCTCATTTAACACAGAACATCCTAATCGCTATACTGTGCTCCCTCTTGATAGTCAGTAACTGTAGTTACAATAATGTGCTACTTTGCGTTCCCCCTTATAACGAGAATGACAGTGTGTGACAAGCTGGCTTGTGGTGATGTCAGATCCGGAAGAGAATGGACACTCAAACAGCACTGAGGTAAATGAAAGCGCTGTTTGCGCGTTTTAATAATAAACAAAAGGCTTGCACAAACGAAAACACTTTTACAAAACAAAACGGCACAGTGGCCATAACAGACACGAAACAAAAACAAGTACGGTGCTGATGTAAACCAGCATGGATAGCAATTGCTTTCTAATATTGACTCTCGTCTTGACACGACTTGCTTTCTCGTTCACCTCTGAACACTCAACACCGTTCATCAAAAGTTGCAGGTCTTTTATATTGTGGCCGAGGGGTCAAATGGCTCTCAATTACCTAATTTACCCTTCAACCACACTCGGCACGGGGTTTCTCATCCGCGTGGTCAACAGCCAGTTTGTCAATAATCACTTGCTGTTGACCACGCATTCTCACGATTTTATCTGGATGGGGCATTTTAACCCCATCCAGGCTGTCAAACAATAATAACAATAAAACAGCATGTTTTTAAATAAACACAAAACAGAACATTTAAATAATAATACAACAAATACAAAGTAACATAAAACATAAAATATGCACAGGGGCCGGGAGTACCCCATCACACAGTGCTAATGAAATAGCACTATGGTGCCAATGGGAGCCGTGACCATGCCGCATTAACGGGTTCCGTGGTTCAAAGGGCCACCTTATAAAAGGGAATCACTGTACAGTAATATGATGCCTGACTAATGTGACACCCTGTATATAAAGGGGTGCTAATAAACTAGGAAAGTGAAACACAGATGGGTTGAATGTAGCTGAACCTCAGAGACTACATAAAACAAGTGTTGCATGTTTTAATATACTGAATTGATAAAAAGGAAAGAGAACTGTCAGCATGTAGAAAATGGGGAATGTTCACTGTAACAGGAACAGGTTTATGTGGCAGATTGGAAGCAGCTTGTGCTATGGTTACAGCAGGCTCGATTGTTTAGTCAGAAAGTGATCATTCAAAATTTGAACTAACTAGGCTTCAATTACAGGTACTATCAGGGTACGATTTGTCAAATTTTCTGGGAGTGGCGGGGGGGGTGGTGATAAAATAGAGGAGCAACAAAACATCATAGCAAGCCTTGACACATCTGTAGTACACAATTTAAACAGTTAAGAGAATCACTAAGTTACTTTTTTATTATACCGAATCAACTGCTAAAAAAAATCTTTATTAATCACACATTTGCCAAATCTGCCATCATGCAGGATAAATGCAGTTATTATTATTTTTGTGGATAAGGTATAAAAAGGCAGTAACAAAAACTACCTATGCTTACAGCAACTAAAATAATGTAAAAACACACTCATGACAAGTACTTGTATTGTTGCACATAACCTCCTTGATAACTACACCTAGTGTAACCACAATAAATGGAATATAATACAACATACGTATTTTAATAGAAGTTCATTGTTGTTAATCTTGGCCTTTTTTCCCACTCTGCTCAGCAGGTGACTCTGTGGGTAAACGTTCCATTTGAGCCATTAGAGCACTACCGAAAGGGCTATCTGTTTGGTTTTTTTAATGTGTTATTTTTTTTTTTTAATCCACAAGGTGGCAATGTATTCCAGTGAAATGCAGCACAGATTAGTTTTACTACCTTCTTGTGGTGGGTCATCATGCTGTACTGCTCAATGAAACACGCCTTTCCAATGCTGCTTATCAGATTCTTGAATTGTTTGGTAATATGACAACATATTGATCACTACTGCTATTGGCAGTGCATACATGTATAAAAGGATCTTCATAGTCAATCTGATGACATTACAATGGCAATACAATAGTTCTGTAATGGTAAAATGTTTAATATCGTATCACATAAGCAATTATTGTAAGCGAATGCAGTATCATGGTTTTACAGTATATTCTTTACTTTGCAGTTTATTCTTTTCCAGATCATAATGCTATCTTTCAGCCATTATGGGTACACTTTGCTCATCAAAAGGGTTGGCTTCCAAGAAAAAAAAATACACTGTAAATGTTGTGCAGTGTATACTGGTAATGTGCTAAATATGTTGTTCTATTTGGTTTATTGTTTCAGCATTCTGAACTTACATAGCATCAGTAGTATATGATCAGACATTGAATCCAAGAGCACAAGTCTCTCTTCATAAAATAACCTGTCCCCCACTATACTGCTTTGAAAAAAATATATATAGAGGGGAATTCCATCTCCAGTGGACCCCATTTTTTGTATTTCCTTCATTTCTGGTTAATGATATATAGAAGATGATGCCAGGGCAAGTGTGCTTGCAAAAGAAAAGCTGTGGTACTCCGACATGGTGAACACTTGTATTCAGATGGTAAAAATGACCATTTTGATGACCTAGTCAAATAACGTTATAATAATTTTAAATCATTATAATCATGTTCATTGTTTCAAGGCCTTTTCCTCAAAAAATAATGAATTGACGTAATTGTAATGGGCAGTGTTGTGAGATGCACTGCGGTTAATGATTCTGCCCCGTCTGTGAGATGAGATGAGGTTAAAAGCTTTACAACCACAAATGCAGACTAACCCGGTTGTTTTGCAAAGAGCTTGATACGCTCGCTTACAGTGCACGGGGGTACCAGTTCGCACACAGCCCCCCTCCTGTTACATCGGTGCAGCGACTCGGATCTCATACATTGGCTGCTGCTGATTGCCAAGGTTACAGGGGAGAATGTACCGGGTAGTGTTGTGAGATACACTGCCGTTGCAGATTCTAGCTCATATTGGTTAGATCAGATGAGGTTAAAAGCTCTATAACAATAAATGCAGACGAGCCCAGCTTGCATCGTGATTATGACGCTTCCTTGCGGTGTGCGTGGTCGCCGGTTCGCTCCCTGCCTCCATCCTTTTTTTTTGTCATTGACATGAGAGGTCAAGCATACTGTTGCATTGCAAGACCCTGCAGATCATCAACAGCAAATTATTATGACTCAAAGGTTTATTTTTAACACCTGGTACATTGGAAACACAATTCTACATTGTTTTAACAATGGATTGAATTAATATCAGAAGAAATTCTCAGTGGTACTTGTAGAACAGTAAGTATTAGCTCTGAGGCTAATTATCAGATAAACATATTTTTAGTTGCTTTTCTGATGCAAGTTTAAATAATCTGATAGATGAAGTGTTATATACATATTTCTTCATTTAGAAACTGCAGCTGCAAAAAAGGCTTTTAACATCTGTTTATGGTTGCATAACAAAAAGTATCAGCAGAAATCTAATGGGTCTGTTCATGTGTGATACCAGTAATTGCAGGTTCATTCCTACAGTAGTATAGGTCATTAGTGCAGCTGATACTTGCCACATTCAAATTCCACTGATAACTGTGGTGTATAGATTGCCTTTGTTAATAATAAAGGAACGTTATAAATATACAAGTGTGTTATGGACTCCTATTGTTTAACCCATTACTGTAATTGTCTAAGATACAACAATAACAAGGAAGGATATACAGGTAGTGGACAAAAAAATGGAAACACCAATGTAAAGTCGCTTAATAGGGTGTTGGGCCACTATGGTATCCCGCTCTGTGGAGTTCTCAGTGGACCGTTTTTGATGAAACTGTCTGCTCGCACCCCAGGTTGAAATTTGCAGTCAATTGATCTGCAGTTGCTCGCCTGTTTTGCCTTGCACTTCGAATTAATGCACGGATATCATGATTCTGGAATATGCGCTTCCGCCCACTGTTGCCTTTTGCTGATGATGTCTTTCCCTCGGAGTTCCATGCTGACACCACCTTAGACACCGTTGCTCGTGAAACTTCAGCAAGTTGAGCTGTCTTGGTCACTGAAGCTCCTGCCAAACGCGCCCCAACAATCACCCCTCTTTCAAAGTCACTGAGGTCTCCTCTTGCAGCCATGCTAGCCATAATTATAGGCAACCAGGCCTGTCCAGCATTTTTATACATGACCCTAAGCATGCTGGGATGTTATTTGCTTAATTAATGCATGAGCCACACCTGTGTGGAAGCCCTTGCTTTCAATATACTTGTTGTCCCTCATTAACCCATGTGTTTCCATTTTTTTGTCCACTACCTGTACATTATTTTGTCATGTGTATTCAGCATGAAGACACAGGGTCTTATCTCTTTCCTGTGACACAAACAATGTCACACGCAGAGGCTGGTCTAATCTCCTGCCTCCTCTTTGAAACAGTTTACAACTAGTACGTTCATATAAGACAACTGGGATCATTCAGTGACAGGCTTCTTGAAAATAACTTGCTTTCAAATGTGCAAATGCTTCCAAAATGATGTGTATTATCCTTTCACTGATGTCATAACTGGGCTTTTATATTTTTCACTTTATGCTCTCTCTTTTATGAATCTCAGCAAAAAATTGTTTGTCTGTAAAGAAAAAATCAATCAAGCACCTGGAAATACTTACTGTACTGTGATATGTACTTTAATGCCTCAATAAATGTTTTTTTTTTAATTCGCACTGAACACTAAGGGTTGTTGCAGAGGTAAGTAATTGGTCCCTGCTACACCAGTATTTTTTGTAAAGCCATTTAAAGCTGTAACCCAGTGTTGTTACTTTACTTAAATACTTGTGGTAGACAGCTGTTCAAGATCAATGTCAGCTTCTGCCTCAGGTTTTCAATTCAAGCATGACCACATCAGGGCTGTAGTCAAAAGAAAATATTAAGTTTCTATGAGTTGTAGCCTTTTGCATTTTTTCTTTAATGCATTTGCTTCTGTTCAGAATGATAATTTGTCAAAATTTGCAATACAGCTTTACTTTTATAATACATACAAACCAATACTTTAAAATCCAGTTTCTTACCACTTTTTAATTTTGTTAACTTTAGTACTGTACCACCCTATAGTGTGCTAAGAATCTTTTTTTGTTTTTATGTTAAAATACAAATATTTCAAATACAACGCTACAGGTAATGTCCAGTTCCCTTCACTGTAAGTCATATTTGATTGCAGCTAGACTGTAACGTTTGAACACACACAGTGATTATGTACAAGGAAACAGCAGCAGCTTTCCATCTGCAGCATTTTTATTGAACTGTTTTTATATCAGAATAACATTAAATTAAACTAATTGTCATGATGTCATGTGTGTACAGTATGAGTCTCATATACGGCTAAGCTTTATTTCTCTTTTTCCAGAATTATGTATTGAAACGCACAATACAATTTAAAATACTTATACTGTAGATCTCATATCAACATTTATTCCTGAATGTATTTTGAAAAAGTATGTATATGAAAATTCTTCTGACAAATTAATTTAACACCCCCACCCTCCCCTTTGAAATTTACATTGAACACTCCACTCTTTATATACATGTCTCCTGTTAGTATGCTGTCCCTGCTGCAGGAGACTTCCTGCACACCCCTATCTGAATTGTGGGGGTCCCTTGCATGGCTCTGGTGGACACATCACCCTGGTAAGGCCGGACGTCCTCCAGGGGGCCGGAGGAGGCAACAAACCTGCCTGGAGCCCACGACAGTCCAGCTCCACACCGATACAGAGGAGCTCACCCTGATGGAGGGGAAAGAGCCTGATGACCATCCAAATAAGAGGCCTCGTGGTTCAGCATGAGGTGTGGATGGCAGCTTATCAGGACCCCTGCATCCTGGGGTTAGACTTTCTGCAGCGGGCCAGGGGCCACCTGAATCTCCAGGGTGGGAGCCTCAGCTTTTCATGGGGTCTGACCAGCCAACCCCCTGGGGTGGCCTTGCAGAGTTCGGAGGCCCAATTCCCGGTGCACCCCTTTTTTACACGCTAACTCCTTATCATTTCACCCACCGCCTTAATCCACTACACTATATTTTTCTACTAACGCAACAGAAATCCCATTTAAGGGACACCATAATAACCGTATTGGAATGCATTGTTAGGGACTGGAGAAACTTTAATAATTGCGGCAGATTTTCAAGGATGGCAGAGATTCTGTTGCTATGACAACAGCATTCTTTTCTATGTGGATCTGCAGTACTTGCTTTCATTACTTGCTTGTACTATCTGCTTCCTTCTCTTCACACAGCGCAGTGTTTTTGACAAACAGCTATTTGTCATTCCTCAGAAAGCTGTCACTAAATGAGGTGCTATTAAGTTTATATCATCTTTCTTTTTTTTTTTTACATAATCCTTAGTTCATACAGTAAGTAAATAATGAATTTTCATATGTTCCTGCCATAATGTCAACCCAAGACTAAAATTGGATCAGTACATGTTTATGTATATAATTGCTTGTATATGTTTTTGTTCCCTCAGAATTACAGTAATTGCTCAGGCTAGCTTAATGGAGATGTCATCTCTCATTTACAGTTACTAGCAAAATGACAGTAAGATGGGCCATGTGTGTGAACAGAACAAATTAGTTTTCAATGGCTCAGCTTGCATTTGAAACCAGGATCTCCTGCCTCCTATTTCTTATGTTTAACCTGGCTACTTTATATTGCTTCCTGATTATTTTTTTTTCTGATTTCTTGTGACAGCTGTCAGCATGGGCTTGTTCCAGATTGAAGCTGCTGGCCAGCCAGAATCAGCATGCTTATTGGTAATTGATTTTGTTTAAATATTCAGATTTTATGGATTTTCAACTAATAGTTATGTTTCTGACTGTTTTAATTTAGAATAAGCGGGGACTTGACTAATTTGTACAGGCACATGCCGGGAACCAGTGGAGATACAAGCAAAAATCAAAGCAAGCTTGGTGAAGTAGTGATGAAATGCAGAGAGATAATGACAATGTGAGCTACATGCCAGTAGAGCCGTTAACATAATAAAGTTGTACTCTGGGCCTTGGCCTTTGTCCAGTTCCACTTTAAGTTGTAATCCAGTCATTGGCTCTTTTCGGCTGCGGTCGCCTGTTGCAGGTTGTTTGCTCATGTAGGCCTTTATTTATTGCAATTAGATCTAATTGAGCCCTTCTGAGTCATTTTCAGATTAATTTGAGGCATTCTGGCAGCAATTCTGTTGAGCATGAGGCCATAAAAGGTCCTTAGATAGCAAGAATTGCAGCCAAAAGCTCACTAAAGCCATGAATATCAGAAAACAGTAGTGCACTTGTAAAACTGTACCAAATGTTTTAAATCTATTTATTTTGTTCTATACCTTTGCTTTGTAATCAACTTTAAATTATCTTTTCATTGTTGGTCTTAGTTTCTGGTCGATTGCTATACTGTTATAGATAACATAGAGATACATCTTATTTATATAGAGAATAGATGGCATGGAGTGTATAATACTATAATTCTATCAGTTCAGCTCCTTCAGCCAAGCTGTAGTTGTTTGTATTAATATATATATTGTAAGACAGCAGGGAGGGGGTTAAAGCCTCCCTGAAGAAAAAACATGTGCGGAATGCACAGTTGTTTAATTTAATTGTTAATTATTGTTTGATTGTGTTACTTTATTGTTTAATTTAATTTGTTAGTTTTGTTATTGTTTAATTGTATTTTGCTTTATTGTTAATGAGTGCCATTAATTGTTTTATTGCTTAATTATTCCCTGCACCTGGAGATCATTATTAAATTAGAACCAGGTGCAGGGTATAACATGAAAGCAGTCAGTTTGTTTGGGGGTGGCTGAGGAGAGGGAGGCAGAAGAGGTACTCTGCTTCCAAGCAGTCGTTAAGAAGCAAGTTCTAGAGAGTGTTTTGATGTTTGTAGCGGGTAAACGGGTTAGCTGTCCTGTGGGTTAGTTAGGTTCCTGGGTGTTTAGTCAGTGCTCTAAAAGGAGCTAGGTGTTTGGTTTATTTTGTGTTTTTGTTTGTATTATTAAAAGTGTGCGTAAGCGCTGAACCTCCAATTTTCTGTGTCTGGGTCCATTTTTAAAGGGGCAAGAACCTTGAGTGGTGTGATTTGTGTTACTATATATAACTATATATATATATATATATATATATATATATATGCTCTGAGCACACTCTTGTATCTCAGACACACTCTGTTGTCTTTTGAGATATCTGCAAATGACAAATTCAATTATAAAATACAAAGATCCAAAGTATTAGGGGGCCTGTGATAATATAGGCAGTCAGAAAATACACTTTAAAATATTGGTTAGCACTCATTTAAATGTGTACTTGGGTTTTGTAACTTTTTTTTTTTTTAGTGCATTAAGAAGTTGTCTTAGGTAAATGCTGTTATGATAACATCTGATTGGCTGAATGCAACCTTCATAGAGAAGGTTCTAAACTGCTCTCTTGTGCTCAGCATGTTGGTTTCAGCAGCTGTATTGTTTCATACAGATGGTGATTATATGTTGGAACTAATGAGATCTGTTACCTCCTATACTTTACCTTTCCATTAATACCTTCAACATCATTCTGCATAAGGTGTGTTCATTATTAGGGGTATGCTGATACTCGTATTTTCCAAGTAATTACCGTTAGGTATTTGGCGGCAGGTATTACATACATTAAAGCACACCTCTATCAATGTGTTGATTTCAAAACAAGAAAAGCTGTCCTTCCCTAACCTTTACAATTGAGTACCAATCAATAGCAATTAACATCCACATTGAGACGACTGGAAGTGAATTTTCCTCATCTGTGGCAGTAACATTTTTACTGCAGTACCAAGGCCATAAACTAACAAGAAAAATATGTTGCAGAAACCTAACCCGAGCTTCCGCTGTGGAAACTGGGATATGTATTTCATCATCAAGTTTAATTAGAGATAACACCTTGCCCAGGACTACAATCCCACAATTCACTGCAGAGATGATGCATTTTTAAAGAAACTAATGCCTCTCTTCCACTGCATAACCGAGCCGCGTCAGGGCTGTACTGAGCCCTCACGGTCCGGTTAAGGGGAGCCTGAGTTGTTTTTTCCACTGCAGAGCCGAGCCGTGCTACTGATGTCACACAGACAAGAAAGACAGTTGTTATTAATTAACTCAGTTTGCAAAAAGATGCGCCAACAAATGGTGTTCAAAAATGAATAGACCAATGGTACAGCTGTATCACTATTTTAGAAATATATTTAGGAATGTCTTTATAATCCACACATTTTACTGAATATATTGACTTACTAAAGTTCAATTAATTCTATTGAAGGGGGAAAAAGAAGGTTTTAAAAATATGATTTGCCAAAGATATCCCGTTTAAGGATAGTTGTTGTTTTTTGTTTGGGAGCTTAAAAATAAAATAAGAACTGCATGAGCTCAACGACAGCCATAGCTGTATTTATGGTGCAGCTGTACAGTATTTTGTTTGACTATGCATGTGATAGAGAAAGAATCAATCTTGGTTATAAATCTCCTCCCGACCTGTGAGGGCTGTGTAAAGGAACAGTGTGCCCCGGACTGGATGGTTTGACAGTTCATTCCAGGGTCAGTTGGAAGTTGGCCATCCAGGAAGGGGGTGGAGCCACAGTACACCAAGTCATCGCCCCAGACGGGAAGTGATGTTGCAATCGCGGATTGGAGAAAAAACGATTGCACTCGCTAACCAAGGGGACGTGGCTGAAGGTACAAAAGGGGATGTGGCCAAGCAAACTGCTCCTTTTGTTATGGTTTATGGAGAACTGCTGAAGGACTATAAAGTAACCTTGAGTGTTTAGTGTTTGTTTCTTTTGTTGTACTAATTGTAAACATTTGTTCTTGTTAGACGGCTAACACATACCAGGAGCTGTCGCTAAAGGCCAGCACCAACCTGGACAACACTGCACTACTGTTCACAAATAGCTGTATTTTACCACACACTTAAAAAGCACTCACTTTGGACTTGTGTCTGTGTTCTGTGTGTGTATTTACTGTGATTATTATTTCGGGATTGAACCTGTGGGTTTCACATAGCTGTGTATTGCCAGTGATTTATTATTTACAGTTGTCAAGTGACTTTGGATTATAAATAAATCATCATTGTACCGTGAACATTGTTGTTTGTCATTACTTGAGCACCGCACCACCTCTAAACCCGCACACTGCAAACCACTTTGCCACAATGAGAAATTTGGTAGAATGTTGTATTTGAGTGTGTGAGTTAAGTGTACTGTACCCACGGTTTATGTCCATTTGCTACAAATCATCAGAAATTCGTGCATAAACTTTCTTATTTTTGACGCACGACTCCAGATCTTCCTGAACACTTCTATCTGCCCACAGAGAAACTAGAGCTTGCACTTCCTCAGCGTCCCAAGGCTGTACTTTTCTCTCATCACACTCACTGCCCGCCATGTTTATTGTTTTTCTTTCTGGAGTGTACTGACTGATGCCACGTAATGACAGAAATCCTTAACCCCGCCCCTGGCTCAGCTCAGCTCGCAGCCGGATTCAGATGTCTTGTGAGGCTGGAGTTTCATGGTCTGGTTCTCGCTCAGCTTCTCCACTGGCACATCCGACCATGAGGGCTTGGTATGGGTATGGGTGGTTCTCCACTGGCTATCTGTCGAGCCGAGCATTATTATGCTTCAATTGCAGGTGGGTGACACCCTCACCTTCTGACCCTCATCATATTGCAAATGTGCATTATGTCAGTCCAACTGGATCAGCTAGGCTCAGAACAGTGGATGGCAGAGCTCAGGCATAGCCCACTGCATTGCAGATATTCAAAGATTTCGCAAATATATGCAACTTTTATGAAAATGTTAATTTACAAGGCTGCGGAAATTAATGCATTTTAAATTAACCAAAAACAGGAAATTAATAGTAACTCAGACTAGAGGTCTTCACAGGTCCAAATTAATCAACCCGACCACGAACTGACAATTATTTACCCAACCCGACCCAATGTAAAATCCTTATTAGACCTGGATCCGACCCGGCCTGAAAAAACAGTGGGACGCCTTTCCTTTCCCCAGGTTAGTATATGCACTGACGAGATACAATATTAAAGACAGTGTTTATTTCATCATGAACCTACACAGAGGACTGTAAAATTAAATATATAATATGTTTGTGTAAAAGATACAAAGGTAAATACATTATCTGAAAATCTAATTAACTGAAGCACAATCTCGTAAATGCGTGATTTTATTACAAACTTAACACAAGAGCAAATGGAATTGAGAGAATGAGATCGATCAGGTACACAGAGCTCCAACAATAAGGAATGCCACCCAGGCCTATGATTCTGAGGCTCATCGCAACCAGATTAAATAATTATTCTTGTGTCTGTCCAGGGACAAAGGCTCATGTGTAGTTTTATATGTGAATAGAGATTTATATGTAAACAGACATTTCTTTAACCTAGTGTAGTACTAATACCACATATCATGGTTTCTGTTCATAACATTTGTTTATTTCAAAACTGCACATTTGAGACCTTATGAATGGATGGATGGTTGTTCTCGGAGGAGAAAATGTATGGAACTATTTTGTTAGTTACATTTACTTTGAGGACAGCAGTACCACAATTAACATTTATTCCTTGGTAAAGTTCTAAATGAGCTTCTTGTTTTAAAAAAAATAAATAAAATATATATATATATATATATATATATATTTCAATGGCAAAAACTTTGTTAAAGTAACGTTAAGGTTTGTTTGCAAATGTCCAAAAGGTTAGGAAATTGCAAGTTAAGGTAGCCACGCAACCTTAACTCTGCACCCTTATGTGTATGTTTCCTGTCACACATGACATCATCAATGACATGGGCAATGACATCACTAAGCACATGACAAATTCTCCCCGAAGACTGCCCATACGGAAGTCATTGTGATTGGTAAAATGTTCAGTAACTGCATTCCAACAATCTTTGCTGTCAAGCTCATTATTTCACCAGTGTTCTAAATAAAACCAATTAACTCAGAATAATATTGGAATATTGGAATCCACAACATTGGCTTTCTTGTATGAACTACACTGTTTCACATGGCAAAAGGAGTCACTGCATTTTCAACAGTATTATTATTAATTTTATTTTTGCACTCTTAGCCATTCTTCTTTCAAACTTTACAGTTCAGTAAGAATTCTTGCTAACATAATCTTATGGCTGGAAGCCAATTATGACATTGAAATGTTTAGATACAATTGCAGATTTCTGCAGTTCAATGAAGTACATAAAGCAGAAGTGGAATATAATGTGTGGATTTTATGCTTCCAAGAAACATAAAACACTGCTTTGTGTACCACATTATACATGGAGCAGCAGTATACCATACAGTACTACAGAAGATTCCTTTTCTATTTCACTGGCGTCATCTAAGTGATATTTAATGGAGAGTGTTATCTTACATGTAGGGTTTCACATATTGCATGTCCCATCCATTTTCAGGTACCCCTTTCCAAACATCAAATACTCATCACTACATACCTCCACATGAATTACACATTTCTGAGTACATGGAAATCTGTTGTTGGTTAAAGCACATTTCGACAGCAAAGATAATGCATTTACTGAACATATACTGAACATGTTACCAATCACAATGAAAAGTCTTCGGGGAGAATTTGTCATGTGCTTAGTGATGTCATATGGAAACATACACATAAGGGTGCAGAGTTAAGGTTGCGTGGCTACCTTAACTTGCAATTTCCTAACCTTTTGGACATTTGCAAACAAACCTTAACGTTACTTTAGCAAAGTTTTTGCCATTGAATTTCCATAGTTTTGCAAAAGGCATCTTGGAAAATCAAACAACCAACAACAAGTATGTAAAGATTTTTTTTTAAAGCCAGGTTTATTGAGGCAAAATCAAATGTTGTTAATCCCTGCCCCTGAGGCTAGAGGAGGGGGGAAAGCAAAGACTGTCCCTGGAGGCTGGAGAGGTGGGGACAGCAAGGACTGTACCTGAGGCTGGAGAGGTGGGGATAGCGAGGACTGTACCTGAGGCTGGAGGGGTGGGGACAGCAATGGCTGCCTTAGAGGCTGAAGAGGTGGGGACAGCAACGGTTGCCCTGGAGGCTACAGAGGTGGGGACAGCAAGGACTGCACCTGAGGCTGAGGACGTGGAAGCAGCAACGGCTGTACCTGAGGCTGGAGAGGTGGGGATAGCAATGGCTGCCTTGGAGGCTGAAGAGGTGGAAGCAGCAATGGCTGTACCTGAGGCTGAAGAGGTGGGGACAGTAACGGATGTATCTGAGGCTGCAGATGTGGCGACAGCAACGGCTGTACCTGAGGCTGGAGGGGTGGGGACAGCAATGGCTCTTCTGAGGCTGGAAAGGTGGGGAAAGTGAGGGCTGTACCTGAGGCTGAACAGCTGGTGACATTATTTGAACAGTAGTGCCAGGGAGCAGTTATTCTTCATGTTGTGTGGCTCTATCCACTCTTTCTAGAAAGATCATGTAAGAATCCTGCAGGTTTTTAGGCAAACTGATGCGTTGTGTGCAATTTAAGGTCTTGATGCTGTATTGGATTTGCTATCGCTTCTTCTCTCTTCTATCTGTCAGGCGCATCTTTCAAGTCTTGTCAGTTCTTACCTGAATTAGATAGGAGATATTTGGATCAACCACCAAAGGAAAAAAAGGTTTCTGAAATGTAATAAATATAATTCTGTATAGTGATTTGGATATCTGAAAATGTATATAATAATCTGTGATATACTAAGAGTATTTATTAAAAATGAAATAATAACAATAACAGGTTACATGCATTTCTAAATTGAATTGCCCAAAAGTTTACTCTAAATGTAATAAATAGAATTCTGTACTGTACTGTCTTGACGAGTTGTACACATAAACAATTACAATTACAATTACAATTGTTCGTTTCTCTGACCACTGACGCTGTGGGGGCGTATTTCCTAAATGAACAAATTATTATTAGTTTCCCCAGTACTGAAGGCACAAACACTAATTATTATCAATGATTACCATTTTTATCCAGACAGAAACACAGATCTGACCCGTGTGTGCTGAACTATAGGCTATTTAATATCTCCCTACTCAGTGAAATGGAACGGTCGAAAGCAACGCTGCCATGCACTGACGTCAGACAGAAGTGACGTCAGACCGTTATCTTTTTTGGTTTAATTTCGGTAAAACCAGGACCCCCCAGAAAATATAAATACTCCGTTGCACATCTACACTCCCAGGACTATGTGTATGCCAAGTGTGGTTCCTTAATTAGCAGTACTTTTTGAGATGCAGGTGTATACAAAAGCGTCTTAATTTTTCTTTCTTTTTTTTAAACAGCTGTTTTTATCGCCACGCTGTATCTCAAAAAGTATTTCACCAAATATGACCCCGTTCACAGGGTTTGCTGAGCCTGTCAATCTGACCACACAAACCAATTTTCATGCATATCAATGGAGTTTTACCCCCCTTTTGAGCTGGTTGTAAAATCAACTTTAAACAGAACCTTCCTTCAAACCTTAACTATGTCTGCGCTACATATTATGTGATGAGCGTCCTACTGTATTACTGCTCCAGTCAGTTTGTTCATTTACATTTCAGGTCTATAAATACAAAAATTGCAATTAGTGTAATTGTTATGATGTAAATGCCACCACCAGGTGGCAACATTCATTATGAAAAAAAACAAAACAACAATAAATGATGCCTACCAAAAAGGTTGATTAACAGACACTGGTTTACTGTGAAAACCATATATTACCGGTATAATAATATACTATGGTCTTCTTGTGTGTGTGTGTATATATATATATATATATATATATATATATATATATATATATATATATATATATATATATATATATATTAATAAATCTGCAGTGGTTGTCTTAGATGTTCCAAGATTGTTTAATGTTTTCATAACTTTACAGACTCTCTTATTCAGGTCCCAACTGTTCTTCAGGAGCCAAAGTCAGGTTCACTTATCTCATTGTTCAGTTCTCAATTCAGGTTATATAAGTATTCACATATACTGTACCTTGTTAACAAGTGTTCCCTTTCCATTTGCAAGGATGAGGGGGCTGCTAGTTTTAAAGAAATGGACATGTCATGTTGGGCCCTGTTCACAAGCTTTAACTCACAAGCCATTTCAAAAATATTATTATTATTATTATTATTATTATTTATTTCTTAGCAGACCCCCTTATCCAGGGCGACTTACAATTGTTACAAGATATCACATTATTTTTACATACAATTACCCATTTATACAGTTGGGTTTTTACTGGAGCAATCTAGGTAAAGTACCTTGCTCAAGGGTACAGCAGCAGTGTCCCCCAGCTGGGATTGAACCCACAACCCTCCGGTCAAGAGTCCAGAGCCCTAACCACTACTATTGTACTCATAGTCTAATTTTATGGATAATATATAGTTTAATATTCATTTATTTATTTTATTTATTTATTTCTTAGCAGACACCCTTATCCAGGGTGACTTACAGTCGTAAACAAATACATTTCAAGAATCACAGTGCAAGTAATAATACAATTAAGAGCAAGATAAATACAATGATGAATACAATGACTTTGGTTCAAGCAAGTACAAGTGTGACAAAATACAATTCAATAATACAGCAGATAAGTGTCAGTGATAGTTACATCAGGATATAATTAAATACAAAATACTACAGATTAAACACTTGGCAGATTACAGTACTCTGAAGTACAGGATTAAATGCAGTAAAATAGGGGGCAGAAAAGAGCAAGTAAGGCTCATTTAAGGAAGGGTGATAAGTGTCCCAGGGGAAAAACAGAGGAGTTCTACAGGTGCTTTCTGAAAACGTGAGTCTTGAGGAGGTGCCGGAATGTGGTCAGGGACTGGGCAGTCCTGACCTCTGTTGGAAACTTGTCTATTGTTGTTAAAGAAGCATGGTTAGGAAAGTACAATTTAAAATCTTAGCAATAACATCAAAGAACAAATAGATCCAAACAGGCAACTAACATGCTTCTAAATAGACCTGTTAACAAATCCTTAAAAGGATGTACAAAGAAGAAGAATTTGGAGTGATACATATCACATTGCATGCTTGCCCTACATCTAGACTCATTTAAAGCTAAACTTGGTGGGGGGTTTTTTCCAGATGAAACCTGATGGCATCGCACATCATGAAGTCATTAGGTTTCCACATGCTCACTACTGTATGCTGATAAAATCATCTGAAACAGTTGGATTGTAAGATATCTTCTTTGAAATCAGCTTTGCAATATCTGAAGCTTAAGATACTGTGGAGGGTAATGTGATCAGTTTGTGAAACTTGCTGATTTTGAAATACTGCAGTCATTCAGACTCAGCTGGTAGAAAGTCTATTACTCCAGGCACTTTGTATACTGTTTTTTTCAACTTCACTTATTGGTTATATGCCCAGATAAATTAATTACAAATCCACTTTCATATAAGGCTGCAACTGTTACATTAACTTATAACCAATGGATTTATTGCTATGGTGTGTTTTAAAGAAGACACATCTGGGACTTCTAGTTGAACTACGGAATGGAGTAGACACGTGTTAAACCACGTCCAGTGATTCTAAATTAGTTCCAATAATTAAGCTATTTTTTTCTTTTTTCTTTCTTTCACTTGGTCTTTTTGGTTTACAATACTTTATTTTTTCACTAAACATGTCTAAGAACAGAGGCAATAAAGTTCTGACTGAATCTTATCAGGACCCGGAGTCCAGTAGTATTGTACCAAGTGGTACTGACCTGGCAGCTGTCTGCTGCAACCTGATTCTATCTCCCATTCCTGCAATGATCTGGGTGGAGTTGGGTGCTGAGCTGCAGGCTGAAGTGTGATTCTCACTGGCTGCCTTGTAGGCTGATATGATGGTTTGCACCCAGAAACTGCATGATGTTGAGGGCTCTCCTACCGATGTGGAAAACAGAACTGCAGGCAAAATTTGAGAGTTGTTGGTATCCTGGAGGGAACAGAGGGAAAGCATCTCGTTATAAAAGGGAACCACTGACACACCCCCAGGCTGATGAGCCAGAGCGTGACGGTCTTTGTGTGATTATTAAAAAATGTGTGTAACCAGGGATTATTTAGTTTAGGGTATTTAAAATCCCAAACCAGTATAACTGAGGGTGTATGCATTGTCTGCTACAGCGGAATCAAAACTCTGGAGGACAACAATTTTGTCTCTTTTGAACAGCTCTCCCAATCTACCTCGGTCACACTTCTTTCACCATTTGTAGATTCGGACGCCCAGGTCCCCTGTGTACTATATATTCAGATCTAATCCTAGCGCTAAGACCTTGATCTCTAAAAGTCTACAACAACATTTTTTGTTCACGCACCACCTGAATTTTTTTTTTTTTTATCTCGGTGGACCACACAATAACAGTGTAGGTGACTGAAAAATAAGCACATAAAAAATTCACTATAATACTAAGAATAACTGTACATTTACCTTTCTTTGTTTCAATGCGATGGGTGGGCCTGTTTCTGGAGCAAAGTTTTTTTAAAATTGGAGTTTTAAAGAACGGTTCTAATTTACTTTTCATTAACAAATTTACTGAGAGGGGGAAAAAAACTATTTTATTTTTAAAAGGATAATTACAGCAGAAAATTGATTTATGTGAATTAATAATCTGTGATGTTACAATACATCCATGAGGTTCCAGCACAGTCGGAGCTACGAATGTCCAGCTAGAATCTTAATTTATAAAACCGGAATGTTTGGATGCTGTACGATGATTAGCTGTTGAGAATTTTTTGCAAGGCAGAATAATTTTTTTTTGCAGTTCAATTAATAAATTATCAATACACAACATATAAAACCCACAATAAATATACACATTGTTTTTAAAAATGAGTGACATTCCTTTCATCACATCACAGTGTGCAAGTGCATAGAATTACAAGAAGCAAAACCTTGGTTGGGGGGGAAAAAAAGCAAGAAACACAAAGATTTAATAAGTCTAACAAGTCAACAATGATATGAATTATATGAAGAAAACAAAACTGACTCTTTTTCATGTCCCACTGATCAAAGACATCAAAACCTGATTCAGCAATGTTGTTTGCAGTATGATCCACTATCATTGGTACAACCCCTAAGCACTTTGATTTTGACGCCCAACGTCTCGCAGAAACATGTGAATATGAATCTGGATGGTGATCTCTTAGATGGGTGAAGAGATGGTATTCCCTTTGCATGAAATTGTTTTCCAGCACTGCCTACAGATGGGCTTATTACCTTGTGGATCACTCTCTGTCACACAGGACTGATGTTGTTTTTATTCTAAAATCTTTTCAGCCGTTTCGGGGTTTCTGCAGTTGCCATCCCATTGTCTTCAAACGTTCACCTTACTCAGTAAGACTTACCTCACATGTTACGACCTTCCACTATGCAGTTGGGCAGCTGGTGTTTTTTTTTTGATTTGATGAAAAATAAAAGAATGATAATCGACTTAAAAAAAGTTTGTCTTTAAAATCTAAATGGTCTGCTGCGATAATTATATGCTTCAGTGCATAATTCAGCTGGTCTCAATCGCTCCGTAAACAGAGCTGACATAAACCGCAATGTTAGCCTTGTTAGTGACCTCCCTAATAACGAATACATTTTAGACACACCAAAACTATATAGGACGGAGAGTTTAGATATTTGTTTTACTTGGAGATATTCTCCATGTATGCATTGTCTTCCTGCATCTGTAGCTGAGTTTTTAAGGTCTCAAAGTTTGGGTTTGCAATGGGATCTATAATGCTGCTGCGTCCTTTCCGTAATTATGTAACCTTTACACGGACCACCTGAAGGGAGCCACTGGTCTATAACATTGTCGTGTCCTTACCTGTACATTGTCCCTCACTATCTGCACTTGCATGGGAACAAGAGCTGGACTTTGAATAATCAAATTTCTTTCTAGATTGTACTCCTCTGTCTTTGCCCAACACCGGATAGACATATCTGTTAGCATATATGCGCAGTATTTGCATCTTTACTAACCAGCAGATCCTTTGTCAGGTAAGAATTAGTTCTTACTTTGGACTAAACCCCAGCTAAAGGTAAGATTTTGTTTTAGTTACTTGAATTGACAACCCTTTTTTCGGTGGAACTGAACTATATTGACATAACGGATACAGTATGTTTCATTTGCTTTTGTGGCTGCTGGGGAGATTTGCATTAGATAGCCAGTATTGCAGTAGAGATGTAATCTACCTCTGAGGTTAGCTTATTTGATTTATAGATTCTTACCCTCACACTTCCAGAATAATAGAACATAAATCTCAGAAGTATTAATGCAATGCTATTGGCAAGAAAGTAAAGAAATTACTGGGGGCTACTCAGCTCTGGCTTTTACAAGTCTGCTGAAACAAAATTGAAAAGCATTTCATTTTTCCTGAAGGTTTTATTTACACCAATTGTTACCATTTTTAATTCCCTTTGCAGGTAGCGGATTTGTACGAAAAAGTTCAAATATACAACTACAGTGGAAAAAAAAAGCTTGACTTGTGGTCAATATTGTGATGAATATTAATGCAATAATATTTGTTTATCTGGTCAAACAGGTCCACAGTTCTGGTCATTGTAGAAGTTATCATTGCTAATATATCAATGAAGATAAGTTGTGCACATGTTACTAAATTTAAAAAAAAAATAGCTGTTTAAATGGTTTAATACCAGGTCATTGTTTTTCTTCCCTTCCTGTATTGGTTGATAAGATATTATGCAAACTGCCTTGAATATTTTGGCTAATCAGATTGTCTATATGTATATGTATATATATATATATATATATATATATATATATATATATATATATATATATATATATATATATATATATATATATATATATGCAGGGCATGGCCCCTGTGTGTGTGCCTTTATTTTACAGCAAGAGGTTACACTGTGTAACATGTTAAAGTAGAAAAATATCCCAGGAGTCAAGAATAAGTTGTGTAGGCCTTACTTTACCCCAGTGAATTAACTACAAAACAAAGGATATCAAATAGCTGTTCAAATTAAATGGTTTCTTGTTTATTCCTGAAAAAATAGTACATAAAGTTGACACCACAGTTTTATTTATTTATTACTTTTTTTTTTCATTTCTTGCCATTGCAATTTCTTCTCAGTAAACAGTGGCCATAGACACGTTTTCATAAAGTAATAACATGAAGATTACTTGTGCCTTTTTGTAGCTGAACAAGCAAATAAAAACTGAAATTTAACTTTGAGCCCTTCAAATAAAACAAACGTAGAAGTTGTGTTGTAAAATGAAGGGGAAAAACTCACTGTTTTGGTTCTCGTTTATTCATTCCATATAACAGAACGTCACAACAAAAAATATATAATATATAAAATCTATATAAAAATCACTACACAACATTTCCAGCAAGTTGGGCACTGTTTAAGCGAGGCATTTCAGAATGACGTGCTTGCCTTTTTTCTGTCCCATGAGATTCTGACTCGGTTTGTTTACTTTTTGCTGTCTAAAACTTTTAAATAGAGGCTCAAGAGCTGCTGTGTTGAGGTATATATTAATTTGACATATCACACAGAGCTCTTTTTTCATTTGCCATTTTTGAAACTGTTGTGCAGGGTAATTTTGTCATTTCTAGCGTATATCTGATTTTTGTATTTAAATACCTGTAAAAAAAAAAGTTCATTCGAATATTCAGATATTTGTCCCAGCACTAATTATATGTATATATTAGGGATGGGTTAGGGTAGTCGATTATACGAGTACTTGAAAATGAATTAAGTATTCGAATAGCAAAATACATATTCGTGTACATAAAAAAAACGTATACAGGCTATTTCCATTTGACATTTATTTGCCCTATCTTTCAAAAAAGATGGGCGTGCGGGCGTGTGTTAGTCATTTTTCTATAAGCTAAAAAACAGGTAGGCCTCCAGCTATTGGCTAAAACAAACACGTGGACAAAGCTGAAGCAGAAAAAATGGCTATCATTAATTTTAAACCAAGCTCAAAAAGGAGTTCAGTGTGCAAGTATTTTGACCAGCGAGATGAGAATACAGTACAGTGTAATATCTGATCTGTACAATTATGTTTTTAGCATGCATGAAACAAAGTTTGTCAAACAGCAGCTGTAGCATCTTCCAGTGTTTTTTCAGTATGTATAATTATTTGTAAGGAATACCAGTACAGTAATTTAAAAGTCTATTTGTAACAGAAGGGTTTTCTTTTCCATCCAGATTTGCCAAATAGCCAACAGCAATACAGTAGAATTTGGAAAGGATGATGTAAGGGTTGAAACGGTATAAAAGGCTAAAGGCTAAAAGGGAAGCCAGTAGAGACAAACAGTTAACCCAGATCAGTATGGTTATTGCGCTACGATTATTTTAAAAGTAGAACACTTTTTTTTTTTTTTACTTTCACAAAATTACACATAGGCTTAGTCTCCGTTTCCTCTTAACACGAGCTGCCACTGGTCGCTTATTATTCCTGAAAACGTGTTGCTATAGCTATGACTATTCTTATGAGAGTGTGTGAGGATCTGATTAAACATGACGTTGACAATTTTGGCTGGGGAGGACATAAGAGGATTTTTTTTCATACAGTTCCAGTAATTCCATGAGGAAATTTCTACCATTACCATTCATTTTCCAGGAAAATAACATCATGCTGAGAATATGTTATTTTACTCAAGTGCATCCTATGTAATGATTAATTCAATCTTTGGGAAGGAATTCTTAACTAAACAAATTCTGGTTCTGATTCCTAGTTGTACCCTCGATGCAGACAGCCTTAAACCTTACAAAAGGAGGGGGAAAGACAGGTGGGCAAATTTCCAGGTTTATGACAAAAAGGATACATTTAAAATCAGACATAAACAACACACCGATTAACTGATTAAAAAACAATTAACCAGTTGCAGAATTAAAAAAGGGTATAAGGGGAACAGAATAAAAGCAAAACTACTGTCTTCCAAGCCCAAACCCAGCAGTTCACTTCCGACTTCAGATCCAGGGTTCAATTGCCAGTCCTGTTCTAAGCCCACAGCTTCCAATTCTTTAGATCAGTTTATATAGTCCTGGTCAGGCCACAGCTACCACTGGGACATCAAGAAAAAGAAGAAGAAAGAAATCAAAACACAAATATATTGGGCCTGTTACAAATGCCCCTAAATGGGCAGTCGAGCACACAGCAGCAGTGACAGTATAGGTTTAAAAACAATGGGAAATAGATTCAAATAAAAACAGTCGGCTAAAACTGCTTAGATAAAATAATAATAAAATGGTGTGGTTAAAACACTGCCTAACAGTAATACTGTTAAAATATGTCTGGAGACCTATTCAAATATGCTGCTTCTGAAGCAGGCTACAATGAATAAGCAGTATTTTTCTAAAAGGAAAATAAAACAGAAGAAATCAGCTCTCAAAGCAGATTAGAAAGGAGACGGAATTCTAGTAAGCAACTTAGCTTTAGAGGGGGAAAGTGCCACACTACTTTCCCCCACGCTCATCAGTATCCGCAACACACCACGGGATCCATGTAACTCTCGAGCTGCTCCATGCCGTCACCCTCCGGCTGCAGGTCAACAAGGTACCATCTCTGCGCTTCTCACACCACGCTCGCTCCTTCACGCCGTCCACCTGGCCAGCATCCTTCCTCCTGCCCTCTGCTTCTTCCTTTGGTCTCCACGCTTCCTTTTCCACCGTTGTCAATTGTGTGACCATTGGTAGGAATTGGTCACATGTGACATTTCTCTCTGATTTTTCAAGGTCACGTCCCTGGGACCTTATAGCATTGCCCCACAACAAAAAATGTATCCCTTCAGAACTGGTTCATTACTTTTAAAATAAATTCCTACAAATACCATGATTAAAACATTTTAAAAGCTTGTTCATGTGCCATTCCCCTTACTGATGATACCTAAAAGGTGGCCTTCCCAGGTTGGCCCTCTGCAACCTTCTTAACCCAGCGCCACCCTCTTGTGCTTCAATAGGATCTGCGTTGCCCTGCCCATCTCCCGAAGGGTAAGCTACACCCCACAAAGGCCACTGTGGGAGTGACTGTACCTCTGGTCTGACTTCAGCAACAGAGTTACCAGACTGTTCCTTAGGGTAAAAGGTACAGGGGCAGAGTCGACTAACTGGGCCTTCTTTCCCTTCTGGTCTAACACTATATACCAGAGCCCCCAATGGTGCCTGTCCTACAACTGCCTGGGGCGTGGCCTCCCACTGATCTGCCAGTTTACCTTTGCCCTTACACTGACTGGTATGAATGAGCACCCTTTCTCCAGGTATCAAGGGACCCCCTCCAACCCCACGATCATAATGCCTTTTATAGCGCCCTGCAGCCTGGCCTGCTAGCTCCCCAACTTTCCGGTATGCCCCCACTAGACATTGGTGATGCTTTTGAACCCAATCTTCCATACTGATTGATTCCTGCCCTGTACAAGTATCTGTAACCAGATCTAATGGTAGTCTGACATGCCTACCAAACATTACATAGAATGGGGCAAAGCCCGTAAATGTGTGGACAGTATTATTATAGGCTTGCATTAATTCCAGGAGAGCCTCTACCCACTTGTCCTGTTTCTCCTGCTCGAGTGTACCCATTTCCCTGAGGGTGGTAGGGGGTGGTCCTACTCTTTTCACAGCCGTAATACTTGCACAGTTCCTTAATTAACCTAGATTCAGAATTTGCGCCCTGATCTGAATGAAACCTTTGTGGGCAAACCAAAAGGCTGAATTACTGTATGCCACAAGGCACGAGCTGTAGTTACAGTGGTTTGGTCTCAGGTGGGTATAGCCCATGCGAGCGAGAACAGAGATCTGTAACAATCAAAATGTTCCGGTAAGAATCAGCTGGTTGACTCAAAGTCAAGGAGTCTACCCCTACGGTTTCTAGGGGAGCAGTAGCAACTATTGAGACAAGTGGGGCCTTACCATTGGTTCTCGCCTTCCGTAATGTACAGCGTTCAGGAGGATACCCAGCTTCGGTTCTCTTCCTCCATTCTTGGCCAATAGAACCGTTGTCGTAATGCCAACAAGGTTTTGTCTTTCCCCAAATGCTCAGAGTGCTCGTGGAGCTCCTCCCAAAGCATGTGTCTCTCCACCTGCAGAACAAGAATCTGCATATGGGTCTCACCAGTGTTCGGGTCTTGAACCTGCCACATCAACACACCCTCCTCGATTTGCAGTCTGGGCCACTGGCAAAGGAGAGTCAGTATAACCACGGTTTCTTA
Source organism: Acipenser oxyrinchus oxyrinchus (assembly GCA_030684275.1). Taxonomy (NCBI): domain Eukaryota; kingdom Metazoa; phylum Chordata; class Actinopteri; order Acipenseriformes; family Acipenseridae; genus Acipenser; species Acipenser oxyrinchus. Next base: position 67,007,806 of record CM060249.1, on the reverse strand, counting down.
TGTTCGTTCTGCTGATGGTCGTCCCCTACGCTTCACATAATGTCACACTCGGTCCAACACTGAATCCTTCCACTGAAGCACGGTCCACTTTTGAGGACCCCCCGCTCCAGTCCACACCCAGCATTGCTTCACAGCTCCCAGTCTTGATGTGAACAAGGAGATTGTTATCTGTAAACACAGTAAACTGAGCACCCCACAGGAAGTCTTTAAACTTATCTGTAACTGTCCATTTCAAGGTCAGCAATTTCAGTTTAAAGGAACTGTAATTTGCATTGTTTCTCTCGGCTGGATGTAGGCTATGGCTCGCATACACAATTACATGTTCCTTCCCATCCTGTACCTGTGACAACACAGCACCCAATCCTCCTAAACTAGCATCTGTATACAGTCGAAACGGCTGTGAGAAATCAGCAAAAGCTAAAATTGGGAAGGACTTCTGTTTCACCTGATTGCTGGACCCGACTAGCAAGGTGTGTATGGGGCGTGCTATCTCGAGAACCCTTGTATAAATCTTCGATACTACCCAGCAAATCCAAGAAATTACCTAACCTGTTGCATAGTCTATGGAATCTCCCACTCTTGTACAGCAGCTGTCTTTTCAGGATCTGGCGCCACCCCTTGGTTGCTCACTAGATGGCCCAAGAACTTCACAGTTTCCAGATGCTTCAGATGTTCTTTGAAGGTGGGGGAGAAAACAATCACGTCATCAAGGTATACAAGCAAGGTCTCTGTGCCCAGGTCTCCCAAACACCTCTGCATAAGCCTTTGAAAGGTTGCTGGGGCATTACACAGGCCAAAGGGCATTCACTCAAACTCATATAACCCCACAGGGGTAGTAAAAGCCGTTTTTTCCTGATCTCGTGGGTCAACTTCCACTTGCCAATACCCACTTGCAAGGTCAGGTCTAGAATACCACTCTGTTTTTTTCAGAGTTGTCAAAGCCACTTCAATTCGAGGGAGGGGGTATGCGTCCTTGTCCTTTAGACAGACATGAATTGATTGAATGCCACCCACTGAAAAGGCTACAGTAGGTTGTTGCCAGGGGTACACTAAGGCAGCATTACATCTCAGCCATTCAGGATCTCTTGGAGAAATGCAATGAACTGACAAATAACATCTTCCCTACATCCAAACCCAGCACTGTACTGCAAAAGAACCAGTATACAAGCAGCAGCTATCTAGGTATAGAAACTACTATTACTACTAACAATAACACAGTAACAGGGGTCAATAACTAATTACCTCCAGTTGATGTATGCATACTAAGGAAACTGGGCACTACTAAACAAACAACAATTGAACAATAATACAAAACCAAACACAAATACTATTTACAACTGAGGAGTTAGCTTTCATTTTAAAGCCACTGGCACAGCTCACTCTTGTCTACTTAGCCCATGCCCTTGTGCTGGTAAGCACAGACCACTGATACCATAATATGAGACAGGGGACCACTCAGCAAGGTTGTACAGATTCCACCCCCAAAGAAATGCCACAGTTGGGATCTTACAAAATAAAAATGCCCCACACAACTGGTACAGCACCCTGGACAGTGCAAGACAGAGTTTCAACGCCACTCACTGAACGAGTCCGTATGAGTTCAGGTTCAAGGTGTGGTGGCCTGAAATAGACTTCTGGCTAAAAAAGATAGCTTTGAAGACTAAATAGGGACCTCTTAAGGTAATTGCTTGTGGCGTATCCCGGATACACGTGGAAAGCGGCAAAACTTGCCTACCCTGTCAAAGGGGGATGTAACCACTCCACACATTTATTGGGATTTAACCATGGCAACAAAGTTAACACTATTGCTAAAACAAATGCCACGAGATCCATTTAGACAATAGAGAAGAGAGGGCATTGGTCTAAATTTGAAAGTTAACCCCTTGTACTGTGCCGCCAAAGACCTTTTTGAAGCATTTGCTGAGCTCAGACCAAGAGCTACCGCTTTCTGTAGCACCTGATTTCCATTTGAGGTCACTCATTCAATTGCTGACTGAGCAGACCCAAACTTGCTGATGAGATCAGGAGCCAAAGTGGACTATCTGCATTATATGCCCTCTGTGGTGATATCAATTTTCACACAAAAACAAAGACATCTAATGGGAATAAAAAAAACAGATGCCAGAATTAAAACAAAATTACAAATGATAGTACTTCAGCTGTAGTTTCTTATCACATCAAAAAGAGCCTTGTGGAATAAACACTTAGTGTCACTGGCTGGTTGGCACAGAAGAACACATTACAGTGTTGTCCATATTTTACAGAATTTCTTGGCTAGCAATGATTTGCCAAACTAATTTAAGAAATGAAGTGCAGTGTTCTCCATATGAGGCAATTGTTAATATCACTGTGTGTATGATGCCTTTTTTGACCAAAAGTTTGCATCTAGTCTAATACAATGTTGAATGCGGATATCAATACCAGTCAACCTTAGCTGGAGGCTTCTTCTATGTTATTCCATGAACCGAAATTAAGCTTCAGGATTTAATTATTATTATTATTATTTGTTTATTTAGCAGACGCCTTTATCCAAGGAGACTTACAGAGACTAGGGTGTGTGAACTATGCATCAGCTGCAGAGTCACTTACAACTACATCTCACCCAAAAGACGGAGCACAAGGAGGTTAAGTGACTTGCTCAGGGTCACACAATGACTCAGTGGCTGAGGTGGGATTTGAACTGGGGACCTCCTGGTTACAAGCCCTTTTCTTTAACCACTGGACCACACAGCCTCCTGAAATGGAAGGTTAATAAATATTAAGCAGAGTGAGGGGTCTATTTCAATGACCACATAAGTCCCCAAGTTCCGGATGTACTCCAGTTCTACTCCGAGGTATTTATTTTAATAAGCATCAATGTGGAAATTGATGCTTGTGCTTTGTACAGTAATACCACTTCCGTCCGCAGAATGCGCAGAAAACAAATCTAGCAATTAGTTTGGTTGGCTGTCTAAGAAGAATAAAATGACACCTCTCTCTGCTTTGTCTGTGTAAAACTCAGGGATAATTACTACTGGTAATTACCACCATCAATAGTGAATGCCATCTTTGCAACCATCTTTCCTGTGTTGCCATGGTGAATGTGATGGTGTGTTTAGGGGGTTATTATCATTGATACTCATCTGGCTCCTAACTGCATTCACCATCTTCTCCAGCCACTCATTTGTCACAGTGAAGGGGCAGTCTCACTGGGAGTCAGGCAGATGGTATTGGAGCATGACTGACACAAATCCATGCACATAATGAGCCTTCTATACATGTAAAAGAAAACCAGTAGAGCTCATAACTATGTGAGTTATGTTTTTCCCACCTCTATGTACAAATAAAAACTAATCAATTTAGTAGTTCATTGCACTGTAATTCAAACTTTTCCTGTCTTTTTTGCCCTTAAAAAAGATTTTGTATTATCCCATGGATTCTTTATTTCACAAAGCTTTACGTTTAAGGAAGCCCCTAAGATTTTTAATTGTACTTTCCCAATGAGCACAAAAAATGTAATGCGTGCAGCCAACAGGCGTAAAGACACAAAAACATGTAATGTACACAGCATTTAAAAAATGTAAGTCAAACTGTTTTTTAAAATAATTATTAATACCTACCTCAATGAAAAAATAGATGCTTAATGTGTCTAAATATAAAGCACTTACTAAATCAGTAACGTCTGATTCTCGCACAGTTTCAAGTGATTATGGTCTCATCACTAGTGGTCTAGAAAAATATAAGCAATGAAAAGGTTCAGTGCACAGTGATTGCCCGCATGTCACAGCAGACAAGCAGAGCTATGCTGGCACCAAACAAAAGACAACATCAGCTGTTCAATCACAGCATGGCATTGGCTTGATTGTTTCATTAATTAAGCAACAAGATTTAAGGATTAGGCTAAAAAAAAACACTGCGATGCAGACAAGATAGGATACAGCAAAGGTGAACTAAACATTGCATGGTGGTCTGTAAACATTTGCTTTGTTTTACTTGAAAATTGTGAATACAGGCAGCAATAGATATTACAACAGTTTTAATCATTTAAAGTTCATATTTCATTTGAAATTTCTATCCGCTCTAAAACAGTTAATTTGTAGATTTACTAATTCACAGTTGGTACAGTACAGAGGGGGCAGAAATCACAGCTCATTGCTAAAAACCAACTCACTTCAGGATCCAAAACAAAAATCTAGCATGAAGCTTTTAAATGAAAGCAATTTTCTTTAAAACATGCTTATTTATTAATAGCAAAGCATGCAGTGGAACATGTTACTACAGCCTTGTGTTAGATTATAATAATCCTGCATGTATATATTTTTGGGGAAAAAAACTGAATTGGTGTGTATTTTTGCGATTTTGTCGCATGGCCGCTAGGGAACTGACCAATGAGGTTTTTATCAGGAAACAGTGGTAGAAGAAAAGTAAATTCTTGCAGTATCGAAATACCTTGAGCTGTATAACAAAGGACACAAACATTACAAAGATACTGTGATCAGGGAGAACATCAGGGAGGCCATTTCCAGGGAACTTGATATAGCTGGTGTGTATGATTTGTTTAGACTTACTGAAATAAGTATTCTGCAAAAATCTATTAGTATTCTATATTTTTATTAGCTGTATAACAGGACTGTCATCACACCGTGTGCGCCTGTCCCCACTGGTGTGAAAGGAAGTGTCTCAGCAAAAGTATAATGTTATCGCAGGACAAATCACACTGAGTCCGGTGTGAATAGACCTTTATATGAAGAGTTATCAGAAAACATGATCATTAACAAAAATAAATAAATCAATAATGCATTTACACAACATTTCAAGTACTGTGAAATACTACAGTTAAATATTACAGTTAAAATAATGCATCTGCAATTATAGTATTAGGAGATTTAAAACTAAGAGTACCTTTTAGTTTAGTTATAATTGCTTCTCACTGGTCTGCATCATTATCTGCTGTTGACGTCTTTTTTGTCTTTCTCAATCCGAAAACAAGCAAGTTGTTACCGTGCTCCTGTTTGTAAACACAACATCAGAAGCGGATTTGCTGTCATTGCGCAAAGGGGCAGAACTCCAAAACGACTGGAGCCACTGTGTAACACCAGAGCAAACATAGAGCAGAAAAGTTATGTGTCGTTGCTCCTTAAGGTCTAAAGAAAAGGGTAGTGGACCAGGCATGTTGCATAAATACAAGATACTTCACTTTTAATGGAAGAATAGGTGGTTTATTTTATTAAACTGTCTGCATTACAAGCAGCAATGTGGAAAAATCTGCAAACCTGCAAATCTGCAAAAAATCTAGAAGTCCTCGCCACTCACACAGTGCTTCACTCACGCAAGATATTTTTTTAGCAAAAAAAGAAGCAGGAAGTGAGCTTTAGGAAGCCCATGCACACAGAGAAAGAAAAAAAATATTCACTTAAAATTAAAAAAAACCATAATCCACTCACTGATAACACACTGACCCGACCCGACCTTGAACTATAATATACAAACCACACCCCCGGACCCGACCTGAAACCTTCGATGTCCTTGATCTTTTGGAGGCAGTGGAGTCAAAGTTTTTTATTTGTATTATTATTTTTTTTCTGTGGTGGATTGTCATCTTTACTGGATTCTGAGGATTAAGTAGTAGTGCTTTCTTCAAATAGAATGAGTCGCTCTGCTAAGCACATCTAAAAATGCAGGTATTGCTTAATGTGGTACAGCCAATATATTGCATTATAAATGGTACTGAAGCCAGGAATTAGCTGCTGTCAAATCAGCCATGTGCAAAATTACCCTTACAGTCCATTTATTTGTTTTGTAGGTGATTCTGTAGCAAGCAATCTGTCGATCTATGTGATCGACTCCACTCATTGATTTGTTTAGGCAGCAACTGCCTGGGGCCGTGAGACGTCAAGGTACAGTTTGTCCTTTTTAGACCAACAATGGCAACTGACCTGCGGCTCAACTGGACCACAAGTAGAAGCAAAAAGTATCTCCTCATCATACCATTTGATGATTGCTACCTCCTTGTCATTTCTGAGTACCATATCTATTGATCCTCTTCCCTTTATTTCAGGATCTTTTGTACTAAGCAGTTTGTTGTTTTTAGGAAGTCTGATTCTTACTAAGATTCCAGTACAGAACAGCCCCTTCTGCGAGCTTCAGAGACATGAAGAATCTGTCAAAGTACACACAAGTGCCCTTTTCCAGCTGTGCTGTTAAACATGCTACAACAGCTTGTCCTTGGGTTAGTTTTTTTTTTTTTGTCTCCTGTAGCATTACCTAACATTGCAAGCAGGTTGTCTATTCCCTGGTACAGCTCAAAGTCCAGCATTATACCATTGACTGCAGCTAACACAATTCAAGATCCCCTCAGGATTTATTTTTCAGATTTCTCTAAATGTCACACAGCCAATTATTCAAGAACAATTCAAACAGTAATTTGCCCGGGACATTCAATTTCATCATTTGCATTATATTTTGAACCACAGGCTAAACTAACTTACAAGGAGGGAATTACTTCACTAAAGTTTTATAAAGAGCCATCTCTACACATTTTTACAAAAGCTGCTTGTCGTCTTAGAATCTATTATACTTGCTTCTCTAATGTATTGCTTCCAACCCCCTGATGAACTGGATGTTCTAACACTCTCTCACACACCAATCCTCCAGAACAACAAGCCATCTCAACAAATGCAGTAGAAAATCTATTCTAATTTGGAAATGACGCTGCGGGACATTCAAGGATCTGCTCCAACATTCAGGATAGAAATGTCGCTGCAGGACATCTAAGATCTACTCTAACCATCTTATTATTTGTCTATTTAGCAGATGATCGGTGGTCTTCGGAGGCTTCTGAGATCTACATAAGGAACAATATTAAAAATATTCTCGTTGCCCAATAACATCCGGAACCAACATCCTAAAGAAGGACTTTATTCCAGGATTACCCTGCCATATCCTTGGCATATATTGAAAGAAAAACAAAGCAAACTGCATTCTGCTATGATGCCACCTATTATGTATAATTATGCTATTTTTTTAGGCCTGGAGGGGCGGCGGCTGAAGGTCTAGGGCCCCAGAGATTTTTTCCTTTTTAGGTTTTTTTTTCTTCCCTCTGTTGCCTTCAGTCACGCAAAAGTAGATATCACTTTTTTTTTTTGGGGTGGGGGGGGGGAGTTAATTATTTTTTATTTTTATATTTTTCTCAGCAAAATGTGTGATGTGGTGTAGGTGGCCATAATTATATATGTATTTACATATATTTTTATTTTTGTTTTTTGTTTTGGTTTTGGTTTTGGTTCACAGGGATGAACACAGCACACTAATTATGAGCGAATAGGGAGGGGGGAGTATACGCTGCTCCTCTGCCTAATCATTTTTGTTCACCGGGATGAACACGTCGCATAGATTTATTATTTTATTGCTTGTTTTTTAGCAGGCGGCACCGGGATGCTCTGAAGGATGAGGCTGTCCTCCAACTACTTTTTAGTTTTATACACCCATTGTTTGGGTTCAATGTTTTTGGAAATCTGTAAGACTTTGTATTATAATAAAGGTGGTTATTTAATGCAAGATTGTCCTGACTGAAAGCAATTCCACGTAGATTAGAAAATAAATCACCCTGGAAACCAAAGCACCTGTAGGTGATGCTTGAGATGCCAGAGATGTCCACAGCATATTTGAGAACACCCTTTTGAGGAATTTGAAAACATTTTAAAAAACAGAAACATCTAACCTCGACTGACTTAAAAAAAAAAAATGAAAGAGTATTCTGTAGCTGTGCAATTCATGCCTTCCCTCCGCTCTTCTTAATTCCAGTAGGAATCTGTGTCAATATTTTGATTGCAAGAATGTGCTTATATGCTGTGACTGCCAACAGTATTTGTTACTGGGGTGCATCTTGAACAGCAAGACTCAGATACCGCATGCTGTGCCATGATATGTTATAATTTTCTCAACGAAGGCAGTGATAATATCTCTTCTGCATTTTCAAATGTGAATACCATACACTGGTATTTACTTGACAATATAAATGAAGTACTACAGATTGTCAAGTAAATACCAATGTATGGTATTCACATTTGAAAATTCTATAGAGTAAATACATCCATTAAATCAAGATAACTTGCACATTTGCTTCCCTGATTAACAATGTAAACATAATCCAAATGGAATATGACATTTATGAATCTGCATAATTCTGAGCCAGGCATTATTGCCTTTTATTTTTTCGGTGGACTCCGCAGAATGTTTAACTAACTAAAGTTGCGACGATAATTGAATAGACTTTGCCATAGAGGTGTGTAACGGGGGTTTGTCACATGTGTGGGTCGTCACTGAATAATAATGAGGCAGACACAGATCATTGGTTGTTGACACGCCATGCTGACACTAGGGTACCAGCAATGGTAGCTCTAGTGTCACATTTAATAAAGAAGACAAAACAAAACAATGGTAACAAATAAAAGTTTGCCACACAAGGTGAGCGCCCATCTCACTAAAAGAAACGTCCTGCTCCAGGAACCTACTACTCTATGAAAACCCACAATCTTCACAGCATTGTCTTGCAGTTTGAAGGGTTCCATAGTAGTTAATCCTTCGGAGCAGACGCTCTCCTGGGTTGTGGTTGTGAGCAGGGGTAGATGCTCCCAGGGTTAGTGCTGGCTCCATAGCTTCAGCTCCGGGGTTGTGGTTGTGAGCAGGGGTAGATGCTCCCGGGGTTAGTGCTGGCTCCATAGCTTCAGCTCCTGGGTTGATATGAGTCTGCAAAACAACATGACACAAAACACAGCAATCTTTCTCTTAGCACCTGTCTGTGTAGCAATGGCAGTGCAGTAGCCTTGAGCTGTAGTGCAGATGCTTTTTGAGCTCCGCGCAGCCTCCCCAGGCACGTCCCCCAGCCAATCAGGACCTCCCGATCAGCTCAGCTCAGCACTGGGCGAGCCTACCTGCTCAATTAGTTCCTTAGCAACATGTCTCCTCTTGCACGTCCCAGCTGCTTCCGTAAAGGCACACATGCACCCAAGAACCTGTCACAGGGTGTTAATAAATAAATTTGTTTTTATTGCAGTTGTTTACAGTTTCAATGTTCAGTGGACACTTTTATTAAGAAAAAAGTTTTTTTTTTTCTGAAAGACCTCACCCCTTCATCAATTTACATTCATTTTGACATAAATGCAGCCCTTAATTATCATACCAGTTTGTCACTACAAGAGCCAACCAACCATCGGCACCTTGTGCTGCCAGCCTGCTGGCATTCATCAGTTAAATCATTCACTTATCAATTTAGTCGTTCATTTATTTTATTAGGCAGCAGCATCATGTGGATGAGACCATAGGCCAAAATGCTGCTATGTATCTACTGTAGATATTATGGCAGTGATTAGTATTCACATGTAAAAAAAAACAACTTTCTTACTGAATTATTTGTCAACTTTTTAAATTTGGAAAATATTTGCATGTTGTATTATATATCTATAGTTATCTTTGCATGCATTTCAACATGTATGTTCTATGTCTATTTAAAGCACTACTAATGAAAATGTCTGTCCCCATACTAATACAAGCACAATCAATATAGTGGAACACATTTCCAGGTAATTTTGCTGTAGACTGGTTGCCCCTGAAGTGTTCACTAAGGGCAGATTCAATCAAAAATACAGCCCCTGTTAAATGGAGACACTGAATAAAACCATCCAGGTGATGTTCAGTATATATAAGTAATTATAAGTTACTACAGTATCCATGCCACAGTACAGCATATTGCCAATACCAAAGTTAGTCCCTTCACTTGCGGATTTCTGGCCCCATTTTGTAGTCAAGTGACATTTTTCAAGCAAAGACTATAGTGCCTCTATTTAATTATTACAACAGTGGCATTAATTCAACAGGAGATAGGAAGGGGTGACGAAAATCTGATTTATTTTTTTTATCTGAGGTGACATTCAAATTCAGGTTTCTTAAGATAATTTAGTTTTAAATATCTAATGTAGAACTTAAAAAAACGTCTCATATTGCACTCCTGGGAGGGATACATTTGTCATATTATTATTATTATCTAAACAGTAGGAGATCTAAATGCTGACATGCATGTGTGATAGACAGCAAATGAATCCTAGTGAACAATCTCCCTCCCGACCTGTGAGGGCGCTGTGAAGCAGGAAGAGTGTGTCCTGGACTGGATGGGTTGGCAGTTCATTCCAGGGTCAGTCGGAAGCCGGCCATCCAGGAAGGGGGCTGAGCCACAATGTCAGAAGTCGTCGTCCTAATGTGGTACGCAAACTGTCAGTCATGGATTGGAGGAGACGTAATTGAACTAACTATTGCAGGGGGCATGACTCAAGATTTAAAAGGGGATTTGACGATGTAATCTGTTCCTTTGATGTGGTTACTGAAAGGACCCGTATAGGAAACGGAAGTAATTTATTATCTTGAGTGTTTTGTGTTTTGTTTGTTTTGTTGTTCTAACTGTTTTGTCATTTCATTGTTAGACGACTAAAAAGTAACCGGGAGCTGTCACTACAACCCAGCACCAAACCCAGACTACACTGCACTACTGTTTCACAAACTGTTGTCTTTCACCACACCTGCACAAGAGCACTCACTATCTGGAGAAGTGACCGTGTCTGTGTTGTGTGTTAGTTATTAGTGTTTCATTATTTCGGGACTGAAACCCTGGTTTTGCACGGAGCGATACACATTGCTGTGTAGCACCCATGCTTATTATTTAAGTGTTGTTGACACGTAACCCAGCCAAATAGAGGAGCTGTTTTATTGAACTTTCACTGTCTTGTGTGTGTTATTCCTGAGCACTGCACCAACTACACCTGCACTCTGCAAGCCACCTGTCACAGGATGCCATTTTTTTTATTTTTACTTTATGAAATAAACTAAAGGGACAAATTAAAACAGCTGGGGTATTTATTGAAACAGTACTGTATGCATAGGTGGGATTTGAAATGAATACATTCACAGCTACTGTTTTTATTTATCATAGCTCAGATAATCTCACGATTGATATTAATAAAGACCATTCATGCTATTCATGACAACATTCCTTGAGCTCAAAAGAACACAGTTTTGTCGCCATTCCCAACAATGCCTTCTTCTGAGTCAAATTAAGAAACTGTTTTGGAATTAGAAACCGCGAACATTCAGCTACCTATGAGGAAGCTCCATTCCAATCACTACATTTAGATAGAATTAAAAGATAAACAAATCTGTAAATTAAGGATTTTACATTTCTATGATAACAATAAGGCACTGCTTGATAGTTTTAAAATGCAATAAAACCCTGATTATCAAGCATTATCCTGGTGCAGTAGTGCCCTCTAATTTATACCAGATTATTTTATTTCAGTCAGACAAATAGTTTTTTCTCTACTGCATTGTGTTTTTCCATTATTTTGAAATACAAGCTCCCCTTAATACATATAATGACCATAAAGGGGAAATATGCATCAAATTCTTGTGCTAAATGCCTTCCTGCAGGAGGTGGCTTTGTGTCAGCTCTGTTGCTACTTCAGGCCTGGTTGATGCTTGATTCTCTTACTTGGATGAGCTTCAGCTATTGATCCACTAGGATCTCATGTGCAGAGTGATTCTTTGTTGAAAGAGCAAACACTGCCATGTAAATACACTCTCCTACCTTCTACATTTTTATTATCATGTTTATTATGTAGGGTACTTGATCATCAGCTGACTACTACTGCAACAGCAAGACAGGAATACTCATACTGTTCACTGTCAAAAGCCAGCCTTGCTTTTGAAGTCTGTGGAGACAGGGGCGCTCCAGAGCCAATGTGTGGAGATGTAGTCAGCACTATACCAATGAGACAGAACCTTATACTGATGGGCAAGCAAGCTGTGCATGTTTGAGCGACTCACTGTTTACACTAACTGTTAAAAAAACAAAACAACCCCACTGTTTTGGTCAAGTAAGTAAATTACATCAAAATAATAATGTGGTAAACAGATACTAAGACATCGTAGTGCAAATGATATCATGGCAATTCAGGGGTTTGCCAGAAGGTTGACGTCCTGAGTACCTCTGTTAAAGTCAATGCAGCTTGGTTCTGGAATGGGAAGGGTCAGCCAATCCAAACCTTTGTATGTACATTACTTTGCATGGCATTATGATTATGGACCAAAAAGCTTTAAAAGAAATAAGGTGAGATCTTAGCAATCATTAGATAGAGATCTACTGTGTGTGGTGCCTGTGTGCTTGGCTGTTACCGATAAATATAGCTGTGGGCCAATAACCTACATTCTGTTTATTTTACTATCCTGCCCTGTACGTGCTACCCATAAAAGAGGGAAATTATATTGTTACAGCAATTATATTCTCATAAGTTTATAACCTTTATTTTTATCTTTGTAATTCCTATAAAGTACAATTGTTTTACGATTTTGGACAGGGCATTGTACTGAACCATTCTCTTGCCAGTCAATGGAGTTGCTGCACAACTTGATAACAGTGCAGGTCACAGACTGCCACATACGGAATTGGATAATCAGATTGTGATTTCAGACAGGCTTTTGATTAATTTAGGGTAGGCCAGTTAGGTTAATTACTTAATTAGCCACTCACATACAGAAAACAGCTATTAGAGCTTTCTGAATTTAGCCTTCCACAACCAAAACCAGACAACAGCATTACAATTGGAAAACGGTGAGATTAAAAATGGCCTTAGTGTGAGATTGCTATAAAGGAAACCAACACTGTATTGGCACATGCAAAATTATTCAACCACAATGCAAGTTGGAGGATGGGGTTGTAATTATTTTATTACAAACATAAGATTTGCTCTATTCAATATGAAGGTGAGGTGCATACTGTTATGCCTTGGGTCAAACAAGCCAATGCTGTCAAAGAAAATTACATTGCACAGACCTTAGTGGTGCCCAGATCTATGTTGATTTGAAAATCGTAATATATAACACAGCTTATAATATTAACTGTTTTCTCTTTTTCAAATACATTTTCGAACACGGACCCCTCCCTTAGTAGTACAGTATTTCATGTTAGATTCTGAAATGTACTGTATATGGGAAAACTACAAAGTGGTATGTAATTCAATATGTTAACGTAAAATTATTCAGCAGGTTTCATTCGACTTTATAAAGCAAAATTAGCTATACTTTGAGCACCCTTTAGATAACCAGTATTTAAACGTGTTTTAGCTGTTATAGTATGTACAGCTACGTATGAACTAAATGTTATGGTGATATATAAGGTTTTGAAATATTTATATAAAGTTATTCAAGGATCCTCTCAACACCTTGGAGGGCAGGGGAATAGCACTAGGACAGAAGATGAATGAGGTCTGATTCCAGTTACTATTTTTGGCTGAGCTGATATATTCCTTCATTTGGACAACATTCAGCCATTGCTTTTCATATTCCTGTGGGACTTACTCAAACATGAGCTAGTGCGAGATCAATGTGCAGTGGTATTTTTTTTAAATCAGACATTTTTGTACATATACTTTCTGGGACATGACAAATAAACAAACACTCGTTTTATAGGGACATTTTTTAACATTTCTCCTGCTGTCAGTTCTGGCTACGGCATCCTTTTTTTTCATCTGGGTGTTTTGGTAAATGTATGGTTATAGATCTGAAAAGGAATGGCTCCAACACAGACTAGCCAACAAATTAGAGAATGGGCTTAATAGTCAAAAACGTGGTGCTCCCATGTATTGTTCAAGTGGATAGTGTCATGACCTGCTTGAAACCGGTGCTGGGCTTAAGTGGTGTTTCTCTGCAACCATTGTCATTCCAGGAACATCTTGATAGACAACTGCACTGAGGGAGGTGGTTGAATGGGCACCCACTAGCAAGCCCCTTGTGAGATCAATATGGTTTTTCGTGATTGTTGCTGAATAGTTGCACACACGGCATTGCCATTGAAGATACTTTGGTAAGTAATTCGCTGTACAGTGCTGCAGGCAGCTATTCAGTGTGTGAGTTGATTGACCTTGCTGCTACACATTATCCAGAGCTGGAAACTCAGCACATTTTAAAGCTGAAGCTGGATCCCAGCTTGATATTCTGTGCTTTCATTTTAACCCCCATCGCTTTGATGCTGAACTTTCTCAGAGCACTTTGAACCGACTTGGCTACTAAACATCATTAAGAATGGGTATGTTTTATTTATTTATGACATCACTTGAAGTTGAAGCAAAAGCCAGTAATTTGCTCTATCTATAGTTTATTATTATTTACACAATTCTAAAAGAAAAAATGAGTTGAGCTTTTTTTCCCTTTAATGCTTCCTTAATTTATCACATAATATGCATGAACACATTAAGGAATTTTGTCCTTTATTTAAATTATTTCAGGAATACTGAAACACATTTTTTACTGATAAGTATTGTCTAAATTTTCCTAAAACTGATTTCCCATGCCTTACTTGTAAATGAAGGGGATTGTTAGGGGTTTTAACATTTCATAGCCACTATTTAAAGGGCTTATAGCTCGTGAAATAATTGTCATCTGAAGTGAAATTGTCCCTCTCCCTTTAACATCTCCTTTCATGACTTTAACCAACTTCTTCCCCTAATGACTGACATGATTTGCAGCCTGAGACTTGCTTTGACCCACATAGTAACCGACTGAGAGCTGACATTCTTTAACCTAGTAGTCTTAACAGACTAACACATTTAGCTGAACTACAGTAAGGAATATCATTGGTACACATATGCTGGATCCAGTGAAATAAAGAAAAAAACTATGTAATTGCACACAAGTGCTGAGTAATGTAATAGCTATTATAAATATGGACACTTGAATGTAAGTTATCTAAACAACCAACACTCAAAAAAATAATTGACTATAATAATCACTGGAAAATATGAAATCATAAATGCTTTTCTTTAAGTAAATATTCCATTATTTAGTAAATATAACTTAAAATTCACAAAGTATACATATTTGCGCTATGAAGTCCCCATGGCTGACATTTTATTGGTTGCATAACCTAGTTTTTAAAATTAAAATGAATAACATCTGCATTTTATGAATAATAATTGCCTATACAAAGTAACTCCAAGACCTTTTGTGTAGTTTACTTTGTGCAACAAAAAATCTTGGCAATAACACCAATACTGTAAGCTGATAATAGTGAGGACTTTGTTTTAGATGTAGAACATGAAAGTGGCATTAGAAAAATATAAATGCAAAAACTGTGGATTCGTTAATCAACAATATATCTGCCTGTACTCCGCTTCTCTTCAAAGCCACACAGACACTTTTAGTTGGAAGATTAGTAGAATTAATCAATTAAAAGATCAAAGGGTGACTTCATAGAAATGTTTTAAGTACATTTACAACACGCTATCAGTGCAGACTTGGGATTCTTATGTTAATAGCAACAAAGATGGAGAATCCACACTCAGCTGCTAGTACTCCACCAGGATACAATTCCTCTTAACTGATAATTAGTAAAACCAAATGTAGTATTTCAGTTACAGAAACTAGACTTTACTCTATGAATGCATACATTAGCCTTTTTAAGCGCTTTGATATATGACAGTACTGAGCACAAGTGAATTGTGACACACACATTTAAAAGAAAGGCTAAAATAACTTTAACCCAGTCTGCCATAATGGCTCTCACCTGACCAAATTGCAACTCTTCAGTGCCTCCCAAGCAGCTCGTCACTCGACCTGTGTTCCACCTGCAAAAGACACTCCCTATTTTGTTTAGTTTCTCGTTTGTTATTGTTGTTTGGGTGTTCTGTTGTCTCCTGTTAATATCAAATATTTTGAATGTGTGAGAGGTTTGTGAGGAATATTTGCAGCCACGTGTACAGCTGGCTTTCCCCTTTGGAACTGAACCAGCCTAATTTTTCACTGGAATGTGCCGCATGCTACATACAGTACATCCCAAGAGATCCTCAGCTGTAATTGGTTTGCTGCACCTTCTTTTTTTCCTGGGGAAGTTCTTCTATAACTACCATTATATTGTAAATGATATCTAGAGGCTGAACTATTCTATTTTGTTAGCCTTCACAGAGTCACTGTAATGATAATGATAAAAATAAGGCAATTAAAAAAAACATGTTGAAGGTAATCTGAATGCACATATTACAAATAAACAACTAGTACAAATTGATATTTTTGTAAAAAAAAATCATCAATGGTAAACCAAGAACAGATATTAGGTTAATAGATATAAATAGTTTTTTTTTTTTCTGTAGGTCAATGACTGAAAAAGAACATGGAACCAAATAATATATTGTAATTTCTGGTCAGATAAGAAAATTGTCAATTTATTACTGTTAACTAGTAGAGGCTCCTTAGAGGAGGCAAGGGAGGCAGTGCCTCCCCAAAAATATCACAATCATCATCATCATCATCATCATCATCATCACAATCACATTCTTTTTTTCACAGAGGAGGCCAGCCTCCTCTGTGTCTCTGTGTCTCATGTAATGATGCTTGTGCTGAACATACGTGCAAGTCATGGGATAGCTAGTGCCTCAGACAACATCCCACCCAACTGCAGAACTTTTGTAAGAAGTCAATAGTGAAATACAGTATTTAGATACCAGACAGTGTTATTTTTGAAAGCAAAATGGAGAAGGTGGTAGATCGAATGTTAGAGAATCCATTTAGAACGCGTAAGTACATGAAGAAGTTTTCCATAAAAGGTGCAGATAGGCCTCAGCCTAAACTAAACGTAGTACAAGAAGATTCTGGAAAGAGTAGGTTATTTCAATGTAATCGGTATGACACAGTAGATTGTCTTACTGGCAGCACTGTTACAAATCGCTTGTATTGTTGGCTGTGTTTACTTTTTAATATCTCTTCATCTACACATACATGGATAAAATACGGATATGCTGATTTTAAAAACTTGGACCATGTAGTGAAACGGCATGCCAAATCAAAGGTGCACACCAATTCTGAGGTGAAACTGAAGCTATGGGGCCAAACTCAAATTGAACATGTTCTAGATGAAAGTGCTCGAATTCAAGTTGCAAAACACAATGAAATTGTAAGAAAAAACAAGTCTATTTTAAAATGCTTGATTGATGCAACAACGTACTTAGGTCACCAGGAATTACCTTAGAGGTCACAATGAAATGGTGAACTCTTTATAGAGGCGATTGCTCGTTACGATGAGTTGCTTTCGACCCACATTGAGCAATCGGCTGCATTTAGTAGTATGTCAAAAACAATTCAGAATGAATTGATATATTCCATCGCATTCACTGTGCTCAAGGAGATCAAAGAATAATTGAATGCTGCTCCATCTTTTGCATGGCAGATAGAAGAGACAACCGATATCTCTAGTCATTCCCAGCTTTCTATAATTGTGCGATATGTGGATGAATGTGGGACACTACGAGAATGATTACTAGGTTATTTCAACGTGACTTGTGGACGAGACACACAAAGCCAGTTTTTAACCTTGTAGACATAGTCATGGCGGAGATTGATTATAGGGAAAAAACTTGCACAGACAATGGGGCTGCTGTGATGGTATCTAAGTTAAACGACCTGCAAGCTAAAGTAACAAAAGTGACTACCAGCGCCGTCTTTGTTCACTGCTATGCACATCATCTTAATCTTGTTTTAAGCCAAGGAGCAAAATGCATTACAAAAGCTAGGGTGTGGCTCCCGAGTGGCGCATCCAGTAAAGGCACTCCGCGTGGAGTGCAGGATGCGCCCTATCGCCTGGAGATCGCAGGTTCGAATCCAGGCTATGTCACTGATGACCGTGACCGGGGGTTCCTAGGGGGCAGCGTATAATTGGCCGAGCGCCGCCTGGGTAGGGAGGGCTTAGGTCGGCAGGGCAATCCACGGTTCACTGCGCACCAGCGACCCCTGTGGCTGATAGGGCGCCTGCGGTTCTGCAGTGGAGCCATCAGATCTGTGTTGTCCTCTGGCACTACATGTCTGGTGGCCTTGCTGTGGATCTGCAGTGCGAAAAATGATGGATTGGCAGGAGCACGTTTCGGAGGACGGGTGTTCCAGCCTCCATTTCCCGAGTCACCAGGGGGTTGCAGAGGTGAACTGGGATACAAATAACAGTTGGGCATTCCAAATTGGGGAGAAAATCGGGGTAAAAACTATTGCTGATGACTAAATTTATTTAAAAAAAAATAAAATAAAAACATATGAAATCGATTGTGCTGGGCTGACAAAAAATGCACCAACTCTCCGGAATTTCATCTCCAGGGCCGTCAGCACTTTTGTAAACAATCATGAGAAGTTGCTGAAAACAATCTCACAGATTGTCGACTCGGAGGGTTTTGATGAGGAAACAATCAGAGCTGCTAATGGGTTTATACACACTCTAGAGAATTTCTCAGTTCATTTTTCTGCTTTTCACATTTACCAAATTTGAGTGATACAGTATTTGACATTGTTCAGCAAAAAGCAATGGATGTGGTCTTTTGTAAAAACAGAGTCTAGAATCTGCTTCGATCTACAGAGGAAAAAAGGTCAAAGGAAGCATTTAAAAAAAAATCTACGATAAAGCTGTCGACTTGACAGAAGATCCAGCTGACCAACACAGAAGAAAGAAAAGCTGATACGAGAATGCATACCAAGACGTAAAGCAGCAGTATCGCGCTCTGTATTTTTCCATTTTGAATAATATAATACTTCAGACGTGCAATCGGTTTGCATGCATGGAGTAAACGCGATTCTGTCTATTTTGTAATTTACTGTCGAAGTCCATAGAAATGTAATATATTGGGAATTCAATTATCAGTCATTTTTACATACATTGATTGTTTTGAAACATATGGTGATGTGACCATGCAATAAACTTGTTCTTTTTGCAAGATTGTATGTGGATTGTGACTGCTATTTATGCTATCTTTCTTTGCCATATTTAAAAATGTTTTTGATGTTTTGTATAGCTGGTGTTTCACTGCTTCGATTGTATTTTCTTTACATTTGTAATTTTAAAAAATGTGTAAAAAAAAATCTTAGGAAAACAAGTCTATTAACACTAGAACTGCCACGGTAGTCATTTGAAGGTTTTCACTTTTAAAATTTCAATTTTTACAGGTGTGAGTAATTACGACTGGAAATGAGAAGCAGCACATAACTGTAATGCTGTGTGATAGCAGACAGACATAAACTGTCTCCATATGCATAATTGAGGTTGTATCTTTGTAAATGCATATTTATTTGATATTTTATTTTTTCCTCAAATTGAGGGTGGGGCATTTAGGCTGCGTCTTAAATTTGAGTGTGTCATAAATTTGAAGGAATACAGTAATTTAATGGATTGTTTTCAAATACAATTTATGTTTAATCAGATTAATTAATCCTTTTGATACATTAGTCTGAAAGTGAAATATATTTAGTTGTTTATAATGAGTTTAATTGAGGGTTTTAAATTGATGGAAAGAGCTTAAAATTATTGACGCATTCAACACTTGATTGTATGTGTCGATATACAATATGCCTTGTGGTTTACAGGTTGGGCAGACAACAAATTAAGGCAGTATCTGTAATTGTTAGGAAACTAAGGAAAGAAAAAAAAAATCATATCAAAAGGATAAGACCAATAATTGCTTATAAAATATAAATTAGTTCTATATTAAATAACCCTGCCAGATTGGTATTGATTGAAACTCAGTAATTGTGTAAACAAGGGAAACCGAGGGGTGGCATTGTTTTGTGTTGAATAATTAACACGTTTTATTCCATTTATTTAATACCTAACAACTTCAAGTTTTGTAAACGAACGTTATTATAATGGAATCATATGCCATATAGTAAATTATGCATCATGTGTGCTTTCATTGTTAAATATCAAAGTTGTGTCATTAACAGTTTAAATTCAAATTTTCCTCAGCAACACTGTGTGACTGTACACAGGGAACATCTGAAATAATGCCAGACAATATTTCAACATCAGATTGTTCAGAAACTGATAGGGAGATGGAATTTGTGGCCGAATTCAACTTTCCCACACAATGGTGTGTAGACGATTGTGCAAATGAAAACCAAATACGAAGGATGAAAAAATGCAATATTTATTTTTTTAGGTTGGATCATCCTCTCATTCCTAAAGGAAATACATTGTTTCCGAATCTCATTTGTTTGTTTATTTGATACATGTCCATTCTGCAAACATTCAGAATCAGCTGGAGCTATATCGAAGAATTTGGGGACATATATTGAAATAACACAGGTATATTAAAATAACATAGGTCTCTTCATTAGTTGGAAATGAGAACAACTCCGTCTTGGTTTTCTTTTCCCTGCAACCACTTACACAGCACAGACTTTTTTTTTTTTTTACTGAATGCAACATTAATTATAATAATACATCAAAATACAACACGCCATGGAAACATGTACAGTGTGAAAGATGTCTACTACACAAAACAAAAGCAGGTACAAGTTCCTTTCTTATGGATAATTAGACGGACCATGTTTGTCACAGAGTCAAGTGTGTTTCCACACTGAGGTAATAGAGCTAATACAACGCTTCACTGGGCATGCGCCGGTACGTTTCAGAGTGCATGCAAGGGTACATGCAGAAGTCGTGTTTTTTGGCTCAGAAGAGATGCTCGAGAACAGTGATTTTGGACATTAGCAGTGTGGCATTATGCACGTGTTTGGGCGCATATGGATCATTATACAATAACCAAATACATTCGGAATAGCAAAGTGGGATAGTTTATGTTTTATTTTTCATATAAAGCGGATGTACCCTTTAAATACAGGGTTTCTGCTTTGCAAGTGTTTGAAATGATGTTCATGAATCTTTTGAGCTGTATCTGAAAGTTTGTCTTTCATTTTCATATCGAAGCTGTTTAAAATGTACCCGTCAAAATGACTACTGCTGGCGGTTCTACGTAGTAGCATAAACCTAGAGGTTCTAGTGTTAAGCCATAGCTCCAAGTTTACGCCGGCCCTAAAATTGCCCCGTATGTATCATGACACAAAATGCGCTCCGCCACTCATTAGCCATGCATTTTAAGGCTTGTGAAGCCTTGATTATATGCACTGGCAAATTGTAGGTGGGGCTCATTTGTAAATGAAGTCTGTGATATTAAAATGAGATTTATGAAGCGGCAGTACAACCACGCCGGCCCTAAAAGGGTCCACAAATAAGTCCGATTTCAAATTGTTCTTATTTGGGTGCAAAGAAAAAGTCAGAAAGCAGCTGATGGGAAAGAGCATTATGGCAGCAGTCATAAGGTATTTCTTACGACGAAGAGTGCAAGCTCCTAACCTTCCTGAACAACCCAGGAACAGAGGATGAAATGATACCAGCTCGATACCTACCTATTGTTCAATGAGGTAGCCCATTTGGAGGGGAGACGCTATTTTTCAAATTAGTCTGTTAATCTGTGCTACCGGTAGCCCATTTTGAGGGAGAGGTGCAGATTTTCAGAACACCGGCACAGCACATTTACACATTTAAATGTGGCAGGTTAAGGCGTGCCTCATTAATTTTGGGCCAGTTAATACATTCAGGATGGGATAAGATTTGTGCCATGGCAGAGCGCTGCTTTACACTCCGCCAATTTAGCACTGCATCGGTCGACCTTGATACATGCCCTCCATTGTTTCCTACTGAGGGGTGTTCCAGCAATGCACTAGGGATATGGTTTCATGAAGAAATCTAACAACACAGTACCTAGGGTGAAGGTTATCTTCAGCCTCTTGGGTCCCCAGAGGTTTCCTCATTTTGTTGTGTATATGTGTGCTACTGGGCCAGCTGTCTTGCATTCATTTATTTTACTCTTCCAGTCATCCATTCTACCATTAACAATCTAATCTACAGTGACTATTATGCTGGCATTAATAATAACCTGTTCATAATCCATTCAACTACCAATGGATATCAGTTCTCAGAATAAGAAACAAAGATGTATCATGTTTTTACTACAAAATAGCAAACCATTATAACTGTACCTAGTACTGTACATGAAAACTTCAATCTTTATAACCACAGGCAGTGTAGTCAAGGGTATATGCAGGTAAACAGCGTTTACCCATTTTTAATTTGGGTAATATAGCGTTTACCCACCTCTCATATAAGGGATACAGTTTATTATTATTTATTTCTTAGCAGACACCCTTATGGGCGACTTACAATTGTTACAAGATATCACATTATTGTTTGCATACAATTACATTATTTTTTACACATTATTTTTACATACAATTACCCATTTATACAGTTGGGTTTTTGCTGGAGCAATCTAGGTAAAGTACCTTGCTCAAGGGTACAGCAGCAGTGTTCCCCACCTGGGATTGAACCCACGACCCTCCTGGCAAGAGTCCAGAGCCCTAACCACTACTCCACACTGCTGCCCTGAGTTTACTCATTTCTACTCTCCTGTGACATTTAAATTGATAGATTTGGCTCGCTGAATGAATTTTGGCCTTCTCCCAACAAATATACTGTCTAATCTCCAATTAGGACGAGCTATGAATTCTCAACAGATTACTTATCAGTCCATCAAACAGTCCTTCCCTGGGTTGATCTGTGGAACTAAGTAGGCTGATTTTCTGGCTCTTTGCCAGACATAGAATAAAGAACATTTTCATAATTCTAGATAAGAGTTGGAGCCATGGAACAGAAAAGCCTTTCATTTACTCACAGAACATGTTCATTAGTGTAGCTGTAATAATCTAACGACTAGGTTGTGAAGCCCTGTTGTATCATTAATATGCTGTCAGGATCTTCTGACCAATTTTAAATCTGCTCTTGACCGCTTCCTCTATTGTCCCAGCTCTTCTGGCCAGTCTGTGTCTGCTGTTATGTAATCAGCTTTCAATGCAAAATTGAACAAGCCACTTAGACCTCCTCACTATTTGTAAATGTTCCCAGAACTGCCTTGTGATATTCAAACAACAGAATGCATCTTTTTCTTGTGACATTTTCACCCCCCCCCAGGCAAAGCTGGTACTTAAAAGGATCATTTTCATTACAAGCTGCGTACTGCTTCTAACAAACACAGCTAAAAGTGCTTAAAGTGGAAAATACAATAAATCAAAAGCATCACAAGTTTAGAGAGAAGGATCATTTTCACTAGCTTTTTCTCAATAGTTGCTTTTTTGTTGTCCATTGCTTCAAGGTACGATTGCATTAATGAGATATACTAACCTCATTGTATTGTAAAGGTCAGAGGCAAAATGGAAGTTATACCAGTGGCACAGTGGAAGTTCATCTTAGTTCAGGGGTTCCCAAACTGTGTATTTTTTTCTACTAATAGCGAAAAGCAGGCGCCGGCGTCTGCTGTAGCTATAGAAAAATAAAGTGTAGCAAGCAGAAATTCACAAATCAGAGCTAACAGATTGCCTACCTGTAGGCGGGATGTAGAGCGAGAGCTCTTACAATAGGGCAGTGTTACACAGTGTTCAGAAATTAGGATTTAAGAGTTATGTTTTTGTGCATGTTGTACTGGTTTTACTCAAAAGTGGTTCCTGTTCAGGTATTTATGAATGGGAATAATGAGACATGCACTTTCTTGTTTGATGACCAACAAAAATAAAGGACAGTTTAGATTAGGTTTATTTGGTTTATTTATGTTACAGGTTTAAACATATAAAATGTTTTTAATTTGACAATTTTCCCAAGGAGTGCTAATAGTGAGTCGCAGTGCCTAATGCAGCTGAACAGGTGGGCCTCAGGTAAAAAAGTTTGGGAACCCCTGTCTTAGCTCACAGTTTATTATATATCTTTGTGTTAAGTAAGGAAGCATGTCAGTAACATTCATCCCCTGCTAAGGGTGTAAATACAAGAGCTTTCAGTAACATGAAGGTACATCACTATCCTCATACCCCTGCATTTATGATGTGCTCATTATCTTTTGCTAAAGAAGGTGCTTATAGCAAGGTTGATCACAATTGAACAACTGTCTCCATTATCTACAGCTGGGTCTATGGATTCCCAGTAGGAGGTAATAATACAGAAATACTTAAAGTAATTGTGGCTTACAAATGAATTCCAAACATCGTACCTGATTTGCACTTCCATAAGCTACCTTTAATCCTCATAAAGACATTTTGTAAAACTGACTTTCCTGGTAACCTGGGGTCCTGTTGGACCCCAGCAATAAATAACATATAATTAACAACTGGAGTAAATGAATGAATGAAAATGTGTATATGAACAGTCTAGTTTGCATATCCTTTACTTCTAGCCATCGTTTGGTATAATGTGTTGTTTATGCTATGCAAAATGGATAAGAGCATGCCAGCACAGCTGTCTCCTAGCAAGTGAAGGCACCACTGTATTCTGGATGCTGTAGTTTATTCTAGCAACATGTCACAGGCACGTGAGATATCACTGGAAAGCCCCAAGCCTCCTCTTTCATGGTATATTGACTGTGTTCCTAGCTCATTCCGTTTTTGAGTTACAGGCACTTGAACATACTTACCGATTTGTTATGTGTCACAGCACTGGAGCACTGAATGAGGGGGTGGTAGAAAGTATGCATACGGGCATGCCTGACATCAATGGAAAGCACAAAGCCTGCGCTTTTAAATGACGTTGAAACTGGAATGCTATCTGCAGAAGCGACCGAGTAATAGGCAACAAACAAATCTTAGGAGCCGACTCATGTCACATGACTCAAGCCTTTTTGGTTGCTGTAGTTTCGCTTAGGAATGTCTGTTCAAGACATACAAAACATCATTGTAAAGCTCTAATTCTGTACTTTCAAACAAGCAAGCAGGAAGCTAGCTATGATCTATGATCTATTCACATGAGAATGTCGGGCCTGCCGATACACTGGAGTAAATAAGGACCCCAAACCTAAAACAATTTGGGAAATTCAACCAGGCTACCTGGACTAGAATGATCAGTCTATAATCTATCAGAAATGTGTCCTAGTTTCATAAAAATCATATTAGGCAAGGATGTTACTGTAACTCCAATAAAAACTGACAGAACTCCAAAACCACTTAAGCCGTTCTGAACCCGCAATGGAAAGATGTGGACTAATTTTATTTTAAGGCACTGCTTGGATACAAACCAAGATTAACAGTACACAATGAAGTTTGATAACTGCTCCAAGTACGCTGCTACACAGGCAAATTTCTATTGTAATCAGAGTTGATTCGACAGCACAGTTTTAAAAAAGATATTTAAATGTAAAAATGTTCAGGAGATTGTCCTTAATAAATTGTATTGTTTTGATTTTAATGGAGTTTTGTTTTAATTCATTTTTAACATACTTACTGGTAATATTTTTCAAACCTTGAAACCTGATGTTTGTTTAACCCATTTTTACAAGTATATGTGATTTTTGGAGGGTCTATCGACTGTTTTTGGCTAACATTTTGAGGTTAAATATGTAAATATGAAAATTTCAATCCAGGATACTAACCTTAAAGAGAAATGTATATTGGCAGGCTACAAGGACAGCACTCCCCAAATCTGACTGCAAGTCTGAAAACAAAAGACAAAGCTATAATAAAACAAATTGCAACTGCATTTCAACGGGAATTTTGTAACCTTTTGCATTTGAGTCACAGCCCTTGGCTTGTGCAATAACCTCATTGACTTTTTAAAATTTTTTTTTACCTATTGTATACTGTATTACACGATGCATGTATTTAGTGGGTTCCTACTTTGACAGTAGATCAAAACAAGAAAAAATTGCCTGTTGTAAATACATATTTTCATTTTATTACCAGTTAA
This sequence comes from Acipenser oxyrinchus oxyrinchus, assembly GCA_030684275.1. Classification (NCBI taxonomy): domain Eukaryota; kingdom Metazoa; phylum Chordata; class Actinopteri; order Acipenseriformes; family Acipenseridae; genus Acipenser; species Acipenser oxyrinchus. Next base: position 66,982,203 of record CM060249.1, on the reverse strand, counting down.
CTATAGTCTTACAGACTTTAACAACATCCATTAATTTTTTTTTCTACTCCATACAAGTTTTTCCCGAAAAAAAAGTTTCTTTATAATAACTGTAAAGACAGACATACTGTTACAATAATTTAGTTTAAAAATCTTTTTATATGCAAATAAAGTTACAATAAAATTACAGTACAGAATGAACCTTACAACATTATTACAGTGATATTCAGTGACTCATATTACGAGTGATGGTGGAGTACAATATCCTTATATACATGCACTAAAGTGCTAGGAACCCAAAGGCATGCAAATCAAGTATTGCACCATAATGCACCTCTATCTTCCTAAGACTTTCTAGCATTATAATCCACTTGTCATGTAAAAAAAAAAAAAGTCAATGCACAATTTACTTGTATCCCTTCAAGAATATAATAATATTAAAGTAAATACATCTTTGACATCAAATTTCACCGCTTCCCTTGATATGAAGCAGTTTAAATTGTGTTTTCTTTTTTTTAAGGTTGAAGGCAAAAAATTGAATGGACAAAAAAACAACAACATTCAGAGCACCATACAAAAAATATATGGAAAAACAAAACAGTCCAAATGTAATGTAAAAAAAAAAAAAAAAAAAAAAGGCGGCAGGCAGGATACTGAGAGAGAGACATTTCACTTTCTTTTCACTTTCATTCGGCACCTTTCATTTTGTAACCTGAAGAAACAGACCTCTGATATCAACTTATTAAAAAAATAAGATGGAGAGTAAAATTTATATATATATATATATATATATATATATATATATATATATATAATTGTTACTCTTATATTAATATTAATCAAGAACCTATGTTTTTACAGGCACATTTTTTTGTTGTTGTTACAGAACACAGTCCATTGTTTGTTGTGTGTATTTTCCTCCCATTACATTCACTGTGTTTCTTTCCATTGGTACTTGAACTCTGCTTGAGTGAGTTTGTGGCATTGTTACACAAGGTGGCTGTTTTTGGCTAGTGAGGCTGAGGCAGGGACTCAGAGTGGGTGAGGCTTCATGCAGGCTTGTGTTCTTGGCTCGGTTCTTCTGGTTCCAGTTCCTGCTGCTCCTCAGGAAAAACGAACCGTCCGGAAGGCATGGACCACTTAGGTGATGCTGGCGGGGAATGAGAGGCCCACCTGGAGGGCGGGCGGCGGTTCGCTGGCCTTGCCGGTCTCAGGAAGCACGACTCCAAAGGAGGAGCTACTGAAGAACAGGGCAGGTCCTTTCGAAAATGAAAAAAAAGTTAGAAAGACTTTCCCGGGTAGGAACTGCAAGGGATTGACTTGAAATAAATTACTATAGAACGATTATAATAACTAACGATTATTATTATTATTATTATTATTATTATTATTATTATAGCTCCTTAGACCAGACTTAACTCCCTTGTTAGGATATAATACAATACCAAGCCTACAGGGAATATTTTTTTTTATTATTATTATTATTTTATGTAGATTGACCTTAAAACAGGTTTATTGTGATTGTTCCCAAAAAAGTAAGAAATCGTCTGCCATTCCATTTACTCTGGGAACCACTCCTAATGGTTGTTTTTGACAGGCGTGGGTTGTAATCACTGTAGTCTGTGCGTTATAAGCATAGTATCATTCATTATACAGGCTTAGCTTATATCTTATATATACATATACTCTGGATATGCTCTAAATAGTTAGGTAGTCAGATGCTATGAAACACAGGAACAAAGACATTGACAAAATGAAAGAAAAGAGGTTAGACAAGGTTCAACGGGCGTCTTCAGTGAAACAGCTATGGTTTATATGATGTTACATGTAATCCTAATCATGCATACAAAATATTGAACAATATGCTTGTTACACAAATTAAGAGTCATTTCTGAATGTTCAATATTTTTCAAACTAGTGCTTTCTCCATCTTTACAGCCCTGCGATTGTAATGATAAACACAGGCAGGACCTCTATGCACTGCATCTGTACTGAACTTAGTGATGTTAATAAGTCACCCCAGTGGGAATAACTCTTTCAACAGTGCAGGTTTGTATAGTGGTCTGGAAAGATAACTGCACATAGAATTGCAGACCACTCTAGTAGTATGAGAAAGATCAACCCACTCAAAACAGCAGCAACGTGTCTAAACTTCTCAAATACAGTAACATATATATAAGTACAAGCACCATTTTATTTTCAGTATAAGACATTATCCTAGGACAGCCTTTCTGGAAGGTTCACATTAATTAGTCAAATGGCAATAGATTATTAAACCCCAAGTATAGTGCTGCTACTGTACAGCACTCCTAAAACAGCACACTCTTTTTGATTTCATTCAGATCTTACTCAGCTGTACTAATGGGTTATGAGCCCCAGGGCTGTGCGGATACTATTTTTTCCCCCTCCAGAGTAATTACCTTTAAGAAGTATTTGTCAGCAGGTATTAAATAAATCAAAACACATCTATTTACTATGTGTTTATTTGAAAACAAGAAAAGCTGCCCTTCCACCACCTTTACAACTGAGTACCAATCAATGGCAATTAACTTCTGCACTGAGGGTTTTAAAAGACAATTGGAAGAGAACGTTCCTCTCATCTGGGGCGCTGACACTGTTACTGCTTTTCTGCTGTACTGAGGCTGTGAACTCACAGTGAAAATATGTGGCAAAACTAGCAAATGTAACTGATTCGTCATGTAAACATGACCTTTCGTTAAACATAACTCAAGCTATGACTGGGACATGTATTTCTTTGTCAAATTTAAATCAGAGATAACAACTTGCCTGGGACTAAAAACCCACAATTCCCTGCAGAGATGATGCATTTCTAAGGAAACTAAGGAAAGTGGGAAAAAATTATTTTATATGAAAAGGATCAAAGAAAGTTTTAGTTGGTTTTATCACGACAGGGTCTATATTAAATTAAACTGTCAGATAGTTATTGATTGCTTTATTCCATTTAATTAACAACCAACAGCATTATATTTCTTAAAGATAAGTACTCGGAAAATATGAGTTTCGGCACACCCCTAATGAGCACCCTATTCTACAGGTGTGGGATAGTAATAAAAAAAAAAAAAAAATATCTGGTGTAAATCTGTTTTTGAATGAAATAGATGTGGACCCTTTATTAAGATGAAACATATGAGGAAAGTCTTTTGTTAAATTACACATTCAGTTTTCTGTGATGTACTGGCAAAATGCTTCCATGCATCAATAATATTTTATGGTTATGAATGAATTCTTCATTTCAACATTTTGTTAATCATGCACAGGGACAAATGATAAAACTAAAACAAACTAAACAAAAAACAGAAGCAAGAAATACTTCTGTCTTCGTTTGCAAACACAGCTGAAAAGGTGATTATTGGGTTAAGGATATAATTGGATAAAAAAAGTACAGTTTGATGGAAACACAAAACAGTGTCAAACATGAAAGGGATTGTGAAACAGCAGTCTGATAACCTAAAAGGAGACAGTGTATCCAGGTGGTTAGCACAAAATACTAATAGCCAGGGCATACTGGAGTCATTTAGATGACCAGAATCCTAACAGCAAGTAACTTAAAATCTCTGTGACTCGGTCCAATCCAGCTATAAAAAAGCCAGACCACACTGAAAGAAGATGTTGCATCTCAGCTGGGATACACCGGGTTAAATCATTTCTAAATTGAACAACAAAGATGTTGGAAACACATGTCACAAGCATGCTGCTTAAACCTTACACTTAAGGAGACTTCCGCTTAGACTGACTACTACGTGAAACGGTATAATACAGATATACATTGTAAACGTACAATCAGAATTTTGGACATAATTCAGCTTAATTTCTATTTGTATTTATTTACAGTTAATTGGATAAACAAACAGCAAAGCAAAATTACAATAATAAATAATTATTTAGGATGACAGGCTTACATTTTGAGTATTCAGTATTTGTTTTGAGCTAAATGTCATCTTCAGTAAATTATTCATCCAATTGGTGTATGTATTGCAGCTTTCAAACCTATCTATGTGTAGTTAATACTGTGCATGTGTCAATACTGTGTAATAGTGTTATTTAAAAAAAAAAAGTGTGCTGTGTAAAAAATATATACAAATATACTTATACCAGTTAAGATTTACATTTAAATTGGGTTTTAATAAATATGCATTAATAATATTTCCAATCTATACAATAGAAATCAGTTGGGGAATCCATTGAGGGAATATTTTTAAAGGGCTCAATTCATAATGATGCATCGTAGCTAAACTGAACAGTTTGCAGTGCTGCTTAATAGAAATACAGTGCTCCCCCTTTATAACGCTGTAGTCGGGAGCCATAGTTAAGAGACTGTGCTGTTTGTGTTCCGCCTTATAAACGAGAATACTAGTGTTAGTGTTCTGCCTTATAACGAGACTACCAGTGTTAGTGTAATGGCATTATGGGGCAAATGGGAGCCATGACCGTACTGCCTTATAACCAGTTACACAGTATAAAGGGGCGCCTTATAATGGGGGAGCACTGTATGCATTACATAACGCCTATGAAGGCATTATAGATTTACCTCATTTCTCGTTAAGAAAAGAGCTGCGTTATCCGTTTTCCAGACTAGGTCTCACACCTCTCCAGCAGACTGTGGTAAGCACTCAAGCTAATCTGGATATTTTAGGAAGAGGATTACTGCTTTAATAATTAATAATAACAGATCCTAACTCTTTTGTTGAGCTGCATTTGTTCCCATAGGAATTGACTGATTAAACATAAAAGAACAAATAACTTGCAACGCCAAGAGGCTCTGACTGTAATAACACAGCCCCATACAGCACTGTAAACATGGTATCTAGATTGCTTTTTGCACACTGCTTACAGTTTTTTTTATTTAGAAGGATGCAAAATATACGCATAGGGTATGGCCGAACAGCTCGACTTCAAAAGCCATACTCTTTGGTGAAGATGGTGAGATTCAACTGTATCATTAGCTCTATGTAACTCTGCATCCAGCCACTGGAGATATGACTAAGTGGGGTAGTTATGGCTGTTTTATATTTAGGGCATGCATAGTTTAATGTAAAGCAATAGTCCGGTACTATTTTTGTTAGTGTATCGTGTGAACGGAGCCCACAGAGAGTTCAGAAAAGAGGAATAAAGGAACTTACAGCAGTGAGACAAGCAGGGTTAGAGTCTCCAGGGAGCGGTTAGTAACACAGTTTGGTTCTGGATTGTGCACACAGAAAAAAAGACCAGACAGATTGGAAAGGAAGAGAGAAAATAGAGTGAAAACAATTAGTCTGGAAATTAAAAGAAAAAGAGATTCAACCCCTACCAGGACGAACAAAGCCTTGTTGCGATGTGGATTCCACGAGTACTAAAATATACTGAAAAAGAGCATAAGTTCACCAAGGGCAATAGGTCACTGGCAGGTGAACTCCTGTAAAAGCATTTGGGGTTTAATAGGAAGCACAATAAACAGTCTCGCTTTAGAAGGAAAGCATGTTTAGCTGTGTGGCTAGATGGCTTATCCCTCAGTGAGAATGCTACAGTACCGGCTCTACCAAGATCTTGATGCAACAACGCCTTCTTCACAAAGAACCCATTGAGCCAAGAATTTCAGTGGTGGAATTAACTAGATTCTGTGAACTATGATATAATTTGCAATGACATATTCAGTGTACGCATTTCAGTAAGTGGTCCAATGGCTACCTATACCTTGCTTATTGTTTAGGAGAAACCCCCCACAGGGGGCTGTGAACCAGTCTACATGAAGAAATGAGCTTTAACCATGCCCTCACAAAACCTTTGAAAAGTATTTCAGTAGTTAGATTTTCCCATGCTTTACTTAAAACCACACATTATTCAATATCAAATGACTCATGTTGTTAGTATGCAGTTTGAGCTGTTATCTTTATACCAGGCAGCCAAGTGTGAAGTTAATTATAATGGTTTAAGTGCATCAAGAACCAACTAATTATGCCCACCAATTAGCAAATATAAGATAATGGGCATTCAGTAGCTGTGAAGAAATTGTTATTTTAAATGTCATAGTAAATCTCTCCCAGCTTTACTGGTGCTGTCATATAATACAAAAACATGCTATACCAGCATCTTTAAATCTTACTTGAACTCCTAGCAGGAGATCTGTTTTTTTTCTATTATCAAGTGATTTGGGAAGGCCCGAAAGCAAACCAAGGCTTATTTTTTTATTTTGGTTCTTGAGTATTGCTTAATTAGAACTCATCCTTTCTTCTCAGAATCTACTGCAACACTTAGTTACAAAAAACACATTTTTTGGTAGACTTGATATTGAGTGAAATCATAGGGATATCAAAATAAACCATTATATACTGCTTTACAAAGTCTCAGATATGGCTCCAGTTTTGGTAGTTAATAAATTAATGACTTTTTTTAATAAACAGAAATATGTAAGTTTCAGTTGGCTACTGTTTTGCAGTATTTCTGTATTTAAAATGCTCCATTCTAGTCTCAGACATTTGAAGATTTAGACATGTGCTACATTACCGCAGTATGAAACGTCTCATCCCCTGCTGGAATGCAGATCTATAGGCTATAGTGTCTAAAGAACGACTCCCCAGTTACGTAACTGCTTTAGGGATGTGTGAATAGCCATGCTGGTCCATGCACAAGGTGCACACACAAGGTTTTTTGGTAGAATCGGCCAAAATGCGTAAAATATATACACTAGCTTTCAACTGTCAAGCTAGTGTGTTTTTTCTATTAAAGGTCTGTCTAAAAGAGGTTTTCATAGAAGTAGGTTAGGACATGCATTACCACAAGTTGACTATCAATCTTCGTATGCATGGAGTCTGCACTGGTGTTGTTCATTTTTTTAAACGTTTGGGTGTGTGATAGGAGGCTGTGTGGTCCAGTGGTTAAAGAAAAGGGCTTGTAACCAGGAGATCCCCGGTTCAAATCCCACCTCAGCCACTGACTCATTGTGTGAGCCTGAGCAAGTCACTTCACCTCCTTGTGCTCCGTCTTTCGGGAGAGACGTAGTTGTAAGTGACTCTGCAGCTGATGCATAGTTCACACACCCCAGTCTCTGTAAGTCACCTTGGATAAAGGCGTCTGCTAAATAAATGAATAATTTAATAATAAGATATGATTAGAAGTGTAAAAATGTTCTTTACAGTCCAGCCAAATGTCTTCTGCTTAGGGTGCTAGTGGGTAATTATTTGTCCACAGCCATCATATAATGCATAAAAGACTACACACAGTAGCCCCAACACTCAGTAGCAAAAACCATAAACTGTATATTCTGTCTACTATAAAATGTCACCTTCTCTATCTACCTTTCAAAACCTCTCTTCTTCAGGTGTAGGTGGAAATTAAAAGATTTACAAGGTTTAAATTTGCATATTAGAAGAACTGTCTGATTTTGGAACAATCAAAGCCTGATAATACACATATTTAAATCTCAGAGTGAAACTATGCCTATTTAACTTTGCAATTCTGACTTTATACCTCATTAATCCTCTAATTGGCCCTGTACTGTGAAAAAGAAAATCTAGGTCAAATTAACTCACCCCCTAAATATGGTCAGTCAGTATATACTTCTTATGGCAGTGATTTGACAAGGTTGACACTTGATATTCTACTGAATTTTGATGAAGCACCATTTCTGAATAACACTTTATCTATTGTGCTGCTTACAGATAAGGTGTCATTCAGTGGCATCACCAGAATACTAATCTTCAAAGGGGGGTCTGAAATGGTTCTTTACCAATCTCACCAATGGTCATTATAGTCTACAACACTCATTAGTAAATTACCAGTAATATAGAACTGCTTGAACAGAATTAACATATTCTGTCCAGGGTTGTACTGCTCAATAAAGGCCTAATAATGCACATATTGCACTACTTCACACACTTTATTCACATTTTGATGGATTAAAATTTGATATCCTATAAACTGCTAGTACAGCTGCATGCATAAAACAATATTACGATATAATTAGTGTGCTATTAATATATATTTTTTTAAAAAAGCACGATATTAATACTTTTTTTTTAAACTATTTTTTTAATAGAATATCTTGAAGCAAAGAATTAAAAAAATAAAATAAAGTAAAATAAATAAATGAACAATTTACCTCAATGGATCCCTGTTGAACTTTGTCAGCTTCCACCAGCCTGCTATCCTTACTGAGGTTTGTTTGGCAACTGGAAGGAAGCTTTTTTTCATCCCTGAAGGCCTGCTCAAGAAGTCTTTTATTAAGTATTCTGGCAGCGTTTTCTGCGAGGGTATAGCCTGGAGGAGCAGATAAGTCCTGTCTAAGGCTAATTACCTCTGGGGTTCTTTCCCCCTGAGACTCTACAATCAGTTGGACAGGACTGGGAGATCTGTCCTGGATATTCGTCAGGTACTCCTGAACCACCCCGTAATTAGACTTGGGCTCCTCAGCTTTGAGCTCTGCTGGCCTGGGCACTGCAGACCTGGAGCAGCTAGGGGACTTGGTGAACTTCTGCAGGGTGTCATACAGCACAGGTGTGTGATCGATGATGTTGAATAGGCTGGACAGCCCGTCGTTGATGGTGGTGTGGACGGGACTGTCCCTGGTGGTGGTTGACCGGGCCCAGGCTGACTCGCTGTACCCTTTCTGAGGTGTGGTCGGTGTGGCAGGCTTGTTGTTGGGCTGGTCCACTTTGGCGGGAATTTTGCGCTGGAGCTTTGGGGAGCCATACTTGGGGGAGCAGCAGGGGCGGTCAAACTTGCTCTGAATGACAGGGGAGAACTGCATTTTCCTCAGGCTCCTCGATGGGGATGAGACAGGGGTTGAGCCTCCCTTCGGTGTTAAGCACTTGTGAGGACTGCTGGTGATGCTTCTCAAGGTATCCGTCTGGAGGCTGACGCTGATGGTTTGGGTTGACTGGGTTCCCCTAGTACTGAAACTATTGGTCTGGCAGGCAGTGTCCTTAAACTGGCGCTCCACGGAGTTGGAACGGATAGCATTCCTTACAGAGAAAGCTACCTCCTTCATGTCATCGCTCAGGTTCCTAGAGAGCCCCAGGTCGTGCAGAGAGGAGGCAAAGCCAACTGTAGAACAGATAGGGTGCTCTTTAGGATGGAGTCTGCCCTCAAGGAGTTCTTTGTGGTGTTTGGGCAGCTCACAAGGCCACCTCCCAAACACTTCTTCCGACCCTCCTTTGGCATCACTCCCTTTGGTCACAGAGAACATGAAGTCGGGGTCTACCACAGGCTTTCCCTCACTTTCAGAAAGGACTGTGCTGTCAAACTTACGAACAATTGGGGGACTGTGGAAGACCCGGACCCCAATTTGTTCAGATGCCATGCTGTTCCTCAGTGGTTGCTTTTGGCAGTGCTCTGGGCTGGTCGTAGTATTCGTCGTCATTGTGACACTCGTAGTGAGGAACCATGACGAAGCTTGGAATGGATTTGAAGTCTGTTCTGTCTTCCTGCCCTCTGCCCTTTCTGTCCAGGCCTCATCTGGCTTCTCAGCAGGTCCACTGTGGCCCACGGCAGTGTAGTCCCAGCTCTTGTTGTGGAACTCCTCAATGTACTTCAGGTCATCTGGCGACAAAGGAGGAGTCACCTCACCCTTCACACTGTCCCCATGCATGCTCTTATCAGGGAGGAATGGAGAGCTGTCCATCAGGCGCTGGAACTCAGACATGGAACAAACTGACTTTGCTCTGAAACCAAGGGAGTAAAATAAAGATAAATCAATACATTCCAATTTGTTAAATAAACTGTTCCTAGCTGGAAGTTGCATTGCCTATAAATCAATTATGATCATGTTGGCTTGAATGAACATTTATTTTAGTATTATAGAGGGAAATAACCACCATCATAGGAGAAGAAAACCTAAACTTGAGACAGTCTGTGTTTCACCAAAGGGTACAAAATAAGTTGCACAAAGTTAGAATCAGGTGTCCCTCTCTCAAATCAGAACAGAATTAATGAAGGGTGATGCAATACTAGAACTGCAATGTGTGATCATAAACAGCAAAGTAAATGACCCCAGTAGCAAAATGAATTTGGTCAGTCAGCGAAATGCTTAATGTAATGTTCTGCAGTGCTTAAAAAATGAAACCTATGTAATCTGTTCTCCCTAATAAGCACTTGAGTTACAGAGAGATTATCCATTTTAGGATGTGTGGATTCAATAAGAGATCCGAGTCAAGCTGTCAATTAAAACAACTCCTATCTTCAGGATCTGTCAAGCCTTACTTTACCTTAGAAGGTTTCCTGTTGGCATATCTTCTTCTTGATATGAGGCTAGATCCTTTGCATCAGCTATTTCATTCAAAGCCTAAACGGAAATTACAAAGTTTTAAGTTATCGGAACCCATAAGTTTTGACACCCTGTAGTTTCAGACACCCAATTATTCATTGAGCAGCCTGTATGTACTTTTAATTACTCAATTAACTTGGCTGGTTTCACAGACACTGATTAGCACTAATATTGGTAAGGTAGTCCAGGATTAGTGCGAATCAACTTTCAAGGACAACACATATTTTTATCATTTAACCCAACAAAACTTAAAAATACACTAGAAACTCAAAATTGTGAACACTTACAAACTGCCCGGTCAACCAAACGCACCACTTGAAACCAGAAAGAGACATCCTTGCTATTGTAAATAACATGAAGATCAGACACTGGAAATTTGACCAGCCCGAAGAAGCAGATAAGTCCTGTCTAATGCTAATTACATCTGGAGAATTGTATTCCTCAAATTAAATGAGTTGACCTTTGTGAATAAATGATATCATGGGAAATAATGCAAGTTTTAGACGTATGAACACTATATTATGTTTTACTCTAATATGTTTTGTATAGAGATATCTTGATCATGATTTCCGATGAGTACCATTTGGTGTGTCTTTTTTCACATGTGATAGTATGAGCTTAATAGAATGTACAATCTGGTTGCACAGGTCTGGGGGGTATCTTTGATATCATTTGCCACTATTATCAACACGTTTCATCTGCTCCTTGCTAGAAGACTTTCTTTTTGCCAACCTCATCAAATCAGTCCAGCAATGTTCCACTGGCTTCAGAACTGGAATCTGGGCTTTGGACCAAAACCCATTTCCACCCCATTGTTTCCAGCCCAACATTTTGCAAAAGTCTTACTTTATGGAAGGTATTAACCATATATATTGAGAAATGATGTGAAGAGCAGTCCTCTTCAATTTTTATAATTTATTTTGGGGTTTTCTACATTCATAACATCTAAACCACTTTATTTTTTTTTAAATCAAATTATTTTAAAGTTAGGTAATTTTAAGTACAGTAAATCAATGGCTTTACCACATAATTTACTATTCCTTAATATGTAAAACTGAACAACAGAGTGCCAATATCTTTAAGTATGAAATTCCATACAATATAGATATTGTGTCCAATTACTCTGTATAGTACTGCACAGGTCAGTTAATTTTTTTTTGTGGATTTTAGGCTGCAGTATAACAAACATCTGTAACAAAAATGATCCATCTACTGTACAGTACTCCATCTACTGTAAAGTCTATATGGATAATCCTAATATTGTACCTCATTCAAGCAAGGAAACTTCTTTTCACTCTCCAGTCTGGACGGTGGGGGTCCCTCACTCTCACTCAAAGAATCGAGAGACAAGGCCTCCAGAAACAGGTTTTCAGTGGCACGAAACCTGTCGCTTTCCTTCAGATTCATTGACCCTGAGTGCTCTTCAAAATGCTCGTCGGAGTCTGAGTACGACCTGAAGGCCACTGGTGGGTTTCTGCAGGGGCTGTCCTGTGGAGAAAATACACTCAGCCCAGCCTCCTTCTGGTCAAGAAAGAGCATCTCCCCTTTTCTTGTACTTGGTTCTTTCTGCACCTGCAAATCCAACAAGAGAACAAATAAAGGTGGCTGCATTCAGAACAAAACATAGTCTACCGTAACTTCTGTTAAATGTCAGGCGTCAATTATGCATTTTAAAAAAGTAAACTAAACTCAACTGAGGAAGACGCTTTGTGTTTTCACTGTAACAGCAGTTCCCAACTTAATCGCTACAAAAGTCTACTGAATATTAGATATTTACTATGAAAACACTGGCCTTACAAACATTACACACTGGCATTTGTAAAAAAAAAAAAGTATAAAAAATATATCATTTAATTTAATAGGTTAACGACATATAGTTTATATAACAAAAAAAAATAATGTGGCTTTTTCAAATTGCAAAAATGCAGTTGTTTATAAGGCAACACAAAGGTTTGCTGGTGGCAAAAAAAGATAAACTTGAAAATCAAGCTGAAAAGTCAGAATGCTACTCAGTGTAACGCATATGTTTTTATCATCTGACAAGACTGAATAGTTTGTTGGAGGCAGTGGAATATAATCCTTTCAAAGAGACAAAAAACATACAATATACATACACGGTTAGCAAACAGAAGTGGAATCTCACTGTACATATATTTTGTAGTGTCAATGTATTTTGGTCACTAACCAATACTTCTACTACTACCACTACTACAGTCAGGCTTTCCTCCCACAGTTCTACCAACCTTTTCTGTCTTTTTCTGCATCTCCTTCATCTGCCACTCCCACTCTTGCCTCTCCCGGTTGAACCTGTCCAAAATCTCCATCTTCTCCCTGCTCCAGTTCTTCTCACTGTGCTGCAGCTTCCAGCGCAGGTCCATTGCCTCACTGTGGCTCTCTGCCAGGAGCCGTCGGTGCTCCTCCCTCTCCCGCTTAAACACCCCCTTCAGGTCGACTGAACCCGGATCTCCAAGCGCCTTCTCACCCTTTTCTTCCTTTTCTTCCAGCTGTGATGGGAAAGAGCGACAGATAAGTACCGTAGCTTGTTACTCAGTGAAAAATAAAACCGCATTACTCATTTCCATGGTTACAAATGTGTAAAATAACAACACAGTAGTGGCAAAATGATATGAAATGAAATATACATCAAAGACAAAAAATTTATCTTACTTAATTTTGTTCCTAATTACTATATATAGTTTTGTGTGAAAAGATTTAAGCAATGCGATATGTTTTTTTTTTGTGGCTTGCCAAACTTTTTAAAAATAGCCTCCTCAGGCCCTAGATTTATTACATTTCTAGAGAATACATTTAAGTAGAGATATCAAACATTCTAGGCCCCTGTTCAAAAAACGTATGTTTATGACATTATTACAAGAACTGAAAATAATAAAGCAAGTTGATTAAATCATTTAAAGATGTCCCTGTAGTTCTTAAAAATAATTAAATTAAAATGATCATGAAGAAGAAACAGAAGACGAAATTACAACTAAGGCTGCATTTTTTTCACGGTTATCACAGATTTCACTGTTTCTGTCAAATTCACTCACTGCTGTGTAATATGTAGTTCCTTATGAAATTTTCCACTTCTGAAAGAATAGTGTAAGTATACATAATGTTTTTAGTACTTAAAAATAAATCCCACAGACATTTTATTGACACACTACCTGTGGCACTTACAAGGTAGTAGGGGGCTCCGATCTCATCGTGACGCGTAGGGCCGATGGGGGAGAGTGTTACAGTTTCTAGCAGCGCAATGAACGGTGGAAATTAATAAAACAGTATCCCACCATGCACTGTATTTTATTCTAAAATAATGTGTTGTGCCCCATATTAATAGAGGTCCATATTGCTAAAAATAAATATTTATAAAAAAGTATTTTGGAAGCGGTAAATGCAAACACTCGCAAGTAGGGGTTTCAGGTTTTATTTTTAAACAAGTTGAGCTGATTCTGTTTCATAATTAAAAACTCATAATAGAGAAATTACAAAACAGTCTTTGTTTTTACCTTCATATCTTGCCTGAGCCTAATTCTGGTACCCTTAATTTGATTTCAAACAGAGCTGACAAATTGCGCCCCGATCCTACTTTTAACCCGCATTTCATTTTTGTAGTCATCTAATTTAACATTGTGCTTTTGTTATTTTCCCCACTAGTTTAATAGAGGTGTCCTGACTGGTGTGACTAAAACCCGTCTGATACACTTTTAGTCCTGCCCGGTACCGTACACCTTAAGTCCCATCCGATATATTTGACAGTGTAACCTACTGCTGTTTTTAGTAAGACTTTCTTTGCAAATGCAGATAAATACTTCAGAGTCAGGATTATAAATCCACATCTTGCGTTTCGACCCAGTGGAGTCCGAAAGCTTCTCATCCCTTTCCAACTGATCGATCTAGTTTAAACTCTGTAGAGACTAGAGTATAAGTTTATATGCCCTCTTTTAATCATGTATTTCAGTTTTGCGATTTAGGAGGTAACTTGTATCTGTTCTGTTTATTCTATTCCTATCTTTGCTCTCAGTATATCAGCATTTGTGTGTGTGGTGTGTGTGTCTCAGGAGCTTATATACCAGGTGCTCAGCTTCTTCAAATTATCCAGCTTATGGGGGCTGGGAACAGGAGAGCTATGTGCCAGTGCAATCAATGCTTAGAATCTACAAAACTTTTGTAAAAAAAAAGTAATGTGCAAAAATAAACGTGATTTATACATAGTGTAAAATCAAAAAGACAAACATTATTATTATTATTATTATTATTATTATTTTATTATTTATTTCTTAGCAGACTTTAAATCAAACATAAAATCAAAAGTGACAAATCAAACAGTGAATCAACTACAAACCATCTTTAATAAAATGTGTCGAATTAAATTGGCGTGAGCAACCCTGTTACATATATAAATATTATTTTTGATAAAATTGTGCAAATATACTTTTTTCACATTTTGTTGTGTCAGTGCTTCAGAGTTTCATGCATTTAAATGACGATTTTTTTTCACTTATCTACAAAACATACTCCACACTGTTAAGGGGAAAAAAAGTTTTTATTGAGAAAAAAATGATATATTAAAAATACAAAACTGAAAGATCATAATTGGATAAGTCTCCACCCCCCTGAGTTAATACTTAGCAGCAATTACAGCTGTGAGTCTGTTGGGATAGGTCTCTACCAACTTTGCACACCTAGATTTGGCAATATTTGACCATTCTTCTTTACAAAACTGTTCAAGCTCTGTCAAGTTCCTTGGGGAGCACTGATGTACAGCAATCTTCAAGTCATGCCACAAATTTTCGATTGGATTTAGGTCGGGGCTCTGACTGGGCCACTCAAGGACATTTACCTTTTTGTTCCTTAGTCACTCCAATGTAGCTTTGGCTGTGTGCTTTGGGTCGTCCCAGTTTCAGCTTTCTTGCAGAGGGCAGCAGGTTTTCCTCAAGGACTTCTCTGTACTTTGCTCCATTCATTTTCCCTTCTATCCTGACAAGTGCCACAGTCCCTGCTGATGAGAAACATCCCCATAACATGATGCTGCCACCACCATGCTTCACAGTAGGGATTGTGTTCTTTGGGTGATGCGCTGTGTTGGGTTTGCGCCAAACATAACGCTTTGCATTTAGGCCAAAAAGTTCCATTTTAGTTTCGTCAGACCACAAAACTTTTTGCCACATGGCTACAGAATCTCCTGAGTGTTTTTTTGCATACTTCAAATGGGATTCAAGGTGGGCTTTCTTGAGTAATGACTTCCTTCTTGCCACCCTACCATACAGGCCAAATTTGTGGAGTGCTTGGGATATTGTTGTCACATGCACACTTTTACCAGTCTTGGTCATAAAAGCCTGTAGCTCTTGCAAAGTTTCCATTGGCCTCTTGGTAGCCTTTCTGATCAGTTTCCTTCTTGCTCGGTCATCCAATTTGGAGGGACAGCCTGATCTAGGCAGGGTCTTGGTGGTGCCATACACCTTCCACTTCTTAATAATCGTCTTGACTGTGCTCCAAGGGATATTCAAGGCCTTTGATATTTTTTTTATACCCATCCCCCGATCTGTGCCTTTCAACAACTTTGTCCCAGAGTTCTTTTGAAAGCTCCTTTGTGCTCATGGTTGAGTCTTTGCTTTAAATGCACTACCCAGCAGAGGGAACCTACATGAACTGTTGAATTTATCCTGAAATCATGTGAATCACTACAATTTAACACAGGTGGAGGCCACTTAACTTGGTGTGTAATTTTGAAGGCGATTGGTTACACCTGAGCTAATTTGGGATTGCTATTACAAGGGGGGTGGACACTTATCCAACCAAGCTATTTCAGTTTTTATTTTTAATTAATTTTCTACAAATTTCTAGAATATTTTTTTCACTTGGAAGTTGTGGGGTAGGATGTGTATGTGTAGGAGAATGTATATATATATATATATATATATATATATATTAATTCTTACTTAATTTTCTAGCTCTACTAATAACCATTCAAATGGGACAGAATCATAACAATTGGAATTCATATATATTACAATTCATATGAAATCCAACATGAAGAATATATATATATATATATATATATATATATATATATATATATATATATATATATATATATATATATATATATATATATAGTACATACACCTTTCTTTCAGCAGTGAAACCTCATTTAGTTTTTCTGACATGCAACTGGAAGTCGAAGAAAATTGCAGAACATACTATTTATCTGTTTTGTTATACTGTGACTATAGTAGTATCATAATGCAATTTAGTAATTAATTAAAACAAACATGTCTCAAGAGGTCTCTATAAATGTCTTACTACTGACACACAAAGCAGCACAGTACTTCCTCCTTGTTTAGACCAACCAAGAAAATCAAGTGTATACCATCCTAACGTGTAAAGGTAATGTATGATAATATTGATCAGTCATTGAATTAGTTAGTTTAGTGTAAACATTGTGGACATTTCCATATTCTGTATTTCATTATGATTTACATTCCTGAAAATCTCATTCTCCATGACAATCTTCCTACATTTTCTCCTGTGAGTAATTTGCTGGTTTCTAAACTGTTTACAGTGAGGCAATCAAATGACTGAAATAAATAAACCTAATATGTGCTGCTAAGGCTTGTAACAGCCTGTGACTTCCGACCTAATCCCTCCCATAGACTGTCACTTACAGATTTACTTCACTGATAATGAAAAACAGTGACCCACATAATACTAAATATTCTGAAGGCATTATAAGCGAATGGAACAAAAGAAAATGTAAAATGCTAAACAATGATAGCAACAATCAAAATACTGTCAGTGTCCAACCCTAGCTTCCATGACAACTTATCATTATTCAGCCACTCAAAATGATTTTTAATCTTGAATGTCGAAAAGCCTATAAAAAGGACTTATCAATTTAGCCTTTTCAGGACATGGACACAAAATCAACCAATTAAATGAGTTCACCATACACATTTTTACCTATTTAATGCTGCGTATAAAATGAATGATAGATAAATACCACACATGTATGCATGGCTCATTAAGCAGGGAAGGATGAATAAACCACATTTTTATCTACAGTGCCAAACTGAATGACGGTCATCACTGCTGCTGGTAATTTATTCTAAACAGCAGTTCCAAAAAAATTACTACTGTAAGAGATTGCAGCTCAAAAACAGAGGTTTTAAAAGTCCATATGCAAACGACCAGACACATTCTACAAACTGACAACTTGCATCCTGAGTAAAATCTTTGTCACACAGCATGTGTAGAGGTTCCTATGCCGAAAAACGTATTCACAGATGATCTAAAAAAGATTGTGATGACAGGGTTTGTGATGTGGATTCTTGTTCATAAAGAACTGGACTCCTTCCCTGTTGGCGCCAACAGTCACCAGACTGAAATAACTTTCTACAACCAACCTTTGTAGAATCCACTGACCACCCCAACCCTATGTCCTTATCTGTGACAAAGCCCTTATGAATATGATTCTTCCCTTATAAAATTTTCCCAAAGTAAAAACACAACAAATTGTAATAAAGCATAGTGAAAAGCATGGTAAAGCATAGATAAGCATTGTAAAGAATAGTTAGGTACAGTATGGTAAACCAGATTAATAAATGGCAAACCAGAGTAGACTATGGTAAATGTATAGTATAACCAGGGGTGAAATTCTGTCGATACTCCCCGGTAGAATTTCACCCCTTACTATACATTTACCATAGTTTACTTTGGTTTGCCATGTTTATTTATTTTCAGTCTGTAAAATATATGTGCGATGCAAAGTGTTCAGTTATACTGCAACTTACATCTCTCTTTATACTAGGCCTAGTGTTATAAACACTTGTCAGCTTTTTTCTACCTGTAAAAATGTCATTGTTAATCAGATTGATATGTGATCTCCAAGATTTATCGAAATTAAAATGTTTTAGTAATATATTCTAATGACATACAATCATACAATATTATTGTAGTATTTCAAGGTCTAATATAATTTTGTCAGTAGGCCTAGCATTAACTATCACAGTTTACAAAGACGAAACGTTAACATCCTAGTCATGATAGCTAAATTAGTAAGCATGTTTCATTTTTTTGTTGTTGTTTAAATAGGAACAGGAGCCTATGTACCTAGGTTGCAAAAAATAAAAATGAGTAGTGTCTGTAAAAATAAATGAAAGAACAAAGCGCATAATAAATAATAATAATACAAGTGCATCAGTGATTGCTGTGCATCGTGGCCTAAGTTAGTAACCGCAGCATGGAGCTCAGTTTTGTCCAAGACTGAAAATTGTGCTTTATCGCTCGCATACCTATCCTTACAGTACTGCTTACACATTAAATATGTAACAAAAACATCTTGAGTTGCTATAACATTTGATAAACAAACAGACATATAAAATTACACTTACAAAGTTCATTTTAAATGATCTATTTTTAGTTAATATATTCGATCAACTAATTCCCCAGATGTAGTACTAGTAGGCGTAAACCTTAAAAATAATGGAACCTCCCCTTTAAATTCTAGACGGCGATCCACTTTTTCCCCGGTCTACTTATTCCCGGTACTGGGTATCGGGGCTTATTTTATCTGCTTTTCATCCAACACACATGCATTCCACCCACTCTTATCTTACAGAGGTACGTTCAACTAGGAGAATGTTTGCCAATGTTTACCAACAGTTTTAAACTTTTTTCTGTTGGTCTGTTCGCCTCAAATGTTTGCTAACTGAGGTGAACACTCTGAAGAGGTAGTTTGCGTAAAACCAAAACAGTTACTTCAGGCACGTTTAATATTATAATGTGACTTATTTAGAAAGAAAAAAGAAAAACAATATGAATTCCAGTTTTAAAATAGCTAATCTGCCGTTTTGCTTTCAGATTTTAGAATGTGTTGCATATTTTAAATGTTCGTGGAATGTTCAGTAAACCGTTCAACTAGCCTTGTTCAAAGCTAACACAGCTCGTTGCGAAAGTTCCTCAGTTGTTTATTTTACATAGTCCACTAGTGTTCTGTTTGAAAATGTCTTGTCACCAAGGTTGCCAGGTTTTTCAACAACAACAAGCCCTACTGGCTTCCAAGACAAGCCCAAAACAAGCGACCGCACCCCCGGAACATTGGTATTCGCAATTCCCAATCCAGGATCTCCACCATCTCATGGTGTGAACTTGGCCCTGCTGCTTGCTCTGCTGGTGCATTGTAAATGGATTGATTGAAGCGCTGTAGCATGTCTTTGGTTGGTTGGTTGGAAGTCCTTACAGCACATTCCAAGTCTTCTCAAGCCATGACGAATGTGTAATACACTAGTTAATGTTTTCTGACCCAGTCGATTTCTCAGCTTTGATTTAACAATGTTCATCTGTGAGAATATCCTTTCCACGTCCGCGTTACTTAGTGGCATTGCCAACAATGCGAGAGCAAACACTGCAAGTTCTTTGAAACAGTTTTCACCGCTTGCATCAGTGTGGTTCAACACCTCTATCCAGAATCCAAGAGCATTCTTGTCCTCTTTGTTTTGCCAGGCAGTAAAGTTAATTGCACGATACTGAGTATCAAGCTTTCCCACATCACCCTTGAATAACTTCAGCAAGGAAACAGATTCCAATGGGGGCTTTACTTGTGAAAGAATCACGGAGGGGCTGAATGCTGACATTGACTTGCACAGTTCCATGTTGTTAGGTAGTCTTGTTTTAATCTGTTTGGCAGCTTCCAGGAGAAAAGCTTTACATCTCATTTTCATATTCAGGAGCTCCTGCTCGTTAGGGTTTGCTTCCGACACCGAGATATTGAACTGTGCACCAAAATCTACTGCAGAAAGAGGTAAATGAACAGCCCTGTCATCCAAATTAATATCAAGGAGGCCTGCATCAGCATCGGTCAAGCAGTTGGACATTAGAATTCTCACAAGCAATGATCTGTAAAACAAATGAAGAGAATCGAGCATCCGGAACGGGTTGCCTGTATCCATTTGAAAAAGAGTATTCCATTTATTGAATTCCTGCAAAACGGGTGTTACAAACTGCAGATAAAGTTTTTTGGTCATGTTGTTGTACATGCCGTACAGTATTTCAGTGTCATAGCAACGGTCCTTATCTTTGCAGAGTTGAAAGTGCAATTTAAATTCCTCCCACTGCTGTAGAATGCGTACGCAACAATTGTAGAAAGACAGCCACCTGGTGTTGGAAAGCTGCATAAGTTTCAATGGAGCGTCTCCGTTGTTGCTCAGACTGTATATCTCAGCGTATTTCTGTAGTCGAAGGGTACTGTGTGAAAACCATCTGTATGACTGTGAAATCAAAAAGTCTAAATTTCTGGGCAACATCAACCGCCTTGCTTGTGCACAACTGTATTGAGTGGCAAACACATTTCAACAGGACAAGACGTTCATTATTCTCCTTAAGTTCGGTATAGACTGAATTCTTTTTTCCTACCATAACATTACAACCATGGTAAATTTTTGTTAGGGTTGCTATAGCGCGTAGAGCGTTGCTATAGAGCGTTTGCAGTACCTGCTCAATGTGGCACTTATCATTTAAGGTTAAACTTGAGTGTTATATTACAGTACATGAATGAATGATACAACCAAGCTTTCAGGATTTTCAGCTTCTTTGTTTATGGTAAATTGGTTATATTTTATCAGTTATTTTTAAGGCTTATTTTGTTTTAAAAAATGATTTACCGATATCTATACATTTTAGAAGTATTTATTCATCGTCACTCAAATTGGCCACATTTTTTTTTTAATGTTTACACCCGGCTACGCATATCAGTACCTGCACTTTTTTGTTGAGAATTTCACAATGGGAAAAGCATGGTAAAACTTCAAAAAAAAACTGTTAAAAAATACCATGGTAAACTTTTGTTAGGGTTGCTATAGAGCGTTTGCAGTACCTGCTCAATGTGGCACTTCATTTCTGCCCACTCCACCTCAAAGGCAGCCTTCTCATTGGCGTAGGTCTGCTGCATCTCACAGCGCCGCTGCTCCTCGTCCTGCAGCTCAGAGCGGAACTCCTCCAGCAGGGTCCTCAGAGCCTGCAGCACCTTGCGGTTCTCACCTTCCTGCAGGGGAAACACAGGGCTCAACATTGCACTCTCAGAGATCAGAGACAAACACCTAGCTCTGGTTTGGATATTCCAGTGCTGGCTTCAACTCATACCATATACTGTAGTGATTTAACTACTGGGTGCATTGAGTCGAAAAGCAGGGGTAAAAATAGTCCAATAGGTCAACTGGTCACTGCTTGACCGTGATAATGTCTGGTGCTCTACTTGTGAACATACTGTTTCAGAACACTGTGTTGTTTTGTGCATGATATTTTAAACCTGCTTGACATTTTTTTAAATGTAATTTTTATTTTACTAGTTTGCAACTGCAACTGCACTTCCATTCATCTGAAACTGCACACTTCACAATTACTTCACAGTCACATGATGTGCAACTAATCGACTACAACTTTCTAAGGTCGACTCTCACTTTGCTATTCGACTAGTTGATCAGTTGATTATTTGGTGCTGCTCCGTGTGCAGTATTAGGAGAGAACAGTCTCACCTGTGACTAAAATCTGAGAAGGGGTTGAGGGTTTTGTACTGCACCTGCAGTTGAGGTGCTAGTGAGGGAGATGGATGTCTCTCTCCTTTTTTGAATGGTGAATTCAAATTTATCGCATGCTGAGCATTGCTGTGAATGGGGACCTTTTGTGACAAATGGCACAGGACGTGCAAGCAGGCATTCCACTGGTCTAACATACAGTACTATGTAAAAAATGTTAAATCTTGTTAAGAGATTTAAGATTTAGTTAAATATTTAGCTAAATGTTTAATCAAGTTAAGAGATTTAAGATTTGTTTAAATATTTAGCTAAATGTTAACTCTTGTAACTACATTTCTAAATTATATCTGTACGCATTTAAAAAAAAAAAAAAATATATATATATATATATATATATATATATATATATATATATTCACAACATTTATAAATCTGGGTAAAAAATACAAGATTTACGTTAAATCTGGAAAAAAAGACGTTAAAATATTAACGCTTTTTTTTTTTTTTTTTTTTTTACACATGGCACCCCATAGTCTATTGCTTGAGGCCATGTCCTTGTCCTGCTCTTCACCAGTAACACTGAACACTCGGCCATTTTGATATCTTTGACCTGAAAGTGCTTTTTGCGGTAGAGCTAGAATTGTTGCATAGGGAGTGTTTCCCAATAGATGTCACACAGGTTTCACAGCAGGAAATGTGCTCAAAGCAAGCAGAGCATCAATATCAGAATGCCACTCAGTCTAGATTTCTTTCTTAGATGGTGTCTATGTATTTTGCTTTTACTCTTAGTTTTGTACAGCATACTTCAGAAAATACCTTCCACTTATACTGCACATAGGGTGATGCTTATCAATATAAAATGATTCAATATATATCCTGTCAATTTCGTTAAGCCCTTGGGACCTGAACATTTATTCACAAAGCTTGAACTCTTGAGTTATTGAAGACTTAACCAACAGCCAAAAACTGTTTTGTGGCTATCAATGTTTTAAAAAAATCTATCTTTAAATAACTTTTACTGCTTTGTAGATAGGCCCACCTTAGACTAGAATAAACACCAATTGAAAAAAAAGTTGAAAACTATGTAGCCTCTCAATTTCATAGGTATGTTGGGGAAGTGTTAAATCTCAACCCAAATCCAGTAAACTAAAATGTAAGTCTAATGGACCAATTTAATTTTAATTTGGCTGTGGGGAAATGTTGAGGGAAATTATTAGTTCCATGCAATTAACATAGGAACTGGGATATATTTTGCTACAAACAGCCTACCACCTTGCATTCAGATAACACCACATACCCACAAAACTGGGTACTTCCAACATACACACACACACACACACACAAGAAATATGATATTGTTACTATCCACTTGGTGACATTTAAGACCAAAAACATGTCCTCAGTTTTTTGAACAAGCACTTAGGGTACTGAAGGCAGTGAAACAGATTAAGAAAATACATTAGTTATAGTATCCTCTGTAGACGAGTGTAAAACATTTGAATCACTACATACAGCAGTGATGCCTCGGTTTCACACAATTTGCCAAAACACATTCTACATTCTTTTTCCATAAATACTGTAGAGGAGGCCAAGGGTTGAAAGGGTTTATTTCTGCCATTTTGCCCCAACATGCATGTTTTTAAAGATTTTTGACATTGGCAGGTGGTAAATTTATTTATTTATTTTTTTCTCATCATTTATTTCCATTTATATTTGTAAACATCATGCTGATATGATACAGTTTAATTACGAAGGAATCTTACCAGTACCTTGAAACACCTATGTACAACATGAAATAACCAATTGCCTAAACAATAATTCTAAATGAACTGAAAATTTATAGCAAGTGTTTACATGAGTGTTACGTTTATAGAAATTTAAAGAAAAAAGAAAGTAAAAAGAATAATCAATTTTACAAAAGGTACCAGTTATGTGCGTTTTTTTGTTGTTGTTTTGTTTAGATTTTCGACCACAGGAATTGGGTATGGTGCTCCATGCATTTGACGACATCTGTTCACAAAATAAGATGGGAGGGGGTCTCCAAATAAAAAAAAAAAAAAATATTGCTAAGGTTTAGAACCCATGGTCTAACATGATTTCCTGAGTTGAATTTGTGCCACTAGACTTTTACTTTTTGGGCCCTTCTTTCCTGTTGTTTCCCCAGTTCTTCTAATGTAGTGATGATGCATGAAGAAAGGTTTGGAAATAGCCACGAGGTGCAGTACAGTACCTGCTTCTGATGCTGGATTAGCTCTGGGGTTTGCAGAGGAGGTCCCTGAACACCGACCTCCGCAGAGGCCTGCTGGAGGAAGCTGGGCTCTTCCTGGTTGGGCTCACTCGCTTTCTGGTGCATCAGGAGGTTCAGCTCTGGCATGCTGTCAAACTTCTCATACTGACAAAAGCAATAGCAGGCAGTGTTTGTAAGTGACATGTTTGTGTGGTTTACAGGTTAAAACCATAAGCCACAAATAAAACTCACCAGTTATACTAGGGCAAAAGGCCCAGCAACTACTCCCTAGTAACCCTCCTGTAGACATAGCAACTGGAAATAAATAACCAACCAAAGGCTTCCTTGTAGTTTAAATCCTGGGTAGTAGCCCAAGAAATATATCTTGTAGACCTAGCACTAGTTTTTTTTTTATTAAAACGGAATTTGACGGAAACTATACCATCTAGTTAAAGTAAATAAATAGTTAAATTGGGTGCTTTTTGTTTTTGGTGTTAAGTAGCAGGAAAGTAGTTTTAACAACAGAGTTTAAATACAAGTTGGATAAAAGGAATAGGTGATTATTTTTCCACATACACAGTGGGCTTCTCAAATTCTCACAGCTCTTTAATCTGGCACAGAAATGCAATAGGCAAGTGTATGTGATTGGCAGTGTGGCAGTGTGTCAATTGAATAAATGTTGAAATGACTCATTAAGGCACAGGTGTATATATAGGGTGGTCACTGGTGTTAGTGGAGGTAGTGTGACGGTGATACTATACTACAGTGTTTCTGGTCTCTGAGGCTCCTTGCCGACACGCACCCTTTCTCAAAGTTGGATAAAAGGAATAGGTGATTACTTTCCACATACACAGTGGATTTCTCAAATTCTCGCAGCACTTTAATCTATCAGCACATTTTTTTCCAGAAAGGAAAAACACACACAGTTGCCAGAAAAAAAAAGCAGCTCAGACATTTAACAAGGCTATATTGTTATTTGTTGGGTGCAATGACAAACAATTGGGAATGCCTTCAATACGCCCTCCTGGACTGAGATCTAACCTCCATGAGGTCATCCTCCTCATCATCGTCCATCTTCTTTCCCTGTCTCCAGTGCTTCAGCAGCCACTTGAGCTTGACGGAGAAGAGAAAGGTGTTCTGGCGGAAGAGCCGCACCTCCTGCTGGAGCAGCTCCTTCTCCTGGCTCCAAGATTTCTCCTCCAGCTTGTTCTGCAGTCTAAGGCTCTGCACCTCCAAGTCCTTCTGCAGCAAGCTCTTCCGGCACTCCTCCTCCAGCTGAGAAGACTAGGACAAGAGAATATGGTTAGGTTTACAATGAAGACGCAGGTAAAAACACAAGGAGAGATATTTTTTTCCCCCTGAAAAACAAAAAAAACTGAACCTCATTTATAACAAACTTGAAAGTGCCAGACCAGTGGGTGTCATTTTATGGTGATTAATACAATACAATACAATACAATACAATACAATACAATACAATAGGGATTTAAAAGTGCCTTCCGTGAAAGCGCTGTACATATAATAATACAAAAACCTAAAATGCCTTCTTAAACAAATTGTTTTTTAATCTTGATTTAAAAATTGTGTGTTTCCATATATTTTTTTAAAGATTTTAGAATACATTTACAGTGCTTAGTTTTGGCTTGCAACAGGAGTAATTAAAGCATGTTACCTGTATTACTAGCGTTTTCCATTTTTTTCAGAATGCTTAAATATATGCAATTATTTTTTAACTGTAAGATCCCCCTATAGCACAACACTGATTTGTTCTGTGCTAAAATTGTGGCGATTCTGCCAGTTCTATTAAAGTTGGATTCTAAACTGCATACTCTAATTATTGTTCAGTTGTTCAGTACCGCTTCAGCTACCCCTGGTCCCTCAGCTGATGCACCTGCCAGCATAAATGCTTTACTGCAGCTGCAGTAACACTTGGATGAGACTTCTTAAAACCAAATGTTTCTGGTAAACGATTCATAGTTCTTAACTTCAAGGCAACTGGATTTTTAAAGAAACTTCTTTATTTAAAGAATATTGTATTCAAATACTAAATAAAATAAAAAGAAATGATGGTAGTTTTTACAGCTCGATTGATTTCATGAATCTCAATGGATAATTTATATTTATAATTCTGACTTAAGCCTCACTTTTAAATTATTATTATTATTTATTTCTTAGCAGACGCCCTTATCCAGGGCAACTTACAATTGTTACAAGATATCACATTATTTTTACATACTATTACATTATTTTTGTACATACAATTACCCATTTATACAGTTGGGTTTTTACTGGAGCAATCTAGATAAAGTACCTTGCTCAAGGGTACAGCAGCAGTGTCCTCCACCAGGGATTGAACCCACGACCCTCCGGTCAAGAGTCCAGAGCCCTAACCACTACTCCACACTGCTGTCCTTAAATGTAAGACGCAATGAAATACAGCAACAAACAGTTGTTTTCCAATGTTGCCTTTCTGTCAGTCCCCACCATGTTACTGTACAGTACCTGCATGATCCGGGTGTTGAAGGTGTCTTGCTCCTCCTGCTGCAGTCTCCTCTCCTGCTCCAGTCGAGTCTGAATCTCCCTGACCGGAGTGCTTGCCTCCGATAAAACATGGGCATCCCTGAGCTACACGCCAAGGCAAGGAAACAACGTTAGCCTTTGAACAGGTGGTGACTAAACTAGCACTAACTTGCTGTTAACATCACCTGTCCATACAGGAAAGCAGTTATAATACATAAAACCCTGAGATGATCTTATAAATACTCTACACCTGTATCTTGCAGGATCTACCAATTGTTATACACACCATATCTGTGTGACTAGTAATGAACGTGTATCCTACTAGGCCTTTTTGGTAACCTATGTGGTTAAGGGTTCCTGAAAATGTTAGGTTAGTACGGTAACCCTGGTTCCCTGAAAGAGGAGACGACCAACAACATACTTATGGGATATGCCTGCCTATTGGTAGGTATTACTGAGCTCTTTACATCAGAGCTGCTGATAGGCCCCTTCCTGGGGTGACGTCCTCGGTCCCACCTACCGAGGGATCAAAACAGTCAACCCACAGAAGCCATTCCTCTTTTTGCCTCTCAAGATGGTAAGGTAAGACCTTCTGTGTTGATAACTGAGCGTATACTAAAATAACGGTTCCGGGTTGACTACAGTTCCTCTGCATTCGTGCTGAACGTTGGCTTGCTGCTTTCGTGGAATCAGCGAATCCAAAAAATAGTCTCTCTTTCTTCTGTAGCCTGCCTCGCTTGCGTTACAGGCTTGCTTCTTTACTGTCTGTCGTTTGTGTGCGACTGTCTGTGCAGTATTGATTTAAAGGAGTGAGTGTGTGTGTGTCTTTTCTAGCCTACACTCTTAGGGAGAACACAGTTCCTCCGCTGGGGCTAGGCTCTGCTTTAACCCCTCTGTTGAACGATTCCGCTGGTTACTTACGTGCAGTTGGGCAAAAATTTCAAAAATAAATAAATATTCTACTGTTGTTGTTACGTGTCCACTTGTGTGCGACCCGATCGCACAACCTCGCTTGGCTTGCGTTGTGCTGTGGATTAGCTGCACTGCAGTTTAAAGAGCTCAGTAATACCTACCAATAGGCAGGCATATCCCATAAGTATGTTGTTGGTCATCTTTGAATTGAAAGGGAACTCATTTTAATTTTTTTTGTTTAGGACTTATTTTTCTACCCAATTTGAATTTTGCCTCCCATTTACAGAAGATCATTGGAGACCTACACTCCTGCTGTCAAGCCAATCGCCTCTTTTCATCCGCTGAACCTAAACAATGACGAGGCAAACTAGGCTCATCCCATGTATTTTCTAACCTCCCTCATCCTTCTCCAAGACGGGGAATTATTTTTTAATCTCCTTGCACTTCAAACTGCAATGCTTTTACAAGATTAGCCACTGGGGACATTGACATTTTTTTTTTTTTTTCATTTTTGAAAGCCAGAGTTCCTTCAAGCCATTAATAAAGTATCTGTTATAATTACACAGTGCTCCCTTTTTAAATTAAAAAACAGAACAAATCAGGTAATGATATTTGACCCCTCAGCCAGTCACTTGAAAAATCAACAAAATTGAATTACACCCCTTATGATTGAAATCCAGTGATTTAAGAAAATAGCTTTTTGACATCATTATTTTTCATTTGGCTCAAGTGGGTGGGTGGCTGCTCTGGTTTTTCATTGCATTATCCCTTTTTAAATGTCTAGATAGTATTTATTAGTTGTTGTTGTTACCATAGTTTATTACTATTTCATGATGCGTTACATTGTCCTTTCATTCCACCTCAGCTGAGGACTACAACAAACGCTACCTCAGGGTGGGGGTCCATTGTACCTACACCATGGCCTTATAAACAGAATGCTATCATCCACTACTAGTTTGGTCTTGCATGTTCTGTGAGAAAAAGCGATTTGCAATGAAGAGTTTGGTTTCAGGATAATTGCATTCTGCCTTTCCTTTTAATTCTGATTAAAAGGGAAGGCAGTGTGCATTGTATTTATGCATAGTGACAGCACAATTGGAGGGTAAATCTAGTTATTCCTTGAATAGATGTGCCAAGAGAACACCTGCAATAGTAGCAATTAACAGATATTGTAAAAAATGTTAAACAAAAAAACTGAAATAAGAAGCAATGGCCAAGAAAGCTGTGAAGGAGGAACTGAAAAAAATCTAGGAATGAAACTGAGCTCTTCTCTACCTTTCTTACTCCACGCCCTTACATGGATGGTCAGTTTTGTGGATGCAAATAACTATACTGAAGGTCCTAGTGGTAATTCATTATTATCATAAATAATTATTATATAAAATACCATAGTAACTGGTATTTAACTGGCTCAATTTCATTCTAAAAAGGGATAATGCAACATCCTTACCCAAACATGAAATGTGAGTGCATTAGACTGGGCCAAAATACTGTGACAGCAAAATATAGAACTTAAATCACAGTTACAATGCAGCTATATTGATGTGAAATTGCAATCATTGTGTACTTACAGTGATCTTAAATCCCAGACACATTATTTTGTGCTCTACTGTCCTATGCAAGGACATTGTTGTACTAGCCAGCCCTAAAACCCTATCCCTTTTCCACTGATATTGGGTCCTGCCTCATTTGGTATTTTTGTCTATTTCAGATCTCTTGTATTATTTGTTTGGGTCGCAACTACAAACCATTTATCATGTACTTGTCTGAGACACAGGGAAGACAAATGCCTAATTTTTATAAAATGAAAGACTGGTTAATCACTAACCTCTATACTTAAATATTGTGGCCTGTAGTACTTATTGTCTCCATCGGCTCGTTGGCTTTGGTCTGAGACCAGGCGAATGCTCTGGGTTTCTGGTTCCTCTCCATGCTCCTGGCCTAGCTGCCACTCTTTCTGATCCCTCAGTTTGGACTGTGGGGAAGGGGAGGAGGGGGGCATCATGGGCGGTTGGTAAACAAAAACGAAGGACAGGGAGGGAATAAAGAAAACAAAAATGGGTAAAGTAGACGACTAAAAAAAACTACAAGACAAAGAAAAGCGTGAAGAGAAAAAACAACTTAAACACAGTGACGTAAGAGAGTGACGAGAAGAGAACCAAAATGAGGATGAGCAAAATTATGGGTTGAAACATCTGGGAAGAAAAAAGAGAAAGAGAGAAGAAAAAAGAATGCAAACACTGGTTATGAGGCGCATGCAATGAGGGATGCATGAGTCAAAAACCAACAGCTGACGCATAAGCCGTGAAGAGGTGCAGGACTGCCGTCCTTCCATCGTGCCATGCAAACAAAGCCGTGCTCAGTGGCAGTTCTTTTCATTCAATTTTTATTCCACAAAAAGAAAATGATATTCTGTGAACATGCAGCATCCTGATGATTCTTAACAATCATATACTTTTCCTGATCTAGCCAAAATGCCTTACTATCTGACAAATCCCTGCAACATGTCAAAGACTCTTCAAGCATTACTTCCTAGCATGTCATTCTTCAGGACCACCTTCTAAAGTGTTTGACAGAATTTATAGAGTGTGTGCATGTACTATAAATCACAAAATTACAAATCAACAAAAACATATCTCAATACACAGAGAAAGAAAGAACTATGACAGAGAATAATAGCACACTGGACTTGTAAAATACTGCCAGAACTAATCCATTTAAGATTTAGCAAAATAGTATAGCCCTCTTCTATGCTGTACACTATATAACATGTGTGTTCAGCTCAGTATTATGTTGGGGAATCTCTGCCGCTTCACATCAACCTGCTTCACGCCTCCTCAATGACCTTAAATACATGAATGACTCCCCAGTGCTGCCGAATTTCAGTGCCACACTGCATGAAAAAAAATGACAACCAATTTGGCACTGGGAAATCTTCACATTTGCTGTGTTTTTCAGTTAGGTCTTAAAGCAGCAAAGAGGAAAAACCATGAACAAGCATTTTTACATGTATGTCACAGAAAGACAAAAAATTAAATAAAAGCAGCAGCCGCAGAGAAAAAAAACAATTCATTGAAGCTCAGTCTGTGTGCCAGCAGTCCACAGGATGGCAACTTCACTTGAAGGTTTGAGTAGGCCTCATCGTGTCGACATGAATGGTACAGGGACACAGTTCAAATTGACTTCAACTAAAGTCCCTTACGGGGGAAATCAGCCTTGCAGGAATAATACAAGACCTGTGTTGATACCGTACAAGACCCAAACTGATGACAAAACCGACACTTAGGCAGCAGTCATGTTTGAAGGCACTGAAGCTCAACAGGACAGTGTACCAGATTCAGCAGTTTAAAAAAAATTTAAAAAAACTGATTTACACGAATTGATTTATACAAATTTATGATAGTGGTCCACCTGTAATATATTTTCCAAAACTATAATATTCTACACCGATAAATACTACACAATAACCCTAATTCATCTTTCTGAGATTAATTTTCTTTCCACAAACCTTTAGCTATTATACCCAATACAAACAATGACAATTTCTAACTTTTAGAATCTGAATTTTGACAAAAATGTAATATTTATGATTTTTATCTCAATATATTTAATGTATATTTCTTTAAAAATTACATTTCACTGGGTAATTTCAAGCAATATTTCAAATGTAAATGTCAGCCTGGACTTTCCAAGGTTGTAAGTATAGTCAATAAGTCTCCAAGTGTTATTGATTTTATTCTGAGTTCAAAATGTGTCTGCTGCCTAGTAGTCATTTGCCAGGCTACTGAGTATTAACAGATCAGCGTCTGGGAAAGCCAAAGTTATATCCAGTACAAACTCTCTGTATAAGAGCTGGGAAGGTTAAATGATACCGTCATAGTTTATCATTGCATTTTTTAATTTCTGAAGAAAATAATCATAATTGTTATCCAATAAAGTTGCAAGGATGTTTATAATATAGCTAAAAGATCTGCCATCTGAAGCTTTATAAAAATAAAAAAAAATCTAAATTTGAACAAATAAAAAAGCAGCATGTTTCTTAGTTTTAATGTTGCTTTATTTTAATAGCACCCAGAAGCCTGAGCTTACCTGAAAGTCAGTGATGAGGTCTCTCCCTAGGGTTCCTATGGGAGAGTCCCGTGACATGGACGTGACACTGGACAGGAAGCTGGCAGATTCAGTGAGGTTAGGCATGGGGGAGAGGCCGTCCACCTGTTCCCTGAGACCCTCCCCAAGGTGGTCTACCTTCTCCATGAAGGTATGCAGCTCCGTCCTGAACGCTTTCATGCGGGTGTTGATGGCGTCTAGCAGCTGGGGCTTGGCTTTTCCCTCCGCCACATCCCCGTCCCCTCTGAACTCCTGCTCAGGAGATCCTCCACTGGTCACAAGCAGCTTGCTGTCATAGATTAGGCTGTCAGTGTCAGTGATGAGCCGCTCAACAGTTTTCCCCAGCCGCTCCACCTCACGCTTCACATTGGCCAAACTGAGGTCGTTCACCTCAGAAGGCTTTCCACTACAGAAGCCGGAAGTCTTCTCACAGAGATCATCAGAATCACTCTCCCCACCAATGGGTCCTTCCCTTTTGGGGTGTAGCGGCATCTGACGACCCCCCTCATCATCCTCACCCTCTTTTTTTCCGGCATCACTCTCAGCATCGCTATCCCTGGGGCTGGCTGTACGCATCCCCAGGTGGGACTCTAAGTCGTACCTCTGCACGTTAGAGATCAGGACCCGGTTCTCGTACTGCAGCTTCATTACCTTACCGCTCAGCTCATTGATTTGCAGACGGGCAGCTTTCAGTTCGTCCTGCAATCCTCCCCCACTATCAGTGCAGGCACTGCTGGGCTTTAACACCCCATCTTCCTCTGCCCAGCTTGCTTCCTCGCCCGGCCCAAACTTGAATCGGTTCAGCTCGCTGGTCAGCAGCTTGTTGTGGTCCTCAATCTCAGAGATTGAGCGTCTAAGCAGTTCAGCCTCTTCTTCCACGAACTGCAGGTGGCGCCTCAGCTCGGCGGCCGATTCCAGGGAATCTCCATAGGGGGAGGTGGGAACGCTGGAAATGTGCTCCCTGCCCAGGCAATCCCTCTCGTACTGGAAGCGGATGTCCTCGTTTTCAGCCTTCAGACCCCTGTTTTCCACCTCCAGCTCGACAATCTTCCTCCCCAGGATGTTGGCTTCCTCCTCCACCAGCTTGAGTCTCAGCTTGAGCTCGGCTTCGCGGGTGCTGGGCAGCCCCCCACACTCTCCTGTCGGCAGGGGGCTGTCCACATCACCGTACACCGACTTGTATTTCTGCAACTCCTGCTCCAGCTCGTCCTTCTCCCGACCCAGCTTGGCCATCTTCTTGCGCATCAGGGCTGACTCCTCTTTGGCAAACTGGAGCTGACACTTGATGTCGGCACTGTCCTCCTGCAGAGAAAAAAATAAATAGAACAGAAAATATGTGACACTGCAAGTATCCATAAAGTTTGAAGCCCCAAACCAACGTCTAGGACAAGTCCTGTTTAGTGGTGGTTTATGTCTGTGGTTCGCAAAACAGCATGGTGAATGTGTTTGCAGTACTAAGGCTGCCTCCTTTATAGGTGTAAAGTTGTTATGAATGTTATTAATAATAATAATTAATAAATGCATAAACTATATACTAACACTTATCAGATTGCTAGACTGAATCACATATCTCTTTTTTACTTGTGTGAGCCATTGCAAGTCACAGTGTGATACTGACTGAAAGCCATTCAGTTATATCATCTTTTGCATGTATAAGGAACTACTTTCACCAAAACAGGGTGGTTTACGTGTTTAAAAAAACTGTATCATTGAAGCATCGAAGCAGTTTTTATTGGACAACACTGGTAGTGACCTTAAGAAAGAAAGAAAATCAAAGAATCCCAAACATTAAGACTCAATGTGCTGTCTTATGCAGCTATAACTTTAAAAGTAACAGGACCTCAGTCAGCAACAGTTCATGGTCAGCAGCAGTTTTAGCATGAAGGGTTCATATAACCCTGCAGATATGAAGTCAGTGCCTCAAATGGTATAAGACTTACAAGGCTTTGACACTGGTGGTGGCAGCTTTGCAAAAACAGTTGACATAGAGAATCACAGAATACACCTGTGTACCGATATATATTGCAAGCTTAACTAACCTGGCAGCCTTACTAAGGAGCCAGGAGACTCAGGGTTGTCATTCCAACTTAGCCAGTAAATAACAATGTGGCCTTAAGTAGGTCCGCTGGCCTTTAATTTGGTAGAAGCAGGAGTCGACTGAAATAAATTAGTATTTTCTTGTGTAAACAAAAATCAGCTGTAGCTCACAGTACCTGGTGTTTACAGAAGTCTTCTTTTTTTTCTAGAGGCTGTTTAGTTCTTATATTTTCTGATATTTGTAAGTATGTCCTTGAGTTAAAGTCTACTGCAGTATCAGCAAACTAAAAGATTGCATTGTTGAATATAATTGAATGGAATTGAATTAAATCCACCTGAGTTGAAGACTTCTTTTCCTTATACATTTCTCGACTGCCTCTTCTCTTCAGGGAACTCTGTATAAATATAAAACATAACATGTCACTGACATTACAGAGGTTTACTTCCATTAACACAAACCCAGACTTCTTTGCAGAGAACATTTACTGAGAAATTAATTCGAAAGCACTCTCAAATAACGCTAGACAACGCAAGTGCATAGTAGCCCAGCCTTTAATATGTGGCTTGGGATAAATTTACAAACTAATGTGTTTACGTTAACCTGTTTACTGTTATATCTACATCGGCTTGTCATAAGAAGCTATAGAGGCTAAGCCTACATGTAATTTTGTAAAAATAAGAAAAGCTTTCCAAGGTTTACTGTATTGCTATTGGCTAATGTAGCCTCAAAATGGGTGGGATTCTGGTGTGTATTCCACCTGCACATCACCCTCTGTCTGTCAAGTTTTACTGTATTTGTATTGGCCATACGATCCAGGTTTGCAGCTAGCCTCTACCACTCATAATGAGACTTAATCGTGATGTGTCTGTTGCCAGGCAGGGTATG
Source organism: Acipenser oxyrinchus oxyrinchus (assembly GCA_030684275.1). NCBI lineage: Eukaryota > Metazoa > Chordata > Actinopteri > Acipenseriformes > Acipenseridae > Acipenser > Acipenser oxyrinchus. The sequence continues at coordinate 66,947,749 of CM060249.1, read as the reverse complement.
GGTCACGTGTGGCTACTCCCTTTCAAAATCCATATGCGGTTCGACGTAGTTGTATATTTTTTCAGTGAACGATGACTGTTGTCAATTTGAAGATTTTTTTTTTTTTGATTCATATGCCATTTTCCTCGCTTTCAATTGAGGAAAAAATAAGAATAAAAAACAAAGGTTGTCCAAAGCCTAAATTGGACCATCTTCAACAGGGAGGACCAAACAAAATTGCCTTTTTAATTGCTCATGGTACGAATAAACAAAATGGTTGACTGCGAGTATTCAACAACTGTTCTGATGGCCTTATTTGCTTTTTCAAACCATCTCTTCATCTTCCCCATGGATTTCTGTGGGCTACAGTGATTTGAAAAATCTTCCACAGGCTGTAAAAAGACACGTAACAGCACCCAGTTATGTGTCCGCAGAGTTAAAACTTCAGGTAAAGCGACTAATAGATGCCGTTATTTATTTAGCAAGACAGGAGTTGCCATTTCGAGGGCATGAAGGTGGTGCTGAATCATTTAATAAAGGGAATTATCGAGAACTAACTATGTTATTAGCAAAATATGACACGTTACTGGATATGCACATAAGTGAATCTACTGTGTTTACTGGACTACCTATAACAATTCAAAATGATTTGGTGTCATCTATTGCCTATACAGTACAGGGGAAAATAAAACAGAAATTGCTGCTGCCCCTTTTTTTCATGGCACGTGAATGAAACTACTGATCTCCTGCAGATTGCAGTTGTGAATTATCCTGAGCCTTGTGGATGAGACTGAAACTGTACAAGAGAGATTCTATGGGTTTTAAGACATGAGTGAGGGCCACGATGCTCAGTCAGTTTTTACTGTACTGTGTGTACTGTACATCGATCACCACCCCATCACAGACCTCCCATATTAATTGATAATAAATACATTTTTGCATAAAAAGAGTTAAAATGACACACAAGGACTTCAAAATGACAAAAAGCATTGTAAAAAATAAAACAAACAAATAAACAAAAAACACATTAAAACACTCTGTGGTCACTTTCTGAGTGAAAATCAGGGCCAGAGAAACATTTTAATGACATTTTTGGTTTTAACCCAACCCACATCCATGTACATCTGAGCACTAGTATTTGTACGAGTATTGGTTTCCGAGTATAAGTATTATGAGTATAAGTAATGGGTTCTCTGCACTCCCCTAATTCCCCTTTTCTCACAATCACACACTAGAGCACAAACACATTTATAAAGTGGTAGCCACAGCTAGCTGTTTAAATTTCGCGATACTGTCACGGTACAACAACGCAAAAATGCTGCAGCTGGAAAGATTGAATAAACCAATCAGTGTGCCTCAAGACACTCTTGCGATGAAAAGATTGAATAAACCAATCAGTGTGCCTCAAGACACTCTCGCGATGAAAAGATTGAATAAACCAATCAGTGTGCCTCAAGACACTCTCGCGATGAAAAGATTGAATAAACCAATCAGTGTGCCTCAAGACACTCTCGCGATGAAAAGATTGAATAAACCAATCAGTGTGCCTCAAGACACTCTCGCGATGAAAAGATTGAATAAACCAATCAGTGTGCCTCAAGACACTCTCGCGATGAAAAGATTGAATAAACCAATCAGTGTGCCTCAAGACACTCTCGCGATTAAAAGATTGAATAAACCAATCAGTGTGCCTCAAGACACTCTTGCGATGAAAAGATTGAATAAACCATTTGAATTTAAGTTTGATGATGAGTTATCAGGTTACAAAACAGTACTGTATCAGTTGTGAATGAATATCTGTGCCAAAAACATCTTTTAAGCAACGTTCCTACTCCTTTAGGTGGAGCATTTACAATGAGAAAAAATCTGTTTCACCACAGGGGTGTTCTCTTAGCCAAAGTGTTCTCTTAGGAGGTGTTCCTATACGCAGAGACGAAATTGCTATAAATAAAGAAGCTTTGTCACAATTTGTAATTATGAAAACTTCTTTTTACATTATGTTAATACGTAATTAAATTACTTTCAGCAAACAATATGAAATGCTAAACTGAAATCGCAAGCCCTTTTGTAAGTCTTATGTTTAACCACCCAGCTGCCTATTTATTTTAGCAATTTCCATGTTAAAAATGCTCTCTTTTTTTGCAGATTTTTCATTCTTAGCCCTCAAATAAGCAATCTGGACAGTTTTCAAAATATTTTTTTAATACACACTTTTTTATTGTGATTATGATAAACGGAAATGCAGTATTTAAATAGAACTTAAATAAAGAACAACAATGTGTTTACAATTGTAGTATTATAATATAGCTCACAACATAACATTTCGTTTTACAATGGCAGCATTATACAAGTGTAAATAACATATTGGTTTTTTTTACAATGACAGCATTATAATAACATTATAATACTTGTGCAGGCATATCACTTTTTAGAAATTATTTTTTTTTGTGTGACAGATTTCAAAGCAGATGTACTTCAAACCCTCATCAATGCTAACGTCTTTATCCAGCACATATACATCAGAAAACTTCAATCACGTCATATACAGTATCTTCCCTAGTTTCAGGCACAGGTGTATAGCGCTGTTATTATGCATTATTATTTGTGAAGTGTAGGTACAATAAATAAATAGGTCATTTTGATCAGTACCAATCCTGACAAGGCTTCCTTACAACCTGTGACAGGATGACGTTGTGGTGACATCAGGCCACTGCAGGAACAGAAAAAACTGACACCAGGTAGGTACTGCAGTGCAAAAAGATACGGGGTGCGCCGTTTATTTTAAATAACAAAAATAAAATAAATATTTAAACAAAAACACTTTGCTCACCGAGCGAAAATAAAACAGTGTAAACAAAATAATCACAAACACAAAACACAAACAATACAGTTCAGGCTGGGCGCTCACCTTCACTGAACCTATACGCTTTGTTTTAAATAAATTTCTCTCCTCTCGCTCTCCTGTACGCTCCTCTGTACAACCCACCCAGAGTGCAGAGAGCTGCAGGTTTATATGCAGGTGACCATCTCCCGATTTAGCAACAAGTTAATCACTTAATTAATTAGGGAGATGGCCACATTCAGCACAAGGTTTTTTTTAATTACTGTGGATGGGGCTTCCCATCCACGCTATCGCTACAAAACAATAACAAATGGCGCTTCGCCGTCATAACTACAAAATCATAATACGAACATAAACAATAATACAACAATAATCATAAATACAACACAACAAATACAAAATAATAAACTGCAGTGGGGTGGAGGGGTACCCCATTCTATAAATAAATAAACACTATTTATACAGCAGGGCTTTCTACCGCCCTGCTACAACCTGTAACACCAATAAATAAATAAACAAATCTCCTCGTTTTATTCTCTGTAGATACACAGGCATCCATTTTTCACTCTCAGCTGTGTGTATACAGATGAACTAGTCTGTCAAGCACATTTCTTTGGGACTGTTGCCATCTGCCAGTGAAAAACAAAACTGCATACACTCTTACAATACAGCTTTCTTATTGTTTCATTGAAGCACGTTAAAAAGACGCGTTAAACTTTGCAGATGCACATATAAGCTCCTGCACACTATTGTCACGGGAATGACAACTTTGGACTTGCATGCGCTCCACGTGGAAATCGCAGGATAAGCAGGTGGTTAAAAGTAATACATAATTAATTACTGTACTCACGAGTCATCCTACATTTTAATTCTTACTGGACATTGACGACTTTCACCCTTGGGAAATGTGTTGTTGTTTACAAGAAACCCATTCATTACTTCTCGTCTTCTCGACTAGGCTGCATAAATACACACAGATGAGAGCGGGATATTTATTTATTTGCTCTACTTACTGTCGTGTGCATATACATTTTAAAAACACATTTTTTTATTTATTTTTTTACTATTAGGCAACATTTAGCGGAATAGATTGTTGTTCAACTTATGTTAAAATTGGAGCTGTTACCAAATCGTACAGTGCAGTATAAAAAATAATGTAAGCTTTGCACTTTTGGTATTCAGGAGCACTGTGTTTCAGTAGTAATCTGTAAGAAACCATTTTCTAGTCAGACAACGCCCTCTAGTGGTTAACAAACCAGCATATTGCATTGACTTTAGTTTTACCGCAGAGAGTATCGCGCCATATTTCGACATCTTTATAGCTGGCTGTGGCTATTATTTATTTATTATTATTTATTTCTTAGCATACGCACTTATCCAGGGCTACTTACAGTCGTAAACAAATACATTTCAAGAATCACAGTACAAGTAATAATACAATTAAGAGCAAGATAAATACAATGACTTTGGTTCTAGCAAGTCCAAGTATGACAAAATACGATTCAATAATGGAGCAGATAACAGTGTCAGTGATAGTTGCATCAGGATATAATTAAATACAAAATACTACAGATTAAATAACACTTGACAGATTACAGTAATCTAAAGTACAGGATTAAATGCAGTAAAATAGGGGGCAGATAAGAGCAAGTAACGCGGATTTAAGGAAGAGTGATAAGTGTCCAGGGGGAAAAACAGAGGAGTTCTACAGGTGCTGTCTGAAGAGGTGAGTCTTGAGGAGGCGCCGGAAGGTGGTCAGGGACTGGGCAGTCCTGACATCTGTAGGAAGGTCATTCCACCACTGCGGGGCGAGGGTGGAGAAGGAGTGGGCTCTGGAGGCAGGGGATTGCAAAGGAGGTAGAGCCAGGTAGTGCAGGAGGAGTGGAGTGGTCGAGTGGGGGTGTAGGGAGAGATGAGGGTCTGGAGGTAGCTGGGTGCAGTCTGGTAAAGGCATCTCTAGGCTAGTACAAGAGTTTTGAACTGGATGCGAGTGGTGATTGGGTGCCAGAGGAGTGAGCGGAGCAGTGGAGTTGCGTGGGAGAAGCGAGGCAGAGAGAACACCAGGCGAGCAGCGGAGTTCTGGATGAGCTGGAGCGGACGGGTGGTGGACGCAGGGAGGCCAGCCAGGAGGGAGTTGCAGTAGTCTAGGCGGGAGAGTACCAAGGCCTGGACCAGGAGCTGGGTTGCGTAGTGGTGAGGAAGGGTCGGATTCTTCGGATGTTGCTCAGGAAGAATCGGCAAGTGCGTGCCAGAGTGGAGATGTGCTGGGAATAAGAGAGGCAGGGGTCCAGGGTGACTCCGAGGTTCTTAGCTGAGGAGGAGGGAGAGAGTGTGGTAGATTCCAGAGGAACAGAGATAGAGAGATCAGAGGAGAGGGAGGAGGAGGAGGAGGGAAAGAAAAGGTCAGATTTAGAGAGGTTGAGTTTGAGGTGATGCGAGTGCATCCAGGAGGGGATAGCAGACAGAAAGGTAGAGATACAGGAGGGGATGGTGGAGTCAGAGGTGGGGAAGGAGAGGAAAATCTGAGCATCATCAGCATAGAAATGGTATGAGAAACCATAGGATGCGATGAGGGAGCCCAGGGAGCAGGTGTAGAGAGAGAATAGGAGAGCACCCAAGACTGACCCTTGGGGGACTCCTGTTGAGAGAGGTTGCTCCACGCCAGGTTACCTGGTAAGTGCGGTTGGAGAGGTAGGAGGAGAACCAGGCCAGAGCAGTGCCAGAGATTCCCAGGTCAGCGAGAGAGGATAGTAGAATAGAGTGATCGACAGTGTCAAAGGCAGCAGAGAGGTCGAGGAGAATTAGGACAGAGGAGAGAGAGGCAGCTCGGGCAGAGTTTAGTGAGTTGGTGACAGACAGGAGGGCGGTTTCAGTGGAGTGAGCAGAGCGGAAGCCAGATTGGAGAGGGTCGAGCAGAGAGTGGTTGGACAGGAAAGCAGAGAGCTGGCGGTGTACAGCCCGCTCGAGGGTTTTGGAGAGGAAGGGTAGGAGGGAGACAGGACGGTAGCTCTGGAGGGAGGTGGGGTCGAGGGTAGGTTTTTTGAGGAGGGGAATGATAGAGGCTTGTTTGAAGGCAGAGGGAAAGAGACCAGAAAGGAGAGAGGTGTTGAGAAGGGAGGAGATGAAGGGAAGTAGAGCAGGAGCAGCAGCTTGAAAGAGGTGAGTGGGGAGGGGGTCCAGGGCACACATGGTGGGTTTGTGACCCTGGAGCAGGGAGGAGAGGTCAGAGTCTGAGAGGGGAGAGAAGGTGGAGAAGGAGGGTGAGTTAGTAGGGGATGCAGTGGATGTAGGGGTTGGAGCAGGAGGGGGTGCGGGGGAGGGAGAGGTGTTAAAGAGTTTGCGGATATCTGAGATTTTAGAAGAGAAGAAAGAGGCAAAGTCATCAGAAGAGATAGAGGAGGGAGGAGGAGGGGTGGAGGGTTTAGGACGGAGAAGAAGGTTACCATTGTATCAGCAAATATATTGCTGAACCAAACATATTGTGATAGAGACTCCGGTTAAATGATGGGTTAAGTGCATAAGGGAGAGAGTGGAGGCAAAACCATAAATGATCAGTACAATGAATTGACTACTGCACCAAAATAAGATTTTTCATTCTATAAATTTCTTGAAATGGGAGCTGAAATAAGTTGCAGTTGACAGCAGGTGATTAGGGAGGTTGAATGGGAAATAATGAAGGACAATGAGTCTGTGGACCATTCTGCTGGGAAGCCCTTCTTGAAATAGAAATTTGCAGGAGATTATATTACAAAAAATATATAATAACCGCTCCAATGCTGGAACAGCATGAACCATAATCACAGATTGTCTCTACCTCCCATGGGGAGATTAATATGATGTAATTTCAATGTTGATGAAGCAAGGACAAGGACACTTTTCACATGTTTCTCAACAAATACAGCAGTTTAAAATAGCTACTTAACAAAAAAAAAAAGCAGCATGCAGGACTTCATGACCTATACACTTCCTGTACACTCAAAGTTACATTTTGTTCAGTGCAATAAAACAATTACTGCAAGTTTATTTCTTGTTAATCCCATTGATGTTAAATATAGTTTTTATTTTGCGCATTAGACAACACAACTTGGGATTTGACATTTAGAAGCATCTTTGCATCAGCTCAAACAGAAGGTTTCATTTCAGAAAAAAAGAGTATAAAATAGGTGAAAATAAACTATATCTCACGATTGTTACTGAACGTCTGCCAGTTTTTTCATGTAAAATCTGTTTGAAAACAGGAAGCATACTTCAAGTGCCCACATAGTGATGCGCAGCAGTTCCCTGACCTTGTTGTCACTTTTTCTTTCAATAATAAAAATACATGTTTGCGCTTGTTTGTGATTGTTTGAGAATAGAAGTGTACTTGTAAGATTTTTAACAGGTACTTGTAAGATTTATTTAATTAGCTAATACCCCTTTATGTACAATAACTAATATATATATATATATATATATATATATATATATACAGTACTGTGCAAAAGTTTTAGGCAGGTGTGAAAAAATGCTGTAAAGTAAGAATGCTTTCAAAAATAGACATGTTAATAGATTATATTTATCAATTAACTAAATGCAAAGTGAGTGAACAGAAGAAAAATCTAAATCAAATCCATATTTGGTGTGACAACCCTTTGCCTTCAAAACAGCATCAATTCTTCTAGGTACACTTGCACAAAGTCAGGGATTTTGTAGGCATATAGTCAGGTGTATGATTAAACAATTATACCAAACAGGTGCTAATGATCATCAATTCAATATGTAGGTTGAAACACAATCATTAACTGAAACAGAAACAGCTGTGTAGGAGGAATAAAACTGGGTGAGGAACAGCCAAACTCAGCTAACAAGGTGAGGTTGCTGAAGACAGTTTACTGTCAAAAGTCATACACCATGGCAAGACTGAGCACAGCAACAAGACACAAGGTAGTTATACTGCATCAGCAAGGTCTCTCCCAGGCAGAAATTTCAAGATAGACAGGGGTTTCCAGATGTGCTGTCCAAGCTCTTTTGAAGAAGCACAAAGAAACGGGCAATGTTGAAGACTGTAGACGCAGTGGTTGGCCAAGGAAACTTACTGCAGCAGATGAAAGACACATCATGCTTACTTCCCTTCGCAATCGGAAGATGTCCAGCAGTGCCATCAGCTCAGAACTGGCAGAAAACAGTGGGACCCTGGTACACCCATCTACTGTCCGGAGAAGTCTGGTCAGAAGTGGCCTTCATGGAAGACTTGCGGCCAAAAGCCATACCTCCGGCGTGGAAACAAGGCCAAGCGACTCAACTATGCACGAAAACACAGGAACTGGGGTGCAGAAAAAATGGCAGCAGGTGCTCTGGACTGATGAGTCAAAATTTGAAATATTTGGCTGTAGCAGAAGGCAGTTTGTTCGCCGAAGGGCTGGAGAGCATACACGAATGAGTGTCTGCAGGCGACAGTGAAGCATGGTGGAGGTTCCTTGCAAGTTTGGGGCTGCATTTCTGCAAATGGAGTTGGGGATTTGGTCAGAATTAATGGTCTCCTCAATGCTGAGAAGTACAGGCAGATACTTATCCATCATGCAATACCATCAGGGAGGCATCTGATTGGCCCCAAATTTATTCTGCAGCATGACAACGACCCTAAACATACAGCGAAAGTCATTAAGAACTATCTTCAGCGTAAAGAAGAACAAGGAGTCCTGGAAGTGATGGTATGGCCCCCACAGAGCCCTGATCTCAACATTATCGAGTCTGTCTGGGATTACATGAAGAGAGAGAAGCAGCTGAGGCTGCCTAAATCCACAGAAGAGCTGTGGTTAGTTCTCCAAGATGTTTGGGCCAACCTACCTGCTGAGTTCCTTCAAAAACTGTGTGCAAGTGTACCTAGAAGAATTGATGCTTGATGCTGTTTTGAAGGCAAAGGGTGGTCACACCAAATATCGATTTGATTTAGATTTTTCTTCTGTTCACTCTCTTTGCATTTAGTTAATTGATAAATATAATCTATTAACATGTCTATTTTTGAAAGCATTCTTACTTTACAGCATTTTTTCACACCTGCCTAAAACTTTTGCACAGTACTGTGTATATATATATATATATATATATATATATATATATATATATATATATATATATATATATATATATATATATCATTATATTTATTTTCTATTGAAACAAACTCATTTCTAATTTCTTACTAACCTATGAAAATGAGTGCATGGAGGGAATTGTGCATTCCTGTCAGGATTACAACCAGCTTTAGGCGACTTTAAATAATTTATAACCACACAGATGGAAACCACTTTCAATGACCTCAATGTCATTAAATGAAAATAACTCCCATAGATGGGTACAGTGATCAATACTGCTGGCTGGTGACACAGGAATGTTGACTGTATGGTAATACACAGTGAATGTGACTGTATGGTAATACACAGTGAATGTGACTATGGTAATACACAGTGAATGTGACTGTATTGTAATACACAGTGAATGTGACTGTATGGTAATACAGTGAATGTTGACTGTATGGTAATACACAGTGAATGTGACTGTATGGTAATACACAGTGAATGTGACTGTATGGTAATGCACAGTGAATGTGACTATGGTAATACACAGTGAATGTGACTGTATGGTAATACACAGTGAATGTGACTGTATGGTAATACAGTGAATGTTGACTGTATGGTAATACACAGTGAATGTGACTGTATGGTAATACACAGTGAATGTGACTGTATGGTAATGCACAATAAATGTGACTGTATGGTAATACACAGTGAATGTGACTGCGTAGTTCTTTTAAGCACAGTACTTGGACATTAGAGGTGTGTGTTTTCCAGTCATTTATTATCTAATGTATTTTATGACATGTTTCAGTTCTCAGAAAGATAAAATATCCTGGAAGCTGAGATATTTCTGCTTCCCTATTGGTGGAGCAGAAAGAGATGATTTATGATAGCAATTTAAAAGTCTTCCAAGTATAAAAGTTACCCTGGACAAGGCTAGATTAAAACGTCATTGTAAAGATATAATACATGTAAAATAGAGGTGCACCGATAAAGATTTTCTTGTCCGATACCGATAGCCGATGGTTATCTTCCCATATCGGCCAATACCGCTAGGAAGTCAATAATAATACAGTGCAGGAAAGCTATTGTGATCTACTAGAACAAGGCACAAGGCCTATATTTAAACTGTTTTATAATTATAAATGTTACAAAATGAACAGACATGGTTTACGTGTTGTATTTGAGAAAAAAATGAACAGGTATTGTTTACTTGCATTTACTTCAGAAAATGAATACAAAGAATAACGTTTAATAGTATTATATTGTGTGCTTGACAACAATTTATACATTTGTTTTACAACAGTCACACAAAAATAACATTTTGCATTTGTACTAAAAAAGTATATAATGTGACATTAACTTTGATAGCCACTTGCTGTCAAACATTGTGTGATATAACTACAACAACATTTGTTAAATTTTTATTTTAAGCATACACTGCTTAAAAATGCAGCACTACTTAAATTGTTCACTTAATCAAAAAAATATATATATATATATATATATATTCAATTTCTGGTTACAAAATTCACTCAAACTTGAATTTGTTACTTAACAGAAGACTGCACAGTAATAAATTTCTGCTTCAAAATGCCGCCAAATACACCTGCAACCAATGCAGATTAAGCAAGATAAACAACAATTACAAAAGGCCATTTTGAAGTACATTGTGTAAATAATAATAATAATAATAATAATAATAATAATAATAATAATAATAATGATGATGTAATAAACCGTCAGTCCGGGCTAACTCAGAGGACTTGTTTTGCTGTTTGGATGTGAAGAGGTGTTAAGCAGCACGGGGCAGACAAACACACCTAATATTCAAATAAGAGAGCTTTTCTAAAAATTAAAAATAAAAACATCAGAATAATATTCTACTCGCAGTTCATGGTTGGATTTAATGTAGCATCAAGTCTGTTCTGCTGCACACAACTCAGCGAGCCTATTGTTGTCTTCAGATATTAAAAAAAAAAAAAAAAAATCCAACGCCGACATAAAAACTAAAAGTTATGGAATCATAGAACTTATGAAAGGGCTTGGAAATGTCTGCCATCCTGACTGACTGCTAGCATTCCATTGCCATGTGGTCAAAAGAGTACAACCAATGGTTCACTTCTCATTTTACTACAATCAGGATAGTCACAGTTTCAAAATAATAATGAGACATTTTATAAGGTCAATAACATACTTGAAGGCGTGGGTGGTACTGATACAATCCACTTCGATAGGTGGTTGAAAACGCTCTTCTGCACCTCATGTCTCATAATGTGCGTTATTGCTTATATTTGAAAATTATCTTTTCTCTCAGTGACCCTTGTGGGCGCTGACAGCCAGACGGCACAATAGGAACCTCATACTAAAAACTAACTGCAGCAGGTCAGCACATTGGCTACAACCAATATGGGCTTAGGTTTCACATTTTTTTAAACCAGTCACAGAAACTAAAACACAACACCCCAGATTGTTATGCAGTAGAACCCCAGAGTTACGAACTGTGAGGCAGATTTCAAAGCAAGTACAGATTTTTTTTTTTTTTTTTTTTTTAATCCAAAGAGGCTGAATGATTGAACAAGCTACCTAAACGCATTTCTTTTTTTCTCAAAAACAAGCATTACGTTAACCCAGGTTTTCCTGGACGATTAAAACTATATTTTTGCTACAGTTACAATTTCAATGACAACTTAAATTTTGCCTTTTTCCATTTATAGTACTGTTTTAAAGACTTTAGAGACATAACAATATGAGTATTGCATTACTGTGCTGTATCCTTGTATTATTCTTCACATTGAGAGTGTAGATAGCAGGTGTACACATTTATTAAAACCACTGAAAACTCATTTTCAGCGTTACAGATATTTCAGACTTACGAACAACCTCCATTCCAACGGGGTTCGTAACTGCTGTAAATTACTCATTTTAATTTAATAATATCTACCTTCAGAATTAAAGAATTACAGAACTAGTAAATCTCTGTAATTGTAAGTTAGGATCCTTGGTTTAGTATCTTATCCATTGACCTTTAAAAAGATCGAGTTCAGACACAGTGACAGTCCAAGGTCTCTCTGAGGGTCATCTTGCAGCATCAGAAACTAGTGCCAGTGAGCAGGCAGATCGCTTGATTGTATTAAGTGTTTTTGAGTTGTGAATACCTGAATATGAAAAACCATATGCAGGTAAGTATGTAACTGATATATGTCACTGCTGCCTAGAAATGTGACTATAGCCTCCTACACAGCTACAGTACAGATGTCGTTTGCAGTACCTTTGATGCACGGGTCACAGCAGGGCATTGATGTAACAATGCAGTAAGAAGCATGATCAGCCCTTCTGAGCTGTCAAAATACTGTAATTGAGAATTGGTGGACGGCGTAGTGTATTCATTTAGTAGTTAAAATATAAAATATGTACATGTTTTTAAATCAGCACAGAAAGCCTTTAGTGGCCCAAGGACAGGTTTATGACAGTGAAAGGACACACTCAAGCTTGATAGTGAAAATAACTGGAAGAAGGTTCCACCCAGAGCTAAGAGAGAAAGCCTGCAGGGAGTGAGCGGCTGTACTGAGCAAGGAAATAGGAACATCACCACCATCCATCTCTGTCCCATTAATGTGAAACACAGAGGCCACGGGTAAGGTGCTCCCATTACAGCAACTATCTACATTAAAGTGAAATGACAGTTTCTTGGAGTATCGTGCAGTGGTTTGATAAGAAGGATGCCATAGCTGTGCCTCTTGTCCACAGCTCTGAAAACATCTGCAATACATGACAATAGCTGGCATTTGCCTGTGATAAATTCCTTTTCCAACAGGAGACAATGGCTTTTGCAGATGGCTTGCTTGTATGTCTATTCATTGTGAACTGGAACTAAGAAAAGGGGTATCGGTAAGCCATTCTGAGTACTGCTTTGCAACTGCTATGTGTTAGCTTGCTGGAAGCAGACAGTCCTGGCTAATGCTATGATTCATACTAAATAAATCTAATTCTTGCCTAGTAACATTTGCAAGTTTACCATGTTACCAGACAGGATTAAATACCCCATAATGGGCTACATAGAAAAAGTCAAGCACTGCCACTGTGTACTGTTCATACTATACACTGTCTCATCACATAAAAAAAACTGGATTGAACCAGAAAGGGTGTCTTTTGTATTCCCTGGTTGAATCTATCTTGTGAAGCAAAAAATTGCAGAACATTTGCTGCAATATACTATAATATTGGACAATATTTTCAATAGTTACGAATGACTGTGTAACATATGAATGAGGATTTTAATATATTCTCCAGTTCCAAAAAGAATCTCAGCTGCACTGTACACTATGATACATACAGCCTACTATTTGTCAGCAGCTTATGTAATTAAAAGAACTCCACCACCTCCTAAGTCTTTAAATATATATTTTTTTTACAGCTTCAGGATTTCATCCCAACTAATCAGAACGCACTACACAGAGTTTCCCTAACGGGTCACTTATCTGCAGACACACCACTCTTTTTGATTCCAGATCCTCAACACATATCTATTGGTACTTAGTACTGGCATTTGTGCACAGACTTGAGAATTAGACCCTGAGAATTAAAACAATCCTAGCAGCGTTGACGCATAGACCTGATCAGCTGCTGGATAGACTGCTGTGGGATGTTCCACCACTCTTCCTGTGCAGCTGCAGCCAGCTGCCGAAGGTTGGCTGGTTGCGGTTGTCGTCTGTGGATGGCACTAGCGATTTGGTCCCACAGATGTTCTATTGGACTCAGGTCAGGAGAAAAAAGCTGGCCACGGCAAGACCGCGACATTGTTTCTTGAAGTTGTGCAATTGTAATCCTAGCACTGTGTGGTCTTGCATTGTCCTGCTGGAAAATCGACACTTCCTGATTGGCTTGTAGGAATGGAAAAACTGTTGCCTCAAGGACTTTGTCAGTGTATCGCTGAGCAGTAAGGTTGCCCTCAATTTACACCAAAGGCATTCTTGTGTTAAAGGAGATTCCTCCCCACATCATCACACTTCCACCACCCCACCGGTTGGCTTGAACAATGCAACAGTCAGCAGAACAGTCCTGGGCCGGTGTGATGACCCTCTGCCTTCCAGGACGTGGCCTGTCCGTCACAGAGACGATTTCCTGGTTTCTCTGGACTAGTCTGCTGATTGTTGAAGCAGATCTCATTCTCCGGATAACTTCTCTCACGGACAGGCCGCCTCAATCATGCCGATAGCAACCAGGCGATCTTCATTAGTCAAGCGGGACACGGTCGTATCTTTTGCTGTTCTTGCGCCAATTAAAATCATGTCTTTTCAAATGGCTATTTATACAGATTCTTAATTTTTTTTTAACTCAACTCAAATACCAACACTGAGCACCTGAGCTGACTTGAGCTCAGTATTTTATCCCAAGAAACAATACTACTCAAACAATCAAGAAACCTATCTGCTCACTATTTAAAATGGCAGCAGTGTGGAGTAGTGGTTAGGGCTCTGGACTCCTGACTGGAGGGTCGTGGGTTCAATCTCAGGTGGGGGACACTGCTGCTGTACACTTGAGCAAGGTACTTTATCTAGATTGCTCCAGTAAAAAAACACAACTGTATAAATGGGTAAAAATAATGTGTAAAAAATAATGTAATTGTTTGTAAAAATAATGTGATATCTTGGAACAATTGCAAGTCCCCCTGGAAAAGGGTGTCTGCTAAGAAATAAATAATAATAATAATACTAATAATAATAAACATTATGTATGTGCCCAATGAGCTATTGATGTAAAACTTAAGACTGTTGCATTTTCATTGTGCATCAGTATATTTCTTGTCATAATGCAGTTCAGTGAAGTGTTGCAAAAAACACACATTCTCTCACCTGTGCTTCTTTGATAAATACAGGACCTGAATTTCAGTAAACACATGAGAAGTTGTTCATACATTTCAAGGAATCTCACATAAAGACAACTTTCCAGTAAATAGAAACTTAACTGGCGTTTTTTTTTTTTTATTATTATTATTGTTTTCTTGACTAATGTTCCAAATTGTGCACATTCATTTATTATATAGGTCTCAAATATGTAGTCTGGAGCCCGAGGACACTGCGGATGTGAAGTGACAAAGGAAGAAGTGCAAGTCTAACAAATTTCCTGGAAGGGAAGGCAGACAAACTGAGAATGTTCTTTTACCAAGTGTAGCACCAGATGTCATGTTTTAAAATGGAAATACGTGTCTAGGATATCATGTTTATTTTTTTCTGCACATTTGAGATCTATGTAGTCAGTGGAACTGCATGACAGGTAAGATTTATGAAAGTATTTTAACCACTTTAAGTGTAGCTTTAAAATGTACCCACTGTGTTCTGAATTAGATGTCTGATGTGAAACTAACAAATTGCTTTGCCTTGTAATTCATTCCTGGAAATAAACCTGTTTTCTCTACACTGCTCAACCTGGAGATTTGCACACACTTAATCCTCTCCATTCCTTCTGGAACATAAGGCTACAACCTTTGACCTCCACAATGGTCTGTCTTTGGCCACCTTCTCCGCCTCTCCCCACCTCATATGCATATCTTTCAGAGCTGCCTCAACAGTCCTCCTCCAGCTGTTTTTTGGTCTTCCTTGCTTGTGTTTTCCCTGTGGGTCCATCGCATTCCAATTTTGGTTAATGTCACTTGATTTAGTCTTAATATACAAATCCTTGTTTGGTATCTTATTCGGCCAGAAAATTCTACATATGTTTCGTAGACATTTGTTGGTCTGTCTTCTTTGGTTACACGCCACGATTTCACATTGCTGTTGTAGAGTTTGATCTTTAACTTCAAACTGTACATCTTTGACTTCCATATAGGCCATAGTTTTTTAAATGCTAGCCGTGCTTTGTTACGCCCTGATTTGATGTTTTTCTTTGTACCACTGTCATTGCTGACAAGGCTGCCAAGGTAGGTAAAATCTGTTGTTTCTTCGATATTTTCTCCACATATGTTTATAGGAGCTGCCGTTACATTGATAGACATAATTTCTGTTTTGTCAGTATTTATATTAAAGTCCAACTTGCTTTGCGTAGTTACATAGCTTCTCAGTTTTCTGTTGCATATGGCTATATTTTGATGACAATAGTGCTGTATCATCTGCAAAGTCTAAGTCTTCCAAACACGACACAAGTCCATTTAATACCTCTCGGTTTATCAGCTGTTACATTTCTCATAACCCAATCAAGTACAATAGGGAATAGAATGGTTGACAAAGTACAACCTTGATGGACTCCGGTATTGATGCAGAACCATTCTGAGATCTCAATATCTAGAATAACACTGCATTCAAAGTGGTTGTAAAAAGGGCTAATTAACATCATTGGCTGTTATGATGAATACTATCAAATGCTTTTCTAAAGTTGGTGCATTCCACTCTAGGCATTGCTCTCTGATGTTTCTTACAACAAAGATTTGGTCAATGCATCCTTTGCCTTTATGTAATCCAACTTGCGCACATTCCACGTACCAAGTCATAGTTTTGTTTTCAGACCCAGAAAACTGTCTTTTGTGCTCTGAACTTCCCGAGCTGGGCTTTCATCCAGAACATTCATACTGTCGGTTTGGCGACACGAGTTTCCTGGATAGCCGGATAAAAATAATAGAGTTTCGGTTATAGTTTCTGTAACGTAATAGGTTTTACAGGGTGAGGTTGTTGCCCTCACGCCCAACCCCTAATCTGGAGGACCAGGAGACTCTTGGTCCGCTCTCTATCCTTTGACCTGCCTGGCTTGGGTGACCCTACAGGGAGTAATGACACTCCTGCCTCTCAGTCGTGGAGACATGCAGGCTTTCCCACCACGACGATGTGGCAGTCTCATTCGGGAAAGAGCTTGTAGACATGTGGGTGAAATTTTTGAAGCAGTTTATCGATCTGCAGTATTAAAAATCTGCCTGCAAAAATTAACCTCATGAACAACTCACACACACACACACACACACATGAACGTGGACCTATTTCTGAAAAACTGCTTTGTAGTACATGCTTAAACATACCTTAATTATATGTGGGATAATTCACAGCACACAAACACAGTCACTTGGTCCTTTTGAAATGATTTTTAAGGGATAATCTTCCTAGCCTCACTTGAAAGCTTCTTATAGATAACCCCTGATAAAGTTTCTCCAAAAGCTTTCTTTTTTTTCTTTCTGAGCATTGTTAAGTCCTTAGTAAGAGACTGACAGAGGAGAAATGTAATGACAAAGAGAAATAAAAAGAGAAGTGCAGTAAAGTGTGCAACTAAATACAGCATAGGTTATCTAACCCATGTATGTTACATATAGAATAAGACATAACCAAAACACCAGGACAATATGTTGGAAATATGTTGATAATAAAAGGCAAGTGGATATTAGCCAGCTGTTGCAGCCCCCTGATGGATGACTTCACTTCTGACACTGCGCCGGGATTCACTCCAGCCTAGACATCTACTGCAGGCGTGGTACTCCACTGTGAAGTCAACAGACAGCCCACACATTACATCAGCCCCGAGCAATCACTGTTAACTAGCTTAATAGCAGGAGCTGGCACTGTCCCATTGGCACTACCACCCAGCAGTCAGGGTCATTGGCTTCAGGCAGGGCTGATTGAAAAGGAGTCGACAGAATGTAAAATAGGACAGACTGTAGATCAGTTTCACAGCTGCACTTTGTTCATAAAGATTCTAAGGGCTTTTTTTTTTCATTATCCACAAGCCTGTATGTAAGAGTTACATACTAGTAGCTTAGGCTCATAGTTGTAATATTGCTGAAACAATATTATTAGAGCACTATCCAAATTAATGGTTCTCAGTCAAATGAACATAATAAGCTACAGTCACCATAGGAACAGCGACTCATAGAATACACATGGCTACCATCACAGAGTTCGCTGAGGTTTCAAACAAACAAATATAAAATGCTTGGTCAGTTAGACATGGCCAGATATGGTTTAGGAGCATAAACAGAAGTGTAACTTATCTGCAGTTTTGGGGGACGAAAGACAAGCTTATTCTCAAACTTTTAAAAATCACTGTTCTGTGAGTTTGTAGAATTGCAGTCATAGGAATTGGGAAGATCACAGAAATCAGACACTTTTCACGTAACGACTTGTAATGTCTGTAATGTGCTCATGAAACGCTGCTTTATGACCATTTCAGAGTCAAATCACTGCACTGGTCTTCCTATGGCACAGCATACTTAAAAGCAAGTTTACCTCACTGTGATGACCAGCGCTCGCTAGAAGGCTAAAATGCGCACATTTTTCACAATAACTGATAACAACCTTCGCACTCAGTTAACTAACTTTCGCATAAGAATATTTGCATCTGTCTTGCAGCTGATTCTCCGATTTCCCTGTAAAAATGCACGTCACATTCCTGCACAGCTCGCTTGAGCGCCATCAAATCTACTAGTACAGGGTGGGTGAAGCAGGCGTCTGGCGATTCTGCCTCTATGTAGAGGGTTGCTTGGTGCTGCTCAGGAACTTTACAGTTTTGAACACGTCGTATAATTGAATACTAAAATCAGTGAAGCACAATCTTTCTGCATTATTTAGAAGTATAAATACTCCAGTAAACAAAGAAAAACCACAATACTTATACTTTGAAGGTTTTTGTCATATTTTCCCTTTAAAAAAATGACCATTTCAGAAATATCATCCTCTCCAGCATTTTGAAACTGGTAAAAATGTAATCAGAATATTACACATTTAAGTGTATAATATAGTGTTAAGTTTATTCATCATATGACTTCAATCACGTCTGCTGAAACTCAACATGGTGTCTGCACTAACGAAGAAAAAAAATGCAATGTTTCAGTAAAAGATAGAGCCTAAATTCACTACTATGTGAAAAACAGTGCTCGAGTGTAAGTTAACCAAATTAATTGCATGTTTAATTATTGTTTAGTTTATTTCCATGCTACACGCCTTTAGTAAAGCTATACTTAGCAATATTAAACCATGGCCCTTTCTTAATTACATTATATTATCTGACGATGAAGAACATTTTTCTAGCTATATATTCCTTGAAGGAAATTGATGGCTTTACTGTGTAAAGGATGTAGTGACTACACTACACACCATTTGTTTCATAATGACATTCTATCTGGAGACACACCTCTTGTTAAATTTAGCAAATGAGGCAGAATTAGCAAAGAAACAATTGGGAGGATTAATTATGCATTTACATTAAAAGGGGCGCTATTTAAATTACAAATCGTGTGATACACAGCACTGAACCTGTGTATCACGAGTATCACGAGTCAGTCAACCCTACGCTTTTTTTTATCAGTGTTTCATATTCCTGGTTATTGTAATGCCAGTAAAAAGCTAAACTTAATTTGTGTTGTACTGTACTTAGGATTACTCACATGACATTGCTGGACTGTTACTAAACTGTTTCATATTTTGTATTGTTATTGTAATGCCAGCAATAAGATAAACAGGTCTTTTCAAAACACCTTCATTTTTAGACTGAATTACAGTGTTAGTGGACTGTTAGTGGACTGTAAATATGATTCTCACAACACTGCTGGACATTTGGTTTTCTGAACTGTTGTAATATAATTCTTAGGTTTTCCTGCTTATTGTAATGCCAGCAATGAGCCAAGTGATGTCTATAAACATTATGACAAGTTTGAAGTGTCAGCACGAGTCATATTAAAAAACTCTTGGCTTTAATAAAAATAAAAAAGAAAGAATTGTGGTAATATTTATTAATTTACTTATTTTAAACTGTCAACATTATATTTATGTTCAAATGCCATGTTTAATTATTAATATGTTGGTAAAAAGTGGGGGAAAAACCTGGAAAAAAAAAAGAATTTTCTATTCCAAAAAATGGAAAATCAGTAGCCCTAAGATGGTTACAATTGAAGGCAGTGCCGACGCCAGTGTTTTATACAGTAGTATAAAGCAATTATATGCAGGCCACCAGTTAGGCATGCAGTCTGTATCTATGATAACAACTGACAGGGCTGCATTTATGATGATCTCAGACAGGCTTCATAAAGGTAAATATATGACTCATAAAAATTCCAGTGACTGGAACAGTCCTATTGTTTTAGTGGATAAGCCAGACGGGTCCACTCGGTTTTGCATTGACTTCAGGCGAGTTAATGAGAAATCGAGGTTCGATGCTTATCCCATGCCCCGGGTAGATGAGTTGCTGGAGCGTCTTGGCACGGCTCATTTTATGACGACACTGGATTTAACGAAGGGGTACTGGCAGATACCCTGACCCCAGAATCCAGAGAGGGCGGCGTTTTCGACTCCCTTCGGGTTATACCAATTTAGGACCATGCCTTTTGGGTTGCACGGAGCACCAGCCACTTTCCAGCGGATAATGGATCGCATTTTGCGGCCCCATCAGCAATGCGCCGCTGCTTACATAGATGGCGTGGTTATCCACAGTGAGGATTGGCGAGTCATCTGTGTAAGGTAGCGGCGGTACTGCAATCCTTGAGGAGGCTGGGCTCACTGCTAACCCAAAGAAATGTGCCATTGGGAAGAGTGAGTCGGAGTATTTGGGGTATCAGTAGGAAGCGGCCAGATCAGACCGCTGATTGCTAAGGTGAAAGCCTTGGCTGACTGGCGGTCCCTGACCAAAACCCAGGTGCGCTCTTTCTTGGGTCTAGCGGGCTATTATAGGAAGTTCATTCCGAGCTTAGCCACGCTTCGCTTCGCCCTTGACAGACCTCACCGGAAGGCTGCCCCAAATACAGTTCAGTGGGCGGAGCCATGCCAGAGGGCCTTTCTCGCTCTGAAGCGAAGGCTGTGTAGCAAGCCAGTGCTATGCAGTCCTAATTTCAGCAAGAGGTTCACCCTGCAGGCGGATCGTCAGAGACAGGTCTCGGGGCAGTGTTGTCTCAGGAGGTGCGGGAAGCGAGCACCGGTCCTGTATATCAGCAGGAAGCTCCTTCCCGTGAAAAGAACTATAGTACCATCGAGAAGGAGTGTCTACGCGGTAAAATGGGCAGTCGAGTCACTCCGGTAGTACCTCCTGGGCGACACTTCACCCTGGTGACAGATCATGCCCCTTAGCATGGCTTCACGGACGAAAAATAACAATGCCAGAATCACCGGTGGTACTTGGCCCTGCAGCCCTATGCCTTCAGGGTTGTCCACCGAGCAGGAAAGCTCCATCTAAATGCTGATTTTTCTCTCGGGAAGGCATGGGGTGTAGGATTTCGAATGGACCGGTGATGCCATTCTGAGGAGGAGGATGTGTAACAGGGAGAGATCTGGACTGGCCGTCTGACGCATGCACGATGCTGCAGGAAGGGGGCGGCAGTCCCGTGGGGTCTGCCTGCCAGTCATGGCGGTGACACGGAGAGGTGGGGAAGAGGGTGTGTGCGCTTTCCCCCTCTCTGAGTGGCTGGGAGGCGGGCTCTAATGGGATTGTTTACCCTATAAAGTAATACTCTGCTGTTTCCTCAGATCTGCCCTTTTAGACCTGAACTACGAGCCAGCGGTCTCGCTGCTCGGCAAGACCAGAGGACGGACGGAGAAAAACCTCCACAAAGAATCGTGAAGGAAAGCACTGAAAGAGATAGAGAAAGTGGGGAATCCTTGGGCAGACCCGATAATGTTTTAAAACCTAGCTGAGGAACAGCGGAGAGTAGGACGGAGACCGAGTCATCACGGGTAGCGGCGACTGGGGACATTCACGCTGCAAAGTGCAGCACCTTTATTTTGTAGTTTTGATTACTGTGTTTTATTTTCCCTTTTTCTTTTTGCCTTTTTGTTTTCATTATTTTGAGCACCTGCGAGTGCACCTAACTGTACCGAGTACCCTGCCGTGGTATTCCCATAGGTTCTGGATACCATAGTTGGTAGCCAGACCACGGACCGCAGCGCCCTCTGCGGGCTGAAATAAATCAGTACAACTCACTAGAGTAAAAACAAATAAAACAGAGCACCTGTGGGGTGTTTCAAATATAATTTCTGTCTCCCGTGTCAGTGAATACCCACACCCTTCCACACATACCATTGCATAATTCACCAAGAGGCTCTGGTTGCAAAGATAAAAGAAGGTGAACTCTATAGTCATGGATCTTGTTGTGAAAACAGTAAACTACCTGTGTGCACGAGCCTTAAACCACTGCCTCTTCCGCGAGTTTCTCAGTCACTACGATGCAGAGTATAACGACATCATTCTGCACAGTGAGATTCGTTGGTTGTCTCGTGGACGTGTACTTGAGTGTTTTTTGTCTTTGCTTCCAGTAGTTCGGGATTTTTTTAACCGAGCAAGGCAAAAACAAAGCAAAGTTTTCCGACTGGGCATTTAAACACCCTGAATCTCTCCCTGCAAGGAAAATGTAAAATGGTGAGTGACATGCTGCAGTTTGTGCTTTCCTTCCAAAGCAAAATGGGGCTTTTGATAAGCGACTTGCAAAGAGCAGAGTCCACACACCATTTCCCCAAACTTGCAAGCATCACCACTGAACAACCTGAGCTGAAGGATCACTAAAGACCGGACGTATTTGTGACGTCCATGACTCAACTGAGGGAGAGGATTGAAGGACGATTTGGTGACTTTTGCAATAGGAAGGTTTTGTTCCATTTTTTGCAAAATCCTTTTGTTGTACCAGCGAGAAACACCTCTACTGAACTGGCACAAATGGGGGCAGCCACTTGTGGTTCCTTTATAAACCAGTCCTTAACAGAAAAAAAAGAGATACATATATTGGAAATGTGCAAAGTATCTGAAAATCACATTCAACATGGTCATTTTTTAAAAATACCATATATTAACATTGCATGTATAAAAACAAGTTGTAAAGAAAAATATCTTTAAATATGTTACGTTTAGATTTTGTTTTGATAGGCCTAAAAATCTATTTTTCTGAAGTGTTTCCTGATATTTTTCAAATATGAAATGAAATTATTCGGTTTGTATTTGCATTTAGCAACATGTGAAAAACAAATACAAAAACAAAAGGAGAACCGCGACCTCAGGATCCATTCTCAAAACAAATCCACACCACTCCTCTGTGCGCCTGTGTCCACTGAATTTGATGTCACGTTCCACAGTGCAGCTTGTACTTTGAACAGTAGTGGGAACACACCTGAGCCATGCTGGGTGGGCTTAGCTTGGTTCCAGCTCGGCTCGGCTCGGTTCGGGTGTGCAAGTGTGAAAAGGCTATTAGTGTTATGGAATTCATATTTATACCAAACTTCAATCAATGTAAACTGAAATGCTCACATACAAAGAAATGTAGACATTTAACAAGGAAAAAAGAGCCAACCAATGTGTAACAAACAGAATGCTTTTTGAAGCTAGAACCTAACCCTCCACCTAAGAGTGAAACAATATGTTTGTCTCTATAGCAAAGCAAAAGCATCATTACACAAGGTTAGAAACTTCACCTTGCCATTTCTAATCGCTAAAGGCAGGGATCAAAAAAGGTAACACAATATTTCACACTCATTCTCAGAAGAGCAACCATTTAGCAAAATCAATGAAAATGAGGTTGGAAGGCTTCAGAAGCTTTTATATCTGAATAATTTATCATTTAAATGACCTCTATTGGAAAAGGCAGCAAAGAATTATATTTAGACAGGATGTGACAGGTATAGTAGCACCATCGAAACTCACACAAAGTAGTCCCTAAGATTGGAGATGTATTCTATTATATCCGTTGATGCATGAATGGTCAATGCATTGAAGACATTTAAATTAACTACACTACATCAACTCCACTGGCATCCAAAGAGACCTGTAGATATGGAACTCATAGAACATATGTGACCATTTTAACAGGCAACCTCACTGCAGCAAACCCTGCCCAGGATAGAGGCAAAATGGGCAACACAGGAATGGGTACACATTGAGCGCACAGAATTTCACACATATTTTTTCAACAGTATTTTAAAAAAAAGTCAACTATGCAAGCTGTTACTTTGCTTCCCTTGCCTATGTGGCTGCCATATCTGAATTGAGACTTTTCATCACAACTGATACTTGGTCTATTATCTGTATAAGATGTAACTTTGAGCTTCTGTGATGAAGACGTCTTACAATCCACCCCAACTATTAATTAGAGCCTGAGGTTGTCTTTTATCCTTAAGATTTAATAAAAGCATGGATCAAACAAGAGAGCATCTTTCAAACATCTACTGAAGTGCTAACAAAGCTTGTCCCAGCAGCATTTTTTCCAAATGCCTCTTGCACAGTGGTAGCTAAGGCCAGTAGCTGGTACTTTAAAAGGAATGCATTTCATGCTCTCCCTGCTTCTACCCCTTTCCTCTGCTCAACCTGAAACCTGGATCCCTGGACCTGGAACCCTGACAGCTCTACCACTCCGGTAACCCTTTCCTCGCTCCATGTCCTCTCCCACTCTCCTCGCCCCTCTGGATGGGGTGGGGGAACAGAAATTCTCCCTCCCTTCTTGTTCTTTTCTGTCACCTCTGCTCTCTCCTCTCGCTCTCCATTAGCACCTTTGAGTTTCATGCTGTTGAAATCACCTCCCCTTGCCACCTCCTCCTCATTGTTCTCTACAGTTCTCCTGGACCCCTTACTCACTTTCTTGATAAGCTTGACTTCCACCTCTCCTCCCTCCCCTCTTCCTTCCCTGCCCAGATCTCCCTCTCCTTTCCCCCTTCTGACACCGACATCTCCTGTATCTCTAACTGTCTCTTGGCCATCTCCTCCTGGATGCACTTGCATCTCACCTCTCCAAATCAGACCTCCTTTTCTTCCCCCCCTCTTCCTACCCACTACTAATCTCTATCTCTATTTCTCTTGAATCCACCACCCTCTCCATCCACCAAGAACCTTGGTGTCACCCTTTGCCCCTTCCTCACCAACTACGTCACGCAGCTCCTAGTTCAGGCCCTGGTACTGTCCCGCCTTGACTACTGCAACCCCTTCCTAGCTGGCCTCCCTGCCTCTGCTATCCGTCCGCTCCAGCTCATCCAAAACTCTGCTGCCCGCCTTGTCTTTTCCCATCCTCGTTTCTCCCACGCTACACTGCTGCCTCGCTCTCTGCACTGGCTCCCTATAGCTGCTCGCATCCAATTCAAAACTTTTGAACTCGTCTATAGCTGCCTCAGCCTTTCTGCTCCCTCCTATCTTCAGCCTATTATTTCTCCCTAGACCCCCTCTGCTTCTCCACCACCAGCAGATGTACATCCCCCCCGCTCCCCCGCTTCCAGATCTCGCTCCTTCTCCACCATTGCCCCTCACCCCTTCCCGAAAAAAAAATACAACTTCATGCAATCTGTACCACAAACTCATTTAAAAAGACTTTTAATATGGTTCATTTCAGAAAAAAAGGAAATAGTTCAACTGTATATTTAGCTTCAACTCACTAATTTTATTACTACACCCTCTCGAGTTGAAGTTTGTAGTAATCGCTCATTTACGTCCATCAGGGAGTACATATTAGATTTATGTAAATATTTGAAATGACTAGTCAAGGTCCTATCACTCTCTATGAAACAAATAGCATTTTCTTTTCATTAGTCTTCAGTGTGTGCTAAAAACGAATTTAAAACCGCTGCATTAATGGAAAATACCACATCAAATTGACAGTTTAATTTCATGTGCTTTGCTGGTTTTTGTTATTGAAGCTGCTCACTTGTGTTCATTAGACTACATATTAGATTTACACAACGACTTGTATATTCTTTATAGGCAGAGCAGCTTAGCAACGATAAGTTCAGAAACACTTTGGGCTCAGGAGGGCCATTCTGCCGAACAAAGCTGCTACTTCTGTTATACTGCAAATTCTAACTAAACCAAAAATAAGCGTGCGTATTTTGTCAGGCACACAGAAGAATATACACAATGTATATTTTATATCCTAGATACAGTGTATACAGTTTAGTCAAATTATTTTATTCTGGTATTTGTGCTTAAATGATTTAATGGCAGTAGCCTAATATTTTTTTGTCAATTTAAGAAGTGAAGTATGAATCCACTTCTAACGTCTAAAGATTTGCAATAGTTGGATGGTATATTTAGTTTGAAATGACAACATGGTCACTAAATACGCAGACACACTTCTGTTACTCAATTTAGGGGTAGATGTACCAAGATGGGCCAGTGCATAGAGCAAACATACCACAATTTGCATTTTCATTGCAACAATTCTCAAAGTATACATTTTGTTGTATGTACAAAGAGAAAATATGTTAATGAAAAGAGCCGCAATATACTAATTTAAATATTTGTTGCATCTTCTTAGCAAGATCTCTAGCATGCATTGCGAGAGTTGTGCGACATTGTTCAAATAAATAACAGGAGTTGAGTTGTGGTTTGCTGCAGCAGAGGGTGCATAGTTTTTGTTAAATGTAATGTCATCTATACAGTGCATTCTGTTCCATATTCATTTCACCTATTTTAATACTGTTATATATATATATATATATATATATATATATATATATATATATATATATATATATATATATATATATATATACAGAGCTCTGGAAAAAATTAAGAGACCACTGCAAAATTATCAGTTTCTCTGGTTTTACTATTTATTGGTATGTGTTTGGGTAAAATGAACATTTTTGTTTTATTCTATAAACTACTGACAACATTTCTCCCAAATTCCAAATAAAAATATTGTCATTTAGAGCATTTATTTGCAGAAAATGACAACTGGTCAAAATAACAAAAAAGATGCAGTGTTGTCAGACCTCGAATAATGCAAAGAAAATAAGTTCATATTCATTTTTAAACAACACAATACTAATGTTTTAACTTAGGAAGAGTTCAGAAATCAATATTTGGTGGAATAACCCTTATTTTCAAGCACAGCTTTCATGCGTCTTGGCATGCTCTCCACCAGTCTTTCACATTGATGTTGGGTGACTTTATGCCACTCCTGGCGCAAAAATTCAAGCAGCTTCGGCTTTGTTTGATGGCTTGTGACCATCCATCTTCCTCTTGATCACATTCCAGATGTTTTCAATGGGGTTCAGGTCTGGAGATTGGGCTGGCCATGACAGGTCTTGATCTGGTGGTCCTCCATCCACACCTTGATTGACCTGGCTGTGTGGCATGGAGCATTGTCCTGCTGGAAAAACCAATCCTCAGAGTTGGGGAACATTGTCAGAGCAGAAGGAAGCAAGTTTTCTTCCAGGACAACCTTGTACTTGGCTTGATTCATCGTCCTTCACAAAGACAAATCTGCCCGATTCCAGCCTTGCTGAAGCACCCCAGATCATCACCGATCCTCCACCACATTTCACAGTGGGTCTGAGACACTGTGGCTTGTAGACCTCTCCAGGTCTCCGTCTAACCATTAGGCGACCAGGTGTTGGGCAAAGCTGAAAATTGGACTCATCTGGGGGTGCTTCAGCAAGGCTGGAATCGGGCAGATTTGTCTTTGTGAAGGACGCATGAATCAAGCCAAGTACAAGGTTGTCCTGGAAGAAAACTTGCTTCCTTCTGCTCTGACAATGTTCCCAACTCTGAGGATTGGTTTTTCCAGCAGGACAATGCTCCATGCCACACAGCCAGGTCAATCAAGGTGTGGATGGAGGACCACCAGATCAAGACCCTGTCATGGCCAGCCCAATCTCCAGACCTGAACCCCATTGAAAACATCTGGAATGTGATCAAGAGGAAGATGGATGGTCACAAGCCATCAAACAAAGCCGAGCTGCTTGAATTTTTGCGCCAGGAGTGGCATAAAGTCACCCAACATCAATGTGAAAGACTGGTGGAGAGCATGCCAAGACATGAAAGCTGTGCTTGAAAATCAGGGTTATTCCACCAAATATTGATTTCTGAACTCTTCCTAAGTTAAAACATTAGTATTGTGTTGTTTAAAAATGAATATGAACTTATTTTCTTTGCATTAGTCGGGTCTGACAACACTGCATCTTTTTGTTATTTTGACCAGTTGTCATTTTCTGCAAATAAATGCTCTAAATGACAATATTTTATTTGGAATTTGGGAGAAATGTTGTCAGTAGTTTATAGAATAAAACAAAATGTTCATTTTACCCAAACACATACCAATAAATAGTAAAACCAGAGAAACTGATAATTTTGCAGTGGTCTCTTAATTTTTCCAGAGCTATATATATATATATATATATACACTGTATATATACAGTATATAAAATCAAAAGGCAGCTTAATCCCATAAGATTCTATAGTGGGGCCACCACCTTCACCCTCAGAAAGCTTTTCATAATCATACAGTAGCCCCTCGCTAAACTGGACATTTGTCCGAGATAAGGAGGTGTCGGGTTTAAAAACAGTACAATAAAATCGCACACACATACATTTACAGTTCTCAATGTATTTAAAATATAAATCATTGCACTGAAATAACACTAATGTCTTTTGGGTAGGCTACACATTACATTATGTAAAAATATAAATCTGTACAGTAGGCCTATACAGTACAGTAGTAAAATCAGATGAATACCAAGCGCACTTTTTTAACTTTAGCCTACTGGTAACACAAAATAAATCACGCTGCTGCATTGTACACATTGGTGTACAATGCGAATAAGATTATTTTAAAGTGAGGCTAAATGATTTTATGTTTTTTTGTTTTATTTTCATTATTACTTTTAACTTTGCCTACTTAGTAGCTTAGACAATTAACACACAATAGATCATGGTTCTTGTGGTAAAGTCCTGGTATACTTGCCTCAGGCGGCCGAGGAGAACACAGAAGACACTGAGGTAGAGAGATTGACGTTGATACGCCGACACAGGCTCACAGGATTTAATCAATGAACATGGACAAAAAATAAACAATAATGTCATGTGGCTACCAGCGATGGTAGCGCTGAAGGACGATACATGACTGTACAAACACTCAAAATAAAACACAATACAACAAACTATAAATCAAAGGTGCGTGAAAAGCGGCAGGCCTTGCAGCAGCCCGATCACAGTGATCTCTATGTTTTATACTAACGCTCTGCCGAGACACGCCCACCTGCCTCCTGGAACAGCTCATTGCTTTCAGCTGCTGCTCCACGCAGACAGGTAATGCGCCACGCAGAGCGCAACATCAGTTAAACAATTAATTAAATCAATTTACAACACATAATGCAAAAATATACAATAAAACTACATATTTCCCATGTGTAGGGCTTCCGCCCTGCCACAGTCCTATACAGATGTTCAGAATGAGCTGGAGGGGTTAGTGGCACATGTGTGCAGTCTATTGCTCCCAACACGCTGGGAAAACCAGAAATGTCATAGAAATTTGTTTTCAAGGCTTGTAAGTACACCCTGACTTTAGTGTAAATTAGGTACTCAAAAATGCATTGAGCACAACTGGCAACACACGAGAAAAAGTGGACTGGGAAATGCCAGCAACAATTGCGACTGTTTAAAGCGTGCTTTCAAAAGTTCTGAACAAATTCATGCAATTGTAAGTGTCGCAATTGTCTGCAGCTTTACAGTCAGCACTCACATATCCGACCCTATAAAATTTTGACTTCAGTGATGGTTAAACGAGTGTGACGCATATCTGATTATTTCATTTTTGCCCGTTCCAACCCTTGCATCTCCACCCCCTTTTTGCGAATTTATGCAGGAACGGCCATAATTACATATTCATCTAAGGTTTGAACCGCAAAGAAAAACTGCTGCCGCAAAGCATTCCCTAAAAAGTTGCTAACAGCATTGCGCATGTTTAGTACATTTCACCCTAGACTTCTGACTCGTTTGCAACTATTGCGACAGGTGCAACACTTCAGTACATCTACCCCTTAATGTTTTGCTCTTTTTAAGTCAAAAATGCCAAACCTCTAATGCCAGGAATTTGTTGGTAATTACATTCAGAAGTTTAGATCCCTCTGGTACACAACCCACTGAAAAACAAATGCAGTGGTGCTCAACTGGTTTCAGAGGATACTCCCGTTCTGAGCTTTAAATTACCAGTGAGCTAAAACAGTGTAAACATAATATTTTCCAAGCATCATCATTGCACAAGAAAAATATCAAAACATACCAGTGCATACAAGTTCTTTATAGATGCTGCTGGAATAACAGTAGCCATGCAATATTAACAATACAACTGAGTGTGTATGCTCACTGAATATTCAAATAAAACAACCTTGTGTTAATTGAGTAACATCTGCTTTACCACTGAAAATAAGCCTGCACTACTGGTATCTTAAGTGCAGGTTGGGGATCAAGAAAAACTAAAAAATCCAATTTGGACATTAACACAAGACAACAAACTGAAAGTTGTATGTTTTAATAGCAAAGAGAAACATTTCATCAAGGGAGGACATGATTTATCCCAAGCCAAATTCTCTCTTGAGACAGTTACCAGTAGCCCGGTACTGATACATTTAATGGTTATTAGAGACACATTATATGTTTGACACTGTATTGTATTGATTGTAAAGTAATACAAAAAGATATTGGCATACACATTCTTTGGCATACAAGTATTTTCTGTCAATGTGGTTTTGTATTTAATGCTTACGTTGTTTTTGAAAAAGCCCCACTAAAAATACTAGGTGTAACAAACGCATCACCTAATGTAAAGTAATACAAAAAGATATTGGCATACACATTCTTTGGCATACAAGTATTTTCTGTCAATGTGGTTTTGTATTTAATGCTTACGTTGTTTTTGAAAAAGCCCCACTAAAAATACTAGGTGTAACAAACGCATCACCTAATCACCAAATGACTACCAGGGAAAAAACAATAAGCGCTGTTCTGAACTGTCCTGCAGTAAATGGTACTTTTTCCTTTCCTCACCTGCTTCTTAGACCTTTTTCAATTCTTCATACAACTGTGTACATGAAACAACCCCTTAGTTAACATTTAGTTAAACATTTAGTTTACACAAGGCTTGTAGGCCTGTAGACCATTCCCATTCCCTTTATCTCTTGATGCAAACCCTTTTCACGTCTTAATTCACACCTAGAGTCTTCCCCTCCCCAAAGTATTTTAGAAAATCTGTAACTGAATCATACTGGAATCTGCATTGCTTTATTTTTTTTGTTTGTTTTTGCTGGCATCTATATCAACCCAAACTGTGATGTATAACATAAAATAGATGTAAATTTCACTATTCTGTTTATAAGATTAGTAAACCATGCCAGATTGTTCAATCCAATCTGGGTTATTTTCCAAACTCCCTTTAACTTGTTTAAAAGCAGCTTGGATGTAAATCATTTCATGATAAATATAGAACTCCTAAATATTGCCAGCCTGCCAGTGAAATCCTCTGTTTGACCTTCCCAACAAGTGCACCAATTTGTGTGAAAATGTTTTAGTTCTCCCCCAGTACTCCACCTCCTCTCCCAGTTGACAAGGATTTGCAATCACTCTTGATCTAGGATGTAAACCCTTTGTATCCCATTTTCCACTGATCAGTTTTAAGATTAAAACAGACAGGGGATGGGGGGTTATAATTATCTGTTTGTGGATTGTTGTGACTAAGAATGCCAATTGACAGACTTCTGTTGCTTAATTTCATTCCCTGTTTCTTTCAGAGACATTTCAGAAACAGTGGGCTTGTTACAAATGTGCATAATAAAGGTGGATCTACACTGGACACGTGCGATGCAAATGAATTTTGTATCTACAGCAAAAGGGAATATTCTCGCAGAAACTGTCACGTGACCCTGTCCTTACCCCTCCCGCTGTTCTCTCACCCAAGACAGAGGCAGCCCATTCACAACACCACTCACGCAGCACATAGCCTGCAGAACAAGTAAACAAAGCCAACACACACCCAGGAGAGAGAGGGGTGTCCCACTGACTGGAGGAAGAGGTAAAACACACACAATCATGTTCGCAGTAATACAACACAATACACCCCCGGCGCCCACAAAACAGTGCACAAACAACTACTTACAATTTCCCCTTCTCGTCCACCCTCTCCCACAGTCCCAACAGTCCATACTGCATTAAAGCGGTTGCAGGAGGGGCTTATTCTGGAACTGGGGTTGGGGCAGAGGTTGGGACTGACCCTGGGGCTGTGCCTGGAAACAGGGCTGAAGCTGATCCTGGATGTGGTTTTGTTAGCAGGTTGGGAACTGACTTTGCTTCCAATTGGTCTGTTTCACTCTAGTCAGTCGTGACTGGCGGGAATAAATAGAACACATTTGTATTCCTGTGAAGTCACTCGCTTCACCCAGACTGGCCGCTCACATCGCTCGCGGGTGGTGTAGACGCACCCATGCATTCCAGTCACTTCTAAATGATTCACTCGCGTCGCTCATTTCCAGTATAGATCCACCTTTAGTGCTGTTCTCTTACCTTATGATGTTTGCAATCATTCTTGGTTGTTATTGCTATTACTCAAATATTGTGTT
This sequence comes from Acipenser oxyrinchus oxyrinchus, assembly GCA_030684275.1. NCBI lineage: Eukaryota > Metazoa > Chordata > Actinopteri > Acipenseriformes > Acipenseridae > Acipenser > Acipenser oxyrinchus. Next base: position 66,915,611 of record CM060249.1, on the reverse strand, counting down.
TCTTTAATTTATTCCCCTGTGTTAAGGTGCTCTGACTGTGTGTTCAAGAGCTGCTCTTCAGACTGAGTTGTCTACCATGTAACAGACATTTGGGTCATCAGCAACTCGTTATTCTCTGAGGGAGGCATTCTCACAGTTTGTGCAACAGGATTGAAGCCCTTTGGCTTTTATCACCAGCTTGAGTCTGAGGCATCTACTATATTCTGGACAGTGCCAGACACAACTGTACACTGACGTTGGTATGGCTTGTATAGATTTACAAAATTACAACATTGTGGAAGCATAGTAAAGGATAGGTAAGCATAGTAAAGAATATGGTAAAGCACATTAAAAACATGGCAAAACATGGTAAACTATGGTAAATGCACAGATAACCATGTGAAAAGCTACAAACACCCCGAGAAGTCTGTATATTCAACGTAAATGGACGCCCGGATAAATATTGCATTTATAATCCAGATCAAACAGTGGATTTAAAGAAAAAAAAAAGCATAAATTATGTTTAGGGCAAAGAATTATTAGTTTTTTTATTAAATATCCTTACGCCCCGGAGCACCTCCCCCTGCACATCACCACACCACGTCCCTGCACTGGAGCACCTCCCCCTGCACATCACCACACCACGTCCCTGCACTGGAGCACCTGCCCCTGCACATCACCACACCACGTCCCTGCACTGTAGCACCTCCCCCTGCACATCACCACACCACGTCCCTGCACTGTAGCACCTCCCCCTGCACATCACCACACCACGTCCCTGCACTGTAGCACCTCCCCCTGCACATCACCACACCACGTCCCTGCACTGTAGCACCTCCCCCTGCACATCACCACACCACGTCCCTGCACTGTAGCACCTCCCCCTGCACATCACCACACCACGTCCCTGCACTGTAGCACCTCCCCCTGCACATCACCACACCACGTCCCTGCACTGTAGCACCTCCCCTGCACATCACCACACCATGTCCCTGCACTGTAGCACCTCCCCTGCACATCACCACACCACGTCCCTGCACTGTAGCACCTCCCCTGCACATCACCACACCACGTCCCTGCACTGTAGCACCTCCCCTGCACATCACCACACCACGTCCCTGCACTGTAGCACCTCCCCCTGCACATCACCACACCACGTCCCTGCACTGTAGCACCTCCCCCTGCACATCACCACACCACGTCCCTGCACTGTAGCACCTCCCCCTGCACATCACCACACCACATCCCTGCTCTGGAGCACCTCCCCCTGCACATCACCACACCACGTCCCTGCACTGTAGCACCTCCCCCTGCACATCACCACACCACGTCCCTGCACTGTAGCACCTCCCCCTGCACATCACCACACCACGTCCCTGCACTGGAGCGCCTGCCCTGCTTCAGCACGTCAGCCTGTGCCGGTACTGTTGGACAGTGTTTTATTTATTTTTACTCTTTGGTTTTGGGACTGCAATTCCCACTTAACCAAAACAATTGTTGGTAGCGGGGATCACCTTTTGCTTTTGTAAGTAGAAAATAAACGGGACATTCCCATTGTAAATAGCCCTCTGTTTGGACAGTACATAATTCCTGCACCACTCACATTCTGACAGTTCACCTGAACTTAAATCTAGTTGCCAAGTGAACAAGGCACGGTGCTTTCCGACAGAAATCTAGAGGGAATGCTGCACACTCGACTGCTTCATGGTGCTGCACCAGCGCAGGGCTGAACCATGATGTCCTTTTAATTCACCTCCAGACTGTCTAGAAAGAGAGAGAGAGAGGATACTAACTAGGTCAATGAAATTCCTTCATCAAGCTCTGCTGAGCCAACAGGGACAGAGGGACTTAGTGAGAGAGTTCAATGCCGCTTTCTATTCTCCCTGATTTGTGAATCTGAAAACGATTAGGCTCTAGAGATAAATAAAATCTTTTTTTTCCTCCCCAAGTGCCCACACAGATAAAACTTTATCTGAGTTCTGCTGACTGCAGCAAAACATGCTGAGCTGAGCTGAGTACGTCACACAGTGGTGGGAGGCCACCATCCTTGTATACTAAAGTTTTCCAAAGGAGAAAAGAGAATGACCTAAGTCTTCCAATTATTATTCTGAGCTACCGTCTGGTTCTGATTGTTTAGAACAGGGTGATGAGTTTCCAACACTTAATTTTTCAACAAATCTGTTGCTTGGTGCCAATATATCCATGGTTTTATGCTCTCATTGGAAAGTATATTAGATTTACTGCATCAGTTGCCAAATGAAGCAAGACTGAAAGATGTATTAAGACAGCCTAATTCATGATGCCAAAAACAGTATACCAGCCAGATACTGTAGGAACCACTGGCGTGTAAATAATGGCTTTACGTGTAGCTAGAATTATTAGGAAATAAAAAAGGGATTTTACTTGAAATAGAATCTCAATTCCATTGCCCACAAAAATGAAACTATCACTTTCTCACTCTGAAAACACTATTATTGTGATAGATTGAAAATTCTAAAGCTGAATTACTGAATGATTGTACTTACATTTGATGAGAGTAAATTGTCAAATATTCTGCACTGTCAGCAGGTAGCAGACTTTGTACCGTAATGTGATGCAAAAAATCTGAAGATTATAAAAAAATAAGCCAGTCTTCTTCCTGTCTATAACAGAACATCAATAGTGCCAAGGCAGGAACAGCAGGGAAATGCTATTATCGTCTGAATTATATTTCATAAGTTTGTCGGTCTCAGACAGCAGTATTCTACACAGCTTTAGTATTTAAAATAAATATTATTATGTAGTATTTGTCTTTTATTTCAGTTACTGTGGAGCACTATGGAGTAAGCCTGCCAGAAAAAAGCCTCTTTGCCGCAGATGTCAATAATCCATGTACAGCTACTCAACACGCTAGCTGAGCTTAAGTGTTTTATCCCCATTAAAATATTCGGGAGAAACCATTCAGTAAAAACGGTTTACAATTTAAGTCATTAATGTTTCATACAGCAATGTAGTGTATATTTTCACACCATTTTGCAAGCTGGGTCTCAGTAGAACATAATCCAATTTAATCCTGAGGCCTAATTTGGATGCCTATCCAGGGAGTACATTTGAATTCCTGGTTGGTTAAAAAAATAAATCAGCATGGATGCCTGGTGAGAGAAGTTTCCATTTCCCTTCTGGTCCCGGCTGGGCACAGCAGCTGTCTTGTTTACAGGGATGGGTCCTGCAGTCGCAGATATATTCTAAAGGAGAACCCATTTACAGAAATGCTGATGGGAGTTTGTTAAATCAACTGAACAAATGAACTACCCTATTTCATGCTAGGATGTGAGGCTCACCTCGCAGCTCATTTTATTTACCTAATTTTTTAAAGGTGTAAAATCGAAATTCTTTGAAAAAGGAAATTTGATTTACATAACAGAAATTTTCCTTCCACAGTATAGTAAGTTACTGTGTTAATGTAGGAGCGCTCATGAGCCTTACACTCATTGGATCTGAGTCTAAATGAAATTAAAGACTGGGAAACAAAAAGCTCAACAGAAAACCAGTAAGAGACCAGTAGAAATGAGAGTTAAAATATGGATACCATACTTATTTGAAAATAGGTCATCCCTGAATCCAAGTCCCACTCATAATTTAAAAATAGAAAAAGAAAAAAGATCCTGAATGCAAGTTTCATTCAACTCTTAATAAAAACACTAGTATTACATTCGTTTCAAGGGGGCTGCGTGAAATACTATATGATATTAAAATCACTAGAGGTTTTAGCAAAAGCATCAGCATAGTAATTAATAACAAAAAACAGGTCAGTACTGCTATTTACTAGAGTAGCAGTCTTTGTAGTTTAGCTTCCAAACTGGAAAAGGTGAACTCAAGTTCTTATTATTAGGGATGGGACGGCAGTTGTTGGTTTTCTATACAACTCCATGAATCAAAGTTATGACTTTTAAAAAAACCCAATACACCTGCTCCAGGCCTTCTGCAGATGATTATACCATCTCTGTGGTGGTGGCTGACAAAGTGTGAGAACGGCACAACCACGGAAGAAACAACACATACAAAATGTAAATAAAACCCTGAATCAAACTCTCCCTCAAATTCAAGTCGCTCCTCCTATATTGATACTTTCATTGATGTCGAAAAAGTGCAACCTGGATTAAAAAAAACACTATGTTATATATAAATAAACAAATAAATACATAAATGAATGCTGATTGAGGTTAGAATTCAGTGTTGGGAAAATATAAGACTAACTGGATTAACTACCAGTTTATTCAAATTCCCAATGGATTTCCATGAACACTATCAGCCTGTTCACTAGTGTAATTAAAAAAGATCGATTAATAGGCATACAAAAGCAGCATGGAATAAAAAAGCAGCTGCCCATACCTAATGCCTTTCCATAGCATTAATAAAAGTATCAGCTGTTCTGATATGGCTGTCCATCAGAAAATAAATCCCATTTTTTTCTTCCTCCTATCAGGACTGCCAAGTTGTTTCATAAAAACTCTTGTGGGAAAACTCCCAGCAGCTGCTGTCTAGTCCCTTAATCCTCATATTGCTTTACGCTATTCCCCCAGGCACAGCATTTTCCTGGGGACTCCAGTCCTTTCTGACACTCTAGAGATCCTATCTGGCCTCTATTCTTTGACTCAGGCACTGGGCTCATTCAATAACCTGAGAAATTATTCACAAGCACACACATATACCAACTGGCAGCTGTGGGAAGCAGCAGACCCTTTTTAAACACTTTACAAAGGTTCCTGCTACCCTTGTATTGCAAATTGGATAGTCTGGGAAGCGAATTAGAGATATATAGATTCAATCAAATAATACTGCACTGTTTTATGTCCCGTGTCTTTATTCTGATTTAAATGTGCTTTTGAACCACCTTCTAGTGGACACTATAGACTCGGGGCCTAAGAAAAGTTTGATTGAAAATGTATCATTTTTCCCACAACTTACTTTTAAAAGTCTTTGCCTGTAAGCAAAACTGACAGAAACCAATAGAGCCTGTGCAATAAATTGAGCTGGCGTTGTACACACTTTAACAGGCCACTGATATAACAGGGTTTTCATTTTTGTTTATTTATACAAGATGGATGCAAGCAAAGCTGATTTTAGTAACAAAGCCATATAGAGCCTACTCTAGTATAGGTAATAGCCTAATCAGCAATCTTATATACAGAATGGTGGAAGAGAGCATGCCCAAGGTTATCCACCCCTGGATTATTGTAAATCTTTATTACTGAATCACTCAGTGTTTCTTTTTTTTAATACAACCCCTTTCCCGACTGGATTTAAGACAGGTCAATGACAGCCCTGTGCTTCGTCCAAGTAACATTGTAACTTCGTTGACTGAGATCACTCTCCTATAGTGCATCCCCTGTCTTTGTTAATAAACTTGAAGCTTGAGTCCCACATTGCAGTCATGTAGTCTGTCAAATCTCCCTCTGGGATCTCTCTCTCTCACCCAGCAGGGATGTGGTCACAGACTGTCTAGTCTAGTTCATGGAAGCTCTTATGACATACTGACATAATCCAGTCAAACTGAAACAGAAGGAAAGCGGAGCATCAACAATGTAAAGAAATCTGTAAATTAGAGATTTAAAAATGTTCAAAATGACAATAAAAAGGCCTTGTTTAATGGTTTCTAACTGCAATAAAACCTTCCTGCCGTGGTCATCTATCAGACATGATGGTTCGAGTGCTTAATTATCTTTTGACCAAGAAGGATTTAAAAGCTTCTTCAGAAGGAATTACAGTGTTGGCTTACATTCCTGTCTTTGTACCCCCTTAGCTTGACCTGACCTGAATAAGCAAGCATTGCTGATATTTATATTGTTAAGATCAAGGCATTACCAGCAGTACGTTAACAGGACAGGTGCACAACAGAGTGAATAGTAAAACTAATTTGAACTTGAACCCGACTCAACACTTACATCTGCCCTAAATGTAAGCCCATGTGCTCCAGTGTGCAAACAAGTGGAAAGACATTACTGGGAACTTTCACTCTGCAATGAAATATCACTCAGATTGTACACTTTAAATTACAGTATGTGTAGCTAGTTTTCTGTTTAGGCCGCCAACAATAAAACATCCTTAATACATTTGAACTACAATATACACTGAATTCACCTTACAGAATACAAAAGTCATAAAATTCAGTGAAATCCAGCCTACCGTCTTTCCACATTGCCACTAAGGAGATATGAGAATGATATACTGCTGTATGCTCAAAGGGATGCTTATCTTCTATATATTCAAAGTATTTAATTTGGTACCTTCTTTATATACTAGTATGTGTGTCCACTAACATTATATATTGCTGTTTCTGCCTAGAACATTATTTATCTTGAAATTTAGTTTTTTGGGTTGTTTTTTTTAAATGACCACTGAGGACTTAACTAATTTCTGTCCCCACTGAAACTATAGTTATGTATAGAGACTCTCTATTTACTAGCTCATGTTGCAGAGTGGGCAGTAATTATAGTTGCACAGCCCTAGTGGGCATATATAAAACCACTTCACTTTAGAAATTCAGCTTTTAGAAGTCATTGCAAAGGGGCGTGTTGTGCTGGTATAGTTAGTAAACATGAGAAATAATGCTGGAAGCTGAAACAATAATAGAGAAGTATAGAGAACAAACGCTCTAGGATATTAAGCATTTAACACAGTTGTAGCCAACTAAATGTTCCGCCATGCACTATTAATTTTATAGGTCTCAAATGTGCAGTTTTGTAAGAAACACATTATAGCAAACATGTTTTTCATTACAAAACTTGGTAATTGGTCCTACACTAGGTTAAAGAAAACTCTGTTCACAAGCCATTCTATTAAACTGTCTTGCACCTCCTGGGTCATTTCACCTGGACAGTGAAATTGTCCTCACCCCTTCACTGGCTTTTTTTCCTGTCAATGATATACTTTCAGACAGTCACATGCTTTGACCCAGAAGACACTGATGATGTAAAATGACCCTGAGACCTATGTAGCATCATGGCTAAGATTTATGGAATTATTTTGATACAATTGCTTTAAGAAATGCCAGCACTGTCTCGCTGTTAAAACAAATACTGACCATTTCCAACCCGCTGAAAGTGTACAGTATCTCCACAATGATGGCCCCTATCTGGGCTTCACAAGTCAAGAAAACCAATGCATCCAGTAGAAGGATTTCTGAAAACCCCCTTACCTCTTTCACCCTGTCCAGCTCGTTGTGCAGGGCCTGCTTGGAAATCTCCACCTCAATGATCTTCTGTCGGAGGAGCTCATTTTCATCCTCCGCTTTGGTTCGCTTCTCCTCCACACTCTCCAGCTCATGGTGCAACCTGACAGAGACGTCTTTGGCTACCTGATCACAGAAACACAAATGTATCGTTAGGAAATATCCCATTTTGTTTCGGCCATGTCCGTGTTTTGGCCCTGCCCTCTAAGTTCATCCCAGTTGCTGTTCCACATGACTCCCAGCTAAGGTTCCCGTTGATGCTTTTAGTGCATCATCACCTTCCCCAGGATTGGAAGGAAAATATTCTTCCAAAAATGAACAATTACTCACCAACCATGATTAAAGAACTCTATATTCGTTTATCCAAAATATGTTTGTACTTCTTACAATGCTTGATGAGATCAATAAAATGCCAAATAAAAAATAACTATTAAGAAAAAACTGTAATAAAAGGTAAAAATATAAGCCGCTTTAGATTAGCCAAACACAGATATAGTACGTAAGAAAAAATCCACACTGATGAGAAACAATTCCAGTGTTTCTGGTAAAACCTGGACACCACAAATTACCTTCAAGTCCTGCTCCAAACTCCTGACAAGCTCCCCATCCACTAGGCCGGTCTGTGCCACTTTCAAGCTCTTTTGCTCAGCTTTCCTGAGGCGGTACTGCAGGATCCGGCAGTTCTTGTTGGCACGGTCCAGCTCCCGTCGGAGTTCCTGCAACTGGTAAACATCCTCCTCCAGGTAGCTGTCCCGCATCTCCTCCATCTCGGCTCGCAGCTCGTCCACTTCATCCTGAACAACACAATTTATTCACTCATTGACACCACTCTTCCAACGAGCACCAACTAAACTGAAAAAGGGCCTTTTGCACGTATTGACAGCACAAGTGTTAGAACAACAGTGGTGTACTGCAGATACTTCAGCAATAATTCATGTGCTGTATGTAACACAGTTTTATTTCACACCTTTGAGATTGTCACAGTTACTGACTGTAATTGTGATTGCTTTTGTAATTTACGTAAAGGAAAAAACAATGTAGCTGTAACAGGGACAACAGAACATTAGTGGCTTCTCGGGCACATGCTTGCACCTGCAGGAAAGCCAGACACTGCCAGCTGTATTTTGTTGACAGGGAATGACAGCTGGGGATTGGCCAGCTGTGGATATCTGAGTGGCAGGTGGGAGTGTCCCCGGGGAGAAACTCCCTATAAAAGGGAACCAGTAACACCCCCCCGGATGATGAGCCAGAGGATGATGGTTCTTATGGTGAAACCAGCATTGGGTTTTGAATACAAACAGTGAGTACTAAGTGTGTGTAAACTGGGGGCTTTTAGTTAGGGGATTTTAAATCTGGCAAACGTATACAGAGGGTGTGGCAGCATAGGTTGCTGCACAGGGACCTCCTGTTTTAGTGGGAGCAGTGCTGGGATGTTTATACTGTAGTTCTAGGCAACATTTGGTTAACTGTTTTTCCCCACAGTGTTTTATTTTGCATTTTTGTCTCTTTGTTTACAATCCAGGTAGTGCGCTCGCACCCGCGCGCTGTACCATTGCTGGTACAGTCATGCGATTTTGTTCTGCCTTACCCCGCACTAGGTGTTACCATTGCTGGTAGTTTCTAGTGGCGCTACCTGTATCTAATATTACAAATCTGTATATATTGTAAATAAATCTTGGGCACTTGTATGGCGTTGCAAAGTCAATTCTTGCGTCTCTCCTGTCACTGAATGCCCACAACCCTCTTTCACAGTAGCACACAGGTTTCCAAGAAAGACAAGACGCTTTCCACTACCTATTGTGACAACACTGTGCTCAGGTAAACAATTCCATTTTGTGTCTGGTCTGGAGAGTTTTTCCTCAAATAAAATTCATCCATTCTCAACAAGATCTACTGTAAAGTGTGTTCTACAGCCAATACACCATTGTACAGCAGCACAATTATTTTTGCCAACAAACCCAATTACTTGTAAACACCCTGCTTTTCTGTACATATGGTGTTTATCATATAACAGCTTGCTCCTGAACAGTTTGCTGCCTCTTTGTGAACTTCAACATATGTGTCCTTTAACAAAAGCTGACAAAAAACAAAAATGACTGAAAAAAAACTAGGAAAGCCAATTGTCTTGTTTTTGGTTTTTGTATAGCAACCCTGTTTTATTAAAGCAACTTTAATCTTCCTTGGGTATTTTATGCTTAAGGCTGTTTATAAATAATACATGCTATAAAAGCCTTTCTACCAGTGTTAACATCAATGTCTCCAGCAGCATGAGTATGAAAGGAACACTGGCTATCAAGCCCAGCAGTAATCCCAGAGCCCTGTGAATTAAAGCAAACTGTATGTTGTCTCCAAAAACATAATAGCTTTGAAAAAACATCAAACACACTGAGGCGTGAACTCAGAGGAGATACAGAACGTCCTGTACTTTCCCATTTGACAGCCAGCACTGATGGGCTGCCGTGTGTTATTATCATTTTAGCTTTTGTCCTAATGTTGATATATCATTTCTTAAGATTATTTGAAAATAGTGAGTGTGGTTTGACCCTTACCGGTATATGTTTTTTTGGGTTTTTTTTACATAAGTGCTTTATTTATTGATGTTACAGTTTAATAAATTGCCCATATCCAATTTTACAATAAATATTAATTTATCAAAATCAGCAGAAGTGGAAAAACGATGATGAACTGTATCATCACAATCCGTCACAGTTTTGCCTGAATTGTCCTGTTAGTTCTTTGTTATCTTCATTCACACAGACTGTTTGATTAGCTTCAGGCAGGAAAAAGAAGTGCTTGAAATGAGAAAACAAATGCTTGAATCCTTGTATTATAGTAGTGAAGCTGACATGGAATAGATTTACACGACTTGTCATTCTTATGCTAGACTGGCATTAATCCTTACTGCAAACTATTTGTGTTATATCTAAACCAATTAATAAACTTATAAATATAAATAACATAAATGCAGGACTTTCACCCTAACTCAAGATAGTTCAGTGTATTGTGCCTGGTTGCACCAGCTTTACAACATGATGCAAAATGAAAGAGATAATACTCACTAGGACAGGTAAGATGGACATATTATTGCTGGTCAACTTATTTCCAAACGCTTTACAACTAAATTACCAGTTTATTTTACACCAGCTATTAGGACAACAGCAGCTTAACAATCAGAAATAATTAACACAGCTTCTGAGTTATTTTTTTTGAATATCAATACATGTGTAGCTCTGGGCATACACTGAAGTAAATGTCTTCCACATTCAGTCAATAAAACCCATCAGTAAATAAAACTGTACGTTTTCCAATTATGGTTCAGATGCTTTGTAATGGAAGTCGTTTGTAAGCCATTTCACTGCACCATTGGTTTTATTTAAGAATGTGTTTGTTTGTTTGTTTTGTAACCTCTTTTGATAAAGTATTGCATAGCTACTCAGGATTGCACCGAATACACAATGTGAAAATATAAGAGTTTTTGTCATTCTTTACTGGATTATGGAAGTTCATTCCAAATGAAAAGGTGTCTGCCATCCTGTTTTGCCTGCTGTTGTTATTAAAGGTATCTCCATAATATCCCTTTTTCACTACTCACGACAAGTATTGATTGGGACGGAACGGATTTGTAATGCTTTGAGGGTAGTATACGTCAGGGACCCCAAACTTGAAATCTGCCTCCTAAGCAGCCATAATATCTTCATTTAGGCACATCATTCAATGAATGAATGCAAGATTACACTAATCCGTATTCCATGTCTTCAATGACATTTGGAAACTTACATTAGGAATTACAGGGATTCATTTGAATTATCATACTATTTGGTAATTCCTTCTGTGGAAGGTCTTATTGATTAATTACAAACTTGGAAATAAATGTTAGTAACATAGCTGTCGGTAACAGTATGGGATTTTAAATGCCAATTGAAATTCCAAGTTTAGTTACCCTATCAATGGTCTACTTTATACTATAGACTTGCACTGCCTTGGTTTCACATTTTCGTGTCGTAATTCAACTCTCATAAAAGGCTGTAATATTTATTTAATTTAATGACATATGGGGTGTGATATTACCAGACTCACAGTTTATGGTCACAGCTAGCCAATAATTCATGTTAATTTGCTGATCCTACTGACCCTCTCTGCTGTTCTAGAAAAAAAAAAATCTCATAAAAACAGCAGGAGCCATTTTCCGTAAATGTAATTAGACATCAACAACATAAACCTTATTACAGTCTTAAGTTTGAAACAGATGCAATATGTATATTTTTGTTGTGAAGAAAACACACTCTTCTAGTAAGAATCAACTAAACTGAAAAGGGTATTTTGCTGACTGCATTGTGTTGCTGTTTGTCTTCTATAAACTCCCCTGGGTTTCAAACGTACATGCTTTGTACTTCAGTGTTTTTATATCCTGAACTAAATTACTGTAGTTTCCTACTGATCCATAGAAAGGTTTGCCACAGTAAATGTGCACTATAATTTTGCAGTTTTCCCTATGATTATACGATGCATTTACAATAGTTTCTCATGGTTTCCCATTTGTTTAATATAGTTTGCAATACCTTGCTTGTGTTTTACAATGCTTAGGCATTTACCAGGGTTTACCATGTTTTTTTAATTATTACTATTACTATTATTATTATTATTATTATTATTATTATTATTATTATTATTATTATTATTATTATTATTATTATTACCATGTTTTCACTAGGCTTTATTAGACCGGGGCCTGTCTGTTTTTGTACTTTCATTTAAAAAGGTCCAGTTTGGGGTATGTTTATATTATGGTGATTTTTTTTCCCCCCCATAGCGACATGTAGAACTTTTTACATGAACTCAGGATATGAAAACATTCTAAATGCAACCCATAGATACACTAATGCATCCTGGGACCTGTGACGTTATTAGGTACTAGGAAGCAGCAAAAAAACAAAACAAAACAAAAACAAAGATAACCAAACGAAATTCAACACAAAAATGGGGGGCAGTGATCTTTGCTGGTGCTAATGAGGTCATTACAACTTTGTCACTTCTTTAAAGATTCCATGTGAAGTCAAATGTTTAAAGTAAAATGACTCTGTGGTAAATACTTGAACAAATGTTAAAATTAAACTTGAGTTAGTTTCAAAAATGAGAATGTTGACAATGTTAGCCTAGTCCAACAGGAAGCAGTGCTCTTTTCTGCTGCAAGCCCTGCAGGTTAAGACAAGTCTATGGAAGAATAATGAAGCTGAAATGCAGTCAGAAATGTAAACAGCTTGACAGTCAGCTGCTCACAGTTCCATTTACAGAATCTATAGAAAACAGTAGCAGTGCGCTATTGTGTGTCACATTATACAAATAATCAAGATCACTTGCCTTTCAGGCAATGTAAATAGCTGAGACACAGCTGGCGAGCAGGATGCACAGCTATTGTATTCTTAACTATATTGGATAGCAGTGGACCGTTTTCATGTCTTCAGGGACCTGGTCATTCTAACAACTGTCACTGTGTGTAAAGATAATGTCATCCTATGAAACCACTGACACAGTGATTTTTTTTTTTTTTTTGGTTTTCAAAACTGGAAAAATAAATGCATTATTCCCAACATATTTATGTGCATTATTTTTTGTTTCTACTGTATTTATTAATACTTATATTACAAAGAAAAGCCAGCTACCAAATCTTGTAGGTGTTTCTTAGGGAAGCCTGAAGCATAACTCATTTAAAATAGGGTATTGTGCTGTGGTAGCACTGGGGGGATACTGTTAAACATCAACCAATCTGCACTATATTGCTTTTTTTTAAAATGCAGAATTTTAAATATTGAAATAAGTTTGAAATTCCAATTTACAATCCCAATTATTTAATTATGCAGCTATGTGTTTGCTTATCTAACATACCATCTTTTCTACCATTCACTTACAAAATATGCTATTAGACAACAATTTAGTTGCCATATGTATATATGATCAATGATAAAAAAGTGTGTACTGAAGTTTTACTTAGGGCACGTTAAGAAAGAAAGTATACCTTTGTTGAGCATTCAGATGAATGGACAACAGCCAGCACTGTCTACTACTGCCCTTGGTGTATTCAAAACATTACAGCTCTCTTCCTGTGCTACCTTCTCTAGGGAATGGCACAGTCTGGTGTGAAATGCCACCTGGAGTCTGGTTTACAGGATGTGAAATCAAATTAATGAGCATTGCATAAAAGAAACACAATTTACATTGTGCTTTAGCCACATTGTACGCGCCTATAACACACAGGAGGCAGTGTTGCAAAAAAAAAAAAGGTTAGCTCCAGACAGTAGTGAAATACTGCTGGCCCATCTTCACTGTTGTTTACTTGGGCTCGGTGTCATATTCATACATACATACCGGATCAAACGTTTTATTAAGGACAGATATTTTATATTTTCATTTAAGGTACACAAGCAAAAGAGGGGTTAAAAATATTGCAGTGTGGTATTCTATACAGCACCTGTGATACGCGTGTTGTGCAGCAAGGAGGCAGAGCACAAAACAACTGCAATCGCTGCGATGTGAAGACACAGACACACATACGTTGTACACACACATCCACTAAGCGTCCTTATCTTCATTGAAAAAATGATCCCATTGCGGAAATCTAAAGCACTCAGTAATGCTGTTACCAGCCATCACTATGAGTGGTAACAACGTAGCCTGTTGCTACGCACCCGTGGAGACGACTGGCGATTATTAAAATGAATACAATGTAATCTATCCTCACTTTAAAAATAAAACATGCGTTTTTAAAGTAAATGCAAATTGATATTTGATTCATGAAACGACCGGTCAACGGCATTATCTTGCCTGCTCGGGGGGTGCAATTGACCTTTGATAACTTAAAAGCAACAGTATTGGTCTACCTGCACGGTCTGATCAGCAATAGTTATTTTAATGGTATCTGCTTCAAAACTATACCGCCATGCACACAGACTACCACCTCATTACAGGAGCCAATAACTCATGGACGTCATTACCTTGAGATAGTCGTTTTCTGAACGAAGGTCCTCGATTTCCATTTGTAAATCTTCTATCAACTCCCTGCTTCCCCCCAACATATAGTCTGTTGGGGTATTTGGTTTGCTGACTCTCAGCTCCACTTTACTGTCACCACATTTGCCCGAAAGATGCTCTTTCTGCTCGCCGCTGCATTGTCCTTGGACTGGTACAGCCAACAATCCTATTTCTTTTACTGGGGCTAGAAACGTTAAATTCGTCGGCGTTTCAACTATACGGAGTAGATTTTGGCAGCCTCCTGGGGCTTCTGTGGTGGAATCTCCGGGAGGCTGATTCTCTCCCGCAGCTTGGTCCCGATCGCTGGAGCTGGTGCCGGACTCAGCATCACTGCTGGCCGCCTGGGCTTGCCTCTGCTCATCGGATAGGGGCTCAGAAGGACAATCGGATAAATCAGAGCTGCTATCCGTATGGCTGCTTCTTCCCAGACCGGCTCCTGGCTGGGCGCTGGCCCTGGTACACTGACCATGGGACCCTTGCGTGGACTCTACCAGAGTGCATCTTTTCCCCTTTGTCCCTTTAATACTGGGATCGCTCTGCCTAGTATTGACGACTTTATGTTCTGTCGTGCCGTGATGGGTGACCTTAGTTGCCTTTTTGGTTGCTACAGACTTTGTGGTACTTTTAACAGGTGATGGCTTCTCCTTTACACTCGGGATGCTGCGCCTGGACAGACGGCTTTGGGTGGCCAAGATCCCCGCTGACTGTTGCTGCTGTTTACTTGTAAGGTTTGGAGATTTAGGAGGAACAGGCGGGGGTTTGGCCGACGATCGGGAAAGCAAATCCTTCATAAAGGGTCTGGCAGGTGACGGTGCTCGGTTCAGTCTCTTTTTCTCAACAAGCTGGCGGTTCTGAAGCTTGATTTCGTTATTGGTTCCATTTAAAGTCTCCATCATCCAGAGACACGGGAAAGGGATGGTGATGGAAGAAATTACCAAGCCTCAGCCCACACAAATAACCCTTGCAAATCACACCGGCAACAGCATCCAGTATTTCAGTTTTCCTTTTCATCACTTCGGCTTGGTGCCCGCCATGTCTCACACTCACATCCAAGCAGTGGGCTATTTTAATAATTAGTCATATAAATCTTTTCTATTTTCCTTCGGCTTGAACCAGATAAAAATGCTGCAATAATTCTCAATCGATTTGATGCGAGTCGCACCTGCAGTTGCATATATGTGTTTTGCATAGTCAGTCTAATTAAATTGCCAGTCGGGATTCATGTTCTAATTTCCCCCCCATATCTCCAATCTTTTTCATCCTCTCTCACCCCTAGACTCAGATCCAGGCTTTCTCCCCTTCTACTTCGATCTGACATTAAAAATCTGCAAACGCTGCGGTCCCTGACTGACGCTAGTGCCGTCCCTCGTGCGCATGCGCTTCCTATCCACACACGCACACCCCTGCCCCCTTCTCCACTCTAGTCCTGTCATTTAGCAGGCTGCAAAGGAAGAGTGAGCAGGATGTGTCCTCAGATGCAGTCAGTTTGTGACAAGTGAGTGTCATAAGGTTAGGGCTGAAGTGTTCTGGTTTTATTTTTGTTCACATGACGTCACTAACTTATTTTGAGTCGATTCTTGCCTGATTAAACTCAGGAAAAGCTGTTAATTACAGAACAATGTCACTTGTGTTTACCTTCATATATTGACTGAGCCTAATTCTAATTTGCTTATTTTTTTATTTCAAACAGACGCGACAAATTACGTTAATTGCTCGTCGTTGATCCTAATTGCATTTCATTCTTGCAGTCGCCTAGTTTATCGTTGTGCCTATGTTATTTTCACTCGTTTAACAGAGTTGTCCCGACATATTTTCTTTTTTTTTTAGCATAAATACCCATTACCGCAAGTCCATCATTTAAAATCCCCTTGATTTGTAGCAAAGAAAAACATAATCTTAAACCCAGTCTTTGATTAGTTGTCTTCGCTTTATTAGGATGCAGACATCTTAACAACTACCAATTAACATTTAAAGGGAGGTAGAGATTTGGAAAATAAAAACCGAAAAGTTCAAACCCTAGGCTACATAATATGCACTCCAAAACCAAAATGCAACTCGAGTTTTTTTCTGTCTTGCTCCACATGTGTTAATTGAAACGTTAAATAATAAACTGAAGCTGTTTAATTGTTTCAATGTAAAAAATGACAATGGGACAGCATCTAACCTGCCATTTTCAAGAGCTCGAGTAGATTACCAGGGTTATAATTATAGCTGTTTTTCAAATGACCTTGATGTTAAACTGAATATGCAAACGTGTAGCCTACTACATGGGAAGACAGTAAACAAAAGAACACTACTACTCTATTATCAAACTTACAGTAAACGAATCACCGCCACGAAATACTTTCACTTTGTACTTTCTCATTATTGGAAAACCCACACAGAATGAAAGGATGAAAAAATTAATGAATGGTATTCTCATGTATTACCTGTCCCCATGCACGCCCTGCCTACAACAGAGAGACGGAGTCTAGATTTCTATCGACTGTCTCTCATGATATGTCGAAATCCCTTCATTTGTAATCGTTCAAAATGGTACATAACACATTTCCAACCCTTGAGATAAAATGAAATATATACAATACATTAACATTGGTGAAGCCATTAATTTCACATGTTTTTAACAACCATTAACAAAATATCATTATTAGGTAATTATTAAAGAAGACAAACTTTTGATGGACCGTAGCTAATCAGTAGATATTGTAATTGTGTGATTATTAGCTACAACGTTTTCTTACTTGGCTTTTCACCTCAATCAGTGTTGAAAGTAATGGAAGAAAATCCTTCAAAAAATAACAACAATAACAATGAGAATAACAACCACATAGCCTATTAACGTCTCCATTAGTGGGCATTTCAATAACATCCTTAATATGGTTTAACGGGTCCTCTATAGAGGGGATTGCCTGTAAATTATGCAACTGTTACAAACATGTTTAATATACTTTAACCCATATAGACGCACTTAAAGCTGCAGTTTCAACATTTTTCAATATCAATGATTAAATATGATTTCTAGTTAACTTACGATTTTTACCCTTTCATACTTTTCCCTTTTATACACTCAAAAGTTACATCTAAAAAAAGGTCTATTTTAATGAATGATGAAATATTACCTATCTGTTGGTATCTGACTCAGCTCAGACAGTAATGCTGTTGTCCCACAATATGGAAAAATGAATCCCTTCACCTCACGCATGGTAAAAGGATTACACTAAATAATAAATAGAAACGGGTTTAGAATATTTCAAATGGGTGGGCTCCCGAGTGGCGCATCCAGTAAAGGCGCTATCACGTGGAGTGCAGGATGCGCTCTATAGTCTGGACGTCGCAAGTTCGAGTCCAGGCTGTTCCTATACCGACCGAGGACGGGAGCTCAAGTGGCCAAACGGGTTAGGTCGGCCAAGGTGTCCTCGGCTCACCGCGCACCAGCGACCCCTGTAGTCTGGCCGGGCGCCTGCGGGGTTGCCTGTAAGCTGCCCGAGAGCTGCGTTGTCCTCCGAAGCTGTAGCTCTTGGCTGCATGGTGAATCCGCAGTGTGAAAAAAAAAAAAGGTCGGCTGACGGCACACGCTTCGGAGGACAGCGTGTGTTCCTCTTCTCTCTCCCGAGTCAGTGCAGGGGGTGGTAGCGGTGAGCTGCGCCTAAAAATAATTGGCCATTTCCAAATTGGGGAGAAAATAATAAAAATAATTGGCAACGACTAAATTAAAAAAACAAACAAACAATATTTCAAATGGAAAAGTCCAATTCACTCTTCTTATTCCCTGCAGGGGACATTGGAGGTATGTCACACCAGGGGCGGCGCCACGCTTGGGCCTGAGACCATTTTGCTCATGGGCCCACCCAGTTATGGAGCGATTGACAATTAAAAACATTTCATGCCAAACCGTATCAGACTGTAATCTGCTGCGGCGAGTCTAGCTCATCCTTGTGGTTCAAAAAATATATCCGTCCCACCCACCTCAGCACCGTTGTCATGGTTATGAAAAGACAGAATTGGTGATTGGATGGCTGAGATACGAGATTTTACGTCTTCGAAACTATAGTATCGAAATTACAGCGGGTCGGCAGCATACATACAGGAACTTTTCTTTCATTGCAAGGCATGCAAGCAACCAGCTTGTGCAGCTGCGGTTTAGTTATTTTTTACATTTGCAATTAGCTATCTAAGTACCTACACAGGGCAACAGTGTGGAGTAGTGGTTAGGGCTCTGGACTGGAAGGTTGTGGGTTCAATCCCAGGTGGGGGGCACTGCTGTTGTACACTCGAGCAAGTAAAAACCAACTGTATAAATCGGTAATTGTATGTAAAAAAATGTGATGTCTTGTAAGTCGCCCTGGATAAGGTCGTATGCTAAGAAATATAATACAGAATGTTTAGCCAACTTTGCAGTAAACCATAGCTATATTTGTGTCTTACGCATTAGCAATGTCCTGACAAATTTTGTAAAAAGAAAACGAACCAACGAATCAACAAATGCGCCAGTAATGCAAGAACCTTCATTTCATTTTATTTCGATTTTACAATTGTGTATGTAGGCCTACTTATAACCAGTTCACAGCTGGTTACACAATATTTTGTTTTGAAGTGTTTATTTTATTATAGTTTTTCATTTTTTAAGTCGTGCTATGCAGTAGGGTAAATAATGACTTCGTTTTCACAATTTTGTTAGTTTCTGTTTGCACTTTGTCAAATGAAACGGTTTTTGCAGTTATTGTGCACAGTGTGTTTGTTTTTGTAGGTTGTATGCATATGTGTTTTGTATTTGTAGTGTTTTCGTGCAACTACTGTTATAAACTGCAAAACATGTTCGCCTTGCTTCACTCGGCACCATACATTTTCAGTCTTGGCTACGTTGCGCTGCTCAAACCTGAGGGAGATATTTGATGTATTCAGAGTTTTAATTGATTTAAATCATGTTTGTAACGTAAACACTTTCCTGTGACGTCAGACCTTTGGTACTTGCCCGTCCACCCCAAGTTAGGACCCACCTAAATTTCCATTCCTAGCTATGCCCCTGTGTCACACTTTAAATTTTTCCATAAGTCTGGAAAACCAGTTATCCTATTGTGTTGAAACTTGGCATGATTATTACTTAAAATAAGTTACTGAGTGCATTAGATAGTGGGAATATACAGTATAGGGATGTCTGTCTTCTTTACATTTGTCTATTTAGTGTATGTCACACTTACATTTTTATTTTTCGGTGTGCATTTTTAGCTATTTTCGAGTTTTATGTAAATCGCTTTTTTCCGGGGCTTTCGTTTTTGATATACTGTATGAAATTAGTGTTTTTGGTTACTTTCCAAAATGCTTTTTTTTTTTTTTTTTTTGGTCAAAATATGTATAGTAGTAACTTGACAGTACTTGTACACTTAAATTGTACCTTCTTTCCTTTGCTGTCTTCCACAACAAAACCCTTATGGTCACAAGCACATTCTTCTGGGGTTTTTGTGTGTTTGCATTTTTTTACATTTTGCCACAATTTGCAATTCTGTTTTAAATCTTCCGTAACTGTAATACGGATTTAAATCCTGCTAACAACCCTCCATTCCTAATGTAATCTTGTTTTAAATCTAGCAAGCGGAGTCTCCAGTAGAAATGTAGGAATGTGCTGTCACTCAGTAGTTGGGGCGGGTTTAAAGTATTCAGAACGAATCAATGATAGATACAAGTCAGGAAGGCGGGACATTGCCAGCTGGGAAATGTATTTTTTGATTTGTAGTAGTTTTTTTTTTTAATGGGAAAGGGGTGAAGTCAAACCATTTCCACTGTTTTTCCAATGTTTTCCAGTGTTTATTGGCTATCCACCGATTACATTTTTTTTTTGTATCAGGGGTGTTTTATTGGTTTTTATCAGTTAAAACCGAAAATCTGAAGGCCTTTCTACGAGTTTAGAGGATCTATCCAAGTACCTCTTTTATGAGCAAGTATATCAGAAACATACATTCCCCAAACTCGGCTGTACATTTTAAAATGAGAGATGTTGAAAGAGTATGATGAAAAAGTTGATGACCATGACAAGTATCAATAATATGTACAGTACGGAATAGTACGGAATAAGAAATAGCAATGAAAAGTTTAATGAAAATTGGATAAGTGGTATTTTAGACCTAGATGTCATTAGGTAAATGGGTGTTATCACAGTAAAGTGTATGAAAATAAACAAGACAGTAAATTGAATACGTTATTGTGTTCTTAAGATACATGTAAAAATATGCATGTGACAAACAGTGTACTGACAGAGACATCGCCATATGTTCCTACAATCTGATAACTTTCCATATATATGCAACAATGAATAAACACCGAAAAACAGAAGCCCTACTCTTACAGTAGTTTTATACCACGCACAAGACTGTAGCACCATCTAGTGCCATCTTACTTACAAATGACAGGATTTAAAAATTTAGTAGCACTTCTCACACAAAAAAATGTACATCTCAAGTATAACAATACAAACAGAACCTTCCAATCTTCTTTAAGCCTATTGTAATTATATATTGTTATATATATATATATATATATATATATATATATATATATATATATATATACAGTACTGTGCAAAAGTTTTAGGTAGGTGTGAAAAATGCTGTAAAGTAAGAATGCTTTCAAAAATAGACATGTTAATAGATTATATTTATCAATTAACTAAATGCAAAGTGAGTGAACAGAAGAAAAATCTAAATCAAATCCATATTTGATGTGACCACCCTTTGTCTTCAAAACAGCATCAAGCATCAATTCTTCTAGGTACACTTGCACACAGTTTTTGAAGGAACTCGGCAGGTAGGTTGGCCCAAACATCTTGGAGAACTAACCACAGTTTTTCTGTGGATTTAGGCAGCCTCAGTTGCTTCTCTCTCTTCATGTAATCCCAGACAGACTTCGATGATGTTGAGATCAGGGCTCTGTGGGGCCATACCATCACTTCCAGGACTCCTTGTTCTTCTTTACGCTGAAGATAGTTCTTAATGACTTTCGCTGTATGTTTGGGGTCGTTGTCATGCTGCAGAATAAATTTGGGGCCAATCAGATGCCTCCCTGATGGTATTGCATGATGGATAAGTATCTGCCTGTACTTCTCAGCATTGAGGAGACCATTAATTCTGACCAAATCCCCAACTCCATTTGCAGAAATGCAGCCCCAAACTTGCAAGGAACCTCCACCATGCTTCACTGTTGCCTGCAGACACTCATTCGTGTATGCTCTCCAGCCCTTCGGCGAACAAACTGCCTTCTGCTACAGCCAAATATTTCAAATTTTGACTCATCAGTCTAGAGCACCTGCTGCCATTTTTCTGCACCTCAGTTCCTGTGTTTTCGTGCATAGTTGAGTCGCTTGGCCTTGTTTCCACGTCGGAGGTATAGCTTTTTGGCCGCAAGTCTTGAAGTCTGACCAGACTTCTCCGGACAGTAGATGGGTGTACCAGGGTCCCACTGTTTTCTGCCAGTTCTGAGCTGATGGCACTGCTGGACATCTTCCGATTGCGAAGGGAAGTAAGCATGATGTGTCTTTCATCTGCTGCAGTAAGTTTCCTTGGCCGACCACTGCGTCTACGGTCCTCAACGTTGCCCGTTTCTTTGTGCTTCTTCAAAAGAGCTTGGACAGCACATCTGGAAACCCCTGTCTGCCTTGAAATTTCTGCCTGGGAGAGACCTTGCTGATGCAGTATAACTACCTTGTGTCTTGTTGCTGTGCTCAGTCTTGCCATGGTGTATGACTTTTGACAGTAAACTGTCTTCAGCAACCTCACCTTGTTAGCTGAGTTTGGCTGTTCCTCACTCAGTTCTATTCCTTCTACACAGCTGTTTCTGTTTCAGTTAATGATTGTGTTTCAACCTACATATTGAACTGATGATCATTAGCACCTGTTTGGTATAATTGTTTAATCATACACCTGACTATATGCCTACAAAATCCCTGACTTTGTGCAAGTGTACCTAGAAGAATTGATGCTGTTTTGAAGGCAAAGGGTTGTCACACCAAATATGGATTTGATTTAGATTTTTCTTCTGTTCACTCACTTTGCATTTAGTTAATTGATAAATATAATCTATTAACATGTCTATTTTTGAAAGCATTCTTACTTTACAGCATTTTTTCACACCTGCCTAAAACTTTTGCACAGTACTGTATATATATATATATATATATATATATATATATATATATATATATATATATATATATATATTGCTACTAACTACTTTGATTCTTCAATCTGATTTACAGAGTACAGACTTCATTTTTAAAGTAGCTTTTTAAAATAATCTTGTTTACTCAAACACCACGCTATATGATTGATGGGGTGGTTTTAAAGTATACTGAGCATCAAAAGAAACTTATCACTTATATTTGGATAAAATTCACTAGATGTGTTTAGAGCAGGTGCAATGACTTCTTATTGTGCTGATTAACAATTAACATCATGAAGATGCTGCAAAATGATCTGTCGATCTTGGACAGGTGTTGCAACTCTTGGTCACCCAGTTCATGGCCTGTCATTGACAGAGTGTGTCTGGTTATACCGTCTTGGTTTGAAATTGCTGGCTGTGAGCACCCAAGACAGCAAGCCACAGTATGCTGCCCTAGTTCAGCCTCCAACATGCCCTTTGCACGAAGGCGCTGCTCTCTTGACAGACGTGGCATATTGTTTTTTTTTCTGTGATTTTTTTTATTGCTTTTATTTAAACTTGCAATTCAACAGCTGACATCATTCTATATCCAGTGTCAATCAACTGTCTCACTAATTAGGTGATTAAGTGCATGTGCTTCAGTCATAGTCACTCAAGTGTGTCACGGGCATCAGTGTGGAGTAGTGGTTAGGGCTCTGGACTCTTTGCCGGAGGGTCATGGGTTCAGTCCCAGGTGGGAGACACTGCTGCTGTACCCTTGAGCAAGGTACTTTACCTAGATTGCTCCAGTAAAAACCCAACTGTATAAATGAGTAATTGTATGTAAAAATAATGTGATATCTTGTAACAGTTGTAAGTCGCCCTGGATAAGGGCGACT
Source organism: Acipenser oxyrinchus oxyrinchus (assembly GCA_030684275.1). Taxonomy (NCBI): domain Eukaryota; kingdom Metazoa; phylum Chordata; class Actinopteri; order Acipenseriformes; family Acipenseridae; genus Acipenser; species Acipenser oxyrinchus. Next base: position 66,892,370 of record CM060249.1, on the reverse strand, counting down.
GCTAAGAAATACAAAATAAATGGTCAAGGATGAATGATCAAGTGATTAAAAAGAAACCAAAAACATTTAGTCAATGTCCATCATTTATATACCTTATTTTTTTCAACAAAAAAAAAAGTTAATTATAAGTTAATAAGTTAATAATAATAGTGATACGTTTCTTTTGATGCTCGGTATATAAATTAGAATCCTACAGATATTAGGCCTATATGCACAATTTTGCTCATTTACATTTTTTGCATCCATTTTTTATGTGCATGCCATCAATATCATCTTGTAAATTTGTATGTCATAATGATAAACAGCATACTGAAGTTGTGTAAAGACACTTACATAAAAATGTAGGAAACATGACCTTAACATGAGCAAAACTGAACATGTGGGCCATTTAGCCCAAAAGCAAAGTCACTATGGGTTGTAATGTGTAGAGAATAAAACTTCACCTGGTGTTTTTTTTGTTTTGTTTTGTTTGTTAAATATATGTTAAAATAAGTTTTAGTAACAAACGGTACCTTCTTGAGCAGACAACATCCACTATACCAGGCAGTTTGTTAACTGCAAACCAAGAAATCCTGAAAAACCTGCTGCTGGTCGATACTGCTGTGGACTGCGCTCCACAATCATCAGAGATGTATGTGAGTTGGCAAGATATATCAATAGAATAAATAAGTAAGTTTAACCTGCCATATTGCTGTTTCAGTAAGTAATTTGAATATACATTTGTTCTCATGGTATCTGGAACCGATACCATGGCAATGATTTAGAGGTAAAGTTGAAATGTATTAGCTAGGAATGCTTTAAATTACCTGACTGTTATCCATTTCAGATACATTACTTCTGCTAGCATAAAAATACTGGAGCTATTTTACGTGTAATGTGCGCCTTAAAATACAAGTGATCTTCCACTGTAGTGTGTAAAATAAGATTTTACATACAAACATGTAGGAGTTTAAAAAAGTATAATAGTCAACCTTTACATCTGTTTTGATACCTAACCAAACATTTTAACATGACACACAAATAACCAAATAAAGTCAACTGATTTTATTTAGTTGTCACTTGATTTTACAGTGCATTCAGAATTCAAACTCTTACCAGATACTGCATAAACAATGACTGACCAAAAATTAGCGAATGACCATGGAGGTCCTACACATTGTTTGTTACAACAGGAGTTGTCTTAACTAGTGTGACCACTAGTGATTTCATGCAAGCACGTCCTTTCTAGTAACAACTGGGAGACTGTCTTGATGGGCACAAGGGTCACTGCAGACACCATACTGAGGGACTGCTTGCAGGACATTGGTTATCATGCCCCTTGTGAGGTCACTGAGAATCTTCTGCGTTTCCATGATTGTTGTGAACTGCAGATAACTAACACAGCCTAGGTCTGGTTCATAACATTAATTTACAAGTACAACATACAACAACATTTTACCAAATGTGCACTTATTAAATCAGTAACGTGAAATCAAAATGAAATATTAAACACAGTATACAGTACAAATAGGGTGAAAAAGGTAAAAACACATGTGAATGTGTCTTCTTTACATTACTATACTCCACCAGCTGTGGGCTCCGAGTGGTAATTAGACACCTCAACAAGATTCCCATCTGGGTCTCTGAAGTACACTGAAGAAATTGGGCCCACAGCACCGGTTCGGAGGACAGGCCCTTCTTCTACAGCCACGTCACAAGCCTACAGGGAATACAAATCATAACCAATATAAAGTTACAAAGAAGCTTTGTGACAATAATACATTGAATTATGGGGTATCCATGAAGTACAAAAAACTGAAGCTGGAGGTTGAATTTCAATTGCTGGGACCGCTGACCTTAAGATGCTCTATGACTTCAGCAATTGGTGTTTCTGTAACAAGACACAGGTCGATGGAGCCAGGTGTTGGAAGGAGGGCTTTTGGTTCAAACTCTTTGCCAGCCTCATGAAGATTAAACTTCTGGTTTCCAAAACTGAGTGCCTTCCGATTACCCTAGGCAAAGGTAAACAGAGCAAAATGTAGAGTAAAATTAAATGTTGTTTTGTTCTCTTCTCCTTTTCTAAATACAAGTTTATATCTAAGATGACCATCAACAAATTGCAGATTGTGCTACCTGCATCTTCATGACATGTTTCCTGAGCTGCAATAGCACAATTACTGTATCCAAGGCGGTAAGTGAAAATGTGCTGCAATCCTTGACTGGAGCAAAAGCGATGTTCCGTTCCATTTTTTTTACCACTCCTCCTCAGACGATTTACTGTACCTTGAATGTGACAACCTCCATTCCCAAGACTTTGGAGTAAAAGCCTGTTGTCTCCTCGATGCTCCTTACAGTGAGGACCAGGTGGTCAAGCCCCTTGATCCGGAGAGGGGGTCGAGCGGAGCTGTAAAACTGGAATCCAGACAGCCAGCTGCTGGTTACCGGCTGAAGGGTAATACAAAATATAAGTATTAGTGTTGGTTTTGCATTATTTATTTTCTTTAGTATTTTCTCCATCCTGGAATTGTGAGTTACTTACAGTTTTCCAGTGGAGGGGAAAATGGCATTGCACACTGCTACTGGTCATCTGAAACAATAAAACTACGATAAATAACATATCATGGGATAATAAACAGGGAAATAAATATGTTTTGCTCTTTGAATTCGCATAATAAAGCTCTTAATCTCTTCTTTGTTTGAAGTTACTTAGCATTTTAGAGGAAAAAGATAACTTTGCAGCTTCAATTTTGCGCACAGAATAACATTTTTAAAATATTTAAATCGTTTTGGACACAGTAAGTACCATAACATAAGACACAAGGTACTGTGTAGTACTTTTCTCTTTGTTTATTAAACTTTTAAAACTCCCAGCGGTGTCACAATTTTGACGTGCCATGGTCTTTACTTGGTGCAGAAAGACGGGCAAATGTAAAACTGTACTAACACCTAAACCAACATTTATTAATTTAAGATTATGGTTTGGTCTTATTTAATTCAATATTCGAATTATCTGAGCTGGTCCGACCCTGATCCGACGACCCTGGGCCGTCTTTCTCCACTGCAGCGTATTGATTTGAGTTAACTGAGTCAAGTCCAAATAGTTTTTTAATTTCAAAGAAATAAATAAATGGATAGTGGTACCTTCCCGAACACGGTCTGCCAGCGCAGTCCCGTAGAGGTCAACAGACTCCTTAGAATCATAATCCTTTGAAAGCTAAATTAGCTACAGACTAACGTTAACACTCACAATAATGTCGCTGTACCTGTCTGTCTAATATTACCTGCACTTCCTGTTGAATGAATACCGTAAATAACGAGATAGCATTACCATATTTTATTTATTATAGGCGCCACTTTTAGCGTGCACTGGAGGAAAAAAAACAAAAAACAGATGTTCATTTTCAACCTTACCCATCAGTTTGTATGAATTACAGAAGGAATGTATACTAGTATGTATGTTAAATTGAAGCATTAATAATATTTATTTTTTTAAACATAAAAATGTAGTAAAGGTAATGTTGAACGTCATGTATTTTATTTGGCAAATTAAGAAAAGCTCAATAAAAGTACACAACTCCAAAAAATTAAAGGAGCAACATTTCAAACTTGAATTTTTCCAAAACAACAATCACATTTGAGTGTTTCAAGTTTACACACTGATTCCTCACTGCCATATTGTGTATATATTGTGTTTTACCTCTCACGTTTGTCCAGGGCGTCTAGTGTACAAATCTCTGGTTTGATAACGTGTCCAAAATCTGGAAACAGAAAGAGGGACATCGAATCGTCTCTGTGTATCCCCAGATTCCAGCATTTGAACAGCTCTGCCACCACCTGCCATCATTAAAAGCCATTATTCCCAAACCAACAACGTCATTATCTGAGCAGCCACTGTCGTATAATATTGTTTTTGTGAAATGAGCAGAAAGATAGAATAAATAAATAAATAAATAAATTGCCAGTATGCATACTGCTATTTGCTACAAATGCTTAGTGAAACCTTTATCTGGTCACCAGGAAGGGGGTGAAATGTGGTGTGTGTGTGTGTGTGTGTGTGTGTGTGTGAAAAGAATAAAAGAAAGCATTCCGGAGGCGTGCAAGTGTTACGGCCTCTGGAATAGTTTGTTCATGAAGTAAAATAGATCACTTGATAGGGCAGTAGTTTAAAGAACAGTGAAACAATTCATTTTTACTGGACAACAGCGGCGATGGAACTTCACAAGAATACAAGGAATTTCCATTGTACTGAACATATGAAGTTGAAATTGGTTTATATGAGATATTAGCAGTTGTAGAATTTGGGAATTCATACAGGGTCCTCAAGGCGGTCCTAAATTATTTAAAATTAAAGTACATTCTCATTGATTTTTTTTTACAATACTAGAAAAACTGAAACAAAACATCCCCAGAAGTATAATCTAAGGTGTATTTCATATCACACCAAACAGTTCATAAACATGAAGTAATATGGAAATGTGAAAAATAACTGTGTCATTGATTTGTCCATGGCTCTGTTTGTAAAAAAAAAAAAAAATCAGGAAATTAGATTTATTCACATTTTATGAAGATTATATTTTGAAAACGGGTTTGGGATCAAAAAAGAGATCAGGCTTACTTGTACCCAAAATAGCAGGATCATTCTAATCCCACTGGGAGGGTGGATTTCACTTTCAAATTATGCTCTCTCTCTCTCTCTCTCTCTCTCTCTCTCTCTCTCTCTCTCTCTCTCTCTCTCTCTCTCTCTCTATATATATATACACTACCGGTCAAAAGTTTTAGAACACCTCCATTTTTCCAGTTTTTATTGAAATTTACGCAGTGTCTCAATGTACTCTGAAATTAAAGCATAGAACAAATAAACAATTGGAGATAAAAAAAGAAACCATGGAATCGTTTTGTTTAACAAAATTTAATCTAAATTTAAATTTTTGACTCATCAAAGTAGCCACCTTTTGCAGATATAACAGCCGAACACACTCGTGGCATTCTTTCTACAATGGAAATCAAATATTGTTCGGAAAGTTCTTCCCAACACTGTTGCAGAAGTTCCCACAAATGTGTTGCACTTGTAGGTTGCTTTGCTTTCACCCTTCTGTCCAGTTCATCCCAAACCAGCTCGATGGGGTTTAAGTCTGGAGACTGTGCTGGCCATTCCATGATTTGAAGCCTACAGTCTTGTTCTTTTCTTCTAAGGTAGTTCTGACATAGCCTGGAGGTATGTTTTGGGTCATTATCTTGCTGTAGGATGAACCCCTGACCAACTAGGCGTATACTAGTGGGTATTGCATGGCGCTGCAAAATGCTGTGGTAGCCGTTTTGGTTCAGGGTGCCACTCACTCTGTGCAAGTCGCCGACTCTGGATCCAGCAAAAGAGCCCCAGACCATCACGCTTCCTCCTCCATGTTTGACAGTTGGTGTCACACACTGAGGAACCATCCTTTCGCCTACTCGGCGGTACAAAAACCCTCGTGATGAACCGAAGATTTCAAATTTTGATTCATCGGTCCATAAGACCTTCTTCCAGTCTTCAGTAGTCCACTGGCGGTGCTTCATGGCTTTTTCTTATTTTGCCATCTTAGCAATGGCTTTCTTACTGCCACTCGACCTGTCAAACCTGCAGCTCGAACTCTTCTCTTCACAGTTGAAACTGAGACTTGCTTACTTCGACCAGTGTTAAGCTGTGCTTGAAGCTGTTGTCCTGTGAGCCGCCTATCACGCAAGCTGTTGACTCTCAGAAACTTGTCTTCTGATTCTGTTGTGGCTTTGGGTCTGCCAGACCTCTTCCTGTCAGAGTTTCCTCCAGTTTCCAAGTGCCTTTTGATGGTGTAGGAAACTGTACTCACTGACACCTTGGCTTTCTTTGCAATTTCTCTAAAGGAAAGACCTACACTTTTAAGGGTTATAATGGTCTGTCTGTCTTCCTTTGTTAATTGCCTTTTTTCGCCATTATGATAGCAATATACTACTTCCTGCAGTACAATACTGTTCAAATAATGCTTAAGAGGGTGTAGTAACACAGTCTGTTCCAACACTGCTTTTATACAGACAGAGGGTTTGTAAGTAATCAACAAAAGTTGGGACACCTGTAGGAATTGTTAGCATCAACTTTCAAAGCTTAATTTACTTCCATTGCTGCAGAACAGCTGTAAGCTGTTAACCCATTACTTGTTCCCTGAAAAAGGCCTTTTTGTATAACTCTGAAATGTACATTATTTTTCCGTTTTTGGTAACCTAAACTTTTTTTTTAACCTATATACAGTATATATATATTCTAATTGAATATTGAGGGAAAACACACACTTTATGTATAAATATTATTTTTGTACTAGTATTTTTAATATATTACTCACACTTTATTTAGAGCAGCTTTGTTTTATATTTAGAACATGCCCAAATCACTCCTCACATTGCCAGTGCTAGCGATCTTGTGCAATTATTAATGCAAGCTAGGATGTCTTATTCTTTTAATAGTTTTAGAATAAACCCAAATTGTGATGTCTATTATATTATGGGACACCCCATAGTAGCTCAACATTGTTATAAATAAAAATACAAAAAAAATATTAAGAACATCTCCTTGAAAAAACTTTTATAGATGGATAAGTATAATGTTGCAATGATATTTACTGAAGAGATACAAATGAGCCAGATAAAAAAAAAAAAACTCATTTGAATAAATATGATTACAAAAATACACATGTAATGGAACTATTGAGAGAATCATAGATTACAACTATGTACCAACTACATGTGATCTATATTAGTGGTGTGCCAGAGGTTAGAGCCATGCAGCAGAGAAAGTGTTGATTTGTATTGGACAACACTGGCAATGGAACTTAATTAAGAACATCAAAGAATGCAGCTATTTACCAAATATTAAGTCAGTAACTTAAAGTGTACTGTCTATCTCTATGTAGCGGTAGCTTCAAAGGTCACATGACCTCAATAGGCAGCCACATTAGGTTAGAGATCAATTTTATGACACACCAAGACATCAGCCCTGAATATCAAGTGTCTTCCGACAGTCTGAAACTCGCTGTTTTAACCCGACTCGTTTCCATCATAAAATGAAAAACTTTTTCTGCAGTTTTCCGACAAGTGGAATGGGTGAAATTTACATAAAAGCTGGGGGAATAACTATCCAGTATTTAAATGAAAACCTTATATGTTAATGATGCAAATTACATCATCAGTTTTTACATCATTTCAGGATTTCATTCAATATTGGGATTGAAAGGTAGGCGGAGAAAAACAAAACAAACGTGTTTTTAAACGTGTGTTTAATAGAACATAATGAAGCAAGTACATCAGGACAAAGATAAAAAAAAAAAAAAAGTGAAGAGCTCATTTTTAATGTATGTACTGTATTAAATTATGGTTTCATGTACCCGGTTATGAATACATAAATGTAGAAATAAATACATCTGTATTTCTATATTTATTAATGTATGTATTCATTTATTCATGTATTTATTTATTTTTCATTTTGGCATAAAATATCATCCATACCCGGTTGAACTTTATGAAACATAATAGCACTTCAGTATATAATAGGACATCATAAACAGCCGTGGCAAAGAATGACAAGGCTGTGCGTTACACTGGCAATGCATGACCCCCGGGTGCTTGACTCTAAATCTTTAACTTTGTCACAAATACATTATCGTAGTTTTATCATTTCGATATCTTCGTAGCACTTGCTCTTCCGTAAGGTCCAAACAGGTGGTGGCCCTTTTTGATGATACACCTGCTGGGTATACCTTCGACGTCATCTGCGATTCCTTACAGTGAGGTAATTACTATCCATTTCAACCACATCAACACTTTAGATTCTTGCACGGGGGTATGTTAATTAGGTACTGATTTAATCTGAATAACATTCCCCTATACTGTCAGAATTGGGGTTTTGCGACCGTTCTCATCCTTCCTGGCCATTTTTCATTTTTGCTCTGAACACGAAAACCAGTCGGAAAGTTAAAACCCCGCCACATAAGCCCTCCCCGACGGTCGGTAAAGTTCAGGGACATCATACTTACCATTGGCTTTCTCAAGCTGGATCCATTGTCAGACAGGACATGTTTTTGAGAAAAAGAACCAGCGACATCTGCTGGCCGACATGTCTCATTGCATCACTGTCTTTAAAGTAACTGTATAGTATAACACCGTTTGTTGTGGTAAAAAACTACCTGTCAGATAAAGGTACAAGATTTTATTCAAACACAACCTGCTGCAGCAGGTGAAGATTTAGCATTGTAAAGATTGTAAAAATAATAACAAATAAAAAGCAGTATGTACTCTATTTATTATTGAGAAATAAATATAAAACTTTATTTGCACATCATTAGTTTATGAATACCACAATAGTTTTCCCTGCAAAATGACACCAATAAAGTCATACAGAAAAGAGATGAACATTCAGAATCTTTTTATTTCGACAAATAATTAAAAGAAGAATGTATGATTATACTGCATCTAAAAAGTATGAGAAAACAAATATGCCCCGGTTTGCTGGGGGCATTCCTATTTGCTACACTGTAAATTTTGGGCAAACCAATCCATGCTTTACAAACTGGGCTAATGCCTTAAAGACCTATACGTATTGTGTTTGCATGTCTATATACAGAATACACATTCTCTTTAAATGATCATATGTTAGACCAGTCAATATAATGGAGGTTTACTCCGAAATGCTGCCAAATACCAATGTTTATTAAAAATAGCTGAATTACTGTTTACATGATAAAATAGGCCAAGAGTGGCAATCTTCATGACTTACCTAAACACTACAAGTTACATAACCTTGGATGAACAACAACACAACATGCTGAAGTCCTGTAAATTAGCCTAGCAAAGCCCAGAGTAGCTGCCAGCTTGCTGCAGACTGTGGTAACCAGTAGCAACGTCACATGCAAACTACAGGAAGTGTCTAATGAATCTCTGCCATTCAAAGTGTGCATCAATTACCTGAAGGAGACACTATTTTTCTTACTGGCAGGTCCTACAATGGAACAGTGTACTTCAGAGTGAAAATCATCACCCTCTTTCTATAACAGTCTGATTTGCTTGTTCTGGCTATACAAACTGTGTGGATCAGCCATGAACAATGCATCTCGCACTGCAGTGACATCACCTGCTAAACACAGCCTTTGGGTACTTCAGTACAATCCTCCAAAACAGGGAGTGCAGTTTCATTTTATAATTTCACAACCATATTCAGGAATAACACTTGTGTTGGGGCTACATTAAGTGTGCCGGGTTAATGGTTTTTCGTACTCAAGTGTTGTTTCGGCATAGGACTCTCCTATTCAGTGCCCTTACCAAAACCAAAGAGGGTTTATAATGTCAATGTATGTCCCTTTTACAATGTTAAAACACTTCATTATACCTTAATATTTAGCCTGCCTGTCCTCTTCTCGTCTGCACTACAGTTGTAAATGAAACAGCAGACTTAATCATTATTAAAAAGCAGGAAATCGGCTTAATGTTACATTTGAAAAAGCCAAAAAAAAAAGTAGTTAACAAATTTTACAGGAAAATGTACACATCCTGACTCAAGATACTGTCTAATGATATATAGTGCACAAATCATATTACAAGTTAATGTGTAGCTTTCTTGATATTTGTCCTTGAATCCTTCTTACATACTACAGCCAACTGATTGTAGTGCAAAATGGATAAATGAACCATTCGTACCAGCTTCAGTCAGAAACGCAGTGTGTGGGAGGAGGTAAACTAATGGATATTACGTCAACTTACAAAACTACATAAAAAGAAGCCGGAGACATATATAAAAGAGCTCCCTTCCCTGAATGCAGCAAACTTGGCTGCCAATCAGTCATCTCGGTTGTCATTAATTCTGATAGATTTACAAGCATGTAGGTGCAGCATATTTTCAAATGCACTTGCAAGAGAGAGTGTTTGTCTGTTGTTGGCATGTATCAATAAATACTGCATGTTCCCGTGAAATGCATTATTGTTGTGTAATTCCAGTCACAAGTAAAAAGAGTTGATCTCTCACACTGGCAGCAAGCTTTAGCACCCTCCTCCACAGTGACATTTGACTGGATGTGACTGGCAGGAATGGTTCACAATGCTACTGTTTTTGCAGACAGGCCACTCAGCAGCAGCGCAGGTTGGGCCGGGCAGGAGGCAGCTCGGGGGGGATCTCAGGCTCTGGCTGAAGAGACAGGATGCTGTTGGACAGCTCCTTCCTGGGAAGTTCTAGAGGCAACTGCAACAACAAAACATCACAGATCATTAAGTCATCAAACTTTGGGTCTCAGTGGATTGACAACAGCATATAGAGCTACTGTAGGAAAGTCTGTTTAAACCCATGAATGGAGTTCGGCTGGTCTCAGTTCAGTATATAGGAGGACAGTATGTGATGTTTTCAGTACAGTTTAGTAAACAGGAAACACTACCTTTTTTCTTCTTGGGCACAGTAAGCAAGCAAAGATCCACCTTCATCAGTACTATGCAACTTTCTTTCAAGTTAAGCATATACACTACCAGCAGGGGCTTGGTTAAATATAATTTGTATCAAGCATTATATTTACTAAAACAAATCTGGGATTATTAGAACTGTGGAAATGAAAACCGGCCCTGTAGATTAACAATTACTTTAATCTTTCTGTAGTATTTAGTTTGACAGCTAGCGGATTCATTCTTCGCAGCATGCCTCCAACAGATAAACCCTAAGTTCTTTTGAAATCCAAGTGTAAAATTGCACTCAGATGAGAGGTCATACCACTTGAAGGCAGATTTGTATTAGGCATAAGCAATACATAATAATTCTAATAAGCTGTAGAGTAATAGCGCTCAACATTTAAAAGAGGTAATTAACAAAAGCACAACAATGAAATGGTTTACATACCTTGTTCAGAATGTCATCAACGAGTTTTAAAAATATCTCATCAACATTATAATTATCCTTCGCACTCGCTTCACAGAATCGCATACAGGATATCCTCTGGGCAAACTGAAACAAGACAAATACAAATCTTAAAGTATACTCACATAACAGAAGGGAGGTGTACATAAACAACAACCCATGACGTTATGGTTTCAAAGGCAATTCCTCTTGCCTATATCAATACAGTTAGCCAGTTATCATCTACATACAAAATCACAAAACACACAGGGTCTTCTGTTTGTTTAATGCAGTCATTCGGTATAGATCCTTTTTTAGCTTCAGAAGATTAAGGGGCTCAAACTGCCTACCTTTTCGCCTTGCTGTCGGGTGATTTTTCTGTCAGCTTCACAGTCTAACTTGTTTCCAACTAGTAAAAGTTCTGCATCCTCTGAAGCATACTGTTGGAGCGAAATAAGACATATGAGGCCACATGTTAAGTACAGCAAATTGCTGACCTAAAAATGTGCATTAGCGTCAAAAAACAACAAATGTGGTCTGCTAATGATAACTCTCCACTGAAGAAAAACGCATAAAGATGCAAAAAATGTGGAGGACTAAATGTCCGAAACCAGCCAACTTTGGTTCTTGATGTACTGCTTTATGTAGAAATGTAAGTATTATAGGTGGAATTTAAGACAAGTATGTAGGTTATTTAAGTTACTTAAATTTAATTTTTTTGTTTTGTTTTTTAAACCAATAGTGACATGCACTCTTTTAAAACAACAGTATAAAACAACAGAGACGCATTGGTCGCTCTCTCTGTACCTTGTCAATCATTTTCATCCACTTTGGCAAGTCGTCAAATGTCTCCTGCTTGGTAATGTCGTACACTATTACAATTCCCTTGGCTCCTCTGTAGTAAGCAGAAGTAATGCTGTTGAATCTTTCCTGCCCTGCTGTATCCCTGAATGGAAACAGCACATGGGACTGTAAACAGGCCACCATCAAAAAACACACCTTGATTCTGAAGTATAGCACATTTTTTGCATCCAAGAACTTAGGGTTAGGATTTTGATGCGGACATGCCACAAACACTTAGAAGCAAACCTATGCAATGTTACACGAGTTAATAGAACACAAGCAGCTGAAGAAACATTGTTGATGGAGTGACATGAATGTTATCATTCTTTATGGAACTATACCAGATTATTTTAAAGCTACTATCTGCAGTATATGCACACACTTGTAAAACACATTTTTACATTTAGATTAGTCTCCCCCTCCCTGGTTCTTTATCAGAACAGAGAATTTTTGAACTATGTAGAATTATATAAAAGAATATCACTTTTGTTATTCTTATCTTGTAAAAAAAAAATATGAAATCCGTGCCTATGGCACTAGAATGCCATTTCTATGTTGATAATGAATGCGGTCCTTGGTGTCATGTTTTACTGTACCTAAATACTAAAGCAATAGCATTATTGTATTACCTTTGTGTCAGCATCCTGAAGCCCTTTTGATAGCAAATGCCAGCCCCTCGAGTCCACTGTGCTGTTATTTACTTTTCCCCACAGTCTAATACATGATGAATGAAGGCGACACATGGACATCTAGTGTTAGGTTACCGCTGAAGCCAAGGATGATGCAGTAGTTAAATCAGGTGACAGCGACACAAACACACAGGGTGGAACATGCAGAGCTGGAGACCTGCCAAAGGGGAGTTTGTAAGCCAGATTCACTCAGTGCATTTCAATACTAAGCAGACACGGTCAGGTCAAGCACAGACATTGCTTTAGTCGTTCACTTACATGCCAAGTGAACTACTTAATCTTAGGCCTTTAGGACTACTCCGTCAAACAATGTATTTAGCGATGACATGATTAGCACATATATAAAAATAACAGAATATAAACTTTGCAGTGGCTTTGAACACCTTTATTAACTTTAGTTGATTGTGACGGTAGCGATACATTGATCACAATCTGTAACTTATTGGTTGGAAGCCTGGCAGTTGCACAATTACATGAACCATAGTATATACAAGCAACTGGAATCCATTTCTCAGAACTTTATAGAACTTATGATGGGCTGAGCTATTGAATGCTTGGGAATCACACCATCATTTGATGTAACATGATACTTTGATGTCTGGCATCCCATGTGATAAGCACAGTTTAGAACACTGCATTAAAAGTAGTGCTGGGACAAATATCCAAACGAATATTTTTTGACATGAATTCGGATACAAAAATGAGATGTTCGTATTCACTACAAATGACAAAAATACCACACTTATTTACCGTCTGACCAGAGTTTGCACGACAATTTGCATGGCAAATGGAAAAGCTCTGTGTGATGTGAGATTAATATATATTTAAAAAAAAAAAAAACACACAGGAATCAACACAGCAGCTCTTGAGCCTCTATTTAAAACGTTTTAGACAGTGAAAAGTAATAAACGAGAACCAAAACTGTGACTTTTTTCCCCTTCACGTTACAACACCATTTCCACGTTTGTTTTATTTGAAGTGTTAGTTAAATTTCAGTTTTTGTTTGCTTTTTAGCTACAAAAAGGCACAAGTAAACCTCATGTTATTACTTTATGAAAACGTGTCGATGGCCACGGTTTACTGCGAAGAAACGGCTATGGCAAGGAATGAAAAAAGTAAAAAATAAATAAAATGCTGTGTCAGCTTTATGTACTATTTATTTTGGGAATAAACAAAACAACGTTTAACTTGAACTGCTATTTGGCATCCTTTGTTTTGTAGATAATTCAAATGGGGTAAAGTAAGCCATACACAGCTTATTCTTTACTTCTGGGGTATTTTTTTTAATTTTAACAAGTTACATATTGTAAGGACTTGCTGTAAAATAAAGGCACAGACACAGGGGCCACGGCCACACTCCCTGCCACTGCTGCTATGATGTCTCTGCCTGCGTTGAAAAAAGAATGAATATCCGAATTAATATTTAAAATTATGAGCGAATATCTGAACATGAAAATCCTGCGTTCGTCCCAGCACTAATTAAAAGTAAGATTTAATAAATGTGTATAGTAATTTATTAGCTTTACTGTATGTCCTATATTCTTACAATTGTAGTATTGGACAGTAGAGAGTACGTTTATATCACCAGTTAATTTCAAACACACAAATTTTGGTATTTCAACTGGGTATATAAAAATGGGTGTTAAGCTTTCTATCTTTTTTCTAAGGTAAGCAAAGTATTTTCATGTTTAAAGTAAACACAACATTTATTTAAATTGCACAGCCACAGGAGTGAATCCATAAAGCTGTGAAGTCTAGTCAGTTAACTTTATTTTATTTCAAAATCCCTCAAGACGGACATGTTTCCCACATGGGACTACACAAAAGAAGTTCAGTTTCTGCTACTATAACCCCATCCTCCTTGCTATGGTTACCCATGTATGTCCAATGTATTTGCATCTCTTTTGTCAGGCACTCCTGATCAGAATATTTTCATTTATAATGCATGGAAATGGTTCTTTTTCAAATTACTGAACTTTAAAACTTTAAGGCAGCATTTTTCAGTTTAAAGTTAAAAATATGCTCTTTTACCTAAATCATTGAACATTCTAGAAACAAGAATTAAACAGCTCACTGTTGATAGAGGTGCAATAGAAACACTACATTGTTTTTAAGGCAGGAATTCTGTCAAATCGAGCTGGATAGCTCTTACTTACCAGATCTGTAATCTGATTTTCTTTTCTCTTAGCTCTACAGTTTTGATTTTAAAATCAACCCCTAAAAATGAGACAGAGGGAAAGAAAAACAGAAAAGGGTTAAGAGGAAAACATAATGAAAAGTTGAAATCAATTCAGAAATACAAAAAGTGAACAACAAACTTAAATGAATAAATTCTTAACCAAGAAATATAATTAAAATAGAAATGTAACCATTGCTGTATGGGTATTTACCTCCTAAAGACCCAAAACCTTCTAGATATTTTATAGAAAGATATATCAAAGCTGCTTGTAGAGCCTGTGACACAGTCATGACCCACCCCCGAAGGCACAAAAGCACTGTGGTCACAGACCTCAACATCATTTTTCCTTCAAGCCTGGTGCAATCAAACATTGAGGGAGAAACTCAACTCTATGCCTGTGTTGTAAGGGTTGACTGAAACGCCGTCCTTAATGCTCTAGTTCCAAAACCAGGGTTGAACCTAGTGAAGGTATGGGGAGTAGCCCACACCGCTGCATTGCATATGTCCTTGACAGATGCACCCTGGAATAAAGCCCACGAAGTTGCCATGCCCCTGGTGGAATGGGCAGTGAGCTTTTCTGGAGGGGACAAGCTGGCCAGTTAGACCCTATTAGAAAGCCCCAGACGAATCAAATGCAGCCGTTCAGGGGCCAGACCCAGAGCTGCAGGCTCGATGGGTCAGGATGCCATAAGGTCCCCCGTGCCTGAATGAGGAGGTCGTGGCGCTTGGGCTCGATCATTCGGTATCCTTGATGTATATTTGCAGGACTATCTATGCAACCCCATTGTGCTCTGCATACATGTTTATGATAAATGCTATTTGGTATTCGTATTTTCAATATTTTTAGTCCATTTGTGTGTTATGAAAAGTAAAAAAAGATTATGGTACATTTGTAGAAGGGCTGCAAGGTTGTATTAGAAGTTTAAAACCCTTATCAAAAAATACATTATGATCCGATATTATACCTTGGCTGATGCAATGCCGGCACAAGGGTCATACAGAATACAGTATTTACAAGCAAACATAGGGTGCAAGCATAGTCTAACTTCACAGTGCTTAGTACAATGCCGCACTTAAGCTGTAATCACCATAAATTCTTAACAGTATTATAAATATCTGGCATCACAGGTAAAAGCTCTGTAATAGAAGAGATTGATCTATGTTGCCAAACTAACTTGAATGACACCATTTTTTCCTAGAGCAGCTTGAGCCATTTAGAATATGCAGTGGAACCCAAGAGTACACTGAAAGAGAAAACACAAGTGTTGCTTCATGAATTATGAGCAGAAAACTGATTACAAAAGATCAGCTTTGTTTTTACACCTTAACTGAGTTTAAAATCAGGCACAGTCACATATAAAAGAAAACAGCAATGTAGAGTAAAACAAGAGATAATTGGTCTGGCTCCCTAAGATTATGCTCAAGGGCAAAGGAAACATAACCTTTGAAAATGTCTTGAAATAAATGTTTACAACTGCAGTTGGGCTAAACAAACAAACAAACAAACAAACAAATAAATAAATAAACACACACATTTATATCTATCTATATCTATCTATATATTTCATCCTCAAAGCAAATGCTTAACCAAATCAGGTAAAGTGCTGAAAAACAGATTTGAAAAGATTGCTTTCCATTTTATTGCAAACAGATGCTTAAATATGAAGGGTTTGGGAACTTTTGAACTATTAAATTAAGGGCATTTTCTTAACCAATGGTCAAAAGTTAAAATCCCCAACGTATAGTACAGTAAACCACTAGGCAACAATGTCCTTGAATGTTATAAATGTACTAATTTAAAAGCGCATATTTCAGAAGTAAGCCTACTGTATACTGCACTTCACACCTTCAACCCTCAATTTAGTATCAAGGTCTGTATCTTATTTTAAAGTCTCAACCCAGAATAGCTCAACTGCGACTCTGAATCCAATCCTGCTTGTATTTATTTTTACAGCCGAGTGGAATCAAGGCATAACAGGTCACATGACTTGCCAAAGGCCACACCAGCAGGCAGCGACAGTAACCTGGGATTCAAACCCACGATCTTCAAGTGCTGGCTTTAATGTGAACCACACTGCAATGAGACGACTTTCCCAATCTCTGCAGCCTGCCACACATTTTAGAAAATGTACTGTATAACATACCTTGCCTCTGGCAAAAAGACTGGGATCATAACAGTGCTGGGATCATAACAGTTTCAAAGTGCTGTTAAGTTCTTACCTTGCTGAAATGTGCACTAAAAAAATGTACATTTCTGTCCTGCTGTCATAAATCTGCCCTAGTATTATTAAGCACGCCAAATAACTGAATCATTCATGGCAAGCTGGAATCTCCTTATTATCACTGTTGCAAAGTCAATGAGACAACACTTGAGAGTTCTAAATAAACCCCCTATTGAAAAAGAGTTTCACAACACATTCATGCTAACCAAATGGTGCCTTCTACACTTGTTGCTGCTTCATTTTCAGCCGTTCATTGCCCAGTGACAATGACAGCTGGATTTCACTTATGAATGATTTGCAACTCTATGTTCAGAATATATCTGGCTGGGCCATATTCTCCTGGAAATCAATCTTATGTTCTGCCACTCATCTTTACACCTCTCTCTAGCTGTTCCACACAAACGCCACAAGGTCTTCTGTGTTGTTGTGTATTTAAACATCCATTACCACCAAGTGGTTGTATTTGGGTAAGGGAGTTACTAATTACTAATTACTAATTACTACTAATTACTAATGCTGTCAAAAACACTAATGGCGGTCATTTGTAACTTCAAAGCTAAAAGCCCTTGGAGGTATGAATATTGTCCCACTGTATCTTAAACCATTTCATTGATGTGATCACAGTTACTTCCCCACTTCTTGTATCAAAGAAAAAAAAATATTGTATTGTACTCCCTGAAAGCAAACTACGAATCATGCAAGGAACTGTTGGGAGTAAAAGTTACCCATATAAAATTGGTAAATCAGGATAACTAACTACAGTACTTTGTGCTGTGGTACATGGGAACTTAGAAAGGTCTGAATTTTTGTTGCGACTCTTGCAGCTAAGGCTGTTCTCTTAATATTGGCTGGCAGGGAGGGGGTTAAATTCCTCCCTTAAACACGTAGGAATGTGGCTCCAGCCGCAGGTGTAAAAAAAGGGGATGATCATGGGAGTTAATAGGAATTAGTGGTGAAGATCAATTGTGCGGTGTGTAAATATATAAATAATTATTGTTGATGTGTAGGGGAGTTTTACGAAGCTGTGTTTATAGTGTGAAAGTGGCAGCTCGGTCTACAACCGCGGTGGTTAAAAAAAAAAAAAAGCTCAGTATATATATATATATATATAGTATATATAGATATAGAGCTATGTAACCAGGAGGTTCCTGGTTCAAATCCCACGTACAAGTACAATAGAACCCCATAGTGTGACTGAACACCAAAGTTACAACCTGACCCGTCTACCGAACCCCCACTTTCAACCGGAACTACGCAATCACTCAATCATGAGTGCAATGCAACCAGATAGGCGCTCCTACATAAGCGGCACGCTGGTCACAGAGAAGTCAAAATTACTGTACCAACAAATGTATCCAGAAAGGTGAGGTACATTTCAAAGCAAGTACAGGAATATTTTCAATACAATTTTACTAGGAATATTTTAGTTTTAAACGAACACCAAAGTTACAACCTGACCCGTCTACCGAACCCCCACTTTCAACCGGAACTACGCAATCACTCAATCATGAGTGCAATGCAACCAGATAGGCGCTCCTACATAAGCGGCACGCTGGTCACAGAGAAGTCAAAATTACTGTACCAACAAATGTATCCAGAAAGGTGAGGTACATTTCAAAGCAAGTACAGGAATATTTTCAATACAATTTTACTAGGAATATTTTAGTTTTAAACAAAACATAGTTTTGTTTTGTTTTTTCAAGCCAAAAGGCGGCAAGCTGCACAAATGCATTTTGTTTAAAACTAGCACCATGTTACCCATGTTTTCATGGATGTTTAAATCTGTGTTTTTACTGTGTCTTTTACCACCATACCAAAGTGGGCATTGATAAGCAATGGAATGTCATTTTTTTCACACAAATGGAGGATTCTGAAACTCCAGGAGCAATCAGAGAGCTGCTTATGCTGCCAGTGTACCACATTTCAAGACAAGGGGTGGTTTAGAACCCCCTTTACCATACCAGAAAGACTGCCCTTTCTCACCCTTTTGAGGGTGATTGATCCAGGGTCTTCAAACACTTTGAACTCCCAAAATTACTGTACCCCTAGTTTTAAAAAGCTCTTTATTTAAATGAAAGGCAATACTTTGGATTTATATAGCGCCTTTCATCCCATAGGATACCAAAGCTCTTTACATGCGGCAGCTATTCTGTGTCAGCACACTGACACAGCAGTTAAAAGGAGAAGTGAGGAATTGCTTAGCCAATTGAACTACAGGAGGAAATTTAGGTAGGCCAGATTGTAAGTGCCTGAATTGCAATATAGCCATTATATTTGCATAGTCAAACTGTTAAAACATTACCTATAGCCTACAGTTTAAACTATCAGGAACAGATAAGGAATATTTTACTGTAACAGGGCAAGGAGCCCTGTACATTGATTTGTTTATTTTTAGAACAGGGTCTCCCCCTCCGCTCCTGTGTTGTATTTGTTTTATGATTTATGTATTTATATATGACGGTAAAGTGCCACGTGTTTTGTTGTTTTGTTTTTATTAAAAATGTGTTCTGGCAGAGGCGAGGTTGGGTACTCGTCCTCTGCCAGGAATAATTAAAAACCTTGTGCAGAAGCTGGCCATCTCCCGAATTAAGTGATTAATTTGTTGCTAATCGGGAGATGGTCACCTGTATAAAAGCCTGCAGCTCTCTGCACTCAGGATGGTGGGTGTTCGGTAGTGGAGAACGAGATCATGACATGACTTCAGCATCCCTTACACCAAATGTAGTGCTGCAGTGCAGTATTCCACATTCGGCAGTGAAATAATTTGTAAATGGCAAGGTTACCACTGTGGTGAATGATTCTGTGTTCCAGACAGCCTCCCCGTTTCGTCATGCAGCAATTCTGAAGAAAATCATTGAACAGAGTGAAGAGTTGACAATATTGAAATATACAGATGGGGGAACTGACCAAAGAAATAATTTAGAATCTGTTAAGATTTAGAATCTGTTGAATCTCAAACTGAATGCAATAGGGATGTAGTAGGGATTCAAGGAAATGCATGCAAATGGATTAGGGAGTGGTTAACATGTAGAAAACAGAAATTACAGATTAGAGGAGAAACCTCAAAATGGAGCGAGGTAACCAGTGGAGTACCACAGGGATCAGTATTAGGTCCTCTACTCGTCATAATCTACATTAATGACTTAGATTCTGATATAGTAAGCAAATCTGTTAAATTTGCAGAGGACACAAAAACGTTATGGCAAACACTGTTGCAGTAGCATTATAGATACCATATGGGAGATACTGAAACTGAAGAAGGAATCTATGAGAAAGATCTAGGAGTTTATGTTGACTCAGAAATGTCTTCATCTAGACAATGTGGGGAAGCTATAAAAAAGGCCAACAAGATGCTCAGATATATAATAATAAACTATTTTGTATAGCGCCCTTAAAAGCAGTCATCACAGAGTGCTTCACAATTAATAGTACAGCAATAAACAGATTATACATAAAAAAGCACAAGGAAATAAAACAAATCACAAAAATCATAAAAACGCCTTTCTAAAAAAGTAAGTCTTTAAATTAGCTTTAAAAACACTCAAAGAAGCGGAGTCCCTGATCTCTAGTGGAATAGAGTTCCATAATTTGGGGGCATAGCAACAGAAGGCCCTGTCGCCCATAGAGCGCAGGCGAACAGGCGGGACACACAGCAGTCTGAGATCAGCAGAGCGGAGGTTGTGAGTGGGACTGTAAAAAGATAAAAGATCTGACAGATAAGTCGGAGCTCGACCATGAAGAGCCTTATATGTCAGCATTAAAATTTTAAAATCAATTCTAAACCTGATAGGCAGCCAGTGCAAGGCCTCCAAGACAGGAGTGATGTGATCTCTTGAGCGGGACCGAGACAACATTCTGGCTACAGAGTTTTGAACAAACTGAATTTTAGTGAAGATGCTATTAAACAACCCAGCGAGCAGGGTGTTACAGTAATCAATCCTGGAGAAAACAAAAGCATGGATCAGTTTTTCAGCTGCAGGTAGAGAAAGCATGGGACGCAGTCTGGCAATATTTCTAAGGTGAAAAAAAGAAACCTTGACAGTATTCAGCACATGCGATTCAAAAGTTAACCCAGGATCGAAAAATCACACCCAAATTTTCCATCTTAGATCTGAACCAAAGCATGATTCCATCAACAGACAGATTTAAAGCATTGGTTTTACCTAGCTGGCAGGGAGTACCTAACAGCATTACCTCAGTCTTGTCACAATTAAAGGTGTAAAAAATGTTGCGACATCCAATTTTTTATATCAGAGATACAGGCAGTTAGGGCAGAGGCAGCAACATTGATATCAGGTTTAGAATTAATATAGATTTGAGTGTTGTCTGCGTAAAAATGATAGTGTATGCCATGAGACCTTAAAATGTGGCCGAGGGGAAACATATAAATACTAAATAACAGGGGCCAAGGACACAGCCTTGCGGGACACAAGAAGTTACTGGCCCAACCTCAGAACTAAAACCTCCCAGGGAGATAAATTGTTGACATCCTGTTAGATATAATCTAAACCAGTTGAGGGCAGTGCCAGAAATGCCAAATAAACACTCCAATCTATCAAGTAGGATCTCGTGATTTACAGTGTCAAATGCCGCACTATGATCCAAGAGGATTAAAATTGATAAAGCACCTGAGTCAGCAGCCATTAACAGATCATTAGTGACTTTGACCAGGGCAGTCTCAGTGCTATGAAGATGCCGGAAGCCAGATTGAAAGGGTTCAAAAAGATTGTTAGCAGTGAGATGCCAGTTTAATTGCCTAGTGACAGCTCGTTCTAATTGTTTAGCTAGAAAGGGCAAATTTGAAATGGGGAGAACATTATTAAGATTATCCAAGGCCATATGAGGTTATAGTGAAAAGTATTGAATTTAAATCAAGGGAAGTAATGTTAAAACTTTACCATTTAAATTAAAATAAGAAAATGAATTGTTCTACATCTTTGTTTCTCATTGCATTGATTACCCAAGACTCGTTTATATTCAGGTCTTGGAAAGAAGATCATAATGTTTAATGGGAAAAATAAATAAATAAAAATAAATATAGGTTTTAGCTACCTACCTACCCTATTTTCCCCCCCAAGTGTAGACGTTATTTGGCCTAGACACCATTCAAACGCAATTATTTTGGACAGTGGTGCATCTGCAGCATATTTTGGCCACAAGAGGGAATTCTTTTTTCAGACGGGACACATCATTACGATGCCTTTTGTACAACAGACTTTTTATTATGAATTATTATTAAGTGCATACGTAATACAAGCAGAAAACGTTGACTTCATTTTCCAAATGTAGTTTATAGGACTTTAGATATTTTTTTGTATTTACCTTTGTGAATTGTTTTATAAATTAAATACGTGTTTAACCACAGAACTGATAACAATTGTGCCTGTAATAAATGTCACAGCACTTTTTTTTTTTTTTTATACAATAGAGCAGGGCCATTCGTTATACCTTTCACAAAATAGCCTGTATTACTTTTTATTATTTAATTTTCCAATTAAAAAAAACAAAAAAAAAAACACAGATCTCTCCCTTTACACAGTGTAAATCAATGGACTCGTCCTTACCAACAGTGGACTTGCACGCTT